>CM064563.1:19693809-20292667 GCA_032716605.1 Paralithodes platypus
TATGGTGAGGGCCCCACCTTGAATATGAGTGTGCAGTTCTGGTCACCTTATCTGATCAAGGACATTGTAAGACTCGAGTCAGTACAGCGTAGAGCGACGAAGATGATACCCTCATTAAGAAATAAACCGTATGAAGAAAGACTTAAACGATTGAACCTGTTCTCATTAAAAAAGAGGAGGTTGAGGGGTCAGCTTATTGAGTGCTTTAAGATACTAAAAGGTTTCAACAAAGTCGATGTAAATGCACTATTCACATTAAACAATACTAATCAAACTCGCGGAAATGGAATGATATGAAATTAAAAACCAAAAAGGCAAACCTAGATGTCACAAAGAGTTTCTTCACCTACAGTGTGGCGACAGAGTGGAATAAACTACCAGCGAGAGTGGTGGAGAGCGACACAATAAACGCTTTCAAGGGAAGGCTTGACCTCTATCTGCAGAGGGCTGGGGTGATATGAAAAAAAAAAAAAATATATGTATGTGTATGTGTGTACACTGTACAGTATGTATATATATATGTATATATATACTGTATATATATATATGTAGTGTATGTATGTATGTATGTATGTGTATATATATCTCTATATATATATATATCTATATATAGATATATATATATATATATATATATATATATATATATATATATATATATATAGTTTGTAAGGCTAGACTGCCTAGTAAGGACCTTGAGGTCTGTGTGGCTCTCTCTCTCTCTCTCTCTCACATAGACACTTAAAAACACACACACACACACACACACACACACACACACACACACACACACACACACACACACACACACACAAGCCACCGACACACACACACACACACACACACACACACACACACACACACACACACACACACACACACACACACACACACACACACACACACACACACACACACACACACACACACACACACACACACACACACACACCTTCCTAGACATCACATGTGGAGTCCCACAGGGCACAAAGATGGGGCCTCTATTGTTCCTCATCTTCATTAATGATGCCCTAAAGGACACCCCATTCCACTGGAAGTACGTGGACGACTCGACAGTCGGCATTACTGTCGATAACACCTCCCCTAACTATGACCCCCTACAAGACATCCTCGACCGTCTTCAAGCCTGGACCACAGACAATCATGTGACTATCAATCATGACAAGACAGTGGTCATGCACATCAACACTTCCGTAACCGACCTTCCTCCACCCACTGTCACAATTGGTCCTCATCCCCTTCAGCTTGTTGAGTCCACCAAACTCCTCGGAATCACTGTGGACAACAAACTAAACTGGAAGAAACATGTAACTACCACAGTCAGGACCGCCACTTACAAGTTGTTTATGCTAAGGCGGTTGAGATCCCTGGGGGCGCCGGAGAATGAGCTGAAGAGTATATATAACACCTTCATACTCCCTAAGCTCACCTACGCCTCTCCCGCCTGGTCCTCCTCTCTAACCCTAACACAACAACATCAACTGGAGAGAGTTCAGAGGAGGGCATGCAGGATCATCCTGGGTGGCACATATCCAGGGTACGAGGAAGCTCTCACCACCCTTAGCATACCTGCACTTTCAACCCACCACTACAACACACTCAAACAGTTTGCATCTAAGCTGCTTGTTCACCCACGACACAGAAACTTACTTCCACCAGACGCCCCTAGACCTACACGTGCAGCTCGTCATTTCAACACACTCCAACCAATAAGAGCAAGAACTGACAGATATAAAAATAGTCCCATCCCAACCATTGTTAATATTATTAATAATGTGTAATAACGGCCTGTCACGCTATATATACGCGCCCACCTTTAATAATATATGCATAAGTGTGTGTGCGTGTGTGTATTAGAATATAATTATGTATGTATTTGCTTGAGTTTGTTTATGTATATGTGTATATATGTATCTATGTATGTGCAATATATGTGTATGTATGTGTGCGTATATGTGTATGTATGTATGCGTTATTTATGTATATGTATATGTGTCTATAGTGTATACTGTTTGTGGTTCGAGCCCGGCTGAGAGTATCAGGTAGGATAAGAGAAGAGCATATATGCATGTATTGTGCATATATTTATGTATATGTATGTCTGTGTGTATGTGCTGTCAATGGTTCGAGCCCGGTTGAGAATATAAGGTATATAATATGTATATGTACTGTACGTGTATTTATATGGTCATATGCACATATGTATGTAAATATACGTACATATGAGCGAGAACATATTGCTCACTAGCGCAACTTCTGATTATAAATCTATGCATAAGCATTATCTATTATTAAGTGTTCGCGTATCTTCATCCATGTATTTCCACCCTTAACAATAGAACGCCCAGCTCTCCCATATTTCGCCTTCTGTCACACACACACACACACACACACACACACACACACACACACACACACACACACACACACACACACACACACACACACACACACACACACAAACACACAACATACACACACACACACACACACACACACACACACACACACACACACACACACACACACACACACACACACACACACACCTCTACCGAGGATTAACCTCCCATTGTAGTAGGCTGTACCTGACCATACGACCATATACGGACTTGAATTGCTGCACCCTCTTTACCCTTCAACTCTTCACCCTGACCATACCTGTTGTTTGTTGTTGTAGATTTGTAACCTCAAGGAGGTTACATGGAGCTATGCCATTTTGGGAGCCCACCTGTGTGGTCCTAAGACCGCTTCATGATAGCATGTCATCAAAATTGTCTGCATCAATTTCTTCCTCGTTGCTGTCGTAATAGATGTTCGCATTTTCTCTGACGAATTCTTTAAGCATTCGTATTTCTTCCGCCTCCTGTTTCTTCTTCTCCTCCTCTGCTTTCTTGATGATCTCTGCTCTCTTCTTCTGACTTTCTTCCCATTTATTCTTGCGTTCAGCTTCCATTTTATGGGATTCTTCTGTCTCAGCAGCTGGTACTGGTTTCGGGGTTGGTGTTTTCTTTTTGGCTGCAGCTGCGGTGGTCCTATTCAGGGTTTTCTCGAGTTGCAGTCTATTCCTGGGGGTCTCCTTTTGATAGATCTTTTCTTTGTTCTGGGGTCGGCTGGTTTTTGGGGCTTCTGTTAGGACCTCACTGGTGAGGGCCTCGACTTCTTCAGGTGATGGTAGGTTGTTGTCCTCAACGTCGAGCATCATACACAGTCTTTTGGTAAAGTTAATGAGGAATTTAGCAAGCTGTGGTTGTGAAAAGGTGAAGTCATCCTCAGCTTCAGGTTCGGGAGGTGGTGGTCTCCTTTCGTCGCTCTTCTGCTTCCTCATTCTTTCCTTTGGTGGCTGTGGTGTTGTCTTTGGGGGCTCCGTCGTCTTCCTTCCTGCAGTCGGGAGCCTCTTCTTCCTTGCTGGACATCTTGGATTCCATACGTGGTGCCCCTGGCTGCAGTTGGGGCACTTAGCTGTGGTCTCCTCCTTTGCCTTTAGTTTGACAATGCAGTCTCTGGTGTCATGGCGGTTGCTGCACACGCCACACCTGAGTACCCCTTTACAGGCATACTGCAGGTGTCCGAAGTGCTGGTACTTGAAGCAACGGATGGGTTCAGCAGCATAAGGGCGCAGCTTGAAGCTGCCCCTTCTGGTCTTGAGTCTGGCAGGTAGTTCTCCACGGATGTTGATGAGCACCTGCCTTGTCTCAGCTCCTCCCCTCACCTTGCAGCGTTCAGCCTTTTCAACTGCAGGATTCTTGAGGATTGGAGCGAGGTCGAACTCAAGAGGGTAATGCATGAGCACCCCCCTTGTCATCTTCAGGGCTGGATCAAGGATCTGCAGAGGGGTGAAATCTTTTGCCTCCTTCTTCAGGATTTCTTCAGACTCGGCATCTTCAGCGGTTAGTACCATTTCCCCTTTCAGATTAGGCCTCACGACAATCTTCAGGGTTGGGTACTTTTCTTCAAGGTGGTTAACAGCATGGTATGTTGTCTTAAAGGAGTCGGAGGACACAATCTTTGCTTTGAAGGCCCTCTTCTTCTTCTTTGACATCACTTCTTCCCATGGTGCTTCTTCAGGAGTTTGTGAAGCAGTCTGAGTTTGCAGATTTTCGCTGCAAAATTCGCCAGTAGACCTCAATCTCTGCCTTGGGGGGGAGAGATCAGGGCTTCCCCTGTCTCTCTTTCTGCCAATGGATTCTGCCATCATGAGGGCGCTTCTAAGGGCGCACCATTCATGAAGAAGGTGTGGGTGATGTGCAGGACTGCTGGAGAGAGAGTTGTGTGCTCCCCTTCGCTGAGTGGCTGACTGTGCTGACCATACCAAAACAGTTTCTGTATGTATGTATGTTTGTGTGCATACGTGAGCGTTTGTGTATACGGACATGTGCACACTTACTGCATGTTCTTATGTTCCTATATATGTATGGGCGCACGTACGTGTATATACGTATGTTCTGTATATGAGTAAGTAAATAAATGTGTATATGTACTGTATATCACTTACTCTCATGGTTATTTTATGATAATTTGTATTCTGCACATGCATCATTATTGTATTTATTTATTTTGTTTGTAAACTGAGCTTACCATCCTCATATCTGTACATCTCATGTTCATCCACTAAATTGTAAAATGTGTATTTTCAGCTCATGAGGCTGCCATTCTTTAATAAACCGTTTATTATTATTATTATTATTATACACACACACACACACACCACACACACACACACACACACACACACACACACACACACACACACACACACACACACCTATCTATCTATCTTTCATATCCCCTTCATACAAACCTTTCTATTGAAGGCATGGTTTTTACAAATACTATATACAGTATATACCGTTTCCCTTGTCATACGTTTCATAGCTCCATTTACACCTCTATATTCCATAACGTGTCTATTGTTACACCTTAACCCCTTCACCACTATAACACGTACCCATTTACCTTTGATTCTTTTTTTGTATTCTATGTGAATGAGGAATACAAAAGGCAGAACTGCCTGTATAGAGTGCCTCCCTCACAGTTGAAAGAGTGACAGGGCCAAAATCAAGGGACGTTCGAACACACGGAGTTTGAAGCAATTTAAGTCATAGAAAGAGGGAAAGAATGATTCTGGGAGAGAGTTCCAGAGCTCAGCAGTTGAATAGAAGACTGCGAATAACGTTTCACTCTTGGGTTGGAGAGTTACACAGAGTAGGGGTGGGATTGTTTTGCAAGATGGATACTACGTACCCTATACGTAGAGGAGGTGGTATACACTGGGAAAGCTCTGAGGAACACTGATTATTATAGTAGCGATAGAATAGCGATAGAATAGCGAGAGAGATGCAACATTGCGGCGAAGAGAGAGAGAGATTGCAGAGTTGGTGAGTGGGCGGGAATTAATGATACAAAAGGCTTTCCTTTCTACTTTGTCTAGGAGTGCGGTGTGAGAGGATCCTCCCCACACATGTGAACAATACTCAATACAAGGACGCACTGTGGCCATGTATAGAGCAAGAAGCTGTGCAGGGGTAAAGAACCCCTTGAAACGGTTGAGCACACCCAGCTTCTGGGAAGCTACCCTAGCAAGACTGGTAATATGGTCCTTCCAAGTTAAAGCAGAAGAAAAAGAGACACCGAGAATATTGAGAGAAGATAAAGGATTAATTTTTGTATTGTTGAAGTGTAAGGGATAGTCCTCTGGAAGTTCTAAACGTGTAGTAAGATGAAGAAATTGGGTTTTGGAAGCATTAAAGGCAACAAGGTTTTCTCTGCCCCAATTGGAAATATTAAATTGGCTAATATTAAACGATATTATAGAGCTTAAGAAGGACCTGTGGTATTCAGAGGGTTAAGTGAGATTGTATTTACCCTTTTGAGTCCTTTTGGTAAATTATAAAATGAAGTAAATTGTCTTAAGGGAGCCCACCTCGCTTTTTGTCTCTTTCTCTCCCTCTCTCTCTCTTTGACTTTTATCCATTCGGCCCTATTTAGCCTACTGTTTTAAGACGTTTACCCCCATCCAGGTGTCAATATTTTCCTGGCGAGCGGTAGCGAACCAGCATATATATATTTTTGTTTTGACAGCAAGCTAAATTTATACATTTTTCGATAGAAAAATGTTTCCGGCGAAGCCGGATTTCTCCAAACAATGCTGACTCGCTATCGCTCGCCAGGAAAAAATCGACACCTGGACAAGGATAAACGTCTTAAAACAGTTGGCTGAATGGGGCCGAATGGATACAGGCCAGGGAAAGAGAGAAAAGGAGAGAAAGATAAAAACAAAAAATATAGGGGTTAAAAAATTGGAGTTCTGGTCCGATTTTTTTTTTGGCTGTTACTAGATGATTTATTTCAGCTTAGGAAAGGGATGTGGCACTCAGAGGGTTAAGGGGAGGTTTCCACTTAAGGGATTTTCTTTCGAATTTCCTTCTCCCTCATGTTTAGCCCCATTGGTTTTGAGATTGTAAGACGTTTGCCCCAGTAGTTTGGCGATTTTAATCACTTTCGCCCCATTTCTGTCAATTTTAAGACCTTTTGTACCATTTAGGTGTCGATTTTATCCTGGCGAGCGATAGCGAGCCTGTAATTTAAGAGGAACCGGCTTTCAGCCGGGACATTTTTCGGACATTTTTCTACCGAAAAATGTACAAATTTATCTTGAAAGGGGCTCAAAGGGGTGTAATTTTAAGCTTGATGGAGGTCTAAGCAACACACTAGAAACCTCCCCTTAAGGGGGAATGGCTCGTATATTGGCTCCTTTATATAGGTTTATATTTATATAATTGTATTAGTTTCTTCCCTAGTACCTCCATCAAACTTAAAAAAACAAAACAACATCCATTAGATCCCTCTTCTAGATAAATGTTTACATTTTTCGGTAGAAAAATTTCCCGGCCGCAGGTAGGTTCTTGCAAAATTACAGGCTCATTATCGTTCGCCAAGAAAACAAATCGACACCTAAAAAGCACGGTCTTAATATTGACAAAGAAAGGGGGCGAAAGGTCTAAAAATATACAAACTAATGGGGCAAATATCTTAATTTCTGAAAGCTAATGGGGCTAAACATGAGGAAGAAGGGGTACCATAAAACTGCCCATCTCCCCTAAATCAACCCCGCGACTGACTGCGTTTGGTAAATGAATAACTATATTTTATTCCCCCTCAGATTCACCAAGGATTATTGCGTTTAATTATTACTAAGACGTTACTCTCTTTTTTTCCCAGATATACGAAAGAGCACTTATAAATGCGTTTCGTTACTAACCCATCTGTCCCCTACTAACATCCTAATCCTGCCACGGACATTAGCTCCAGGGCAGTAATTCCCTTTCCAATGTTCCCTTACCCACTCTAAACCACTGTTTGGACACTAAATCCTCAGTATTTTGGAGGAAAAGCAGCCTCGAGGGGTTAATAGAACTGTTGTTGCTTGATTTCCTTTGTACTCCTTTGTAATTGCGATAGTCTTTACGCTTTTCATGCCCACAGATCCTTCCTAAGCTGTATAATATCGTCCAACAACGGCCAGAATAAACTGTCTAAACGATTCATGATCCTCAGAGGGTTAAATTAATCTGAAATGTTGTTGTTTGACGAACGCCATTACGGTAGTGTTAACCCCTTCACTACCGCGGATGTCTTTGTATCTTCTTTCTGATATATTTAGATGACTTTATACAACTAAGGAATGACGTGTGTTAGTTAAAATAATGAATTGGGATACTTGGAAGCCTTTTAATTAGTGCATGCCCTTTCTAAGCTAAATAAATTCGTCTAATTATTGCCAGAATATAATAAGAAGACGATTCGTTAATGAAGGGGTTAAGGGGAGATGGGCCCGTTTTTCTGACCCCTTTCTCCCTCATGTTTAGCCCTATTAGTTTTGAGTTTTTACGACGTCCGGCCCATTAGTTTGGCAATGTCAACACCTTTCACCCCATTTCGTTGTCAATTTTAAGACCTTTCGTGCCATTTAGGTGTCGACATTTTCCTGGCGAGCTATAGCGAGCCTGTAATTTTAAGAGGAACCGGCCTTGGGCCGAGACATGTTTCTACCGAAAAATGTACAAATTTATCTTGAAGGGGGATCTAGGGTGTATTTTTGTAAGCTTCGTGGAGGTCCAGCGAGGAAACTAAAAAATACATTTACAAATTAATTAATAGACAAAATTAACCAAAAACAGCCACTAGCCCCTTATGGGGAGAATATCACATAGGGGTTCTCTTGGTAATGAGTGAGAGAGAGCGAGAGCGAGAGCGAGAGCGAGAGCGAGAGCGAGAGCGAGAGAGAGAGAGAGAGAGAGTATATATACCCTCACTAAAAAATCCGCGGCACACTTTAAGGGGGAAGCAGTCGCTTTTGATGGACCCCCTTCTCCCTCGTGTTTAGCCCCATTAGTTTTGAAATTTTAAGGCGTTCGGCCCATTAGTTTGACGGATTTTAACACCTTTTTAGCTCCATTTTGTTGTCAATATTAAGACCAATCGTGTCATTTAGGTGTCGATTTTTTCCTGGCGAGCGATAGCGAGCCTGTAATTATAAGAGGAATCGGCCTTCGGCCGGGACATTATTCTACCGAAAAATGTACAAATTTATCTTAAGGGGTGTCTAGGAGGTGTTTTTCTAAGTTTGAGGGAGGTCTAGCGAGGAAACTAAAAGATATATGAATACATGAATTAATAGACCAACAAAAACAAGCACTACCCCCTGTAATATATTCCCCCGATATAGCCACGCGACATCTGTGAATATAGGGGCGCACCACTGGACAAATACAGGTATTATTCATTAGTGAATATAGGGGCGCACCACTGGACAAATACAGGTATTATTCATTAGTGAATATAGGGGCGCACCACTGGACAAATACAGGTATTATTCATTAGTGAATATAGGGGCGCACCACTGGACAAATACAGGTATTATTCATTAGAATTGGGGCGCACCACTGGACAAATACAGGTATTATTCATTAGTGAATATAGGGGCGCACCACTGGACAAATACAGGTATTATTCATTAGTGAATATAGAGGCGCACCACTGGACAAATACAGGTATTATTCAGGGAATATAGGGGCGCACCACTGCCAAATACAGGTATTATTCATTAGTGGGGGCCTGGACAAATACAGGTATTATTCATGTGAATATAGAGGCGCACCACTGGACAAATACAGGTATTCATTAGGAATATAGAGGCGCACCACTGGACAAATACAGGTATTATCATTAGTGAATATAGAGGCGCACCACTGGACATACAGGTATTTCATTAGTGAATATAGGGGCGCACCACTGGACAAATACAGGTATTATTCATTAGTGAAATTGGGCGCACCACTGGACAAAATACAGGTATTATCATTAGTGAATATAGAGGCGCACCACTGGACAAATACAGGTATTATTCATTGTGAATATATAGAGGCGCACCACTGGACAAATACAGGTATTATTCATTAGTGAATATAGGGGCGCACCACTGGACAAATACAGGTATTATTCATTAGTGAATATAGAGGCGCACCACTGGACAAATACAGGTATTATTCATTAGTGAATATAGAGGCGCACCACTGGACAAATACAGGTATTATTCATTAGTGAATATAGGGGCGCACCACTGGACAAATACAGGTATTATTCATTGTGAATATAGGGGCGCACCACTGGACAAATACAGGTATTATTCATTGTGAATATAGAGGCGCACCACTGGACAAATACAGGTATTATTCATTGTGAATATAGGGACGCACCACTGGACAAATACAGGTATTATTCATTTATAACGCCAGATTTATGACGCTGATGATGATGATGTTCTTTTATTATGGCCCATACTAGAAATTTTTTGCTCCATCTGTACAATGCGTCTTATTTCTTCTCTTATATATATATATATATATATACCGGTATATATATATATATATATATATATATATATATATGATATATATATATTATATATTATATACCGGTATATATATATATATTTTATATACTGTAGTGTATAATATAACCGGTATATATATATATACTGTTAGTGGATATATATATATATACCGCTATATATATATATACTGTAGTGTATATATATATATATATATATATACCGGTATATATATATATACTGTATAGTGTATATATATATACCGGTATATATATATATACTGTAGTGTATATATATATACCAGTATATATATTTATATAAAAACAAATTGTGTTTGTTTATTTGTTTTTGTTTCTATTTTGGAGGGCGGTAGGGTAGATGGGGGGGGGTTACATTTGAGGCCAAAAATATATACAAATTAAATATCTAACGACGGCGGTGATGAATACAGCATGTGACAGTCATGATTATGCAATATGCAATATGCAAAATTGTATGGAGTTCATGACTATAAATGTCCTATATTACACGTTTAGGCACTGCACAGTCCCATATGAACTGTATGAAGTAAAATGAATCACTCCTATAGACGGCAAATGGTGCACTGCAAAGATTAGTAGTTTTTAATTGAAACGAAAATTCATTGTGTGTGTGTGTGTGTGTGTGTGTGTGTGTGTATGTGTGTGTGTGTGTGTGTGTGTGTTGTGATAGTTCAGAATATACTATTGCCAATCAAGAGAGGGAGAGGGGGAGAGAGAGAGTGTGTGTGTGTGTTTAAAGTTATACACACACACACACAGCAAGTTTCCCTCCCCCTCTGTCAGGTGAGAGGAACAGACAGACAGGTTAGGAATGCACCACCTCCATGTACAATACAGTACCTGTCAACATCCACATAGGTGGGGGGGGGGGGGGGAGCGCGGCTCTCTCTCTCTCCTCTCTCCTCGGAGGGGGCTGCGCGCTCCATGCTTCCTCTCTCGAACGCTTCTCTGCTCTCCCTCTCCCTCCATCTCTCTCTCTCTCTCTCTCTCTCTCTCTCTCTCTCTCTCTCTCTCTCTCTCTCTCTCTCTCTCTCTCTCTCTCTCTCTCTCTCTCTCTCTCTCTCTCTCTCTCCTCTCTTACTCTCTCTCTCTCTCTCTCTCTCTCTCTCTCTCTCTCTCTCACTCTCACTCACTCTCTCACTCACACTCTCTCTCACTCTCACTCACACTCTCTCTCTCTCTCTCTCTCTCTCTCAACATTTAATTTCCCGTCACCTGCCTGCAGGTTGCACAATCACCAGCACTGGAAGGTATAACACATTCAAGGGGGGTCACCGGCTGTTTTTTTATCTCTCTCTCCTTTTCTCTCTTTCCCGGGCTTGTATCCATTCAGCCCCATTCAGCCAACTTTTTTAAGACGTTTATCCCCATTAGGTGTCGATTTCTTCCTAGCGAGCGATAGCGAGCCAGCATTGTATGGAGAAATCCGGCTTGGCCGGAGACATTTTTCTATCGAAAAATGTACAAATTTAGCTTGCTGTCAAAACAAAAATATATATATGCTGGCTCGCTACCGCTCGCCAGGAAAATATTGCCACCTGGATGGGGGTAAACATCTTAAAACAGTAGGCTGAATGGGGCCGAATGGATAGAAGCCAAAGAGAGAGAGGGAGAGAAAGAGATAAAAAGCGAGGTGGGCTCCCTTAATTCAATAATAGTGACGCGGTGAGATATTTTTGAAACCTTCGCTTTAACCCCTTCTGTGCCGACGTCGTCTGTGTAGGTTTATTCTAACTATAATTACACGCTTTTGTGCAGTTTCAAAAGAATCTGTGGCAGTAAAACGAATTAAGGGAGCCCACCTCGCTTTTGTTTTCTCTTTCTCTCTCTTTGGCTTGTATCCATTCGGCCCCATTCAGCCTACTGCTTTAAGACGTTTACCCCCATCCAGGTGTCAATATTTTCCTGGCGAGCGGTAGCAAGCCAGCATATATATAATTTGCTTTGACAGCAAGCTAAATTTGTAAATTTTTCGATAGAAAAATTTCTCCGGCGAAGCCGGATTTCTCCATACAATGCTGGCTCGCTATTGCTCGCCAGGAAAAAATCGACACCTGGATGGGGATAAACGTCTGAAAACAGTTGGCTGAATGGGGCCGAATGGATACAAGCCAGGGAAAAAGAGAAAAGGAGAGAAAGATAAAAAAATAAAGCCGGTGACCCCCCTTAAGTGAGACAGTTCGAAGCATATTATTAATTGCTGGAGGACCATTATAAACTGACTAAAATCGTCTAATAGTAACCAGAATAAAGTTCAAAAGACATCGCCGGTACAGAAGGGGTTAAGGGGGGATGGTTCACTTTTTGGGCGATTTTTGCATGTATTAATTATTTTTCTCGTTTCCTCCCTAGACCTCTACCAATCTTTAAAAAAGCATCCATTAGATTCCCTTTCTAGATTAATTTGTACATTTTTCGGTAGAAAAATCTCCCGGTTCTTCCTAAATTAAAGGCTCACTATCGTTCGCCAGGAGAAAAAATCGACACCTAAATAGCACGAAAGGTCTTAATATTTACAAGGAAGTGGGGCGGAAGGTCTTAAAACGACAAACTAATGGGGCTAATGACTTAAAATCTCAAAACTAATGGAGTTAAACACAAGGGAGAAAAGTGACCAGAAAAACAGCCCATGTCTCCTTAAGCAGAGTCACGTACAAAAATTATGATTATCTTTATGCCAATATTATTGAGGTATGCATATATTTCGTCTCCACATAATCGTTGTTTCTCTAATAAATACAAAACATAGAGCAATTGACCACTTGCGAGTTTCAAGCTATAAGGAAGTTGGAGCCGTGAACATCGATATTAAAGAGAAATGCAATAATAATGTGAGTTTCTGATGGATAAAAAGTATGATAAATTTGGTTTGATGTATTTATATATGTATTATGACCGTATTTTACCTGATAATTCTGCTAAATATCGATGGCCACAGCTCCAACTTCCTTATAGACCCAAAACTCGCAAGTGGTCAATTTCGAGTGTACCTTTCTATCTCCTTAAGGGAGCCCACCTCCTCGCTTTTTTGTTCTCTTTCTACCCTCTCTCAGTTGTATCTCCGGCCCATTCAGCGTGTTTAAGACGTTTACCCCCATCCAGGTTAATATTTCCTGGCGAGCGTTTGCAAGCCATATATACATTTTTGTTTTGACAGCAAGCTAAATTTGTACATTTTAAGAAATTTCTCCATACAATGCTGGCTCGCTTTCGTGCAATAATCATGGATGGGGATTTTAAAACAGCTGGCTGAATGGCGAGCGATACAAGCCTAAAGAGAGAAAAGGAGAAAGACAAAACAACAACGGGACCTTCGGCCGTAATAATTTTTCTAAAACAACAACAAACAACAACAAACAACAACAACAACAACCAGTCAATATATCAATAGCTTCCTGGTCTCCTACCCCAAGACATGGAACAACTAATACGTGCAATCTTTTCTCAATGACAACCCACCAGTCAAGATATCAATAGCTTTCCTCTCCAATACCTCAAGACGCTTGTTCTATCTCTCTATCCCCAACCAACAACAACTGTCATTTAAGACTTTTCTCCCATACCAGGTGTAATATTTTACTGTCTATGACTAGCAACAACAGCATATACAATATTGTTTACCCCAAGACATGAAACAATAATGTGCAAATCTATCTCTTTGACATAAACAACAACAACAACAACTGTCAATATATCAATAGCTTCCTGGTCTCCATACCCCAAGAAATGGAACAATAATACGTGCAATCTTTCTCTCAATGACATAAACAACAACAACAACAACAACTGTCAATATATCAATAGCTTCCTGGTCTCCAATACCCCAAGACATGGAACAATAATACGTGCAAGAAATGACAAAACAACAACAACAACAACAACTGTCAATATATCAAAGCTTCAGGTCTAAACAAAATAACAATTACGTGCAACATTCTCTCAAATCAACAACAACAACAACAACAACTGTCAATATATCAATAGCTTCCTGGTCTCCAATAACCCAAGACATGGAACAATAATACGTGCACTCTTTCTCTCAATGACATCAACAACAACAACAATAGTCAATAATTATATCAATAGCTTCCTGGTCTCCAATACCCCAAGACATGAAACAATAATACGTGCAATCTATCTCTCTATGACATAAACAACAACAACAACAACAGTCAATATATCAATAGCTTCCTGGTCTCCAATACCCCAAGACATGGAACAATAATACGTGCACTCTATCTTTCAATGATATAAACAACAACAACAACAACAACTGTCAATATATCAATAGCTTCCTGGTCTCCAATACCCCAAGACATGGAACAATAATACGTGCAATCTTTCTCTCAATGACATAAACAACAACAACAACAACAACAACAACAACAGTCAATATATCAATAGCTTCCTGGTCTCCAATACCCCAAGACATGAAACAATAATACGTGCAATCTATCTCTCTATGACATAAACAACAACAACAACAACAACAGTCAATATATCAATAGCTTCCTGGTCTCCAATACCCCAAGACATGGAACAATAATACGTGCACTCTATCTTTCAATGATATAAACAACAACAACAACAACAACAACTGTCAAGATATCAATAGCTTCCTGGTCTCCAATACCCCAAGACATGGAACAATAATACGTGCAATCTATCTCTCTATGACATAAACAACAACAACAACAACAGTCAATATATCAATAGCTTCCTGGTCTCCAATACCCCAAGACATGGAACAATAATACGTGCACTCTATCTTTCAATGATATAAACAACAACAACAACAACTGTCAAGATATCAATAGCTTCCTGGTCTCCAATACCCCAAGACATGGAACAATAATACGTGCATTTTCTCTCAATGACAACAACAACAACAACAACAGTCAATATATCAATAGCTTCCTGGTCTCCAATACCCCCAAGACATGGAACAATAATACGTGCACTCTATCTTTCAATGACATAAACAACAACAACAACAACTGTCAATATATCAATAGCTTCCTGGTCTCCAATACCCCAAGACATGGAACAATAATACGTGCACTCTATCTCTCAATGACATAAACAACAACAACAACAACAACTGTCAATATATCAATAGCTTCCTGGTCTCCAATACCCCAAGACATGGAACAATAATACGTGCAATCTTTCTCTCAATGACATTACAAATTTATAAAAATATACAAAACAACAACGACAACAACAGCACAGCCAAGAGATCAATTATAGAACAATAATAAGGGTAATATTTTCTCTCATTGACATAACAACAACATACACAGCAATAAACTCATTCAAATCGATAACAACAACAACAACAGATCAATAGTGTCTGGGTCTCACACAGTCAGGAGTGCGAGCTAGTGGGAGTCTAGCAGGAGTCGCTAGGAGTCGCTAGGAGTCGCTAGAGTCACTAGGAGTCATCGATTTTCACCGCGAGCGAGTGGAAGTCTAACAGGAGTATGGGAAAATTCGGACTCGCGGGCCTATTTGCGGTGAAAATTGATGACTCCTAGTGACTCTAGCTCGCACTCCTGACTGTGTGAGGGCCCCTTAATGCACCCAAGCCTACAACAACCATAATAAGCGTAACCTTTTTCCCTCAACAACAAACAACAAAATCAACCACAACAACAACACCAACAATAACAACAACAAAACAGTCAAGAGATCAATAGTGTCTGGGTCTCTCTAATACACCCAAACCTAGAACAGCAATAATAAGTTTAACCTTCTTCCCTCAACAACAACAACAACCACAACAACAACAACCACAACCACAACAACAACCACAACAACAACCAACCGATCAATATATAGTCACTCTAGTACACCCAAACCTAGAACATCCATAATAAGTGTAACCATTTTTCCCTCCCTTGACACTGGTATCCGGACTGAGGCTTTTTTCTGCCCTCGATATTCCGATAACCAATAGTGTTCTTCTGTAAACAAGAGGGGCGGGGGGGGGGGGGGGAGGCTTCGTTTGTTCCTTTGTTTGTTTGTTGCAGCGCATAGTCCGTGTGTGGTTATATCTATGTAGTGTGTATCTGGTTGTGTTGGTGTTGTGTGTTGTGTATATGTGTGTTGTACAGTATATGTATTGTGTATGTGTGTTGTACAGTATATGTATTGTGTATGTGTGTTGTGTATATGTGTGTTGTACAGTATATGTATTGTGTATGTGTGTTGTGTATATGTATTGTGTATGTGTGTTGTGTATATGTGTGTTGTACAGTATATGTAGTGTGTATGTGTGTTGTGTGTATGTGTGTTGTGTATATGTGTGTTGTACAGTATATGTATTGTGTATGTGTGTTGTACAGTATATGTATTGTGTATGTGTGTTGTGTATATGTGTGTTGTACAGTATATGTATTGTGTATGTGTGTTGTACAGTATATGTATTGTGTATGTGTGTTGTGTATATGTGTGTTGTACAGTATATGTATTGTGTATGTGTTGTACAGTATATGTATTGTGTATGTGTGTGTTGTACAGTATATGTATTGTGTATGTGTGTTGTGTATATGTGTGTTGTACAGTATATGTATTGTGTATGTGTGTTGTGTATATGTGTGTTGTACAGTATATGTATTGTGTATGTGTGTTGTACAGTATATGTATTGTGTATGTGTGTTGTGTATATGTGTGTTGTACAGTATATGTATTGTGTATGTGTGTTGTACAGTATATGTATTGTGTGTATGCATTGTCTATGTTTTGTACAGTATGTGTTGTTTTGTGTGCGCTGTTTTGTATGTGTGTTTTATTGGTGTTCAGTGTATGTTACTTGTGTATGTGAGTGTTGTACTGGCGTATGTGCTGTCCATTGTGCGAATGTTTATTGATTATATATATATATATATATATATATATATATATATATATATATATATATATACCGGGTATATATATATATATTCCTATGTGTAAGAAGGATACAAAAGGCAATGCTGTCTGTAACAAGTGTCCCCCAGAAGTTGTATAGGGTGATAGGGAGCTTGATTCAATGTACGTTTGAGTCCAGGCATTTTGTCTGGACACACGGAGCTTGAAGCAGAGTATGTCATAGGATGAAGGAAAGATAGTGCCAGAGTTTACTTGTTGAGTAAAAGAGAGACTGGAAATATCGGTTCATTCTTGGGTTAGAGAGTTGGACAAAATAGGGATGGGAATGTGTTGAAAGGCGTATGCCACCCACTTTCCGTAAAGCTCGGTTCACACATACACGAATTAACGTCCCGTCCGGCCCCAACCTCTTAATTCGCCTGCAAACGGGCAAGGACGCCGGCAAAATCGCCTATGGACGGTACAGGGATGTGTGTGATGTCGCCAGCACACGGGAGGGGGGGCTGGAGGCGGCGACCATTTTGTGCATGCATAAAATGGTCGGTGTGGGCCGGGGCAAGTCCCACAAAACTTGTCAGGCCGGGACACACATGGGAGCATTCGGCGTCTATACGCCAACTGGGGGGGTCTAGACGCCGACAAATGGGATGAGAACGGCGGCAAAAAAACGTTGGAAGGAGAGTCGGCGATGTGGCACCGTCGCGTCACGTGAGCTGGTGACACCTCACGTCCGTGTACCGACCATAGGCGATTTTGCTGGCGTCCCTGCTCGATTGCAGGCGAATTAAGGGGTCAGGGACGGACGGAACGTTAATTCATGCATGTGTGAACCGAGCAAAAGTGGTCGGGGACGGACGGACAATGGGGCCTCCAGATTGATGCCGTCCTGCCTAATTTTTGGGTCGTGGCCGGATGGGACGTTAATTCGTGCATGTGTGAACCGAGCTTAACCCTTAAAGAGCGGCGCTTGACTTAAGTCGTGCACCAATTTGCAGCAAGTTAGGAGCATTATTAAGGCTTTTAAAGGGTTAAAATCGAGTGCAAATGGCCGGGAGCGCAGCAGGCCACACATCCGACACCCAGGGCTTACCGCCACCCACTGACTCACACTCCCTGTGTTCTCGAGAGCACGGCAGTGTAGCCAGTAGTGAGCATAGCTGGGAAAAATATACCACTATACGCTAAACTCCCATGTTGGTGGCACCACTGCATGAGAACCACGAGTGCTACGTAGCTCGTTCTGGTCTTATTTTGAAACTTTTAGCACCTAGTTTTTTGCTGAATACATTTCTTTTCATGCAGATACTTGATTGATCATTCAGGAGGGCCTGAATATGCCCAAAATAGCCCAAAACACTCCACTAGACAAGGGTTAAGGGAGGAGGTATACACTGAGAAAGCTCTGAAGAACATTGATTAATGTAATAGCGGTAGAATAGCGAGAGAGATGCAACATTGTGGCGTGTAGTGAGAAATTGTAGAGAATTAGTAAGAGGAAATGAGCTGATGAGACGAAATGTTTTTGACGACCTTACGAGAAGTGGACCCCCCCCCCCCCCTCCAACCACACACACAAACTCACACACTTTCCCGGATCATTCTCCTAATCCTTGGTCTTATTTGTAAAAAAAATAAAATCTACGAAAAACCTTGCGAGTGTTGATTGTTCACCTCCCCATCTCGTGTGTCTGAGTGGCCCATCAACAGCTTATCTCCATTACGTTCTACCTCTCGTACATTAGGTGTTTGTGGGGGGGGGGGGGGGGATAGCTGCCTAGACCTCTATCGAGCTTTGAGACACACACACACACACACAACCCCCCCCCCCCCCCCACACACACACACACACACCACACACACACACACACACACACACACACACACACACACACTCACACACACACAAACACCACCCACACACACACCCCACACACACACACACACACACACACACACACACACACACACACACACACACACACACACACACACACACACACACACACACACACACACACACACACTCTGCCACGGAAATTAGTTCCAGGGCAGTAATTCCCTTTCCAATGTTCCCTTACCCACTCTAAACCACTGTTTGGACACTTGATCCTCAGTGTTTTGGAGGACAAGCAACCTAGAAGGGTCACTAGATCTGTTGTTGCTTGATTTCCTTTGTACTCCTTTGTACTCCTTTGTACTTTGTACACACACACACACACACACACACACACACACACGGAGCGAGAAACAGTCCAGGTGGAGACAAGAGGAGAGGAGACAAGCTAGGAAATAAATTGGGAGGGGTACGTACAAAAAAGAAAGGAACGGGCAGGGGAGAGAAAAATAGGGAAAATACTGGAAATGCTAAGTTCATGTATACAAATATTGATGGGTTAATTTCCAAAAAGATTGAGTTTGACGAATATGTAAAGAGAGAGAGGCCCGGGGTAGTATGTTTGACTGAAACTAAGCTTAACCAGGAGGTAGACACGAATATAATTAGTTGTGCAGGATACAGTACATGGAGAAGAGACAGGTTAGGAAAGCTAGGAGGAGGAGTGTTGATCATGGTAGATAATAAAATTACTGCTAAAGAATTAAAACTTGGTGATAGCATTGCTGAAGTGGTAGCAGTTGAAATTGAGGATAATGGTAGGTCAAGATTGGACATTGTATCAATGTATTTACCTCCTAAGACTAAATCTTGGAGCAATGATGAATATAATGAATTAATTTTGAAAACCTTTCGTATGTTAGAAATTATTTGTAAAAGGAAAAATAGGCTTATTCTTGCAGGGGACTTTAATTGCGGGGAGGTGGATTGGGAATGTTTGGATGCGGGTTCAAATGAAAATACTTGGGGTAGCAAATTTCTTGAACTAACAATGGGGTATCTATTAACACAACACGTTACGGAAAATACAAGATTTAGAGGAGGTGATGAACCATCAAGACTTGACTTACTATTCACCAAAGACCCCCAAGAAATAAAGAACCTAACATATTTGAGTCCCATGGGAAAAAGTGATCATGCTGTGATTGAATTTGAATTGACAGTGGAATTTCTGGAAGGCAGAGAGGAGGAACATAGGGAATTTAGACTAAATTATAGTAAGGCGGATTATGAATCATTACGAGGATACTTTGCAAATATAGATTGGTCATTTATTGAGCAAGAACAGAATATTCAGGTAAAATACACCATGTTACTAGACATTTACAGGGAGGGGGTAGATAAATATGTACCAACATTTAAGGATGGAAAGCTGGCTAAGGAGAAAGAGTGGTTTAACATGCGATGTCACATTGCCCAGAACAAAAAGGACTCTGCATGGAATAAAGTGAGAAGGAGACACACTGAGGAAAAATGGGATGAGTATAAGAATGCTAGAAACAACTATGTCAAGACTATAAGAGAGGAGAAAAAGAACTTTGAAAAAGATATAGTAAACAAATGTAATAAAGAACCCAAACTGTTCTATAGTTATATCAACGGTAAAACTAAAATAAAGGACAAAATAACAAAGCTTAGGGTAGAGGGTCAATTATATGAAGACACAGTGGGTATGTGTGAAATTATGAATGATACATTAACATCCGTGTTTGTGGAGGAGGATGACTATGTAGAACCTGTGGTGGAATTGAATGAGATACAGGGACTAGAGTCGATAGAAGTCAACAAGGATGAACTAAAATCATTGTTGGAAGAATTGGACGTGAGAAAATCTATGGGCCCAGATAACATTGCTGGATGGGTATTAAGAGAATGTTCTGAACAACTAGTGAGACCTATTTTTAATATTGTTCAATACTCATTAAACAAGGGGGAGCTTCCCTTAGAATGGAAGCAAGCAAATATAACTCCAATATATAAAAGTGGAAATAAAGAAGACCCGCTAAATTATCGACCGGTATCCTTAACGAGTGTTATATGCAAGCTTTGTGAAAAGATTATTAGAAAAAGATGGGTGGGTATGTTGGAGGAGAGGGAAATAATTTCAAGCAAGCAGTTTGGGTTCAGAAAAGGTCATTCGTGTACCACAAATTTGTTGAGTTACTATGATAGGGTAATTGACATTGTACAAGGGAGGGAGGAGGGGTGGGTAGATTGTATCTACTTAGATTTCAAGAAGGCATTTGATAAGGTGCCTCATAAGAGATTGTTGTGGAAGCTCAGGACTGTGGGGCGGGTTGAGGGAGTATTATTAAAGTGGATGGAAAACTATTTAATTGGGAGGGAAATGCGAACAGTAATAAAAGGAAAGTTCTCCTCGTGGAAAAGGGTAAAAAGCGGAGTGCCTCAAGGATCGGTGTTGGCCCCAATCATGTTTTTGGTTTTCATCAACGACCTTCAAATGGGAATAGACTCATATATCTATGTTTGCTGATGATGCAAAACTAATGAAGCATATTACAAGTAGGAGTAGTTGTGAAGAATTACAGAGAGATCTAGATAAGTTATATGAGTGGAGTCAAACTTGGAAAATGGAATTCAACACGAGTAAGTGTCAGGTTCTTGAGATGGGAAAAGTAAATATTAGACCTTCTTGGGGATATAAAATAGGGAGATGAAATAATTAGTAAAGCTGTGAAAGCAAAAGACCTAGGGGGTAGTTGTGGCAGACAGCTTGTCACCTGAACAGCATATAAATAAAATAACTGGTGAAACCTATGCAGTGTTGACTAACATGAGAATAGCTCTGAATTATTTAGATGAAGAGATGTTAGCAAAAATAATAGGGACAATAATACGACCAAGACTGGAGTATGCAGCAGTGGTGTGGTCTCCACACCTTATAAAACATAATAAAAAAACTGGAAAGAGTTCAGAGAGTTGCCACTAAGATGATAGCTAGCCTTAGAGACCTACCTTATGAGGAGAGATTGGAGAGGCTAAAGTTGCCAACGCTGAGGAAGAGGAGAGAGAGAGGTGACATGATCATGATGTTTAAGTGTGTGAAAGGTTTTGAGAAGATCGACAAGGGAGATTTTGTGGTGAGGGACGAGGGAAGAACCAGGGGTCATGATTGTAAGTTGAGGAAAGTTATATGTAAGTCTGTTGTAAGAAAGTGCAGCGTCACGTATAGTAGCATTGAGTGTTGGAATAAGTTGGATGGGGAGGTGGTGGGAGCAAGAAATATCCAAACTTTTAAAGCAAAATTGGATAAATGTAGAGAGAGAGACAGGACAACACGAGCTTAGGCTCAAATCCTGTATACTTACAATTAGGTGAGGCGCGCGCGCACACACACACACACACACACACACACCACAACACACACACAACACACACACACACACACAACACACACACACACACACACACACCACACACACACACACACACACACACACACACACACACACACACACACACACACACACACACACACACACACACACACACACACACACACACACAAACACACACACACACACACACACACACATATATATATATATATATATATATATATATATATATATATATATATAAAAGACCCCCCCCTCCTTTCGAGATAGGTTTGTGCTAGAAAAATGCCAGTTCCTCTTAAATTGCAGGTTCAGTATCGCTCGCCAGGACGAAATCGACAGCTAAATGGCACGAAAGGTCTAAATATCGCCAAACTAATGGGGAAAATGTCTTCTAATTTCAAAACTAATGGGGCTAAGCATGAAAGAGAAGGGTGTCCACAACATCCCTACTCCCCCCATCCTCCCCTTAACCCCTCTCTGAACGGGGGATATTTCTGGCATTTTATTCTACTATTCTGGCTATCACTGGACGATTATACTCTGTTCAGGAAGGATCTGTGGTAGTCCAAGCGGTAATGGAGGTATATTGTACAGTCGCGCTAATAAGTGATGTCTCGGCACCAAATATGTTTTGATCAATAATTGGTATCAGCAATATCTAAGCTTCATTTCTTCATATGGAGTGAAATATAAAAACATGTTCCTACATTTACCTACCCTATTCAACATCTGACAGATATTAATACAGTACAGAGCAAGCCAAACGTAATGACAGCTGGGCTTATTAGCGCGACCGTACAGTTGCCTACACGTTCACCTGGTACAGGGCTACTTTCCTCCTTACCCCATGCCTCCATTATCTCCTGAATCACTATCTACTCTATTTATCCGCCTCTCTCTGGCTCTCCTTTGTCTCCAGCCGCCTCTCTCTGTCTCTCCTTTGTCTCCAGCCGCCTCTCTCTGTCTCTCCTTTGTCTCCAATTCTTCTACCCATGTCTTCTGTCCTGCATCTCTCACATCTCCTCGTCTTGCACTTCACTGATTGTTCTACTCCTTTTACCTCATGTTTACACTTCCTCCATGCCCGATATCTCCATTTTCTCCCGACTCCCTATCTCTGCTGTTCCTCATCGCTCTCTGTTCTCTTCTCCCATTATTTTGCCTGCCTTCTGTTGTGTATATCTCACAGTTCCTCTTCCTTCACTTGTTGTTGGTATTTGTTTACCTAATATGTACACTTCCTCCATGCCCGATATTTCCATTCTCTCCAGTCTCCCTATCTTCTCTGTTCTTCCACACCACTGTTCTCTTCATTTTGTTTGCCTGTCTTCTGCTTTACATACCTCGTAACTCCTCTCCCATCTCCTCATTGATGTTTTTACTGTATATTTATGTTTCTGTTTACTCTTCCTCCACGCCCCATACCTCCATTCTCTCCCGACTCCCTATCTCCTCTGTTCCTCCACCTCTCTCTCACTGTTCTTTTCTCCCATTCTTTCGCCTGTCTTCTGCTGTACATACTTTGCAAATCCTCTTCTCTCTCCTCATTTGTTTATTTATATTTATATTGCAGTTTACAATTCCTCCATGTCTGATAATTCAATCCTCTCCTGACTCCCTATCTCCACTATTCCTCCACCTCTCTCCTCTCCTGACTCCCTATCTCCACTATTCCTCCACCTCTCTCCTCTCCTCACATTCGTTTACCTCTGGCTTCTATTCTCCATGTCTCGCAGTCCCTCTTTCTTCTCCTCACTGATTTCCCAATGATTTATGATTCTGTTTACTCTTCCTCCATGCCTGATACCTCCATTCTCTCCCGACTCTTTACCTCCTCTGTTTATCCGTTTCTCTTTCTTCTCTTCTCCAATTCTCCTACCTACCCTACCGTATGTCTTCTGGTTTGTTTGTTTGTTGTTTTATCACGTCGCCTAGCTCCTCTTCATTCACCTATTATTTGCGCCTCTGTTTACTCTTCCTCCATGCCCATATCTCCATTCGCTACTCACTCTCTATCTCCCTCCACCTCTCTTCTCTTCTCCAATCATATTACCTTCGTCTTATGACCCGGGAGGATACCCTTGGGTGGCGCCAGTGGGTGAGTGCGACCACGCGCTGTCGAGTGATTGATTACGTCCCTCATGCCTCATAGCTCCTCTGCCTTCTCCTCCCAGAATGCCCTATTATTTATGTCTCTGATTACTCTTCCTCCAAGCCTGATAGTTCCACTCTCTCTCTCTCTCTCTCTCTCTCCCCCCCCCCCCCCTTTAAGGGGGGATGGGCCGGTTTTCTGGTCCCCCTTCTTCCTCATGTTTAGCCCCATTAGTTTTCAGATATTAAGACGTTCGGCCCATTAATTTGGCGATTAGAACACTTTTCACCCAATTTCGTTGTAAATTTTATGAACTTTCGTGCCATTTAGGTGTCGATTTTTTCCTGTCGAGCGACAGCGAGCCTGTATTTTTAAGACGAGCCTACAATTTTCTATCTAAAAATGTGCAAATTTATCTAGGGGGTGTTTCATTTAAGCTTGATGGAGGTATAGTGAGGAAACTAAAAAAAAAAAATATTAATAAATATATAAATGACCAACAAAATAGCCATTAACCCCTTAACCCCTTCTGTACCGGCAACGACTACTTTATATTATTCTGGCAACTATTAGACGATTTAATTCAGTTTCAAAAGGGAGCAATCAACAGGCATCGAAATAGGTCACTTAATTCTTTTCACTACCACAGATCCTTCTTAGACTGCACAAAATCCTCTTAATAGAGCTAGAATAAAATGAAAAAGACGTCGCCGGTACAGAAGGGGTTAACCCTCCACCTCTCTTATCTTCACCAGTTTTGTATACCGATGTTTTTTAATGTACATATGCCTCACAACTCTTCCTACTTCTACCTCTCTTGTTTTGGTTTATAGTTTTACTGTTCTGCCATGGCTGTTCTCTCCATTCTTCTCTGCCGCCTCTATTCCTCCATCTCTCTTCTCCTATTCCTCTTTCTCCACCTATCTCCTCTAATTCCTCTTCCTCCACCTCTCTTCTCCTCTTGCTTCACCTCACTACTTACCCTCTTCTTCCATTCTTCCCTGCCTCCTCTATCCCTCCATCTCTCTTCTCCTCTTCCTCTTCTGTTCCTCCACCTCTCTCCTCTAATTCCCCTTTCTCTTCTATTACTCCACTTCTCTTCTCCTCTTCCATTTCCTCTTGTATTCCTCCATCTCTCTTCTCCCATTCCTCTTCCTCTTCTATTCCTCCATCTCTCTTCTCCTCTTCCTCTTCTTGCTTCACCTCACTACTTGCCCTCTTTATTTTTGCTTCTAGATTTAGTCTATTAAGGGGGCCCGCTTTTTGTTTTCTCTCGCGCTCTGGGTTGTATTCATTAGGCCCCATTCAACCTACTGTTTTAAGACGTTTATCCTCATCCAGGTGTAAATTTTTCCTGGCAAGCGGTAGCGAGCCAGTATATAATGTTTAAGTCAGCATGGCTAAATTTGTAATTTTTTCTATAGCAAATTCGCCTGAGACAATTTGCAGCCTAGAAACGTCACTAGACCTGTTGTTGCTTGATTTCCTTTGTACTCCTCTCCACCGTCAGCCCTTTGGTCCTCTCTCTCTCTCTCGTTCCAGCGACCTGTGATATATTTACAGAGGTCCTGGGGGAAATTCCTTCTTAAGTACCACGGCACGTCGCTCTCTCTTTCTCACACACACACACACACACACTCTCTCTCTCTCTCTCTCTCTCTCTCTCTCTCTCTCTCTCTGTCTCTCTCTCTCTCTCTCTCTCTCTCTCTCTCCTCTCTGTCTTCTCTCTTCTCTATCTCCTCTTCTTTTCTCCATCTCTTCTTCTCTCTCTCTTCCTCTCTCTAGCTCTCTCTCTCCTGTCTCTCTCTCTCTCTCCTCTCCTTCGTCTCTCTCTCTCTCTCTCTCTCTTCTCATTCTCTCTCTCTCTCTCTCTCTCTCTTCTTTTCTCTCTCTTTCTCACCACCTCTCTCTCTTCCTCTCTCTCTCTCTCTCTCTCTCTCTCTCTCTCTCTCTCTCTCTCTATTTCTTCTCTTCTCTCTCGTCCTACTCTCTCTCTCTCTCTCTCTCTCTCTCTCTCTCTCTCTCTCTCTCTCTCTCTCTCTCTCTCTCTCTCTCTCTCTCTGTGTAAGTCAAATACGAACTGAAAATTCAGACAATGCACAATCAGTAACATCCAACTCTAATACTCTTACGGTGTTTTATGTAAATGCTCGTAGCATACGCAATAAATTTTCAGATCTAGAGGAAAACGTGTTTACAGAACATTATGATATAATCGGCATTACAGAATCTTGGTTAAATAAGGAAGACAGAGACTTTTTAGCCGAATATACGCTTCCTGGTTATACAATGTTTGAGAAAAGTCGGATCAATAGAAATAGAGGAGGAGTTCTGTTTTTTATAAAGGAAAGTCTTAATCCCAAATCTTAAAGTCAAAACCTCAAATTGCGAATATAGACATATCTTACGTACTATTAAATAATAAACGAGGAACTAAAATAACACTAGCTTTATTATACAGACCCCCATCTCAATCAGTGCAAACTGACAGTGAAATTTATGAACAAATTGCAGAAATAACTAGCATACAAGATACCGTAATTCTTGGCGATTTCAACTTACCCGTGACTAAATGGGGCGATATTCTTACTTCACACTCTGGACACGACCTCTATGGTAACTTGCAAGAGAGTTAACTTTTTCAATTTGTACAATCTCCGACCCGTGGTAATAATGTGCTTGATCTTGTACTCGCAACAAAAGAAGAATTAATAGAGAATTCGAATGTTGGTGATGAATTCAGTAACAGCGACCATCGTACGATAACTTTCACTTTTAAGTTTACTAGTAACAAATCAAATAGCAGCATTGAGAAAGTCCCTAATTTCAAGAAAGCAAATTTTCATAAACTTAAATCAAAGCTTAAAGAAAATGACTGGAGCTTTCTGACTAACAATAACGACATAAATACATCTTGGGAGTGTTTCACAACCACTTACCTTAAGGCAGTGCAAGACTGCATACCATCGAAAATACGGCGTCCAGGCCATAATGATAAGCCCAAATGGTGGAATAAAGATGAAATAACAGAACAACATATTCACCACCACAGCCAACATACCGAGATCCCCACCCCTACCTCCACCACCATCATCACCACCACCACAGCCAACATACCAAGACCTATAGCTGCTCACCACCACCACCAACACCACCACCTCTACCAATAACAGAGAAACAGTAACCCAAGCATTCACCACAAGTCGTTTTCTCTCTCTACCACACCTTTCCCGCATCAGAGAAAACGTCGACTCAAAGACTCAAGGATAACAATTATATACCTGTGCAGGGCAGAAGATAACATGTGATCAGTTCTCGCCGATATTACACTTTTCCTGCAACACCCCAAACCTACAATCTTGCAACCACTGTCCACTCCATCTACCTCCAGCCTGTAAAACACATAACAGCCCCAGACCAAATCAGAAGACAATATCATATTATATCACCTCACCCCAGAGTTAAAAAGGACACAACCGCCCCCAGACAACACGAGTTACTACCATCGAGATGACACGCCCTCTAACACCAGGGAAAAACTTATCCATCAATATAACCAATTCCAAAGTCCAACAGAAGAAGAAAAGCGAAGAAGAGAAATTAATCAAGAAATGGCACTATAAGTAAATAAGTATATCACCCCTCTCCAAGCCACAAGGAACTAACCACCCTACAACATCCTACCCCTAGGTGCCTTTCTGATGCTCAACCACATCACCCCCGAGGCCCTGAGAAACGGTATGACTATGACGGAAGATTTTAGGATCGACATCTCAATCTAGAGCTGTTCTTGACACCCCAGGTAAAAGGACAGATTTGAAAGTTGAGGACACAGTTGAAGAGTTGGTTCAGTTGATCGCAAGGCATAGACAGAATTACGAGACTGTAGTCACCCATTATAATAATTCTTTTTAGTGGGTATCAACAAGCTGGTTTATTAGAGCCTTCTGGGTGAAGTAATCTAATATTCTCGGCCTACCTCAACCCCGGCGCTATTGTGGATATAAGCACAGTCGGGTACTAACTAGCTTTATCCAGGATAGACCAAACCACAAGAAACTCATCAAAGTACTTATAAAGACCAGAGTAGACAGGAGTTCACTCCTGCGTTCGCTCGATGCTATTTTGTCACGGCTTGGGCTAGGCAATTTAGTTATTTAAGGTCCCAAACCAAAGTGCTCGAGTTACACTGTGGGAACCCAGTGGCGTCAGGACAACCCAACGGCCAGCGGATCTACCCCAGATTGGATTACTAATTCTACACCCATTGGATTAATTATTCTACACATCGAAAGTGAAGTTATTATACCGTAAAAGTTATAGAAGATAACTGTGAAAAGAAATTATACTTGGCGTATTGTCAGAGAGAAAGTATATAAAGATCGAAAGTGAAAGTAATTAAAAATATATCTACTGCGTATATGATAAAAGGTATTCTGGAAACATCGGATACTACGCACGTATATAAAAGCGAGAGAAAGGAAGCTCTAGTGAAACTCAAAGAAATTAGGGAAGTACTGATAATAATTCTACTAAAATTAATAACAAATAAATTCAAGTTAACTTATGCGTAAGCACCACAGTGATTTAACCTCAGGAAAATAATTACGTTTAGCTCCCAAATTCCAGAACCACTCTACGCAGGTCAATACCAAAAGTTCACATATCTAATTACTATATAACCTTTCGAAGCACAAGTGTAAATCCTCGATTGAAAGGAGTGCTACTCTTATCTCTGAAATAAATACAGGACAAGTGTAATCTTTCAGTTAGAAAGCGGTCCCTAATACTTACTTAGATATAGCATAGAATAATCCAGTCTTGCGAGTCAGACGTAGTGGAGCCTCGTTCGTTCACTTTAATTGTTTTGTTCTTGACCATTATTGTTCTAGCTTTTACGTATGCGATATTCTTGTGCAAATAAACGGAATATGAATACACGTCTTGTGATCATTATCCTCTATTGTCTTTCTGTATCTGTGGTAAAACAATATAACTTCTCTAGTTAGGAAGAGCCCACTTGATCAAAACCAATTAAACCCCAGTAAAAACCTGGCATAAAATTGGCGGCAGCTGGTGGTTCTTGATTCGGGAAGGAATTTGTTTGACACAGTAATCAGGAAAGAGATAGAGAGCACATGCGTCATCATGGATCCAAAATTCCCCATACCGACGTATGACGCGGAAACTCAGGATATTCGCACGTACCTAGAGATGGTCAGCCCGCTAATTAGCCTGGCATACCCGACCGACGTAAGGAAGGTCTATGGTTTATTAATTCACCTGGGGAAGGCCGTGCCCCTGGTAGCCGAACATGTACACCCAGATTTGACATGGGACAACTTTCGGAATATTGTGATCAACGCTGTTCAGCCATCACTAGGCCCCGTTGCAGCCAAAATCAACGAAATCAAGTACGGAGGGAACCTAAACAGTACCTTGAGAATAGTGAGCCGACAGGTAAAACGTGCTTACCCTCTGTACACTTATGAGCAACAACAGCAACAGGTGTTCTGTGTGCTCTTAAGGATCCTTCCCTCAAATATTAGGGAATACTTTGATATCCACGATCCCGTGGGATTTACAAAGGATATCATCACTATTCGCAAGCTGTTGGCCAACCGGCCTAAAACTTCCACAAAAGAAGCCATCAGAAACCCCCCCACACACCCTCAAGTGTACCGAAGACCCGGACAAACCAAAAAGCGAAGGAAAAGCCGGACAAACCAAAAAACGAAGGAAAAGATCACAGTACTCATCCCAAGGCCGCCCCCAACCCCTCTCATCAGGCCACCCACAAGGAAATCTGCGAAGCTTCCCTAACCACCATCATCCTGGTCGTTCTTACCAGAACAACCAACAGGAAACCCGAGGCCCCCCCAAAAAAATTGAAATTCAGGATCTTCGCCCGTACCTAGAGATAGCCTCGGCAAGGAAACCTGTACCCTGGAACACTCACCCTCAAGAGCCCATTAGGTTAAATTACCCATTCAGTTGGGAAGCTTGCGATTCCGGTTACCCGATCCCTGACACCTGGGACCCAGCGAAGACAATGGACATTGAGTGACAGTGTGAGGAGTGCTCTCTCCAGAAAATTTACCAAATTCAAGCCATCGATGAAGACCAAGAGGAAGAAGAAATAGGAGAGATGGAAGACCCTCCTCGAGATTTTTTTGAGCCTCCCTTCAGTTGGGAAGCTTGCGATCCCGCTTACCCGATCCCTGACACCTGGGACCCAGCTAAGAAAATGGACATTGAGTGCCAGTGTGAGGAGTGCTGTCTCCAGGAAATTTACCAAATTCAAGCCATCGATGAAGACCAAGAGGAAGAAGAAATAGAAGAGATGGAAGACCATGAAGACCAAGAGGAAGAAGAACTAGAAGAGATGGAAGACCCTCCTCGAGATTTTTTTGAGCCTCCCCCGCCCATTTATATGGCCTCGGCGAGGGAGCCTGTGCCGTGGACACCTCCACCCATCTACCATCCGGCTAAAGAAAAGGACTGCATCGAGTACCACGATGAAAAATACTGTTCCCCGGAAATGCACCAAATTCAAGCCATCGATGAAGACCAAGAGGAAGAAGAAATAGAAGAGAGGGAAGACCATGAAGACCAAGAGGAAGAAGAACTAGAAGAGATGGAAGACCCTCATCGAGATTTTTTTGAGCCTCCCCCGCCCATTTATATGGCCTCGGCGAGGGAGCCTGTGCCGTGGACACCTCCACCCATCTACCACCCGGCTAAAGAAAAGGACTGCATCGAGTACCACGATGAAGAAGACTGTCCCCCGCCCAGTTCTATGGCCTCGGCGAGAGAGCCTGTGCCCGGAAAAACTCCACCCATCTACCACCTAGCTAAGATTGAAGACGTTCCAGAAGACTCCCCTAGAAGGATTCCAAAAATCCAAATAGCGATCAGGAACAAAAGCCATAACCATCAGGCTAAAGCCACTCCTAAAGCCAAATCACCAAAGAAGAAAAAAGTCAACATCCAACCACAGCCACCTCAGAAGTCTCCATATCCTCGATCACCTACCTCCACCGGCTTTTATGGTAAAGCCTGTTCTACATCTTCACCAACACCCTCCATGTCTACTACATCACCTTCAGCACCTCCGAAATCATATGAACCTCCTCCATCCAACCCTTCTTCACTTGCCCCATCCGCCGAAGATAATCTCTCCTCCTATGATACAGTCGGGCTAAAATACCCACCTGCACACCACATTCGTCGATCGGCCCCTGTTCCTTTCGTCTCCGATCAATCATCCGTGTTCGCTCCAACCTTGAAGATAGCAAGCAATACTCAAGTCATTCCAGCACCCTCATCCATCCGTGTTCGCTCCAACCTTGAAGATAGCAAGCAATACTCAAGTCATTCCAGCACCCTCATCCATCATCACTGTAATCCATCAAAACCCAGTCATTAAAAAGGGTTCCCTGGCTCCCACAAGGATTAAGAAAACCAACACCTCAACCAAAACTAAGCCGGCAACAACCCGCATTCCCAGAAGTGGTCCTTACATCAAGATCATAGGGACCCAAACCAATGACGTAACTAAGAATATTAAGTTCCTACATCAACTAGAAGCAGCCCTCGGGACATATACAGAGATACCTTGCATAACTCTTTATGCTAACCTGAGCAAACCAGCAGATAGAAGCTCAATGACATGGTGGGAATATCTCGACAAATGGAAATTTGTTTCCACCAAGAAAATGCCTGGTGTGACCAGCTCCAGCCACGACCTGCCACGAGGTCGTGGCTTTGATGGGGAAGAAGGAAGTGAAATAACAGAACAACATATTCACCACCACAGCCAACATACCGAGATCCCCACCCCTACCTCCACCACCATCATCACCACCACCACAGCCAACATACCAAGACCTATAGCTGCTCACCACCACCACCTCTACCAATAACAGAGAAACAGTTACCCAAGCATTCACCACCACAAGTCGTTTTCTCTCTCTACCACACCTTTCCCGCATCAGAGAAAACGTCGACTCAAAGACTCAAGGATAACAATTATATACCTGTGCAGGGCAGAAGATAACATGTGATCAGTTCTCGCCGAAATTACACTTCTCCTGCAACACCCCAAACCTACAAACTTGCAACCACTGTCCACTCCATCTACCTCCAGCCTGTAAAACACATAACAGCCCCAGACCAAATCAGAAGACAATATCATATTATATCACCTCACCCCAGAGTTAAAAAGGACACAACCGCCCCCAGACAACACGAGTTACTACCATCGAGATGACACGCCCTCTAACACCAGGGAAAAAACTTATCCATCAACATAACCAATTCCAAAGTCCAACAGAAGAAGAAAAGCGAAGAAGAGAAATTAATCAAGAAATGGCACTATAAGTAAATAAGTATATCACCCCTCTCCAAGCCACAAGGAACTAACCACCCTACAACATCCTACCCCTAGGTGCCTTTCTGATGCTCAACCACATCACCCCCGAGGCCCTGAGAAACGGTATGACTATGACGGAAGATTTTAGGATCGACATCTCAATCTAGAGCTGTTCTTGACACCCCAGGTAAAAGGACAGATTCAAAAGTTGAGGACACAGTTGAAGAGTTGGTTCAGTTGATCGCAAGGCGTAGACACAATTACGAGACTGTAGTCACCCATTATAATAATTCTTTTTAGTGGGTATCAACAAGCTGGTTTATTAGAGCCTTCTGGGTGAAGTAATCTAATATTCTCGGCCTACCTCAACCCCGGCGCTATTGTGGATATAAGCAGACAGTCGGGTACTAACTAGCTTTATCCAGGATAGACCAAACCACAAGAAACTCATCAAAGTACTTATAAAGACCAGAGTAGACAGGAGTTCACTCCTGCATTCGCTCGATGCTATTTTGTCACGGCTTGGGCTAGGCAATTTAGTTATTTAAGGTCCCAAACCAAAGTGCTCGAGTTACACTGTGGGAACCCAGTGGCGTCAGGACAACCCCACGGCCAGCGGATCTACCCCAGATTGGATTACTAATTCTACACCCATTGGATTAATTATTCTACACATCGAAAGTGAAGTTATTATACCGTAAAAGTTATAGAAGATCTAACTGTGAAAAGAAATTATACTTGGCGTATTGTCAGAGAGAAAGTATATAAAGATCGAAAGTGAAAGTAATTAAAATATATCTACTGCGTATATGATAAAAGGTATTCTGGAAACATCGGATACTACGCACGTATAAAAAAGCGAGAGAAAGGAAGCTCTAGTGAAACTCAAAGAAATTAGGGAAGTACTGATAATAATTCTACTAAAATTAATAACAAATAAATTCAAGTTAACTTATGCGTAAGCACCACAGTGATTTAACCTCAGGAAAATAATTACGTTTAGCTCCCAAATTCCAGAACCACTCTACGCAGGTCAATACCAAAAGTTCACATATCTAATTACTATATAACCTTTCGAAGCACAAGTGTAAATCCTCGATTGAAAGGAGTGCTACTCTTATCTCTGAAATAAATACAGGACAAGTGTAATCTTTCAGTTAGAAAGCGGTCCCTAATACTTACTTAGATATAGCATAGAATAATCCAGTCTTGCGAGTCAGACGTAGTGGAGCCTCGTTCGTTCACTTTAATTGTTTTGTTCTTGACCATTATTGTTCTAGCTTTTACGTATGCGATATTCTTGTGCAAATAAACGGAATATGAATACACGTCTTGTGATCATTATCCTCTATTGTCTTTCTGTGTCTGTGGTAAAACAATATAACTTCTCCAGTTAGGAAGAGCCCACTTGATCAAAACCAATTAAACCCCAGTAAAAACCAGGCATAACAAAAGATATTTCAGACTGTCTGCTTGCTAAAAAAATTGCTAATGATAGATTAAAATCCTCACAAAATGACGAAGAACGGGTGAAATTTGTAGAGCTACGACGCAAAGCCAAAAAGTTAATTAAGCAAAGTAAAAAGACCCTGGAGTTACATGTTGCGAATCAAAGTAAAACAAACCCGAAAGAATTCTATAGTTATATCAGAAAGAAAAAAGTAGTTACTTCAACTGTTGGACCGTTGGTCGATGAAAATGGAGAATACACCAAAGACGAAGTACAAATGAGTAATGTTTTTACAACCGAAGACCTCAGTGATATCCCTACACCATCATCGATTCAGATTGATAATTCAGATGTTCTAAGGAATCTAAGCAATATCCCCGTTACAGAGAGAGAAGTATTGAATTGTTTAGATAAACTCAAGGTAAACAAAACGCCTAGACCTGATACAATCTCGCCTAGAGTTCTAAAGGAAGCTAAGGATGAGCTCTCCAAACCACTGACATTGCTATTCAATGAATCCTTACAGTCTGGGACTATGCCTGATCAGTGGAAGCTAGCCAACGTAACACCGATATTCAAAAAAGGCAGCAAATCCCTACCCAGTAACTATCGTCCAATTAGCTTAACCTCAATTGTATGTAAAATGCTAGAAACGGTCATAAGAGACAGACTCGTAAATCAATTAGAGGCAAATAACTTACTTAAAGATACTCAACACGGCTTTCGTAAAAAACGTTCCTGTTTAACAAACCTCTTAGACTTCTTCCACGATATCCTCAACCTCTACGATAAGAGTAAAGCTGTAGATATTATATACCTTGATTTTCAAAAGGCCTTTGACAAAGTTCCCCACAAACGTTTACTGCTAAAACTAAAAGCGCATGGAATACAAGACGGTGTGTTGAAATGGATAGAAAATTGGCTCAGCGACAGAAAGCAAAGAGTAGTCATAAACGGTAAGGCATCTAAATGGACCAATGTAAGTAGCGGGGTACCCCAGGGATCGGTACTAGGACCAATTCTCTTTCTAATTTACATCAACGACATAGATGAGGGTCTCACCTGTACAATCTCAAAATTTGCTGACGATACAAAAATTGCAAATAGCATACCCTCAAAAGAACAAGTTGACGATATGCAACACAATCTAGATAAATTGTCATGTTGGGCCCAAATTTGGCAAATGAGTTTCAATGCGGATAAATGTAAAGTACTACATATCGGATACCTAAATGAGAAAGCAAACTATTCGATGAATGGCACTCAGCTTAAGAATGTAAACAGAGAAACCGATCTGGGAGTAACAATATGGAGTAACCTAAAAACTGAGTCAACAATGTTCAGAAGTTGTTAAGAAGGCAAACAAAATAATTGGCTTTATAGGCAGGTCATTTGAGCATAAATCCAAAGAAGTTATCCTAACCCTTTACAATTCCTTAGTCCGCCCTCTTCTGGAATACTGCGTTCAATCCTGGTGCCCTTATTACCAAAAAGATATAAAAAAGCTAGAACGAGTTCAACGTAGAGTTACCAAAATGATACCTAGCCTAAAGAACAAACCATACGAAGAGCGTCTTAGAGAATTAAATCTATTTCCTTTAACCCAGCGCAGATTAAGAGGTCACTTAATTCAAGCGTTCAAAATCATCAAAGGCATCGACAATATGAACTGTAGTAAGTACTTCACTATCGACCAATCTAATTACACGCGGGGAAACGGTTGCAAAATGATTGGTAAATCTTTTAACTCACACGAATCTAAGAATTTCTTCTTCAATCGAGTTGTCAACTTGTGGAATGGGCTTCCCCGAGACGTTATAGACTGCAGCACCGTTGATTCATTTAAACTCCGCTTAGACAAATATCTCGCATCAAACCCGCGACTGACTGCGTTTGTAAATGAATAACTTTATTTTATCCCCCCTCAGTTACTAACCCATCTGTCCCCTACTAACTTCCTAATCCTGCCACGGACATTAGTTCTAGGGCAGTAGTTCCCTTTCCAATGTTCCCTTACCCACTCTAAACCACTGTTTGGACACTTGATCCTCAGTATTTTGGAGGACAAGCAGCCTAGAAGGGTCAGTAGACCTGTTGTTGCTTGATATCCTTTGTACTCTCTCTCTCTCTCTCTCTCTCTCATCGTTGGATCCAACGATGTACAGCGAACCCGGTCGGAAGATTTGCTTTTAAAGTACCAGCAGCTGATCAAGTCGTTTAAGGAGAAGTCATCAAGGATCATCGTCTCAGGAATCGTCCCCCGGCTCGGTGTAGAGAGCCGATTTTACAACATAGCCACCAGCACAAATCGTTGTCTAGCAAACCTCTGCAGGAAGGAGAACGTGGGATTCATCGACACCTGGGACAATTTCTACTACGATTACTATTTGTTTTCGGACGATGGAGTTCATCTGAACCAGGTGGGAGCAGCGCGTTTTGGGCGTCTTCTCAACGATGCGGTGAAGGATTTTCGGAGAAGAAATCGACTCAGCACAGGACAACCAGGAAGGAGGACCGAAGACAGCGAGGACGGCAATCTACAAAGGAATTAAATACTAATCCGTCAAGAACCGCGAATTTGGATAAAGCTCCACCAACACGACCCAAATTCAAAACCGTCAGGGATAACGACCGAGGACCGAGGACAGCCATGAATGTAAATGTAGATCCGACCAGAACCAATAATTTGAATAAAGACCATTCCTTGAATCCCAAATCCAAAACTTTGAATGTTTTCTATGCAAACGCTCGTAGCATACGCAATAAATTTTCAGATTTAGAGGAACTAGTGTTTACAGAAAATTATGATGTGATTGGGATAACAGAATCTTGGCTCAATACACAAGATAGAGACTTTTTAGCAGAGTATTCACTTCCCGGTTATGTAATGTTTGAGAACAGCCGAATAAATAAAAATGGAGGTGGCGTTTTATTTTATATCAAAGAAAGTCTTAACCCGACCCTCGTGTCAAAACCTCAAATTGTGAACGTCGACACATCTTTTGTGCTAATAAAGAATAATAAAGGTACAAAAATAATACTTGCGTTAATATACAGACCTCCAGCTCAATCAGTGCAAACTGACCGAGAAATTTACGAACAAATTGCAGATGTAAGTAACTCACAAGATACCGTAATTTTTGGCGACTTTAATTTACCTGTGACCAAGTGGGGCGATACTCTTACTTCACACTCCGGACATGACTTGTATACGAACTTGCAAGAGAGTTCGCTTTATCAATTTGTTCGAATGCCGACCCGTGGTAATAACGTTCTTGACATTGTACTTGCAACAAAAGAAGAATTGATAGAGAATTTGAATGTTGGTGATGAATTCAGTAACAGCGACCATCGTACGATAACTTTCACTTTAAAGTTTACTAGTAACGAACCAAATAGTAGCATCGAAAAAGTCCCTAATTTCAAGAAAGCAAACTTCCATAAACTTAGAGCTATGTTTAAAGAAACTGACTGGAGCTTTTTAATTAACAATAACGACATAAATACATCTTGGAAGTTATTCGAAACCACTTACCTAAAAGCAGTGCAAGACTGCATACCATCGAAAATACGGCGTCCAGGCCATAATAATAAGCCCAAATGGTGGAATAAAGATATTTCAAACTGCCTGCTTGCTAAAAAATTTGCTAATGATAGATTAAAATCCTCACAAAATGACGAAGAACGGCTGGAATTTGTAGAGCTACGACGCAAAGCCAAAAAGTTAATTAAGCAAAGTAAAAAGACCTTAGAGTTACATATTGCGAATCAAAGTAAAACAAACCCGAAAGAATTCTATAGTTATATCAGAAAGAAAAAAAGTAGTTACTTCAACTGTTGGACCGTTAGTCGATGAAAATGGAGAATACACCAAAGACGAAGTACAAATGAGTAATGCCCTCAATACCTTCTTTGCATCAGTTTTTACAACAGAAGACCTCAGTGATATCCCTACACCATCGCCGATTCAGATTGATAATTCAGATGTTCTAAGCAATATCACCGTTACAGAGAGAGAAGTATTGAATTGTTTAGATAAACTCAAGGTAAATAAAACGCCAGGACCTGATACAATCTCGCCTAGAGTTCTAAAGGAAGCTAAGAATGAGCTCTCCAAACCACTGACATTACTATTCAATAAATCCTTGCAGTCTGGAACTATGCCTGATCAGTGGAAGCTAGCCAACGTAACACCGATATTCAAAAAAGGCAGCAAATCCCTACCCAGTAACTATCGTCCAATTAGCTTAACCTCAGTTGTATGTAAAATGCTAGAAACGGTCATACGAGACAGACTCGTAAATCATTTAGAGGAAAATAACATACTTAAAGATACTCAACACGGCTTTCGTAAAAAACGTTCCTGTTTAACAAACCTCTTAGACTTCTTCCACGATATCCTCAACCTCTACGATGAGAGTAAAGCTGTAGATATTATATACCTTGATTTTCAAAAGGCCTTTGACAAAGTTCCCCACAAACGTTTACTGCTAAAACTAAAAGCGCATGGAATACAAGACGGTGTGTTGAAATGGATAGAAAATTGGCTCGGCAACAGAAAGCAAAGGGTAGTCATAAACGGTAAGGCATCTAAATGGACCAATGTAAGTAGCGGGGTACCCCAGGGATCGGTACTAGGACCAATTCTCTTTCTAATTTACATCAACGACATAGATGAGGGTCTCACCTGCACAATCTCAAAATTTGCTGACGATACAAAAATTGCAAATAGCGTACTCTCAAAAGAACAAGTTGACGATATGCAACACAATCTAGATAAATTGTCATGTTGGGCCCAAATTTGGCAAATGAGTTTCAATGCGGATAAATGTAAAGTACTACATGTCGGATACCTAAATGAGAAAGCAAACTATTCGATGAATGGCACTCAGCTTAAGAATGTAAACAGAGAAACTGATCTGGGAGTAACAATATCGAGTAACCTAAAACCGAGTCAACAATGTTCAGAAGTTGTTAAGAAGGCAAACAAAATAATTGGCTTTATAGGCAGGTCATTTGAGCATAAATCCAAAGAAGTTATCCTAACCCTTTACAATTCCTTAGTCCGCCCTCTTCTGGAATACTGCGTTCAATCCTGGTGCCCTTATTACCAAAAAGATATAAACAAGCTAGAACGAGTTCAACGTAGAGTTACCAAAATGATACCTAGCCTAAAGAACAAACCATACGAAGAGCGTCTTAGAGAATTAAATCTATTTCCTTTAACCCAGCGCAGATTAAGAGGCGACTTAATTCAAGTGTTCAAAATCATCAAAGGCATCGACAATATGAACTGTAGTAAGTACTTCACTATCGACCAATCTAATTACACGCGGGGAAACGGTTGCAAAATTATTGGTAAATCTTTTAACTCGCACGAATCTAAGAATTTCTTCTTCAATCGAGTTGTCAACTTGTGGAATGGGCTTCCCGAGACGTTATAGACTGCAGCACCGTTGATTCATTTAAATTCCGCCTAGACAAATATCTCGCATCAAACCCGCGACTGACTGCGTTTGTAAATGAATAACTTTATCCTCCCCTCAGTTACTAACCCATATGTCCCCTACTAACTTCCTAGTCCTGCCACGTTAGTGGCAGGGCAGTAGTTCCCTTTCCAATGTTCCCTTACCCACTCTAAACCACTGTTTGGACACTTGATCCTCAGTGTTTTGGAGGACAAGCAACCTAGAAGGGTCACTAGACCTGTTGTTGCTTGATTTCCTTTGTACTCCTTTGTACTCTCTCTCTCTCTCTCTCTCTCTCTCTCTCTCTCTCTCTCTCTCTCTCTCTCTCTCTCTCTCTCTCTCTCTCTCTTCTCTTCTCTCTCTCTCTCTCTCTCTCTCTCTCTCTCTCTCTCTCTCTCTCTCTCTCGCTCTCTCTCTCTCTCTCTCTCTCTCTCTCTCTCTCTCTCTCCGTTTACACACACGCACACACCCAAGGCTGATGTTATAGGTGACGAACACCATGTATTGTTTATGTGTCAAAATGCTGAGCGCTTTTTTCATCAATATTTATCCTCAACACTGGCATCTTATGCGGTCAACATACATCGAATAAAAGGTGAACCATCCTCCCTTGATAGGACATAAATAAGTATACCCAAGCCCCAACGTATCGAACACAATACAAGATAATAGGGAAAAACAGAAAAACAAAAGGACAAGCAGCATCGAACACTATAACTTACCAAGACAAACAAACAAACAAACAAAACCAATTCTACGTTACACAATGAGCAAGTTAAAGGGGAGTTGGTTGGTTTTTCTGGACCCCCTTTTCCCTTATGTTTAGCCCAATTAGTTTTGAGATTTGAAGATGTTCGTTCCATTAGCTTGGCAATTTTAAGACCTTTCACCCCATTTCTCTGTCAACATTAGGACCTTTTGTGCCATTTAGGTGTCGATATTTTCCTGGCGAGCGATAACAAACCTGTAAAATTAGTAGGAACCGTCCATCGGTCGGAACAAATTAGTAGGAACCGTCCATCGGTCGGAACAAATTAGTAGGAACCGTCCATCGGTCGGAACAAATTAGTAGGAACCGTCCATCGGTCGGAACAAATTAGTAGGAACCGTCCATCGGTCGGAACAAATTAGTAGGAACCGTCCATCGGTCGGAACAAATTAGTAGGAACCGTCCATCGGTCGGAACAAATTAGTAGGAACCGTCCATCGGTCGGAACAAATTAGTAGGAACCGTCCATCGGTCGGAACAAATTTATCTCGAAGGGGGATCTAGGGAGTGTAATTCTAAGGCTGATGGAGGTCTAGCGGGGAAACTAATATGTGTTTGTAATATTCCATTAATCGATTTTAGAAGTAGAGTTGGTTGTTGGATAGAACATAATAATTAATAAAATATATACACAAAATGACCGAACAATATAGCCTACCCCCTGAACGCAACAATAACTAAAACACACAACTGAACCGACCAAACAAAGCACGTACACTACATACACATCTTCTCAGAGAGTACAACAAATCCTAATACATATTTCACAATACAAGACAACTGAATAACACACGGGCTTCGAACAGAGCACACACACATTATATATATTATACCGGTATACTGTATATATATATATATATATATATATATATATATATATATATATATATATATATATATATATAGGAATATGACACACACACACACACTTGATTGACACTAGTATAATCTGAACTATCTCACACACACACACACACACACACACACACACACACACACACACACACACACACACACACACACACACACACACACACACACACACACACACACACACACACACACACAGCCCGTAGCCTAGTAGGTAGAGCTCTCGTCTCACACACGAGGGGTCGGGGGTTCAATCCCCGGCCGGGCGGAGACAAATTGGGCTTGTCACCTTTCATGTGTTAGCCTCAGTTCACCTAGCTGTAAATAGATACCTGGAATAAGTGGACGACGTTGTGACGTCCCATCTGGGGTTGGCAAAAATGGTACAAGGCGAGATGGGTATCATATGGTTCACCTAAGCTGATGGCTACCTAAGCCTTCGGGCGAGACGGTACCGTCTATAGTGAGAATGGTACTATGCAGATCCACCCTAAGCCTTCGTTTCCGATGTCGCCAATTGGCTAAAAATACAGACTACACACACATCCACAGCCATTCCAACGATACATATAACACCTACACATATAGGAGGCGGGAAATAACGAGCATGCTCACTCCCGCAATACAACTAGAGTAAGTACAACTAGAGTAAGTACACACACACACACACACACACTTGATTGACACTAGTATAATCTGAACTATCACAGCACAGACACACAATTGATTGACACTATATTCTGAACCTTCACAACACACACACACACACACACACACACACACACACACACACACACACACACACACACACACACACACACACACACACACACACACACACACACACACACACACACACACACACACACACACACACACACACACACACACACACACAAACAATTGATTGACACTATATTCTGAACCATCATAGCACACACAGACACACACAATTGATTGCCACTATATTCTGAACCATCACAACACACAAACAAACAATTGATTGACACTATATTCTGAACCATCACAGCACACACACACACACACACACAAACAAACAATTGATTGACACTATATTCTGAACCATCACAACACACACAGACACACACAATTAATTGCCACTATATTCTGAACCATCACAACACACACACAGACACACACAATTGATTGCCACTATATTCTGAACCATCACAACACACACACACAAACAATTGATTGACACTATATTCTGAACCATCACAACACACACACAGACACACACAATTGATTGCCACTATATTCTGAACCATCACAACACACACACACAAAAAATTGATTGACACTATATTCTGAACCATCACAACACACACAGACACACAAACAATTGATTGACACTATATTCTGAACCATCACAACACACACACACACAAACAATTGATTGACACTATATTCTGAACCATCACAACACACACACACACACACAATTGATTGACACTATATTCTGAACCATCACAACACACACACACACAATTGATTGACACTATATTCTGAACCATCACAACACACACACACAAACAATTGATTGACACTATATTCTGAACCATCACAACACACACACACAATTGATTGACACTATATTCTAAACTATCACCACACACACACACACACACACACACACACACACACACACACACACACACACACACACACACACACACACACACACACACACACCACACACACACACACACACACACACACACACACACACACACACACACACACACACACACACACACACACACACACACACACACACACCACAATAAGCAGCTTAAATATAGGCTCGTTCTCACATTCCAAGACAGATTAGCCCAAGAAGGATTAGGCAGATTGCAACCAACCCACGTATGTTAGAGGACGAAAATGTGTTGTATCGCGAGATTCAACCCTTTTACCTCCTTCCGTACCGGCGACGTCTTTTTAATTCTATGCTACCTATATTAAGACGATGTTGTGCAGTTTAAGAAGGGTCTGTGGTAGTATATAGGGTTAAGCGAGACAGTTCGAAGCCTGTTCATTGCTAGAGGTCCTTCTTAAGGGCAGATCTCCACTTGAGGGATTTTTTTTCTTGACCCCTTTCTCCCTCATGTTTAGCCCCATTGCTTTTGATATTATAAAACGTTTGCCCCATTAGTTGAGAGATTTTAAGAACTTTCACCCCATATTAAGACCTTTCGTGCAATTCAGGTGTCGATTTTATCCTGGCGAGCGATAGCGAGCCTGTAATTTAAGAGGAACCGGCCTTCGGCCGGAAATTTTTCTTCCGAAAAATTTACAAATATATCTTCCGAAAAATGTACAAATTTATCTTGAAAGGGACTCAAGGGGGTGTAATTTTAAGCTTGATGGAGGTCTAGGGAACAAACTAAATACCTCCCCTTAAGCTGAATGAAATTATCTAATAGTTGCCAGAATGTAACGAAAAGGACGTCATCGGTACGGAAGGGGTTAAGGGGGGATGGTTGAGTCTTCCGCGACCCCCTTCTCCCTCATGCTTGGCCCTATTATTGTTCAGATTTTGAAGACGTTCGTTCCGTTAGTTTGGCGATTTTGAGACCTTTCGCCTCATTTCTTGGTCAATATTAAGACCTTTCATGCCATTAAAGTGTCGATTTCTTTTCCTGGCGAGCGATAGCGAGCCTGTAATTTTTAGAAGGAAACGGGACATTTTCCTACCGAAAAATTTACAAATTTATCTTGAAAGGGGGGCTAGGGGGGGTTTTCTTCAAGCTTGTAGGTCTAGCGGGGAAACTCAAATATATACAAATAAATAAATAAATATATATAGACCAAAAAACCAACACTTTCCCCTTAAACCCCTTCAGCACCAGGACGCCTTTTTACCTTTGATTCTGGCGAACAATAGATGATCTCATGCAGCTTAAGGGGAGGTATTTAGTTTGTTCCCTACGTTTTCATCAAGCTTAAAATTACACCCCCTAGACCCCCTTTCAAGATAAATTTGTACATTTTTCGGTAGAAAAATGTCCCGGCCGAAGGCCGGTTGCTCTTAAATTACAGGCTCGCTATCGCTCGCCAGGAAAAAATCGACACCTTAATGGCACGAAAGGTCTTAAATTGACAGAAATGGGGCAAAATGTCTTAAAATGTCAAAACTACTACGGCGAACGTCTTAAAATCTCAAAAGCAATGGGGCTAAACATGAGGGAGAAAGGGGTCCAGAAAAAAATCCCTCAAGTGGAAATCTCCCCTTAAGAAGGATCTATGTTACTAAGAGAGCTTATTGAGATCTTATTACTGTACGGTCGCGCTAATAAGTCATGAATGTCTCAGCTGTCCTTACGTTTAGTTCGGTTTGTGCTACCCTCTCACGACCATATGACGCAGAGGTTGCCAGATTAGCAATACTAAATAGAGTTCTCTCGCTCTTATAATTACCTCTCCAAAATTAGTTTTCTGCCCACAGCTAACTCAAAGACAACTGCAGAGGTTGAAGTAACTAAACTGAAGGTTTCTAAATACCCCTGATGGTAACAAAGGCTTTAAAGTATCCCTAATAGGCTCAAAATTGCGTCAAGAACGTGAGAGGGTTAATGTCTGGTCAGATGTTGAACAGGGTGTGGGTGTAAGTATAGGAACTGGTTTGTATAATTCTCACTCGAAACAAATAAATCAAAGTTTCAGATATGGCTGCTGATACCAATTATTGATAACAAATATACTTGCTGCCGAGCCTTCATTTATTTGGCCAACTGTACATAACAAACTAAAGAAAAGCGTCTAAGGGTAACCAGAATAGGATGAAAATTACGTCATGGTGGTGAAGGGGCTAAGGGGAGATTTCCACTTGAGGGATTTTTTTCTTGACCCCTTTCTCCCTCATGGTTAGCCCCATTGCTTTTGATATTATAAGACGTTCGCCCCATTAGTTTGGCGATTTTATGAACTTTCGCCCCATTTCTGTAAATTTTAAGACTTTTCGTGCCATTTAGGTGTCGATTATTTCCTGGCGAGCGACAGCGAGCCTGTAATTTAAGAGGAATCGGCCTTCGGCCGGGACATTTTTCTACCGAAAAATGTACAAATTTATCTTGAAAGGGGATTTAGGGGCTGTAATGTTAAGCTTGATGGAAGTCTAGCGAACTAACTAAAATCCTCCCCTTAAAACGATGTCTTAAAGGGGTCACCGTTTTTTTTTATCTTTCTCTCCTTTTCTCTCTTTCGATGACTTGTATCCATTCGGCCCCATTCAGCTAACTGTTTTAAGACGTCTATCCCCATCTAGGTGTCGATTCTTCCTGGCGAGCGATAGCGAGCCAGCATTGTATGGAGAATTTGTTCTATCGAAAAATGTACAAATTTAGCTTGCTGTCAAAACAAAAATATATATATGCTGGCTTCCTACCGCTCGCCAGGAAGATATTGACACCTGGATAGGGGTAAACGTCTTAAAACAGTAGGCTGAATGGGGCCGAATGGATACAAGCCAAAGAGAGGGGGGGGGGAGGGGGGGGGGGGGGGGGAAAGAGAAAAGTTAAATGGTCAACATTAGCCAAACATTCTTAGAATATAAGTTGTTTCCATTGTCCAGACGAGTCATTTGAGACTAGTGTGACATCTCTACCACAGTATACAGTTTAGGGTTAATATCTGTGTTTCAGTACTCTAATGGAGATTAATTGAAAAGGGGCTGTCAAAGCCAACATAGGCTAAACCTGTGATGCCCCTATAGCTAATGTTGATTGTACTGCCTTTATTATTGTCTGTGCCAATGTTGATGTTGACACTTTTATCAAGAAACGCACAATTCCCACACATTATTTCACATATCTGCCACACTAGAGGGAGTAAGTTTGAATATAGAAGAAAAAAATAAAAAAAAATATCCAACCTTCAACATCCACCTCTCTCTACATTCACCTCTTTCCACATTCACCTTCCACATCCACCTCTCCAGCTTCACATCCAATCTCAACATCCCCACATCCCTGTCCACATCTACCCACACCCACACACATCCACCTCTCCACACCCACCTCTCCCCCTAATCCATTATGGCGTATATTACAACTTTTGCAGCCATAATGGAACCAACTTTACCTTCCCAGCTCCTCAATGAATGTATAAGATATAGGCTAGATAACTCAGAGCCTATAGTCTGTCTTAGTCTGACTGGCTTTATCTCAGTTGGTTCTACGGTTTATATCGTTTATTATGTATGTTATCTACCTGTTTCAGTCTATTAATTTTGATATTTCAAAACGTTTCAACCCATTATTTTGGCGATTATAAAAAATTTACTAGACGAGCGATAGCAAGACTGCAATTTAAGAGAAATCGGCCTTTGGCCGAGACATTTCTACTGATAAATGCATGCATTTAACTTGAAAGGGGTCTGGGGCGGGGTTTTTTTTTCTTTTTTTCTTTTCTTTTTTTCAAGGGGTTTTGGGGGACGCATTTTTTAGTCTGGATATCAAAACTCTCAACACTAATAAAATATCATAATAATCCCCAATATGTTGGATGAGATAGTATCAAGCTTATACGGCGAAGCTTTTATACTTTATTTTGGCTAACATTAGTCGTTTTTTCTCGGTTTTATATGGTCCTCTGGGTATTAGGTCGGGAAGAAGTTGTAGGAGTAAGATATGGAGAGTGTACGCTTGATGATGTGCGTGAGTGTGTGGATAAAATGAGAGAGAGAGAGAGTGTGAGTGTGAGGGAGTGTGAATGTGTGCGAGAGTAATTCAAATAGATTTACATAGATACACTAACCACACAGACCTTACGATCCAAGCGAGGTGGTCAGGACTTAATTCTAGTAGAGATGGCATACCCGATAGAAAAGGAAAAGTTGAAGGAAAGGATAGAAAAGAAGAAAAGAAAGAAAGAGTGAGAAGGCAAGAGAGTGTGTGTGTGTGTGTGTGTGTGTGTGTGTGTGTGTGTGTGTGTGTGTGTGTGTGTGTGTGTGTGTGTGAGCAGGGATATGGACGAGCCTAAAATATATAGGCTACCCTCCCTCTCCTATCGTTTACACCACAACACCATCCTCCAGTTTACAGAGAGAGAGAGAGAGAGAGAGCGAGAGCGAGAGCGAGAGAGAGAGAGAGAGCGAGAGAGAGAGAGAGAGAGAGAGAGCGAGCGAGCGAGAGAGAGCGAGCGAGCGAGAGAGAGCGAGCGAGCGAGAGAGAGCGAGCGAGCGAGAGAGAGCGAGCGAGCGAGAGCGAGCGAGAGAGAGAGAGAGAGAGCGAGCGAGAGAGAGCGAGCGAGAGAGAGCGAGCGAGAGAGAGCGAGCGAGAGAGAGCGAGCGAGAGAGAGAGCGAGCGAGAGAGAGCGAGCGAGAGCGAGAGAGAGAGCGAGCGGGGGTTGAAGAGGATAAGAGACAAAAGCGAATAAAAGAAAGAGGAGAGATTTACATAGATACACTGTTCACAATCTTACGATCCCTGCGAGTTGACCAGGACTTAATACTGTAGAGATAGCAACCCTAAGAAAAAGTGGAAGGAAAGGATAGCAAAGATGAAGGCTCTCTCTCCCCTCCCTCTGCTCCCTTTGGCAATTTGCCGTACATGAAAACAGTTAGAAGTGAATAACCTAGCAGGCCTTGGAAATCGCCTGAAGGAATTTATATAATAGTTAAAAATGGAAAGGCAATATCATGCAGAGAGAGAGAGGAATGGGGGGATCTCAATATTGAAGCATTTCCACAGGAAATTAATAATCAAAACACACAAATCACTTGAAAATATAGAAGAAAAGTCATGTTTTCTAATAAAAACTCATGATGGTGCAGTTATTAAAATTGACCATATATTATGTATTCACTCTCGCAAGATACCGTAATTGTTGGCGACTTCAATTTACCTGTGACCAAGTGGGGTGATAAGTCTTCTTTCACACTCTGGACAAAAAGTGGAGAGATAGCCTAGGCTTACTTCACACTCTGGACAAAAAGTGGAGAGATAGCCTAGGCTTACTTCACACTCTGGACAAGACCTGTATGCAAACTTGCAAGAGAGTTCGCTTATCAATTTGTTAGATCTCCGACCCATGGAAAGAACGTCCTTGACCTTGTACTTGCAACAAAAGAAGAATTAATAAAGAATTTGAATGTTGGTAAATTAATTCAGTAATAGTGACACTCATATTATCACTTTCAATTAAACATTTAATAGCAACAAACAATTTAATAGCAACAAACAAAGAGAAGGTCCTAAATTTCAAGAGAGCAAACTTTCGAAAATTTAGAGCAATACTTAAAGAAAACGATTGGAATTTTCTGATTAACAATGATTATACTGTATAAACCAATCATGGACATTTTTCACCACAACTTACTCTAATGCATTTTGTAAGAGCATATCATCAACAAAACGAATAACAGTGCATAATAATAAGCCTAAGTGGTGGAATAAAGAACTAGCGAAGTGTCTGCTTGTCAAAAAGAATGCCCATGATAGATTAAAAATCTCCAATAACCAGGAAAATAAAGCAATATTCATAGATTTACATCGCAAAGCCAAAAAGTTAATTAAAGGTGGTGGGGCGTCCGAAATTAAAATTAATTTATAATGTATTTAAAGAGATGTTTAGATCTCCAGTAATCAACCTGACTACTCCTTTGTCAAAACTAATCTTCAATATTAGAGAACAAATCAAAAATAGATATTGAATTGCGACCCCTTGCAACTAGTACTCACGTGAGGATGTGACGTACGCCCAGGCAAACATTTGGGAAGTAAACATCAGCAAGTATAGCAAAAATGGTGAATAGGTGTGCTGTTTTCGGGTGTAGCAACATGCCTGGACCAAACATAGCACTACACAAGTTTCCAAGTGATCCATACCATTGTAACAAATGGGTGAAGTTTATACAAAGAACCAGAGTGTGGGAGGCAAAGCCCAAAACAAGCTTCATATGCAATGAGACATTTTCGTGATGAATGCTTTGACAATAAAGTGCAGTGGAGTATGGGTATGGCTAGATGCACCCGCTGATTGCCTATACGGACTGGGGTCTTGTGACGCCCAGTGCCAGGTCCGTATATATACGGACTCGCCGAAAAAAAATCGTAGCAGCGAAACGACTGCACCTATAGCTTTCATATTTCTACCACATGGTACCTTACCCTTCTGGTGTCTTGCTACCACCACCCCAACCCTCTCCCCCAATCCACTCGCCGACCATGGGTCGCCGCATCAGGCCATCACAAAGGAAAAAATGAAAATATGTGGCGGCGAAACGACTGCACCAATTGGTTCCATATTTGTGTGACAAGTCCCCTACCCTTCTGTCTTCCCCCCACCACAACCCCAACTTCCTCCCACCACCCACTTCCAGCCTATCCGTAGATCATCACATAAAAAAATGAAAATCCGTGGTGGCGAAACTACCTCACCAATCGGCTCCATATTTGTAACACGAGTCAATTACCCTTCTACCTTCCCCCCACCATCCCCCAAACCACCCTCCCACCCATACGTGCTTGCCAATTTCAGGAGTCAGGAGAGTGGATAATATGGGCTAACTTAAGCCTAGCCCAAATTATACAGTCAGTGTCGATGGATATAGGCCTAACCTAGGCTAAAGAAATGTATTGGCTGAAATTCAACTACTAGCAACTAGGCTTAAAAAAAAAAAAAAAAAAAAAAATCGATCGCCGCCGCGGTTTAAGTTCCCGTCTATTTTTACGGCGATTTTTTCTGTTATTTGCACCCTGTTGGCAATGTATATGATGATAACAATAAGTCATGGAGGCGTGAGGGGCGGGCTTTCATTATTGTATCCAAATGCAGTCAAAATAGACTGGGACATGATCGCTAGGGTCCGCCGCGGCTCCAAGTAGTGTAAACAAGGCGGGCGGTAATCACAGCTGCTTCTCCCTCCTCTCCTGCTGCTGGATCTCGTCCTACAGGTTCATACATATAAGCCTGGACACCACCAATATTCATCACTTGAGGTTCTTTGCCATAATCACGGTTATCACCCTCAGTATATGATAATGTTTGCTTACCCTGTCCTTGGATTCTCGGGACCTTAAAATTAAACATCCTGTTTCTGACATAATACAAGAAACAGGATGTTTAATTTTAAGGTCCCGAGAATCCAAGGACAGGGTAAGCAAACATTTTTCTTCACTGCCATCAAAGACTGGAACGACCTACCCCAGTCAGTCCGTGAAAAGAGAACACTGTATTCCTTCAGACGTAGCCTGAAGGAACACCTGAACCGGACAGCTGCGAGAAGGGAGCACCAAGCTTATGTCTACTACTAAGTACGACATAAGAGATAGACAAACCAAACTGAATTGATTACTGATTACGGATTACGGATATTTACTATACGATGTAAGGTATCTTAAAATAACCCCCTAGAAATACTTTCTCTAAAGTATCTATTTCTTTATCCTCCCCATTTCCCCAGCTAACCTAATCCCACAAGGACCCCAATGGAAATACGCCTAACGGCCTTATTGGGCTATCCTTAGTTGGAATTATGCAAGGCTGGTACATGTCATTTGTGTAACATACTATGTGGTACCAACTCTGTAAATTGCTAACTGAATAAATATTATTATTATTAGTAGTAGTATTGGCAAACGAATCGGAACTACTGTCACTATCCTCCATTTCCACCTGTCAGAAGAGCTTGTTGTGTTGCTGGGCATACGTCATCAGAGCGCTTAAACTCCGAATCCAGAAAAGTGTCACCCATATCCTATTTTGGCCATTATATAAATAATTAAGCCATTGTAGCAGAAAATATTGCACCAAAAGCTATAGTGCACACTGCCGGTAATGATTGTGGAGGAAAATAATAGCATGCACACCCACCTTTAAACAAAGTAAAAACACGCTAGAGATACATGTTGCAAATAAAACTAAGACAAACCCGAAAGAATTTTACAGTTATACCAGGAAGAAGAAAGTAGTGACTTCAACGATAGGACCTTAAATTGATGAAAATGGACACTACACTAAAGATGAAGCAAAAATGAGTAATGCTCTCAATACCTTCTTTGCATCAGTATTTACAACAGAAGACATTACTAGTCCCTACAGCATCACCAGCAAACTAAACATTTCGGACGCTTGGGCGGGTGGCCAACCTCGAAAGGGGTTGAAATAAGTGCGCTCTGCCATACCCATAGCTTACTCTGACTGTTCCTTTTACTTATATATTTTCTAGATCTCAAGTGACGGCGTCTCTTCCGTGGATTGACCTCCCAATCTGCCAACCTAGATGTTGGCAGATTGGAAGCCAAAGCGTCACATTTTTTCCTTTGCCCCTCAACTTTCTCTTCATAATTGCTGAGGGGCACAAGGCCCTGGGTGGGGCTTTGGTTTCCCGGGCGTCTCTGCACCCTCCTCAGCTCCCCGCCATGGAGTAGCTTCGGTCACCCAGGCTTTATTGTGGTAGGCAGAGAGGGATATGTGAGGGCACTCGGTTATTGCCTTGGCCCTTCTCGGGGTCTTGGGGCTGTTTGGCCAGGCAGCCTGGGGAACAGCAACAATAACAAATCAGCATTACAGAGAGAGAGGTACTGATATTTTAACTAAACTCAAGGAAAATATATCACCTGGACCCAATACGATCTCACCTTGAGTTCTTAAAGAACCACTGACACTGCTTTTCAGTAAGACCTTGACAACTGGGATTGTGCCCGATGAGTAGAAACTCGCGAATGTTACCCCGATAACAAAAAAAGGCAGCAAATCCTTGTCTAGTAACTATCGCCCAATCAGCTTAACCTCTGTTGTATGCAAAATGCTAGAAACTCTGTTAAGAGATAGACTCCTAAACCACCTGGAGGAAAACAAATTACTAAAGGATACCCAACATGGATTTCGAAAAAATCGTTCCTGCTTGACCAACCTTAATCTATATGATGAAAGTAAAGCAGTAGATATTATATACCTTGAGTTCCAAAAAGCCTTTGATAAAGTTCCGCACAGACGCTTATTAATGAAGCAAAAAGCGCACAAAATACAAGGCGATGTTTTGAATTGGATAGAAAAGTGGCTCGTAGAAAGAAAGCAAAGAGTAGTCATAAATGGGAAAGCATCAACATGGATCAATCAAGGATCAGTATTGGGGCCAATTATCTTCCTAAATTACATTAACGACATAAACGATGGTCTAACCTGTACAATCTTAAAGTTTGCAGATGATACAAAAATTGCAAATACTGTACTCGCAAATGAACATGTTGAAAATATGGAATACAATCTAGATAGGTTGTCATATTGGGCTAAAATCTGGCAAATGAGCTTCAACGAAGATAAATGCAAACTACTTCACATCTGAACCCGAAATGAGAAAGCAAACTATTGAATCAATGGCACCCAAATAGTGTAGACAGAGAAACGGACTTGGGTGTAACAATATCAAGTAACCTAAAAACTTAGTCAACAATGCACAAAAGTTATTAAGAAAGCAAACACAATTATAGGTTTTATAGGCAGATCTTTTGAGCATAAATCCAAAGATGTAATCCTCAATCTTCACAACTCGTTAGTCGGTCCACTTCTGGAATATTGCGTTCAGTCCTGGCTCCCCTAATACCAAAAAGATAAAGACAAACTGGAGCGAGTTCAGAGTTCAACGTAGAGTTACCAAAATAATACCGTGTTTGAGGAGCAAACCATATGAGGAGCGTCTTGAGGAATTGAATCTTTTTCCCCTAACACAGCGGAGATTAAGAGGTGACCTAATTCAAATGTTCAGGATTATCAAAGGCATCGACAATTTGAACTGCAGTAAGTACTTGACAATCGACCAGTCAAATTACACAAGGGGATATGGTTACATATGGTTACAAAATCATTGGTAAATCATTTAACTCGCATGAATTTAAGAATTCTTCTTTAATCAAGTTGTCAATCTGTGGAATGGGCTTCCCCGAGATGCTAGACTGCAACACCGTTGATTCTTTTAAAGTTCGCCTAGACAAGCACTTTGCCCAAAACCCACGGACGACTGCATTTGTAAATTAATTTATTATTTTCTTAGTAGCCTACTGTATTATTTTATTAATCTAATTGAATTCATACTTTATCATATCCTATCTGAGAAACTGTTGGGCAATTAAAACAAGCAGTAACTTAAAGAGCAAGTAAGCTCGAGAGGTTGCAAGACCTGTTGTTGCTTGATTTCCTTTGTAGTCTTCAGTACAAGTCCCAATACCCCAGGAAAGGTTGTTACTCAACGGGTGTATATTTGTGAGTGTAAGTGTGTGTGTTAATATACAGTATGCGACTGTTTTATGTGCGAGTGTTGTAGGCAAGGAGTGTTCAACAAATAATTTAGTTAACGTCAAAACTCCATTTTCATTGTATCAAAATAAATCATAGAGCATTTTGAACAGTGACTAAAATATATTTAATGGCTTTTATAAAATCTGTATTCCAACTTTTAACTGTTTTTTGTTACTACTTTTGTCATGTGTTAGTTAAAGAAACATAACCTACAATCAAATTATGTATGCATTTTTTCCTGGGGTGTTGGGACTTGTACTGAAGAGTACAAAGGAGTATATAGGAAATCAAGCAACAATAGGCCTTGCAACCTCTTGAGGTTACTGCTGTTTTAACCCTTTCACCCACATATGACGCAGAGGTTGCCAGATTAGCAATAAGAAAAAGAGTTCTCTCACTCTAATAATTACCTCTCCAAAATTAGTTTTCTGCCCACAGCTAACTCAAAGACAACTGCAGAGGTTGAAGTAACTAAACTAACGGTTTCTAAATACCCCTGATGGTAACAAAGGCTTTAAAGTATCCCCAATAGGCTCAACATCGCGTCATATGTCGGAGAGGGTTTATTACCCAACAGTTTCTCAGATAGGATAGGATAAAGTGTGAATTCAATACTGCTGCTCCGTGAATTCAAACTTAAACGTTGGAATTGTGCAATTGTAAATTGTTACCAAGATATAAGGAGTGAAGTAAGAATCAAATATGGGCCGAAGAAAAGGTGATGAAGAAAAGGTGATGGGCGTGTGAAAGGGAAAATAGAAACGGAAAACACTAACGAAGCGTCTGAGCGCGAAAATGGCGACGAGGTAAAGTGATGGCAACAACAACAGTGAATAAAGCCCTATAAATCATCACAAGCTGCACAGCTACTTCACCTACAGATCACCTACATCAAGAAACCACAGTCCTCAAAGTCAAAGACCATCTGGACATGAGAGGCACTCAATTCCTGGCAGCAGCCTCCACGAACCAACACCACCCACTACACTACATGGCAACACATCCACAGACACCAAGAAATATTAAAACAACACCCGGCACACGCTATCACACACAAATACTATCTTCTCTCCCTCCCTGTCCACCCATAACTAGCTTCCAGAAGCACATCCATACTCATATCTCTCGCCGTTCCATCCACTCACTCATAAACAACACGCAGCTGCAGGCACGACCTCCCGAAATCCATCCTTCTGAATCCTCCCTTCCTCGTGAGGACAGAGTCCACCTGGCCAGGCTGAGATGCGGACACTATCCAGCCCTTCTGAACTAACAGAAGAGCCTGGATGACTCCGTCGTTGACTCCTGCCCAGGTTGTAACACAGCACCACATCATAGAAGACTGCATTTCACACAACCACTTACGCCAACAACACAATCTACACTCCTTGAGAGATCTGTGGGAAAGCCCGACCGTGGCCATGGCCTTCCTTAGGGACTCGGGGCTGTTCGGCCAGGCAGCTTAGGGAACAACAACATCATCAACAGTGATGGCATGATGAGAGCTGCTGGAGGAGCAAGTGACGACGACGGGAAGGACAACTGTGGTAAATGCGATCTAGTGGTGACAGGCAATGATAATGCGATCTCATGTGAGGTATGTAAAACATGGTTTCATATCAAGTGCGAAGATATGCCAGAAGATGTATATAATTATATGATGAAAGTATGTGTGGCAGAGTGGTCTTGCCACTGGACTGGTAATCCAATGGACACGGGTTCGAATCCCAATATGTCAATGGGAAGATATTATTGGGATGGAATTTGTGCTGTACCTAGTTTCAGTGAATTACCACAGCACACCAAAATGCCCCCAAAAATACCCTCATTGTTCCCTGATTAAATAGCATTATATGAATATTCCCATAGCCTATTCAAAATATGCTACAGGGGGGCAATGCCTAGTGAGTAAATTGCTCAATAGGTGGCGTTCTGAGAGTGAGGGTCCGAGTCTGAGGAATGAGACGGTGAAGCGCGGAGGCGGAGCAGCTTCAGAGATGGGATTGCTTCGAGCCGGGGTGCTTCGCATGTCTCACTCCCTAGACTGGAACAAGACCTCACGGGCCTCACCGTGTTCAGCGGTTGAGTGTGCAGGCTCTCAGCCTATGCCCGAGAGGGAGTAGGCTAGTTGGAATAGGGCCTATAGAAAAAAACAAAACAAAAACAAAACATTGAGAAGATTCAAGATTGCATGGTATTGCACCTCTTGCAAGAGAGGTTGCATTAAGCTGCACAAGTACATGAAATAAATAGAGGAAAAGAATGACACCATATGGAACAAACAAGCAGAAATGGAAGGCAAAATGAGTGATATGACAGAGCTATTGTCTGAAAGCCGAAACAATGCTAGGGATATGGAAGTTAGGCTAGGAGCTGTGGAGGCCCAGGTAGTTGGCACAAGTGAGAAGGATGACAACAATGACCAGCAATTTAAAAATGTAGAAAGTAGGATCAGCAACATGGAGGCAAATTTTTTCCAACTGAAAGAGAGAGTGAAATTAAGAGAGGGAAATAACAGGAATGGATCAGAGTATGCAGATGCAAACCCCAATGAAGCAACGCAGGGACAAAATAGCATTAAAAATTAACTGGAGCAGTTGAAGATTAGGATGAGTGAAACAGACAACAAGCTTAAACGAGAAATCAAGGATAAACAGAAAGAAAAATTGAAAGAAATGAGAGACGAAGATGCCCCAAAGAATAACATTGTCATCTATGGAGTGCTTGAAAGCAAAGAAAAAGGTGTGAATAAACGGGAGGAGGATCTGAGGTTTGTCTTGAATCTTGTGCATGGTACTTTGGAGGTGAAGTTACAGAGGAATGATGTAAGGAAAATAAGCAAACTGGGAAAATGTAATGAACACGCTGACAATCCTAGACCCCTACTTGTATGTTTTGAATCTTCAAGCTGCAAATGTAATATACTGAAGGAGACCAAGAAGCTGAAAGGTAAAGCGGAATATAAGGACGTCATAATACACCATGATCTGACACGTCTGAAGAGGGAAAACCTGAAAGAAATGGTGACCGAAGCAAAACAGATGGAACAAGAGGAGAAGTCGGGAAACTTCATTTTCAGGGTCAGAGGTCCACCACAAAAGATGGTGATAAAGAAAATAAAAAAAACAAAAATGTAAATGTAAGTAAAGGAGTACCAGTACAAAACAGTAAAGCCAAGTGTATCCAATAAAACTAAAGGAAAAGTTATAAGTTGCTGGTACACAAATGCAGACAGCTTGACAAATAAAATGACAGAGTTGATAACGAGAATTAATCAAGTACAGTCCACCCCTGACATAATAATGATAAACAAAGTTAAACCATAATATATTCTAGGTATAAAGTAACCGAACCAGAGTTGAAAATCAAAGGCTACAATATGTACTCGAACATTTTGAGTGAAGAAGGTAGAGCTAGGTATCATAATTTATATAAACATTAAATATGCTTTCATTGAATCTGTATGGATGGAGGTTTGGCTAGATAAGGGTGACCAACTTCTTATTGGTTGTGTATATCGAAGCCCTAACAGCGACAACATAAATAATTACAATTTGAGGGAGCTATTAAAGGAAGCAATTGAACAAAGAACCACCCACATTTTAGTATCAGGAGATTTTAACTACCGGTACCCTAAAATAGATTGGAAGTATTGGACAACGCCTGGAGGAGTGTCAAGTGATGAGTTTTTATTTGTTGAAACCCTAAGAGACACATTCCTACATCAACATGTGACCAAACCTACCAGGGGCAGAGTGAGTGACTGTCCTAAACTCTTAGACCTGGTATTGTCAAGCGAATAAGGGATGATCGACACAATATCACTTACATTCCCCCTAGGAAGGAGTGATCACAGCATGCTGGAATTCACGTTTCACAGTTATATCAAGAGAGAAGCAACAAGAAATAAGGTATTCCTGTATGATAAGGGGAACTACATAAGTATGCGAGCAGAAATCACCCAAGAATGGAAGGAAGGGTTTAGAAAGTTGAGAGGAACTGACAAGAAATGGTGTTATGTAAAGGAAAAACTACTAGAAGTTGAAAATCTCCATGTCCCAACCAAGAAGATAGACAAGCCCCACCAGATGAAATTTAAAAGTTCCCATGGACCAACAAACAAAAGAGGCTGTAAAGAAGAAAAATCGTTGCTGGCAGAATTACATAGAAACCAATCACTCACAGTGCACTCGGTTTATGAATACGCATATACTGTAGTTATTATTAATTATATAAGGTGACAGTATCTCATTAAACTTATACATTTTACTGGACATAATATATAATTACTCTTGCATAGATTTAATCATGTAATATTAAACATTAACTTAGTTATATCGGCATTTAAACCACACACACATATGCAGCTGCCACGCGGATGAGGTTGCGGCCATCCCCTTTATACCGAGTTGTGGTATAATTATGGTCTCTTCAGGCCTAGTGTGATTGTACAAATTTAGTATATCTTAGATAGTTCCTATGCATGTTTTTCTCTTCCAGACGCCAATAGGTATAAGTCATCACATGACTGGTTGTCAAAATATCAGTGAATATATATTGTTCATTAGCTACCCTGGCAACCTGTAACGCGCCGAGTTAGTTGCGAAAGATAATAATTGGTAAAAAGTGCGGTCCATGTGACTCCTGCCAAACCAATATTCCTACGCAGAGAGAGATAGAGATAGTCATAACGTATACTGATATGCGCGATCATGTAGTGAATCATTAGTGTTTATCGAAACACAAGTGTGTATGTGTGTGTGTGTGTATTCATGTGTTTGAAAGACCATATTAGCATTCTTGATTAAAAGGTTTCCCAGAGTAATTATTATTGTAATATGGGAAACCATACTATTCAGTTTTTAGTATAGAAGGGAGAGAAGGAGAAATAAATAACTATTCCATGCTCCTCCTAAATTCATGAAAATGCGATATCGCTAATTTGTTCATGGTATAAATTAGATGCATTGTGAAAAAAGTGTAATGGTAAGGATAGACATGGGTGCTATAAGCTATAATTGAGTGATGAGTATTTTATGCGAGTCTGGCAAACCTCATACCCCTAGGTATGAGACAGAGAGGTATGAGGAGCCCAAAAACAAATGGTGCAAATCGACAATACAGGCCAGCCCGGGACCTCAATCAAAATTGAGAGACCAACATTAACCCCAAGAAGAGCAAATGCACATCAGCTAAGGAAAATACTAATCTATAATGTGGATATATATTGATAGATAGATAGATAAATATATACACATATATAGACAAATAGATAGATCGATAGATAGTGTGAGTGAAAAAGTGAGAAAGAGCGGTCTTACTAGATAGACAGTGAGTCTAGCAATCCCTACAAATTGGTTTGCAAACAATAATATAAACTAATATTTCTTAAAGATAGATTTCACAAACAAAAAGCTGTTTACATTGTAATTAATATCAGGAGATATAACGGTAATCATAAACCTGGTGAAATCATTCACGTAACCATTCCTACACTATAACCCCCACCCCCGCCATTTACTCCCTGTAGCCCATGCCTCTCCATCCCAGCAAATCTAACGACGCCATCTATGAGACATAATATGCAACAGATTCAGGGTGGGGAGAGTGAGCGATCTTGCTAATCTATATTTTATTAACTTCACCACAACACCAAACACCCCCAATGAAATTAATTAAAGTATAATATATGATCCACCGGGATTCGAACCCGGGTTAACACACACAGATTTTTGCCACCTTAACCATTACACCACCAGGACGGTTAAAGGTTTATGCACACGCCTACGACTTATTATCCATTCTCGAATACTGGATATTAATCTAATCATGTTCATACTCCCAACCGCGCTATGGTAGGCCTAATGTTTTAAGTGAGGAAGGAAGATTCATGGGGCACAGATCATATAGACCGGCCTCCTCGCGACGAAATATCCCTGAACCTACTGATAATCTATATTTTATTAACTTCACCACAACATCAAACACCCCCAATGTCAGAGCGAGTCTCCAAGCAAAATTACCATTAGGTGGTCCAGCCGGAAAGGTGACCGACTGTACATGCTCAGATTAATATGCAGGATTCGAAACTGCATAATAAATCGTAGGCTTGTGCATATTTCTTTAACTGTCTTGATAGCGTAATGCATAAGTGCGCGGAATTTCGATGCGAGTATTCTAGGTTCGAGTCCTTGAAGTGCCACATGTAATTCTTGATTTCATTAATTGAGTTTAAAGGTGAAGTTGGTTGGTGGGAAAAAAAAATAATAATAATAATTAGCGCGACCGTACATTATACCCGGTAATGAATTTATGGTAAGATTCGATCACGTTCGGGACGGCTTCGAATACTTACCTTACACCCCCAATTCACCCTGTATAAGAGTTTGTTTCTGGCATTATGCCATCTTAATACCAATGGAAATTCTAGGACTCGCTGAAAAAATCAGCTCTTTATGTGCGTGCGCACGAGAATTTCATTGCACTATAGCAAAAATCATTCTACACATTGAACATTTTTCAAATTTCCCGCAATTTTTTAATGGCGCATCCTACAAGCATCCCCTACAGCTGTCCGATCTCGTTTTCCCATATTGAATAATAGAAGGTGCTGAAAAAAAATATATAATATATATATTTTTTGGTTATAGCAAATTTCGACATGAAACAGGTCGAATCTCAGAATTTTTGGGCGAAACGGCCATTATTTCAACGTACAAGCGTTGCTATATAGCCCTATTTATAGTGTGTAGAAGGGGAACGAATTTGAGCAATACAAAAAAATTTAGTTTGGCTCGGAAGTGCCAATATATGATCTCTGGCAAATGAAATTCTTAGATAATCAACCATTCATCTCAAAATTGGGGGAGAATGAATAAGTTTGGCCTCCTTGGAAACGTTTTCTATGACCAAGCTGTCATAGAGAGCGGAGTTTTATGTCAAACTAAATTAAAACATCTCGAGTAAGTTGACTAGACAAACCATTACACAAAATATTTTTAACAAAATCCACGATATTTGGGCCCCCGGAGGGGGGGGGGGGGGCTAGGGATGTCATATGGGTGTTTATGCCCTCATATGATAATTTCTATTGCTTACAGAAGCCTTTTAGACAAAAGACACAAAAACAAAAATTTGGTGGCTGAAGGCAAAAAAAAATAGTTTTTGGGGGGCGTGGGCGAACCCCCGCCCCGGGGGGTTATGGATGCGATATGTTTTTTTTCCCCTCCTATGCTATTCTCCTATGTTGAAAGAAGCATTTTAGAAAAAGAACAACAAAAATTGAAATTTTGACTTCTGGGCTCAGCCGAGGTTCAGCCTCTTAACGCAGGTTTGACCCTCCCCTTAACCCCTTCTGTACCGGCCACGACTTATGTCCCTGAGTATACAGTCCTCATCATATAATTATAAGGTTACAATAATTTGAATCTTTGAACCTTTAAAGCCAAGTTCTGAAGCATCTGGCCTATAAGAAAGTATTGGAGTGTTTCGTTTACGATCGATACCGATTCAAATGAGTGCGTTCCATTTATACTCTTAACTGTAGCCTACCTAAATACAGTAGTCTTCATGTTGCAAAGAGTAACTTAAGAACACCGATTCAGTTATCTAATGATAATGTACGACAGGTTGGGAGAGAGGTATCCTCACCAGGATTCGAACCCACTCTGATACTGATACTGATGAGTGTGCACTGTTGCATTTTGTAATGGCAGCATCACTCCAGGTATATTTGGGAGAGTCGGGCACCGTAACCACTCGGCCATGAGCGGATATAAGGAAAGCAACCTTAGTTCTTATTTGAAGAACCAGGTTATAGTCTCGTGGTTGAAGTCTAAAAAACTCACCACGTAGCCTATTCGAAGGCATAAGCCTCCACGAGACTATAACCTGGTTCTTCAAATAAGAACTAAGGTTGCTTTCCTGATATCCGCTCATGGCCGAGTGGTTACGGTGCCCAACTCTCACAAATATACCTGGAGTGAGTGGGTTCAAATCCTGGTGAGGATACCTCTCCCAACCGATTCAGTTATTAAGGATTACGATAAAAAAAAAATATATATATATATATATATATATATATTATTTTTATTAATCTCACCACCACACCCCCAATGAAATTAATTAAAGTATATATGATCCACCGGGATTCGAACCCAGGTTATCACACACATATTTTTGCCACCTTAACCATTACACCACCAGGACGGTTAAAGGTTTATGCACACGCCTACGACTTATTATCCATTCTCGAATACTGGATATTAATCTAATCATGTTCATATTCCCAACCGCACTATGGTAGCCTACTGTTTAAGTGAGAGGAAAGAATATTCATGGGGCACAGATCATATAGACCGGCCTCTCGAAGAAATATCCCTAAACCTACTAATAATATTATTTTTATTAATCTCACCACCACACCCCCAATGAAATTAATTAAAGTATATATGATCCACCGGGATTCGAACCCAGGTTATCACACACATATTTTTGCCACCTTAACCATTACACCACCAGGACGGTTAAAGGTTTATGCACACGCCTACGACTTATTATCCATTCTCGAATACTGGATATTAATCTAATCATGTTCATATTCCCAACCGCACTATGGTAGCCTACTGTTTAAGTGAGAGGAAAGAATATTCATGGGGCACAGATCATATAGACCGGCCTCTCGAAGAAATATCCCTAAACCTACTAATAATATTATTTTTATTAATCTCACCACCACACCCCCAATGAATAAAGTAAATGTAAAGAAAAAAACAAGCAGTTGAGGAAAGACAATAACAATAGAATCTCCTCCCCTGGCTCGCGGGCAGGGTGCCAAAACAGGAAATATCCAGTTCTGGATCATTTTTCTAAGCTTACAAGGATCAACTTTGCGCGGTGTTCGCGGGGGGTGCGGGGGGCACAGCCCCACGCTACATAACAGGGGGTCCGGGTGGCGTAGCCCCCCGGCCGCCGGAGAAATTTTGAAATATGAAGGTAAATATACGCAGGTGAAAGAAGCAGTGAAACAAATGAGAGCGGGAAAAGCAGAAGGTTTGGATGGTATTGCTGTGGAGTGTATAAAGAAGGGTGGAGATGTGATAATAGATTGGTTGGTGAGACTTTTCAATGTGTGCTTTGCTGTGTCAATAGTACCAATAGACTGGAAGAGTGCATGTATTGTGCCGTTGTACAAGGGGAAGGGAGATCGGCAGGAGTGTTCAAGTTATAGAGGTATTAGTTTATTGTCAGTGGTTGGAAAGCTGTATGGCAGGGTGTTGATAGAGAGGATAATAAAGTGTACGGAAGTTGCAATAGGAGAAGAACAGTGCGGTTTTAGGAGGGGAAGAGGGTGCGTGGATCAGATGTTTGCAGTAAGACAGTTATGCGAGAAGTATTTAGAGAAGCATAAGGAGATATTTTGGGCTTTTTTGGACTTGGAAAAAGCGTATGATCGTGTGGACCGTGAAGCAATGTGGAAGGTGTTAAGGATTTATGAAATAGGAGGAAATTTGTTAGAAGCAGTTAAGAGTTTTTATGAAGGGAGCAGAGCATGTGTGAGAGTAGGAAATGGTGAGTTGAGTGAATGGTTTGAGGTAAAGGTAGGTTTGCGACAGGGTTGTGTAATGTCACCATGGCTGTTTAATATGTTTATGGATGGTGTGGTGAGGGAGGTGAAAAGGAGAACTATGGGAAGAGGATTGGGTTTAGTAGGAAAGAATGGTAGAGATTGGGAGTTGAATCAGTTGCTGTTCGCTGATGACACGGCATTGGTGGCGGATTCTGATGAGAAACTGCAGCGGGTAGTCAAAGAGTTTGGTGTGGTTTGTGGAAGGAGGAAACTGAAGGTGAACATCAATAAAAGTAAAGTAATGGTGTGTTGTTGTTGTTGTTGTTGTTCCCTAAGCTGCCTGGCCGAACAGCCCCGAGTCCCTGAGAAAGGCCATGGCCACGATCGGGCTTTCCCACAGAGCTCTCATTGAGTGTAGATTGTGTTGTTGGCGTAAGTGGTTGTGTGAAATGCAGTCTTCTATGATGTGTTTAATGGTATGGGGTGCTGTGTTACATCCCGGGCAGGCGTCGACAACGGAGTCATCCAGTCTCTTCTGATAGCTCAGGAGAGCTGGATGGTGTCCGCATCTCAGCCTGGCCAGGTGGACTCTGTCCTCGCGAGGAAGGGAGGATTCGGAAGGATGGATTTCGGGAGGTCGTGCATGCAGCTGTGTGTTGTCTGTGAGTGAGTGGATGGATCGGTGAGAGATATGAGTATGGATGTGCTTCTGGATGTTGGTTCGGGGTGGGCAGGGAGGGAGAGAGGACAATAATTGTGTGTGATACCGTGTGTGGGTGTTGTTTTGATATTTCTTGGTGTCTGTGGGTGTGTTGCCATGTAGTTTAGTGGGTGGTCTTGGTTCGTGGAGGCTGCTGCCAGGAATTGAGTGCCTCTCATGTCCAGATGGTCTTTGACTTTGAGGATTTTGGTTTCTTGATGTAGGTGATCTGTGGGTGCAGTAGCTGTGCAGCCTGTAATGATCTTCAGGGCTTTGTTTTGAATAGTCTGTAAGGTCTTATGATGTGTTTCAGCTAGGTTAGAAGCCCAGGCTGGGCTTGCGTATTCCATCACTGATCTTATGTATTGTTTATATACTGTGGTGGTAGTTTCTTTGTTGTGTCCAAATTTTGTGTGAGCAAGTGACCTGAGGGCGTTAAGTCTGGGTGTCAGTTTCTTTTTAATGTTTGTGGTGTGCTGTTTGAATGTCATATGAGTATCATATGTTACTCCTAGGATTTTGGGTGTGTGTGTATGTGTTAGGGGTGTGTTGTTTATGGTGAGTTGAGGGATGTATTCGTGTTCTCCTGTCCAACTTGTGAGCAGGGTTGCGGTGGATTTGGCTGGGGCTAGATTAAGTCTGTTTGTAGTGCACCAGCCATGTAGTGTGTTGAGATAGGGTTGAAGGAGATCTGTTGCTCTTTTTGGGTCATGGTGTGTGCATGTGAGTGTTATGTCATCTGCATAGGAGGCTAAGTTTATTTGGGGCGTATTGGGTGTAGTTATATCGTGCATGTACAGATTGAAGAGTGCGGGCGATAGGACGGATCCTTGTGGGACTCCGTTTGGAAAGTTTCTGATTTTAGATGACTGACCGGCAAAAGATACGTGTGCACATCTGCCTGCTAGGAAGTTGGCCAGCCACCGTTTTGTGTTGTTGTGCATGTTTGTGTTGTAGATTTTGTTTGTTAGGTTGTGGCGGGGGATGGCATCGAAGGCTTTACTAATGTCGAGTGTGGCTAATAGTGATCTGTGTGGTGGTCTAGCTGAATTGATGCCGTCGAAAGCTCTTTGTGTAAGGTCTGTGAGAAGAGTGTTTGTGGAGTGCAGTGGCCTAAAGCCATGTTGTGTTGGAGCTAGGGGTAGGTCAGGTGTAATTAGTTGTAATACTAGGCGTTCCATGACTTTGGAGGGGGAGCAAAGGAGTGTGATGGGGCGGTGCGAGGAGGGTAGCGTGGGGTCTTTGTTGGGTTTGGGGAAAGTGATGATGATACCATGCTTCCAAATGTCTGGTATTGTGTTGTGTGAATAGCTGTAGTTTGATATGTTAGTGAGTGCTTGTATGCCTTGTGGTCCCAGGTGTCTGAGGTGTATGTTGCTTATGTTGTCTAGGCCACAGGCGGGTGAGTGCTTGAGATTGTTGATGATATGCTTTGTCTGGTGATTGGTGAAGGGTGTATAGTCAGGGTCTGTGGGGAATTGTCTCTTACGTCGGATGACACGTCGGTCGTCTTTGTGAGGTTTTAGGTGGCTGACATGTGAAAAGTGATTGATGAGAGTGTTTGCTTGTTGTTTACATGAAGGAGTAGAGTCTGTTGTTGTGATTGCAGCATGTGATTGTGTTGTGTTGCTGTTGGAAAGTGTGATGCTGTTTAGTGTTTTGTATAGTTTTTTGGAGTTTGTTTTGTGATCAAGTGTTTGTAGGAAGTTATTCCAATTTAGTTTTTGTTGTTCTTGTATTTGTTGTTAGTTTGGGTGTTGAGTGCTTGAATTTGTTGTGTGATGTCTTGTGTGTGGGGTGCTGGGGAGTGTTTCAGTATGTCGCGTTGTCTGATGAGGTTTTGAATTTCTGGTGTGAAGTTGGGGTTGTGTCTTTTTCTGTTACCTCTTGGAATGTGTTTCTTGTCAGCGTTTTGGATAGTTTTATTGAGTATGTGTACAGCATTGTTGATGTTAGTGATGGGTGTACTGTTTAGAGTTGTGAAGTGTTGTTCTGTCTCATTTGTGAATGCTTCCCAGTTAGCTCTTTTATAATTGGTGTATGTGTGTTTGTGGCTAGTAATGGTGTGTAATAGGGGAGAGCATAGGGTGAATCTAGATGTGAGGCTGGATGGGGAAATATTGGAACAAGTAGTGTTTTAAATATCTAGGAGGAACGATAAGCAGGAGTGGAGGTATGGAAGTGGAGGTAAAACAGAGAGTGTGTGAAGGAAGGAAGGTTTTCGGAGCAATGGGAAGTATGTGGAAGACGAGAAATCTCGGAGTGAAAGCAAAAAGTGCACTGTATCAAGGAATTGTTGTGCCAACAGTGATGTATGGGGCTGAGACATGGGCTCTGAAGAAAAAGGAGAAAAGAGGGCTGGATGTGATGGAGATGAGCTGCTTGAGGAGTATGTGTGGAGTTACTCGTAGAGACAGATTGAGGAATGAAGAGATACGTAGGAGAGTGGGGCAGCAGGAACATTTGTCAGCCAGAGTGGACAGAAGGGTGCTGAGCTGGTATGGTCATGTTGAACGAATGGGAGATGAAAGGCTTACAAAGATAATATGTGAGTCAGGTACAAGGGGAGATAGAAGGGCAGGAAGACCCCCATTGAGATGGAGAGACTGTGTAAGAAAGGCTTTGGATGATAGAGGAATGACTATAGATCAGGCAGGGGAAGTGGTGGTGGACAAGAGTGAATGGAGAATGCTTGTGAATAGTTGAGTGAACACGTGGTCATTTGGAGTAAGGGGTCGGGCGCAAGTTCGACTAGATAATAGTCCATCAGGCGCCAGGCCCGGGGAGACGATTAATATGAAGGGTGTGCCTGGAAGTATGGTGGGAGGGCTTGTGACTTTGGCTCCGCTGCATGTCTGCCTGCCGAGATCGGAACCTCAGGGGCCGGGGGAGTGCTGGAGCGACCTTGGTAACCCTGGTCTCTGGGTCTTCTCCTGGGTGACCTGGATGTGTGTGAGTTTGTGTTTTTTATTTGTGTGTTTATTTTTTGTTTTATGTTGTTTTTGTGTTTTCCCTGTTCTTGCTCTGTCTTGAGTCGGCTACCCCCAAAATGGGGATTGGGCGTGAGCATATAGATAGATAGAATAGAAATATACGCACAATACATTCTCAAAATGTATTAAAATGAATGAATAATATTGTAAGTAAAAGGGATGTTATGTATGTTTACTGGTGTTTAATCAGGATACTAGGGGAGCTGGCTGCCTGTACTTCAGTCTCAAAGGGATTCACTTCAGGTCCACTAATATAGGCATTGAAAACAGGTTTTTCAATTATTCTTAGCAGTCCCTGTTTTAGTTTTATAACTTTTGTCCAATAAAGATTTCATGTATATTTGTTGTTGCATTCCAAGAACTATTACATACTTAATGTATAGCCTTTCATATGATACATGAGTTACTATAGAGTACTGTGTAAAATACATACCGGTACCAAGTTTCAAGAATAAACTTTGATTAGAACATTTGTTTGTCTATTATTTTCCCTGGGCTGAGTAAAAAATACCTGGGTAGGCTATTCCCATCTCGGGTTAAGTACAATCAGTAGGAACGTAAAACTTACTTTAATTTTCACAACTTTAAAAGACCTAAGATTCTGCTAGGCTAATTCCGAAAATATTCAATCAAGACTCCGTTACCCCTGTGAAGTCAGGTTATAGTACTTAATGACAAGACATACCAATTATATAGGTTAGTTAGCGGGTGTGTGGACTGTGGGGATAGTGGCAGCCCCCACTATGGACACTAAGACTAAGTAAAGTTAGGTTAGGGTAAGGTAATGCAAATTATCTACTCATAACATGATAAACAATTGAACAATAAACTACTGTACTATATTCCTTGAAGAAATAAAAACAAACAATTGTACATAAGGCTGCGGAAAGATTCTTTAGTGATACCCAAGTCATGGCCGGGAAATCTATAAATGCACTGTTGGCAGTAGGCCTAGCCTGTACACTTATTAAATTGTACCGGTAATCTGGCTAAAAAGTTACTGGTATACAAAATAAGAACATAGCGGGAGGGTGCAGATCCTACTTTGGACACTAAGTTTGGACTTTGGTTAGGGTAAGTTATTGCAAATCCTCCACTCATAATATAAACTACCTGTACAATAAAATAAGATACCAGTAATATAGCCTACTGTACCTTGAAAGAAAACAACGGTAAGACTGCGAAAGTATTCTTCAGTGATACCCAAATCATGGCCGAACACTTTATAAATGCACTGTAGGGCGGCCGCGGCAGGCCTAACTTAGGCTATACAGTACGGTACCGGTACAGTGTACACTCTTATTAAATTGTGCCGGTACTCTGCCAGAAAATGTTATAAGAACATAGCAGCAGACCTCACTTTGGACACTAAGTTAGGTTAGGACCGTCTGTTGCGTACCGTTTCGTAGGTTTGATTAGTAAATGTTATGCTAATCCTCGCAACTCCTCCACTTATTACACGATAAATGACAATGAAAAACCATATTCCTCAAAGAAATAATACACAAAAATTGTAGGTGTAAATATAGCTGCAAAAGGATTCTTCACTGGTACCCAATCCCAAATGATAAATTAAATTGCCGGGATTCCAGATTCCAGACGGTGCCGCGGCAAGTCTAGCCTATTGCCTACAGTCTTATTAACACCTTACGAGCGGCCTAGGCGGTAATTTATATGTACCGCCCAGCGGGGTGTTTTTACCCTAAATAGGGTTGTTTACGTGATCATTGTCATGCCTAAATAAGACCCAGAGCGTAAAACAAGTATCTATCCCTAAAAGGGCATAAACAGAGCTTTCCAATGACACCCCAACCATCCTTGTACGACCACTGGTTTTCTTACAACGATCGCGCAACACGAGTGCAAAAACCATGTAATTAGGTATTTTCCCTACAAAATTCCCTGTGTAGTGAGTGTGAGGGGGGATGGAAGGGTGGTTTTCACTTCAGTTGGCCCACCGCGGTGGTGGGCGGCGGTCATAGCCTTACTACGCTCCTCACACCGCTCAGCTCTCTCTCTCTGCAACATTACGTGCTGAAAATGGCACACGACATAAGTTGTGAACCGCCACTTAGTCCAAATTTATTTCACACGACATAAAGTTGCGCGTCGCCAATAAAGGGTTAAAGTCACAAAGTGTGCTCAAGCCAAAACAAAGATTAGAACTTCTAAACACTGGCAGTGGCTAATGAATGGTGTTTTATGAAAAAAACAAAAAAACATGGTAGGCCTATTACTGACTTTTAGCATCAACAGTTAGCCCAGCTATTGTTTTTTATGCAGCCCATCATCAATGTTAAGACCTGATAGTTGTAAGGGATATGAAGAATGTGGAAATTGAGGGAATTTGGGATACTGTACAGAATAAGCCCCCCCCCCCCCCTCCCAGGACTTATTGCAATTCTCAACGTGTAAATAGGCTACTCATTTCCAGTAATAATAATTATTAGGCTATAGAAAGCTTATATACCGGTACCTAGAAAATAATGGTAACTTTGGTAAGGATGTATTATTTGGGCATACCGCATGCCATGCCCTGTCTTGTTTACACTACTCACATGTTCGCGATCATGTTCCCGTCTATTTTGGCTGCTGTGGACAGTGGGATACAATAATAGGTTGAGGAACTAGATGAGAATTTCAACAAGTCCTGGGGAGGGGCAAGGCCGTGAGGGCCCCTCAACAAATCCTACAGGCCTAGCCTATCCCTAAAATCCCACGGCAAACGGTTATTGTCATAGGCTAGGCCTAGGCCTATAGGCTATAGCCTAGCTAAGCTTACTTTTTGTTGTCTTTAACTTCAAATCTTCCTTGATCTTCATTATCATAGCCCTACTAGGCTAGTGGGGGCTGTCTTAAGATTGTTGGATAATGGGTTAGGCCTAGGCCTAATATGCCTACGCTACTAATTTCTGTTCCAAATCATCATAAGACTAGGCTAATAAAAGTTTATTTCCCTAGCTGAAGGAAAATATAGGGAATGAGTTTAAGTTGTGTTACCGGGCGTACGTCGTCTAAACACGCGAGTTGATGTCAAACAGCAGGGGTGTGGGGGCGGCAGCCCCCACCCATAATACTAGGATAGGTTAGGTAAGGTTGTTAGGTTAGGCTAATAGCCTAGAAAAAAATAAAAATAAAAATAGTCTAATAGGGGTGTGTTTTTAGATTGTTGGATAATGGGTAAATACTAATTTCCGCTCCTCTTCAGTATAAAACAACACTATATCTGAAGGAAAAAATACAAAAAACAAAATAAAACTTACTGAAATCGCTGTCGGTCCAAAAAGTCAGGTTTACCATAAATACTTATAATAAAATAAATACTTATAAATCTATAATAGGCTACTAGGTTAGGTTGTTTGGTTAGGGTAATGTGTTTTTGTATCAAAAGGCAGTCAAAATAGACGGGAACATGTTGGGGTACACCCGGTAACTACATTCTTGTCCACAACTCTTGCCAAATATAGCCTAGCTCACACAAAAATATATGCTAGGCTACTTACAAAATCGCTGTTGGTGCTAAAAGTCAGGTTTACCAAAAGCATCACAGGCTGTGGTGGTATCCTGCCCCTGCTAATGGACCTTGAACTTGGACCTTATATATATATAATGAGTTCCCCCAAGATTAATATGCACAATTTTAGAATGTGCAGGGCACTCCCAATTCACATGAAGTCAATGTTATATTCCAGCCCCTTAATTCACTATATTTCCACAAAAGTATCAGTATATAACAGCTTAACACATTTCCAAATTACCACAATTCACTGGCGCGAAGTAATCTGACGTCATCCAGTCAGGAACACGGAAATTTAGAACCTTACCAAATACCCTTTCGTTGCATTCATTGATCCCAGTCATATAAAAAAAACTCAAAAACCAATAATTCATCATAAAATTGAAATAATTTATAGCTTACCGAATGCCTAGAGCTCTTGCGCTTTGTTCCAGATAAAAACAATTTATATTCATGCACTACTTTCGAGAAATTAGAGGCCCCCAAAAAATGATCGGTTCAATGTTATTTTAATACCACGAATTTTGTTGATATATTTGAAGAAAAATATTGAATCTATATGCTCTAAAGATCATAAGAACATTGTTTTAACCCTCGGCAAAACTTAATAAAAAAGTATGGTACTAAAATGTCTTTTTCGTAACAAGGTTGTCAATACGGTACTTCCAGTTATCGATAGCTCTAAATATCATATGAAAATGTGTTAAACCCTCGGAAAAACCTAATATAAAAGTATGGTACTAAAATTTAATTTTCGTAACAAGGTTGTCAATACGGTACTTTCCAGTTATCAATGTACAATCAAAGCTGAAGATTGCAGAGTAAACACCGTAGACTTCATCGACTTTCTTTCACCTTCGTATAATCGACAGCCAATTTATTTTTTTATTTTTTTTACTAAGGGATTAGTACTCAACCAGCGGGGGTGTTGGGGCAGCAGCCCCCACCCACAATACTAGGTTAGGTTAGGCTAATGTCTTTTCAAATCACTATCGGGGGCGGCGTGTCTCAACATCGATCAATAGGCCTAATGGGGAAAATAGGTTTTCCCGAGATTTCTAATTAATTACAAACACTACAGTATATATTGATGCAAATGAAAATTTATAAAAAACACTCGGAAAATTTGTGGTATTAAAATAAAAAAAATCCAAATGATCCCCCCGACCAAAAACCGCGTATTTTGGCAGGGGGTTTCACAGGATCACTTATGGAACATTCAATCTTAAATTATTGGTAAATCTAGTTAGGCTATACTACCCCTCCCCCACTACCTCCCCCTTCAAAACACGCTTTTTAGCGTGTTTTTGGATGGTTCAGCAGACGCGGAAACTGGAAAAAAACGTATTTTTATAAAAATTTATCACCAACCAGATAAGAGTTTTTCAGGTAATTTGTTGTTTTTTATTTTTTATTTGATGTACAGTGGTGTTTAGGATAATACCGAGGACCGTCGCATTTTAGTATTTTTAACATCAGCCTAACCTAACCGAAAACTAACCTGTCTCGCGACCGGTCTAAACCCAGCTCACGTTCCCTGTTTATGGGTGCGTGACGGTCTAAACCCAGCTCACGTTCCCTGTTTATGGGTTCGCGAAGGTTTGTCATACTTCAATGTATCTATTTCAAGTCAAATATACGGTCAATATTTACGAGTCACACCACAGCTGGGATCTCATTTTTAACGGTAGTTTTGGGTTCCTACCATTCTATGCTTCATTGCTATATACTTTTTATCCACCGGAAAAGAAAAAAAAAAAAAAAATTTAGCATTAACCTAACCAAAAAACCTAACCTAACCTAATAGCCCCCAAATACATTTAGGTTAGGTTAGGTTAGGTTAATGCTAAAAAAAAAAATAAAAATAAAAAAACAAGAAAAAATAATATTTTCCGGTGGATAAAAAGTATATAGTAATGAAACATAGAATGATAGGAACCCAAAACTACCATTAGAAATGAGATTCCAGCTGTGGTGTGACTTGTAAATATTTACCAAATATACATTTCCGCGCATCATCAAACCATACTAAGTCTACTACTAATAATATTAACCCATTAGTAATCAGAAACTTTCCAAACGGAGTCCCACAAGGATCCGTCCTATCGCCCGCACTCTTCAATCTGTACATGCACGATATAACTACACCCAATACGCCCCAAATAAACTTAGCCTCCTATGCAGATGACATAACACTCACATGCAGACACCATAACCCAAAAAGAGCAACAGATCTCCTTCAACCCTATCTCAACACACTACATGGCTGGTGCACTACAAACAGACTTAATCTAGCCCCAGCCAAATCCACCGCAACCCTGCTCACAAGTTGGACAGGAGAACACGAATACATCCCTCAACTCACCATAAACAACACACCCCTAACACATACACACACACCCAAAATCCTAGGAGTAACATATGATACTCATATGACATTCAAACAGCACACCACAAACATTAAAAAGAAACTGACACCCAGACTTAATGCCCTCAGGTCACTTGCTCACACAAAATTTGGACACAACAAAGAACTACCACCACAGTATATAAACAATACATAAGATCAGTGATGGAATACGCAAGCCCAGCCTGGGCTTCTAACCTAGCTGAAACACATCATAAGACCTTACAGACTATTCAAACAAAGCCCTGAAGATCATTACAGGCTGCACAGCTACTGCACCCACAGATCACCTACATCAAGAAACCAAAATCCTCAAAGTCAAAGACCATCTGGACATGAGAGGCACTCAATTCCTGGCAGCAGCCTCCACGAACCAAGACCACCCACTAAACTACATGGCAACACACCCACAGACACCAAGAAATATCAAAACAACACCCAGCACGGTATCACACACAATTATTGTCCTCTTTCCCTCCCTGCCCACCCCGAACCAACTTCCAGAAGCACATCCATACTCATATCTCTCACCGATCCATCCAATCACTCACAGACAACACGCAGCTGCATGCACGACCTCCCGAAATCCATCCTTCCGAATCCTCCCTTCCTCGCGAGGACAGAGTCCACCTGGCCAGGCTGAGATGCGGACACCATCCAGCTCTCCTGAGCTATCAGAAGAGACTGGATGACTCCGTTGTCGACACCTGCCGGGGATGTAACACAGCACCCCATACCATTAAACACATCATAGAAGACTGCATTTCACACAACCACTTACGCCAACAACACAATCTACACTCAATGAGAGCTCTGTGGGAAAGCCCGATCGTGGCCATGGCCTTTCTCAGGGACTCGGGGCTGTTCGGCCAGGCAGCTTAGGGAACAACAACAACAACCCATTAGTACCAACAGAATAGCGACAAAATAGGGGTAGTATAGCCTAACTGTAGATTTATCAAAAGTATTTATAGATGATTTATGTTGTATGTCGGTAGTGGTACACCAGGTAACTACATCCATCCCAATTAAACTATTGTTCGTTTATTTCCAGCCGATTGTAAATTGAACCCGGGGCCTTAGCAACAGAGTTCTAGGTCTATGTACTTGTAACTTAATGGATAAATAAGAAACTACTGCGTCTCTGCATATTATATATAGCCTACCAAGTTTTCATAATTAACAACATATTTGGCTTCATAATCTTCGTAATAGCCGAGTACGTATGGCGAGGACATTGAAATTTACCATCACTCCATCAGCTGAAATATAGGCCTACCGTACCCCGACATGTGTAGGAGATACAAAGCGCATGTCATACAAATCACTAACAAACTATCTTCCTGACCATTTTTGCTCTTCAAGGGTTTCTCACCTTATGCCAGAGAATTGAAGGAAGAAGTAGATCTGCAACAATCACCAATATCACGACAAATCACCGATATATAGAACGAAAACAGTGACCACCCCGCCGCCGTTCGTCACGCACTCGTCAACATAACTCAATGCAAGGCCGGAGCATTTGTGTTTACGGCTCAACCCACTTCCCATTGCCAATTTGCCATATCATTTACCTCTAGCAATGCGACACAATCAATTTTGATATGTGTATTATGGTCGCCGATATACTAACAACTAAATCGATCACATAATTGCATTGCGTTCCTGGCTACCAGGAGCCGAACATGAAATAATATCCGAACTATTGTGTCTCAGTCGGCGGATATTTCGGCGGGATTTTCAAGCACTCGACTCGCCCCCAACTACTTAGGGTTTATTTGTTTTTCCTGGATCCCCTTCTCCCTCATGTTTAGGTCCACACGATCGAGCGCTGCCTGTCGGGCACGAGGGAAATGGCCGGCATGGGGCAAATTCAGTGGGCAAAGCAGGGGAATGGCCGCGGTGGTAGTTGAGCGAAATCACCAGACTCTGCCCGGTAGTTTGCCGGTGGATATGGGGATAAAAGGGGGCCTGTGGAAGGAGGGGAGTAGTGTGTACAGTAGTTTGATCTTTAATTATCAAATATATTTTATCCTATTATTTTACGGATGTTTATCAGGTAAATCTGGTGGAAGAAAGCCAGGATGTAATATGTGCAAGCACTTTATTAACGGTCACTGATGATATGAATTAAGTTTTAGCTTTATAATATTGTATGGGTAGCATCCCTATTTATATAGACGCTATTATTTGTATAGATATTATTTTTATGATATTCTTATGAGTATTATTATAAATAGTATCATTAATCTTATTATTGTGAGAAAGCCACCCCGCCATGATCTTCTGCACTAACTATTTATTAATGTTCGTTTAACGTAGTACACATTAATGACACACACACACTTCCTCATCATAACTTTGTATCCCGCCAAGGAGGTTTAGTTCAGCATGGTAAGGTTGTATGTATTGCGTAAAGTGTTTGTGGGAAGCTACTGTTCAACATCTTGTTACTGTTCTTCAGGAATAGCTACAGTATAGGTGTAAGCATTTCTAATAGGCCGACTATACTTAAATATAATAGACCTATATACTGATGGCATGAGTTTATATATATATATATATATATACGGAGTAATAATAATAATAATAATAGTTCTTAAAGCTAGCGCATGCTAAGCTAGCTAAGGATAGCTCAATAAGGCCGATTAGGCGTATTTCCATTGGGGTCCTGTACTACTACCCCATCCCTTTGCTCATGAGGGATGGTAACGACTCAGTGCTTGTGAAAAATCTTTAATGCGCCGAGCGTGGGCGCGAACCCGGGCCTTCTGGGTGGAAGTCCGAGACGCTAGTCACTACACCAAGCGAGCCGCGAGCCGCAAGAGAGAGAGAGAGAGATTGATAGATAGATATATATATATACATTACTAAACTGTCATTAACAACCTCCAAGGCAACAAGCGGACTTCCTGCAGTTAGTTCTCAAGGCAGAAAATGACTGTGCAGTAATGACCATCCTGCCATTTGTTGGTCCTTCACAGATCCACGTGCCAGGACCAAAACAATGCCACACTCTCATATATATATATATATATATATATATATATATATATATATATATATATATATTTACTGCATCTTTAGTGTGTACAGTTACCCACATAAGGTCTGTTCTACTCCTGTAACTCCTGTTTGTGTTTATGGTAATATGTTTGTGTGTTTTTGGTAATCATGAGAGAGAAAAAGAGAGTGAGTGAATATATGTGTACTTGTATCATAGGTCTATGACTTGTATATAATTATACTGTAAATATATATATATATATATATATATATATATATATATATATATATATATCATTATATACAGGGTGTTTCATAAATACCTTTCATAAATTTCAGAATGAATAGACCTAGCAATAATAAATATACTTTACTATGTGACGGTTTTGGAAATTTCTCATATTTACCGGGATATTACACATTTTAGTTTAAATAGGAAAGTCTAGGGGATGAAAACGATCAGTATATTACCATCACCTCAATTACTTTATTTTGTCATAAATGTTTGAACATCAATGAATTTTACAGTATTTACCAAGTACGTTTTGATCAATAATTGGTATCAGCAATATCTAAGCTTCATTTCTTCATAACGAGAGAAATATACCAACATGTTCCTACACTTACCCACCCTATTCAACATCTGACAGACATTAATACAGCACAGAGAAAGCCAAACGTAATGACAGCTGGGATATGACTTATTAGCCCGACTGTACTCAAAGGGTTAACTTCTGTTGTTGTTCTCCATTGTACTTTTGTTTTGTCTTTGCATTCCATTTCTTATTTGTTTGTCTTCTGTTCACATTCATTCACTTTTACTTGTGTTTAAGGGGTGTGACCTGTTTTTGTTCTGTCCTTTTCTATCTTGCTCTGGCTTGTATCCATTTGGCCCCATTCAGCCTACTGTTTTAAGACGTTTATCCCCATCCAGGTGTCAATTTTTTACTGGTAAGCGGTAGCGAGCCAGCATATTTTTTTTAAGGGACTGGTGTTCTCGAAAAAGGGCTCCAGTCCTGACGGTTTACTTGATTTACAGTGTGCTGGCTTAATAATCCAATAGGGGTGATAGTCTCTGAAGTCCTATTTTAACTAACTAATCTTTATCCAAGGGACTAGAGTTCTCGAAAAGAGGTTCTATTCCTGACACTATACTTGATTTACAGTGTGCTGGCTTAATAATCCAGGAGGGTTGATAGCCTCTGAATGACCATTGTAAATAAATACTCTTTAAACCTTTGAAGCCAAGTTCGGAAGCATATGGGCAACAATGTACTTTAACCCTTTGAGTACCAGCGACATGTGTTATATTTTATTCTAGCTATATTTAGACGATATTATGCAGCTTAGGAAGGATCTTTGATAGTTAAAAGGACTGGTTGAGATAGTTTGAGGCCATATTTTTGCTAAAGGTCCTTCCTAAGCTAAATAAAATCGTCTATTAGTGGCTATAATGTGATAACAAAGACATTCGGGTTTATATTGTTTGGTCTCTTTCGCGTTCCGTTCTGCAACATCATAATATAGGATCTGGACTGTACTGGATATTACCCAGGGTCCTTAAGGGGCCCACCTCCCTTTGTTTTTTCTCTCTCTCTAGGTTGTATCCATTCTGCCCCATTCAGCCTAATGTTTTCGAACGTTTATCCCCACCCAGGTGTCAATTTTTTCTTGGCGAGCAGTAGCGAGCCAGCATATTTGTTATAATGTTTTTGATAGCAGGCTAAATTTGTAATTTTTTCGAAATAAGAATGTCTCCGGCGAAGCCAGAATTCTCTATACAATGCTGGTTCGCTATCGCTCGCCAGGAAGAAATCAACACCTGGATAAACGTCTTCATTAAAATACTAGGCTGAATGGGACCGAATGGATACAAGCCAGAGAAAGAGAGAAAAGGAGAGAAAACAAAGCAGGTCACCCCCCATAAGGCCAAGATATATAGGCTTGGTTCCTGATTCATGGAAGCTTGCAAATATAATTCCGAGATTTAAAAAAGGAACCCATAGCATCAAATTAACGTCCCATTAGTCTCACATCAGTTATAGGGAAATTACTAGAATCAATTATTGCCAGGAAAATTATAAATCACTTAGAAATTTTCAAGTTAATTAAACCCTCTCAACGTGGATTCACTCCAGGACGTCCTGCCTAACAAATTTACGTAGTTTTTTCTTCGAGGTATATGAAGCAGTAGATAACGACAAGTCATATGATATAGTTTACTTAGACTTCAGTAAGGCCTTTGATAAAGTTCCACATGAAAGGCTGTTAAGGAAGATAGAAGGACATGGTATTGGGGGGATGCTACTCAAGTGGATTAGGTCATGACTGATTGGTAGGAAGCAGAGAGTTAGTATCAATGGTGTAAAATCGGACCCTTCTGTTCATTATCTACAGGCATAAAGAGTAGGATCAGTAAATTTGCTGATGATACTAAAATGGGTAGGATAATAGTCAGCTAGCGACAGGGAATGTCTTCAAAAGGATCTCGATCATTTGCACGAGTGGTCCATCAATTGGCATATGAGTTTCAATGTAGACAAATGTAAGGTATTAAGGATTGAAAATTGTAATTTAGAAGCGAAATACAAACTAGACCATGTATATATAATTGGATAACTCAAGAGTGTGAGAAGGATCTGGGGGTGCTCGTTAGTAATGATCTGAAACCCAGAAAACAATGTATAAGTGTTAGGAACAGGGCAAATAGAGTTCTAGGATTCATATCTAGGAGTGTTAGCAACAGGACTGCTGAAGTTTTCTTAAAGCTATACTATTATAAGCGCGTTTTTCAAAGGCACAAAGAGGCATAAGATTACCATAGATTACCAGACACAACCAGACAGAAGCAGACAGCCTCCCGAGATTGTCTGGTAGTCTTTGGTCAGCTCGGCCAAGACCAAAGCTTAACGGACTCTGGGGGTGTGGCCACCAGCCGGGAGGCAGGATTCTGGTGGCAGTTTCAGCCACTCACAGCCTTCGTTACAAGGCATGATTCAAATGTTAGACAACTGAGGTGAGTGTTGACAGGGTAAGTGTTGTAAATATTTTATCCTTCATATATTTAAAATTATAGTGTGTCATAAAGAGCTATACTGCAGACGAATTTGTTATGGTCGCGGGTTGTGTTATCGATATTTGTGTACCTATATCCGGGTGAAATTCATGTAAGGGTGGTCCGGACCACCCTTCGCGAAAGGGGCTTCCTACGATCAAAGATGGCCGCTACGACGCTTCGTGAATACCAGCGTTGAGTCGTAAGGGAACGGTAAGGGAGTTTTCGGATCGTACGACCGTTAGTGAATGTACTGGTCTGTAGGGGAACAACTAAACTTAACTGTATACATACAAAATGCGATAGGTTTTTCGAAAAAAATATTTTAGTTACTGCTTTAGATTACATTCTCTTTCATATTAGAGTATAGAAAATGGAATTTTCTTGGATAACTATTTAAATATTGAAAATACGCATAATATTACTATCTTTATAGATTATTTCGTATTCATATCAAGACAAAATGACTGTGTATAGTAATATATATGTTATCAATAGTAAACATATAATGGACTTAAAGGTTATAATGAATTTCTTAAAATCTTGAGTTAAACTACCAAGATAGGTAGCTTCACACTTCAGTGATACTAGGACGGCAGCCAGGCGAGCATAACATTAACTACGTTGCTTACAACAGGTTGATTATTTTACTTATACAACTATTTTGTAAGTATCATCTACCACTTCCATAATAATTCAACAGCTAAATATCTTTAACGTGGTAATTTGTCTTTACTTTTGTAGTTAAACCTACACTAAAAGTATTTCTAGGGGGTTATTTTAAGATACCTTACATCCTATAGTAAATATCAGTAATCCGTAATCAGTAATCATTTCAGTTTGGTTTGTCTATCTCTTATGTCGTATTTGGTAGTAGACATAAGCTTGGTGGTCCCTTCTCGCAGCTGTCCGGTTCAGGTGTTCCTTCAGGCTACGTCTGAAGGAATACAGTGTTCTCTTTTCACGGACTGACTGGGGTAGGTCGTTCCAGTCTTTGATGGCAGTGAAGAAGAATGTTTGCTTACCCTGTCCTTGGATTCTCGGGACCTTAAAATTAAACATCCTGTTTCTTGTATTATGTCCACTCCTCTCATTTGCTTTAACAAAATCATTCTTTAGATACTCTGGAGCTCTGTCATAGAAAATTTTGAAGGCATTAGTGAGCCTGATTTGTTTGGCCCTGTCAGAGACATTGAGCATACCTAGTGACTGAAGTTGTTCCTGGCCAACATGTGATCTGGGTCCTAGGTTCAGCATGAACCTAACCATTTTATTTTGAGTGACCTGAAGTTTGTGCTGTGCTGATTTAGATGATGCAGAGTACCAGGATATGACAGAATAGTCAAAATGACATTGAACAAGCGCTTGGCAGAGGATCTTTTTGGTTGCCGCGGGCAAGCATCCCACCTGTCTATACAGGTATTTTATACGTGCTCTACACTTACTCAGGATAGATTCCAAAACTGTTTCACCTGACAAACTCGCGTCCAGTTTTAGTCCGAGATATTTAACTTGTGACACTGTTGTTATAGGAATATCATTACAGTTGACCAAGAAGCCCACAATGTCTTTCAGTTTGCGTATTGTTCCACATAAGATGGCTTCCGTCTTGCCCAGGTGAAGAGATAGTCTATTGTCCACTAGCCATTCACTACATGATGCTAGTTCTTTGGAAAGTGAAGCGGCAATACAAAGACAACTGCAGAGGTTGAAGTAACTAAACTAACGGTTCCTAAATACCCCTGATGGTAACAAAGGCTTTAAAGTATCCCTAATAGGCTCAAATTGCGTCAAGAACGTGAGAGGGTTAAGATGTTAAGATGTTTGCCCCATTAGTTAGTCAATTTTAAGACCTTTCGCCCCATTTATTCGTCAATATTTAGATCTTTCGTGCTATTTGGGTGTCAATTATTTCCCTGGCGAAAAATAGTGAGCCTGTAATGTTGGAAGAACCGGCATACTGAAAAATTTACAAATTAATCTAGAAGGGGGATCTATTGGATGTTTGTTTTTTTAATTTGATGAAGGTCTAGAGAGGAGACGAGAAAAATAATGAATACATGCCAAAATCACCAAAAAGTGAACCATCCCTCCTTAAATGTATTGTGGCTTGTTAGTGCATATATTACATTGTGTACGGTACGGTACCAAAAGAGTTGAGGAGATTAGCATATATCGGTATCGGTATGGGATTATCGGCGCATATCTCTTTCTGGCTATTTATTCGACGATTTTTTTGAGATTAGGAAAGGTATATTATGGAAGTCAGAGGGTTAACTGAGATGGAATTTACCCTTATAATTCCCACAAGTCCTTCCTAAACTGTATAAAATCGCGTAATAATAGCCAGAATGAATAGCCAAATTGCGTGACAATCTTCAAAGGGTTAAGAAATGTAGAGGAAAGTTATTTATGTACCGGTATTGTATTTAAAGGGCTACTGGGCTGGTGCTTGTTTTGTTGGGATACTTATTCATATATTGATTTAATTTTGAGTTTCCTCGCTAGACCTCCATCAAGCTTAAAACAACACCCTCTATACTCCCTTGTAAGATATATTTGTACATTTTTCGGTAGAAAAATGTCCTGGCCGAAGGCCGATTCCTTAAAATATCTCAGGCTTGCTATCGCTCGCCAAGAAAAATCGACATCTAAACGGCACGAAAAGTCTTAATAGTGATAAAGTAATGGGGCGAAAGGTCTCAAAATCGCCAAACTAGTGAACGAACGTCTTGAAATCGCAAAATGAATGGGTCTAAACATGAGGGAGAAGGGGGACCATAAAAAGCGAGTACAGTACCGTGGCTATATTATAGGTTTGATTCCCGGAGGGAAGTAAAGAAAACCTAATATTTAGTAGGGCCCCGTAATCATTGACGATATTGCCTATTAGTATAATAGTCTCCATTCAACATCCGGCATCGGCATTTTGAATCTACCGCGCGGAAGGATCATGGAGGACTCATCATAAGTGCACGCTCAATTCCCTCATGGGATCGTCATTATGATTGGGTACCCTACAGGCTACAGAATATAGGTTTGAGTCCCGAAGGGAAGAAGGAAAACCTAATATTTAGTAGTGGCCCCGGAATCATTGATGATGCGCCTTAACGTAGGTAATGGCCAATCTTTGAACTCAAGCTTGTCTTTCAAACTTACCACCCGGGAGAGAACAAATACGATTGCCATACATCGTGAGCGAAACGCTCTTAAAAAAACACTCACGGACTCGTCATTATGATGTGGGTACCACTACTAGAAAAAACTAGTAAAAAATAATGAAATACAAAATTAAACTTTGATCTTAGCATTGCACGCTTCTCATACGTCTGCTGTTTGTGTATGCTTCGCTTCACTCATCGATGCACTAGCTCGCCCTTAATCTGACATATCAAGACTCAAAATATAGCAGATGAATGGGAAGGGGATGGAAGGGAGGGCCAAAATCGTCAATGATTCCGGGGCCACTACTAAATATTAGATTTTCCTTCTTCCCTTCAGGACTCAAACCTATAATTTATTAGTGGCCCCTTCATCATTGACGATGCGCCTGATATCTCAAGACTGGAGGGGGACATTCATCATGAACATAAAAAAAACACTAATAAATTACGGAGGTCCAAGGGTACACTTACTAAAAAGATCAGTTTAATAAAAATAATAAAGTATTGTGCAGGCGGCGTTCCTTAAAGGTAGCCTGCGGTGTTGTCACCTTTACGTTTGATAGAACAGTTGGTGAAACACATAAACTATACAAATAGCCTATAATACAAACATTAAAATAAAACAGTTATCAATGCTGATAACAAGTTGGCCTATATATTTATGGCCCCAGGTACTATATTACAAAATATGTGTACTCTCTCTTTTAATCCTAATCCTTAAGATTAATGAGTATCTATAGTGAACTCTATTGCATCCATAAAGTAAACTTAAACAATTTTTCCTGACTAGACTTATTTGAGTCTAAGGAATGGGTTATCACATGACCTTTCATTCTCGTCATATCTTGCATCACATAAGAGGCAGGTCAGAGTCCTTAGCTAGGATACTCCCCCCCCCCTCTTTTTCTTTACAAAAATAGCTTAAAACTAGACTCTCTGCCTTAATGCTATACATGTACGAGAAGGTTTCATGCGATTCACGGACTGGTAACGTGTTAAGAAAGTATGATTAGATGACCATGTCATCGAGTGAGTAAATGTGTAGGAATCTGACTGATGCAGCCCACTACCGGATATCATGTGACCTAGCCAAAAACGCCCGGATTACTCTCTCTGATTACTTCTACTAATAACGCGGCTAGCCGGCGTTTTTGGGAGGCGTTTACCTGTCCGCGAAACCCAGAGGGACCCCGCCTGTGCCGGGCGAGAGTCCCGCATAAATAACATGAGTGATTGCACCAGGCAAAGTAAATGGTGCTGATCGCCCAGTTTTAGAGCAGGAACTTCAAACTCTGTAAAATATGATTACGGTGTTCAAACTTTTCAATGAAATTAGGAGCAGGCGCAATATGTAGCCTACACTCATGTTGCGCCTCGAAAATCTTAAGCAAGATGGCTCCAAACTCATCGCCACCAACTCAGACACCCTGTCACCCGTAGCTAATGCCATTAGAAAAATGGCTTTCGTAAGTCGGAACTCGAAAGGAGGATTATGACAATAGTTACGGGAGTGAAGCATTTCAAGGGCCAGATCAAGAGACCAGGTGGGTGCGAGTTGACGAGGAGGAGGGCGAAGCCGGAAGCAAGACCGCATGAAGCCCTTCTCCTTCGCCTCTGGCAGGGACAAACCAGTTAAATCGAAAAAGGCGTCCCAATCGCTGCGAGGCGATTCCTTAATGTGACAACTGACAACTTTTTGTATTTCAAATAGGTAATTTAAACAATTAAACACCAGAGCCCCCGAGGACTGCAGTTGGCACAAATATTTTTCAAAGACACTGTGGACCATAGAACTTTTATGTTTTGAAAAACTGGCAAGTTGCTCATGGCAGACCTATAATTTTTAAATATATATAATATAAAAGCATAATTCAGAGAAAAATTTGTTAATTAAACAATAATATTATTTTTCAACTCTATAGGAATGCAAAGGACTCTAATTCATTCGAAATAATACTTTTAAATATATGAAGGATAAAATATTTACAACACTCACCCCTGTCAGTTGTCTATCATTTGAATCATGCCTTGTAACGAAGGCTGTGAGTGGCTGAAACTGCCACCCGAGTCCTGCCTCCCGGCTGGTGGCCACACCCCCAGAGTCCATTAATCTTTGGTCTTGGCCGAGCTGACCAAAGACTACCAGACAATCTCGGGAGGCTGTCTGCTTCTGTCTGGTAATCTATGGTAATGATGGTAATCTATGCCTCTTTGTGCCTTGAATAAGACCCCATTTAGACTATGCTGTCCAATTTTGGTGCCCTTATTAGAGAATGGATATCGACCCTTTATTAATTTTGTTTACCTTCTACTCTCCATTTCCTTTCATATTCCCAAGACCCAAGAATATAACTCTTAGGTATTAATACCCCAATTTCACACTGGAAAATGCTGCATGACGTCACTGACCTGCGCACAAGTCGGAAGTGAACATACCTGTTTAGTCTATATATCTTGCTTAAGGGGGGTCACCGGCTTTTTGTTTTATCTTTCTCTCCCTCTCTCTTTGGCTTGTATCCATTCGGCCCCATTCAGCCTACTGTTTTAAGACGCTTACCCCCATCCAGGTGTCAATATTTTCCTGGTGAGCGGTAGCGAGCCAGCATATATATATTTCTGTTTTGGCAGCAAGCTAAATTTGTACACTTTTCGATATAAAAAATTCTCCGGCGAAGCCGGATTTCTCCATACAATGCTGGCTCGCTGTCGCTCGCCAGGAAGAAATCGACACCTGGTTGGGGATAAACGTCTTAAAACAGTTGGCTGAATGGGGCCGAATGGATACAAGCCAGGGAAAGAGAGAAAAGGAGAGAAAGATAAAAAAAAAGCCGGTGACCCCCCTTAATAATTACAGTATATGGCTACGGCCTTATATGTCTATATATCTATATATCTATGTATATATAAATATACATATATACTGTATATATATATATATATATATATATATATATATATATATATATATATCTGTATACTGTATACCTCTATATATACCGGTATCTATATATATATATATATATATATATATATATATATATATATATATATATATATACCGTATATATATAATATATATATATATATATATATATATATATATATATAAATATATATTTATATAAATATAGAAATATATATATAAATATATATACAGATATAGACAAATATAGATACACTGTACAACTGAATGCAGAGTTTATGTGTATTTTCCAATACTGTAGTTAGGATCATATTAATTTTATCATAATTATCAATATCGTGTATTGTACAACTTCTAGCGCAGTTTCATGTTAATATTCTTTCTCTCTTTCTCTCTCGTATAAGTTTTGGTTTGTTTATTTTGCAATTTTTACATTATAATTGTATCCATTTGGCCCCATTCAGCTAACTGTTTTAAGACGTTTACCCCCATACTGGTGTCGATTTCTTACTGGCGAGGGATAACGAGCCAGCATTGTATTCTAAATAGCTAAAACCATGTGATTACACATTGTTATGGATAATAGAATGCTTCCACAATAGCTAGTGAGAGTCAAACTACCATAGCTAATCGTTCAGTATCCATAATAAACAGTACACGGCTCACACGATTCAAGTGAGAAAAGTTAAGGGGGGTCATAGGCTTTTTTTTTTACCATTCTCTCCTTTTCTCTCTTTCCCTGGCTCTTATCTATTCGGCTCCATTCAGCCAACTGTTTTAAGACGTTTATCCCCATCCAAGTGTCGATTTCTTCCTGGCGAGCGATAGCGAGCCAGCATTGTATGGAGAAATCCGGCTTCACCCCGAGACATTTTTCCTGAACTCCAGTCCCTTGTTGGTAAGCTGTATCCATATTTGTGTGAACGGAATGAATCGGATGAAACAAACGTCTGTACTCAGGTCAGGTCAGGTGAAGGTATTGAGAGATAAGCCCAGGTTAGTGTGGATCCTGGATAAGCCTTTACAACGGCACCTCGAAGCTACTTTCTACTTTCCTATTTTCTGAAGAGTATAGAGGGGGGTTAAGGGGTGTTGGAGAGAGAGGAAGCTGTTGGAGTGGCTTTGTTGTGTGTGTCATTAGTCTGTATACGTCGAGGTGTCCCCCGACTGGGTGCAAGCATGTCAAACACGCTAGGACGTACTACCACACCCACTAGATGTCCGCCTTGGCTGGGATCGAATCAGGTCAAGCAGATTCACACGTGAGCGTGTTCTCCACTCGACCGTCGCGGCTCTTGTATTATCAAGTTTATCATAAACTTTCGACCCGGTTCTAGAATGTTTAGAGCGTCTAGTGTAAAGATGGATTAAAGAGTGTTCAAGGTCACACGCGATGTTTAGTGACTATAGGGTGGATATGTATGTATGTATGTATGTGTGTGCAAAGGTGGAAAGTAAGGGGGGGGGGGGGGGCGTGCATACATTATAATCAGACAGCTGTAAACATTACCTATGTCAACTCATCACAACATAATTTTCGGGAATTCGGGTAACAGGTTCTTTGTCCCTTTGCGGTTTAGTGTGCCTTTGGCCGTTGTGGAGGGAGGGTGTGCGCGCAGTTGTTATCCACTGCTTCTTATAACTTAACCCTTTCAATCATTAGCCTACATTATTTTACTCCAGTCTAGCAGCTCTCCAGCTTCTTTCAGCTTACTCTATTCAACTTAGGAAGGACCTGTCAAAGTTAGAGGATTTATTGAAAGACTTAGAGCTCCCTTTCTTCCTAGACATCATTCTGGAGAGAGTCTTAAATCCCTTTCCTCCTCAACATCATTCTTAAGAGAGCCTCGAATCTCTCTCTCTCTCTCTCTTTCTCTCCCTCTCCCTCTCCCTCTCTCTCTCTCTTTTTTTTTTTTTTTTTTGTATTCCCTGCGTCACTACACCATGGCTAACACCACGACGGAGGCGCTGACGAAGGCGGGGCTGCAGGAGGCCATCAGGTCGCTCCAGGGGAACACCGACGCCTTCTTCCTTATAGCGATGGGCATGATCTGCTTCTGTAGGTATTGTTATTGTTTAAGGGGGGTCACCGGCTTTTGTTTGTTTCATCTTTCTCTCCTTTTCTCTCTTTCCCTGGCTTGTATCCATTCGGCCCCATTCAGCCAACAGCTGTATAACGTTTATCCCCATCCAGGTGTCGATATCTTCCTGGCGAGCGATAGCGAGCCAACATTGTATGGAGAAATCCGGCTTCGTCGGAGACATTTTTCTATCGAAAAATTTACAAAATTAGCTTGCTGTCAAAACAAAAATATATACAGTATAAGCTGGCTCGCTACCGCTCGCCAGGAAAATATTGACACCTAGATGGGGGTAAACGTCTTAAAACAGTAGGCTGAATGGGGCCGAATGGCATGATTGAATTGAATTATAAATATTGGTTTTATGCAGTGGTTAACTCATCTGATTAATCAACTGTTAATTATAATAAAACCACACTCCCAATTAATTCATACTAGTTTACGTTCAGACATAAAGATCACGACGAAGCAACACTAATGATCATGGAACAAAATGGTAAACATTGAAGAGACCCCGGGCAGCCTTTTGACCTAATCTTACTTAAGGGGAGGTTTTTAGTTGATTCCCTAGACTTCCATCAAGCTTAAAATTACTCCCCCTTGACCCCCTTTCAAGATAAATTTGTACATTTTTCGGTAGAAAAATTTCCCGGCCGAAGGCCGGTTCCCCTTAAATTACAGGCTCGCTATCGCTCGCCAGGAAAAGATCGACACCTAAATGGCACGAATGGTCTTAAAATTGACAGAAATGGGGCGAGGGTTCTTAAAATCGCCAAACTAATGGGGCAAGCGTCTTTAAATATCACAAGCAATGGGGCTAAACATGAGGGAGAAAGAGGTTCAGAAAAACATCCTCCAGGTGGAAATCTCCCCTTAACCTAACCTAACCTAACAACACAACACAACAATAACGGTAAGATCCTGTGTAGCGGGTAGAACTGTTTTCCAGATGCCTATTTACTAAGAAACATTGAACAATATCTTTAACCTAACCTAACCTAACCTAACCTAACCTAACCTAACCTAACCTAACAACACAACACAACAATAACGGTAAGATCCTGTGTAACGGGTAGAACTGTTTTTCAGATGCCTATTTACTAAGAAACATTGAACAATATCTTTAACCCAACCTAACCTAACCTAACCTAACCTAACAACACAACACAACAATAACGGTAAGATCCTGTGTAACGGGTAGAACTGTTTTTCAGATGCCTATTTACTAAGAAACATTGAACAATATCTTTAACCTAACCTAACCTAACCTATAGTATATTAGTGGACTATTTATGAATGTAAAATATAAAAAAACATATTGTAACATTACCAAATTAATGAGATATAAGAACAGGTATTACAATTGGGCCCATCATGTGGTGATGGGCTGGTCTATCAGAGTGAGAACTGAGCGATCTCTGCCATACCCATAACTTACTCTGACTGTTCCTTTAACTTATATATTTTCTAGATCTCAAGTGACGGCGTCTTTTCCGTGGATTGACCTCCCAATCTACCAAGATTGGAAGCCAAAGCGTCACATTTTTCCCTTGCCCCTCAACTTTCTCTTCATAATTGCTGAGGGGCACAGGGCCCTGGGTGGGGCTTTGGTTTCCCGGGCGTTTCCGCACCCTCCTCAGCTCCCCGCCATGGAGTGGCTTCGGTCACCCAGGCTTTATTGTGGTCGGCAGGAAGGGTTCTGTGGGGGCGCTCGGTTATGGCCTTGGAATTGCTCAGGGCCTTGAGGCTGTTCGGCCAGGCAGCTTGGGGAACAACAACAACAACAACAACAACAACAATTGGGCCTTGTAATTGGGGTTGGGTGTGACAGGGATCTGGCTGGTATGGGCCGATCGGCTTTTTGCAGACTCCCATTTCTTATTTGCGGAGGAATACTCGTGGATCCCTTCCTATCCTGCCATTGACGTTACTCGTGATTTGTTAAGGGGAGGTTTTTAGTTTGGTGTCTAGATATCCATCAAGCTTAAGATTACACCCCCTTGAGCCCCTTTCAAGATAAATGTGTACATTTTTCGGTAGAAAAATGTCCCGGCTGAAAGCCGGTTCCTCTTAAATTACAGGCTTGCTATCGCTCGCCAGGATAAAATTGACACCTAAATTGCACGAAAGGTCTTAAAATTGACAAATGGGTTGAAAGTTCTTAAAATCATCAAAATAATGGGGCGAACGTTTTAAAATTAGAAAAGCAACGGGGCTAAACATGAAGGAGAAAGGAGTAAAGAAAAAACTCCCTCAAGTGGAAATCTCCCCTTAATGCGATATACAGGTAGCTATGTTGAGAGAGATTTACATAGATTTGCATAGATTTACATAGATGCACTGACCACACAGACCTTACGATCCCAGCGAGGTGGTCAGGACTTAATTCTAGTAGAGATAGCTAACCCGAGAATAAGGGACAGTGGAAGGAAAGGATAGCAAAGAAGAAGAGAGAGTGAACAATATCGTCATTGCCATTCCAAGCCATATATGCTTCACATATATATCTGGAAACGAATTTTTGAATCAAATTTTCTACATATCCACTACCAAACTATATACTATGTGCGTGTGCTGTATTAATGTCTGTCAGATGTTGAATAGGGTGGGTAAATATAGGAACACGTTGGTATATCTCACTCGAAACGAATAAATCAAGTTATAAATATTCTATCTATCTATCTATCTATATACTCAGGCCCAATCCCCACTTTTCCTTTTTTTCTATCTATCTATTCTATCTATATGCTCAGGCCCAATCCCCATTTTGGGGGTAGCCGACTCAAGACAGAGCAAGAACAGGGAAAACACAAAAACAACATAAAACAAAAAATAAACACAGATAAAAAACACAAACTCACACAATTTTTTTTTATTTTGTATTATTATTATTATTATTATTATTATTATTATTATTATTATTATTTTTTATTTATTTTTTATTTTTTTTTTTTTTTAGATATTACTGATATCAATTATTGCTCAAAACATACTTGGTGCCGAGACATGACTTATTAATCCGACTGTACTACCCACACAGAACGTTATGTAGGCAGTCTCACATCAGTATGCTGGTTGTAATGACGTCACCGGGGAGGTTACATGCTTGTTGCTGGGGACTATAAAGCAGGGAGGGGGGGGGGGGGGGAACAGGTGGATATATAGATAGATAAATAGTGAGAGAGAGAGAGAGAGAGAGATGCTTAGCTAAATGTCCACACCTATTCCCTGGTTGACCCTTCCCAAAGGGTAAACATATTTGCGCTTTTACTCTAGTCGTTTGTAAGTTATAGAGGTTAATGCTCAAGAGTATTGGCCTATATATTTGGCACAGGGTATAGGTGCCTATATACTGCTATGTGGACAGAGGTACAGTAGCGCTAATAAGTCATGTCCCAGCTGTCCTTACGTTTGGCTTCCTCTGTGCTGTATTAATGTCTGCCAGATGTTGAATAGGGTGGGTAAGTGTAGGAATAGGTGTGTGTATCCCCCTCGAAATTAATACATTAAGTTTAGATATTGCTAAAACTAATTATGGATCAAAATTATACTTGGTGCCGAGACATCACTTATTAGGCCGACTGTACAGGGTGCAAGGAGACTACCCAACCGTCTCAGCCCATTGGGGAATCGAACCATCATCCTATTTGGTTGTGAATCAAGCTTGCTAACCAGTAAGACATGGCACACACGGATATCATAGTCTCTAGCCTACTCGTACAAATTCGTGACTTGACCTATTTCTAGTTATGGAAGTATATCTCTGGAAGCGAATTTATGAATATTTTGGTCTATACATCAACTACAAAACAGTATATACTATTTATTGACAAGCAGGTTATATCCAAAAATTATTCCAGATTGATATAATTGCATACAGAAAAACCTAGGGGGTCCAGGAATTCTTATGAGTGGGTTAGAGACTATGGTATCCGAGTGTACACCCACTGCTATAGTCGGTTTTATTTCATCTGACGGTAAATTCCATGTTTTAGCAGCTGATTTCTCGATTGCTAATGGAAATATATAAAATGGCTATGAATCTGCGTCATATTAATGCCAAGTTTTCACAACAAACAACAAATCTCGCTAACAAATCTTCGAACTAGTCGAGTAAACAAGATCAGACCATGGCAATTTACCGTCAGCTAAAAAAAAAACATAAAAAAAAAACATTGGCAAGGTCTATGGATATTGCTAGTAGTATATAGACAGATTGAAAGACTGACACAGATGGATAAACTAATAGATATAGATAGATAGATAGATAGATAGATAGAGACATATACAGTATGAATAGGATGATGCATATCTAGATAAATAGAGACGATCGTATTAACCCTTTCAGACTCAGAGGTTGCCAGATTAGCAATAATAAATAGAGTTCTCTCACTCTTATAATTACCTCTCCAAAATTAGTTTTCTGCCCACAGCTAACTCAAAGACAACTGCAGAGGTTGAAGTAACAAAACTAAAGGTTTCTAAATACCCCTGATGGTAACAAAGGCTTTAAAGTATCCCCAATAGGCTCAAAATCGCGTCATATGTCGGAGAGGGTTAAATGATAGATAGACAGTAGATAGATGGAAATATATGTGAATAGGATATGTAACTAGATACATATAGAGATAGTTGTATTGTGCCACATTCATAAGAAGAACATAAGAAAATGGGAGTCTGCAGAAAGCCGATTGGAACACACAAAGCAGATCCCTCTCACACCTAACCCAAATTATAAGGCCTAATTATAAGCCCAGCTCACTAACACCACATCAGTATGCTGCTGAGGGGGACGTCATGCAGTCATAGGTTTAGTATCATGCACAGGGGAAAAGGGGGAGGCTTGATCACGTGGGAATAAGCTGATACATTCCTATCTATCTATCTACAGTATCTATCTATCTATATATATATATATATATATATATATATATATATATATATATATATATATATATCTCTATCTATCTACTATCTATCTATCTATCTATCTATCTGTCTGTCTATCTATCTATTTACTCTGCCTTACTCAAGGCAGAGCAAGCACAGGGCCAACACCAAACACAACAGAAAACAACGAACACACACAAACAAAAAACACAAATTCACACACATCCAGGTGATCAATGCCAACACACCTAAATTACCTCTAAATTATCCTGATATGGGTTCTCTATTACGCTTTCAACTTTGGGGGGTGAGGGGCACTTGTTACACCTAACTTTGCCTTTTGTATCCTTCACACACATAGAACAAGAAAGATAGATATGTAGCTATATATACAGTCAGAGATAGAGATAGGTAGATGAAAGGATAGCTATAGTCTATTCGCTGTAAGTAGGCGAGAAATCATGACCACTAACCTCTTCAATACCACCGGCTCCCCGGGCCAGGCGCCTGATGGACCACTATCTAGTCCAACTGGCGCATGACCCTCTCTCCCAAACGACCGCGTTTACATTCATCTATTCACAAGCATTCTCCATTCATTCCTGGTTATCACCACTTCCTTTGCCTGATCTATAGTTATTCCTCTATCATCCAAAGCTTGTCTTATATAGTCTCTCCATCTCAATGGAGGTCTTCCTGCCCTTCTATCTCCCCTTGTATCTGACTCCCATATTCTCTTTGTATTTATTAAGCAGATGCATGATATAGATAGATAGATAGATAGATAAAACGCATTATACCGTCTCTCCAACATCCCTTCGCCCGTGTCAACACTCTTCGAAAAGTAGATACGAGGTGCCGTTGTAAAGGCTTATCCCTCCATACCTTCACCTAACGTGTTCTGCATTGGTAAACTGCTTAAAATACTTCCTGAATGACGTCATGAAGGTGGAAGGGAGGCTCTGATCACGTGGGAACAGAGTGACCAACCACAGAACTTGACCCGGTCGAAGCCGACACGGGTTACCAACTCAAGAGCGCTAGATTGTAAATAAAGGCCAAAAATCGCTAGAGTAATACCACAATCTCTATAATAACGCTCTAAAATGGCTCTAATCTACAGTAAATCGCTAGAGTAATACCACAATCTCTATAATAACGCTCTAAAATGGCTCTAATCTACAGACAATAGCTGGAATTCATGTCGCTAGATGTTAACATTTGCCGCTAGATCGAAGTAAATACCTCTAGTTGTAGCGGGAAAGTAGCTAAATTGGCAATACTCAAGTCCGTTCATCCTAGGCTGGGCAGAAATTGTAAACTCTAACCTCAGTAACTCGAACAGGGCTAGAGCAAATGAGCTCTAAATTTTCACATATATTCCCTAGCCAAGTCTTCCTACGTGGTAGAAATATTAGCTCGATTACTCTAGTCCGTTTTGAGTTACAGAGGTTAGAGGTTACGATTTCTGCCCTACCTAGAATGAACGGACTATAGTTTAAGCACATGGTAACAGGCTGACCACAATCATAACGTCACGCTTTCAGTATATAATACACCTTATTTCATGTTATTCTGGACATTATTCTTCCTGGCGAGCGATAGCGAGCCGGCATTGTATAGATAAATCCGGCTTCGCCGGAGAAATTTTTCTATCGAAAAATGTACAAATTTAGCTTGCTGTCAAAACAAAAATATATATATGCTGGCTCGCTATCGCTTGCCAGGAAAATATTGACACCTAGATGAGGGTAAACGTCTTAAAACAGTAAGCTGAATGGGGCCGAATGAATACAAGCCAAAGAGAGAGAAAGAGAAAGAGAAAAAAAGCGAGGTGGGCTCCCTTAACCCTTTTTACTACCACAGATCCTTCTAAAACTGCACAAAAACGTCTAATTTTAGCTAGAATGAAATTAAATAGACATTTTCGGTACTGAAGGGGTTAAGGGGGGGTGGGCCGGTTTTCTGGACCACTTTCTCCCTCATGTTTAGCCCCATTAGTTTTCAGATGCTAAGATGTTTGCCCCATTAGTTAGTCGATTTTAAGACCTTTCGCCCCATTTCTTCGTCAATATTTAGACCTTTCGTGCTATTTAGGTGTCGATATATTCCCTGGCGAACGATAGTGAGCCTGTAATGTTGGAAGAACTGGCCTTCGGCCGGGAAATTTTTCTACCGAAAAATGTACAAATTAATCTAGAAGGGGGATCTAATGGATGTTTTTTTTTAATTTGATGGAGTTCTAGGGAGGAAACTAAGAAAATCATAAAAAGATCAATATAAAGGAAAATAAACGGCCCATCTCCCCTTAAGGCTCTCATTAGTCAGATCCTGGGTAGCGGGGAGGACTGGTTTTCAGAACAGGGGGTCAAACCAGAGCAAGTTTGTTTGAAGACTTGATTGGATATATTCCACTAAGAAAGGAGTATGTAGGTTAAATTATTTGTTTGTTACTTTTTGTTATTTTTAAGTTTCCTTGCTAGGCCTCCATCTAGCTTTAAAAAACACCCCCTAGACCCACCTTCAAGATAAATTTGTTCATTTTTCGGCAGCAAAATGTCACGGCCGAAGGCCGGTTCCTCTTAAAATTACAGGCTCACTATCGCTCGCCAGGTAAATATCAACACCTAAATGGCACGAAAGGTCTTAACCCTCTCCGATATATGACCCACTTTTGAGCCTATTAGGGATACTTTAAAACCTTTGTTACCATCAGGGGTATTTAGAAACGTTTAGTTTAGTTCTTTCAACCTCTGCAGTTGTCTTTGAGTTAGCTGTGGGCAGAAAACAAATTTTGGAGAGGTAATTATAAGAGTGAGAGAACTCCATTTCTTATTGCTAATCTGGCAACCTCTGCGTCATATGAGTCTGAAGGGGTTAAACTTGACAACGAAAAGGGGCGATAGGGGCTAAAATCGCCAACTAATGAGCCAAACTTAATAAAATCTGAAAGCTGATGGTGGGAGAAAGGGGGGGGGGGGGGGGGGTGACCAGAAAAGCCACCCATCCCCGAGCATATCGCAGGCAGGAGGGAGGGGGGGGGGGGGGGGTAGGGGATAATCAAATAAGAAAGGAGGAGGATTGTAGAAAGAATGTGAAGCAGTTTTATGATAATTAGTTAAGGGTGGATAGGTGTATTAGTTAAGGGAGGATAGGTGTATTAGTTAAGGGAGGATAGGTGTATTAGTTAAGGGTGGATAGGTGTATTAGTTAAGGGTGGATATAGGTGTATTAGTTAAGGGTGGATATAGGTGTATTAGTTAAGGGTGGATAGGTGTATTAGTTAAGGGTGGATAGGTGTATTAGTTAAGGGTGGATATAGGTGTATTAGTTAAGGGTGGATAGGTGTATTAGTTAAGGGTGGATAGGTGTATTAGTTAAGGGAGGATAGGTGTATTAGTTAAGGGTGGATAGGTGTATTAGTTAAGGGTGGATAGGTGTTGTATTAGTTAAGGGTGGATAGGTGTATTAGTTAAGAGAGCATAGGTGTATTAGTTAAGGGTGGATAGGTGTATTAGTTAAGGGTGGATAGGTGTATTAGTTAAGGGAGGATAGGTGTATTAGTTAAGGGTGGATAGGTGTATTAGTTAAGGGTGGATAGGTGTATTAGTTAAGGGAGGATAGGTGTATTAGTTAAGGGTGGATAGGTGTATTAGTTAAGGGTGGATAGGTGTATTAGTTAAGGGTGGATAGGTGTATTAGTTAAGGGTGGATAGGTGTATTAGTTAAGGGTGGATAGGTGTATTAGTTAAGGGTGGATAGGTGTATTAGTTAAGGGTGGATAGGTGTATTAGTTAAGGGTGGATAGGTGTATTAGTTAAGGGTGGATAGGTGTATTAGTTAAGGGTGGATAGGTGTATTAGTTAAGGGTGGATAGGTGTATTAGTTAAGGGTGGATAGGTGTATTAGTTAAGGGTGGATAGGTGTATTAGTTAAGGGTGGATAGGTGTATTAGTTAAGGGTGGATAGGTGTATTAGTTAAGGGAGGATAGGTGTATTAGTTAAGGGCGGATAGGTGTATTAGTTAAGGGTGGATAGGTGTATTAGTTAAGGGTGGATAGGTGTATTAGTTAAGGGTGGATAGGTGTATTAGTTAAGGGTGGATAGGTGTATTAGTTAAGGGAGGATAGGTGTATTAGTTAAGGGTGGATAGGTGTATTAGTTAAGGGTGGATAGGTGTATTAGTTGTATTAGTTAAGGGAGGATAGGTGTATTAGTTAAGGGAGGATAGGTGTATTAGTTAAGGGAGGATAGGTGTATTAGTTAAGGGAGGATAGGTGTATTAGTTAAGGGCGGATAGGTGTATTAGTTAAGGTGGATAGGTATTAGTTAAGGGTGGATAGGTGTATTAGTTAAGGGCGGATATAGGTGTATTAGTGTGGATAGGTGTATTAGTTAAGGGAGGATAGGTGTATGTTTTGTTAGTTTAGGGCGGTTTTTAGTTTCCTTGCTAGACCTCCAACTAGCTTATAAAAACACCCCCTAGACCCCCTCAAGATAAATTTGTACATTTTTCGGTAGAAAAATTTCCCGGCCGAAAGCCGGTTCCTTTTAAAATTACAGGCTCGCTATCGCTCGCCAGGTAAAAATCAATACCTAAATGGCACGAAAAGTCTTAAAATTGACAAGGAAAAGGGGCGAAAGGGGCTAAACTCGCCAACTAATTAATGGGCCAAACGTCATACAATCTAAAAGGTAAAGGAGCTCAACACGAGGGAGAAGGGGGACCAGAAAAAGCCAACCATCCCCGAGCATGTCCCAGGGTGTGTGTGTGTGTGTGTGTGTGTTATTCACTCACTTGTTCGTCAAGGGGAATCCACGCAATGCGAGCTAAGCTCATTATTATCGCGCCTCCTTAACTGGGAATGTATTGCGTGAAATGCATGTTAAGTGTTTATGTATCGTTGGAATGGCTGTGGATATGTGTGTAGTCTGTATTTTAGCCAATTGGCGACATTTGGAAACGAAGGCTTAGGGTTAATCTGTACGGTACCAGTCTCACTACGGTACCAGTCTCACCCGAAGGCTTAGGTTGACCAGTAGCTTAATTAGGTTGACCAGCGCGATACCCATCTCACCTTGTAACCGATCACCAACCCCAGATGGGACGTCACAACTTCGTCCACTTATACCAGGTTCCTATTTATACTGCTAGGTGAACAGAGGCTACACCGTTAGGAGACTTGCCCAAATGTCTCTTCCCCGCCCAGGTCTCGAACCCGGGACCTTCTGGTTGTGAGCCAGACGCGCTATCAGTTACGCCCCGGGGAGCGTGCGTGTGTGTGTGTGTGTGTGTGTGTGTGTGTGTGTGTGTGTGTGTGTGTGTGTGTGTGTGGGTGTGGGTGTATGTGTGTGTGGGTGTGTCTGTGTGTGTGGGTGTGGGTGTATGTGTGCGTGTGTGTGTGTGTGTGTATGTGTGTGTGTGTATGCATGTGTGTGCGTGTGTGTGGGTGTATGTGTGCGTGTGTGTGTGTGTGTATGTATGTGTGTGTGTGTGTGTGTGTATGTGTATGTGTATGTGTGTGTGTGTGTGTGTATGTGTGGGTGTATGTATGTGTGTGTGTATGTGTGTGTGTGTGTATGTGTGTGTGTGTGGGAGGGGGGGGGGGATAATCAAATAGGGAGGAGGAAGATGTAGAAAAGAATGTGAAGCAGGTTTATGATAACTGGTTAAGGGGAGATGGGTCGTTTTTCTGGACCCCCTTCTTCCTCATGTTTAGCCCCATTAGTTATCAGTTTCTAAGACGTTCGGCCCATTAGTTTAGCGATTTTAAGACTTTTCATCACATTTCTTTGTCAATATTAAGATCTTTCGCGCAATTTAGGTGTCAATTGTTTTCCTGCCGAGCGATAGCGAGCCTGCAATATTGTGGTAACCGGCTCCGGACAGGACATTTTTCTATCGAAAAATGTACGAATTTATCTTGAAGGGTGGTCTTGGGGTGTTTTTATTAAGGGAACCCACCTCGTTTTTTTTCTCTTCCTCTCCCTCTCTCTTTGGCTTGTATCCATTCGGCCCCATTCAGCCTACTGTTTTAAGACGTTTACCCCCATCCAGGTGTCAATATTTTCCTGGCGAGCAGTAGCGAGCCAGCATATATATATACAGTATGGGTTTTGACAGCAAGATACATTTGTACATTTTTCGATAGAAAAATGTCTCCGGCGAAGCCGGATTTCTGCATACTGTACAATGCTGGCTCGCTAGGAAGAAATCGACACCTGGATGGGGATGGACGTCTTAAAACAGTAGGCTGAATGGGGCCGAATGAATACAAGCCAGGAAAAGAGAGCAAAGGAGAGAAAGATAAAACAAAAAGCCGGTGACCCCCCTTAAGCTTAATGGAGGTTTAGGGAGGAATCTAAAAATAAAAAATAAAACAGAAATACATAACTGAACAAATAAATACGCCCATCCCCCCTTAACCACCCCCCCAAGCAGGACAGGTTGTTTTGGGGTCACACACATCATATTTAGCGTTCATTAACCCTGCATCTCTGCCGGCGCCGTCTTTTATATCTTATTCTAGCTCTGTTTAACCGATGTTGTGCAGCTTAAGAAGGATCTGTGGTAGTAAAAGATGGTTAACCCCTTCTGTACTGCGACGATGGTTAACCCCTTCTGTACTGCGACGATGGTTAACCCCTTCTGTACTGCGACGATGGTTAACCCCTTCTGTACTGCGACGATGTTTGTATTTTATTCTAGCTCTATTTAACCGACTTTGTGCAGCTTAAATAGAATTTGTGGTAGTAAAATAAGGGTTAAGTGAGATAGTTCGAAGATTGTTAACTGGAGGCCCTTTGGAAACTGAATACAAGCGTCTAATAGTTGCCAGAATAAAGTTAAAAGGACGGCACCGGTACTGCGGCGGTCGAGTGGTGAGCACGCTCACGTGTGAATCTGCTTGACCTGGATTCGATCCCAGCCCTGGTGGACATTTAGTGGGTGTTGTAGTACGTCCAAGGGGGACACCTCGACGACGTATACAGACTAATAACAGACATAACAAAGCCACTCCAACAGCTTCCTCTCTCTCCAACACCCCTTCTCCCCTCTCTACACTCTTCAGAAAAATAGGAAAAGTAGAATGTAGATAAGAGGTGCCGTTGTAAAGGCTTATCCCTCAATACCTTCACCTGACCTGACCTGACAAAAACTACAACAGCCTTCACAAGATAGAATACCAGCCATAACTATACTATTGAGAGAGAGAGAGAGAGAGAGAGAGAGAGAGAGAGAGAGAGACGGTGTTGAGAGGTGAGTTTTCTAGGTCATTGCGTCTGGGTTTTTCTAGAGAGCGAGAGAGAGCGAGAAACCCCTAACCTCTATAACTAAAACAAGACTAGAGCAAATGGGCTGTACATTTCCATTCGTGTTCCCTGGCTGACCCTTCCCAAATAGTAAACATATTTGCTCGATGACTCTAGTCGTTTTAGTCACGGGCTATTTCAAACACTAGAGAGAATGGTCTCTCAATTTCCACTCCTATTCCCTGGCTGACCCTTCCCAAATAGTAAAAATATTAGTCACGGTCTATTTCAAACACCCCAGGACTGTCAGAGAGAAGTGTATATTAAATGGGGAGGTAGTTGTTTTTTCTCCCTCATGTTTAGTCCCATTTGATTTTTACATTTTAAGACGTTCGTTCCATTAGTTTGGCGATTTTAAGACCTTTCACCCCATTTGTTTGTCAATATAAATACCTTTCGTGCCATTTAGGTGTCTATTTTTACCTGGCGAGCAATAGCGAGCCTGTAATTTTATGAGGAATCGGCCTTCGGCCGGGACAGTTTTCTACCGAAAAATTTACAAATTTATCTCGAAGGGGTGTTTTATTAAGCTTGATGGCGGCCTAGCGAGGAAACTCAAAAATATACTAATACATACATAATTAGACCAACAAATAACCACTACCCCCTTAACACAAAATGCTACATATTAAAGGTGAACTACAGGAATGAACGAAACAAAGAAAATTAATGCAGGGTCGTTACTTGGCATGAATATACTGTAATATGTATAGTATATACTGTAATATGTATAGTATATACTGTAATATGTATAGTATATGGGCAATATCGTTATAATTCCATTATACTCCAGTCAAAAATACTAATATATAACGACGTTGGCATTCTCGGCGATCAGCTGGACGAGTTCAACTGATCGGGCGTGATGAAAGAATAGAGAGAGGCAGGTTGTAAACAACACATGCACTCTTGGACTGTCAGGTCTGTTTTTTGTAATTAATACCTTTCAATTCAATACTCAAGCTCTGCAAAAGATCGAACAACGTCCTGAAGATGTGGTGCACATCAAGAAATAATCCCATCTCGCCAACAATAAACATACAGGCAGTGTTTTCCAGTGTTTATCGTGGTCCAGAGTTAAGGGAGGTCGCTTGCAAGGCCTATTTCTTAATGAAAGTATCGTTTTCTGTATAATTTATATATTGCGGTCCCTTGACCAGACGGTGATTAAGCCAAATGTTGAGCTGTACACATGCATACAATTTATAAAGAGTTTCACATCAAAAAGACCACAGATTCACCCATTTCCCATGTCGAGAGTTCCCGCCATTGACATCAGAGCCGTCATGGTAAACACGCCAGTTCTCGCCACATAAAATAAGTTAGATAAGCTATATATCTATGTTGTTAAAACACATTGATGAAAGTTTTGCAGTATCGTATACCTTAAACCAAGCAGATCCCAATGGACATTGTAGTTTGAATAGGTTTCATCCCTGGAATTCACCTTTAACCCGAGAGCGACGCACCATTGGTTGTTCAAACCCTCCCGCCAGGCGAGGATATTTGGGTTCATTCTCGCCTAAAATCGTCATTTTACCATAAATATCGTTATTATTTATTCTTATGTGCCTATTTTACGTTTAATATGAAGATATTAACATGTAACAGCAATAAAACAAGTGCGAATAGTATTTGGGGGTGAAAAAGATGAATTATTGCCGACCCTCCAGTCATGAGGTGAGAGGCGAACGAGACGTATATCCTCCCTCTTCGAGGCCTGAAGGCAGAGTGATGTCTCTCTCTCACTTACTTTCTCTTCCCACGCTCTCTATATGCGCACTAGACGACCTTGGAACCGGGTTGGAGATATTGGCACGATAAATAAACTGAGTAACAAGGGAATAAGAGGAAAAATAAGTGATAATGGAAGGAGGGGGTTTTGACACATGTGGAGGAGTGATAGAAGGTATGGAGGGAAATTATCTCACTTAATCACATATTCCTTCGTTTTGAGTGCTACTGGGGTAATTTAAAAGGCTTTTTTTTAGGCCTTGGATCTTTATAAGAGTCCCGTCGCCTTTCACCACCAAAACCTCTTAAGGGGAGGCAGACCGTTTTTCTGGACCCCTTTCTCCCTAATGTTTAGCCCCACTAGTTTTGAGATTATAAGACATTTGGCCCATTAGTTTGGCGATTTTAACATCTTTCACCCCATTTCGTTGTCAATTTTAAGATCTTTCGTGCCATGTAGGTGTCGATTATTTCCTGGCGAGCAGTAGCGAGCCTGCAATTTTAAGAGGCACCGGCCTTTGGCCGGAAAAAATTTCTACCGAAAAATGTACAAAATTATCTTGAAGGGGGGTCTAGGGGATGTTTTTCTAAGCTTGATGGAGGTCTAGCGAGGAAACTAAAAAAAATATATGAATAAAGGAATTAATAGACCAAACAAACGGTCAGTCTCCCCTTAAGAGTGTCCTCGCCATCCCGGGTTAAGAGCATGGCTATCGTGGAACTGTTGATTTAGACTGATCCTCCTCTGTGTTAATTATTGGGCTACAGACTAATCAATCTCAATCAATCCTAAGCTTCATAAAATCATCTAAGTGTAACTGAAATCAAGTAAATAACACGTCACCAGTACTGAACGTCACCAGTACTGAATAATAATAATAATAATAATAATAATAATAATATGTATTCAGTTGATAGCGATGTTTACCAAAGTATATACAAGGTGTCGATAAATACTTTGATGTTTACGGCTCCAACTTCCTTCCTAACCATTGTGTTTTCCTTCCAGTCATGCAGTGCGGGTTTGCGTTCCTGGAGGCTGGGGCGGTCAGGTCCAAGAACACCACCAACATCCTTATCAAGAACATGTTGGACGTCTGTGAGTTGGGTTCCAGTTCAATTCAACACTTGCGAGTTTCGGGCTATAAGGAAGTTCGGCCTGTAAACATCGATATTAAACACAAATACAGTAATTGTGTAGGTTTCTTATTTGGCTTAATGTATTTATAAAATTACTAAAACCGTATTATAGCTGGTTATTCTGCTAAATATCGATGTCTACAGCTCCAACTTCCTTATAGAATGAAACTTATAAGTAGTCAATTCACTTGCTTGGTCGATATGCAGAAGGCTCTAAGCCTGCATGAGGTGCGAGGTTACGAATGGAAGGCTTAGGACAAGGATTGGGAAAATGTTATAAAACAAGCCTTTAATGCAGCATTATTTCATGATTGGTATGATTCTGGATTTGCTATAAAATCAGTTATGGGTCCTGGTAGATTTTGATTTACCACAGCATAGTATATCATCAATAATAATGAGCTATTCTTTGGTGTTATAATGTTGTATCTGTTGTTGAAATAACTTTGAAAAGTTGGCAGCATGAATATAAACACCATATGAAGAGGAGCACGTATTTACAACGTTTCGCAGATAGCTTCTTCAAGTCACTAACTATTAGTGACCTGAAGAAGCTATCTGCAAAACTTTGTTAATAAAGTGCTCCTCCTCATATGGTGTATATATTCTTTGTATTTATTGTTGTATTTTCTTTATTTACTATATTTCATTTTATTTTTCAGTCATTGGAGGAATAGCATACTGGTTGGTGGGGTACGCGCTGGCCTTCGGTTCCGGCAACAAGTTCTGCGGGATGACTGACTTTGCCCTGGTTGGTGTGCCGGACGACCAGCTGGCTTTCTGGTTCTTTCAGTTCGTCTTCGCGGCTACCACTGCCACCATAGTCTCGGGGTCCATGGCCGAGCGCTGTGCCTTCATCGCTTACCTTGTATACTCTTTTGTTCTCACTGGTAAGATTAAATTATGATACTTTGACAGGGGAGTAGCTTTCTAAATCAGACAATTGGACTGTGCTAGTTATATTTTTTGCAATTATGGGCTAAAGTTTTAAGTAGTTGAACAAAGCTTATTTACAAATTGTTACCCATTTGCGATTCATTGGTTACAGTAGATACTACTTGAAATATTAAGTTATGGAAGTATGTAGTCTAGTGTATTCTACAGTATCTATGATCAGATTATAATATTTAGAGAGGACCTACGTTTTCTACAACATTAACTAATAATTGCTCTTTCCAGCTGTGGTATATCCCATTGTCTCTCACTGGGCCTGGAGTGCTGATGGCTGGCTACACACAAACTCCGGGTCCAGGTACCAAGATTTTGCTGGGGCGGGGATGGTGCACCTGACGGGAGGGGTCGCAGCGCTCACGGGGGCAGTCATCCTTGGACCCAGACACGATAGGTTTGCTGAGAACGGAAATGGTGTTCGAGGACACTCGATCCCGGTGAGTGGAGGAGGGATATGTGTGTTTTCCTACATAAAGAGGAGGGATAGGTGTGTTTTCCTACATAGAGAGTAGGGATATGTGCATTTTCCTACATAGAGCATAAATTCTGAAATTGAGTTTCTGGTTTAACTGTCAATATTTTTTAGCATTTGCTCCTGAGAATTAACCCTTAATTGGCAGCGCGCAACTTATGTCGTGTGAAATAAATTTGGACTAAGTGGCGGTTCACAATTTATGTCGTGTGCCATTTTCAGCACGTAATGTTGCAGAGAGAGAGAGCTGAGCGGTGTGAGGAGTGTAGTAAGGCTATGACCGCCGCCCACCACCGCGGTGGGCCAACTGAAGTGAAAACCACCCTTCCATCCCCCCTCACACTCGCTACACAGGGAATTATGTAGGGAAAATACCTAATTACATGGATTTTGCACTCGTGTTGCGCGATCGTTGCAAGAAAACCAGTGGTCGTACAAGCATGGTTGGGGTGTTATTGGAAAGCTCTGTTTATGCCCTTTCAGGGATAGATACTTGTTTTACGTTCTGGGTCTTATTTAGGCATGAAAATTATCATGTAAACAACCCTATTTAGGGTAAAAACACCCCGCTGGGTGCTACGGTCAAATAGACCACCTAGCCCGCTAAATAAGGGTTAATGACGCCATATTCAAAGTCAGTTACCATCAGACCAAAGATTGACTTAAAGATACCAGAACATTGCCAAGGCAAGGATCATACACCTATCAGGTTGGTCGTGGCATTTACTGGAGCAGTCATCCTTGGTCCAAGATATAATAGGTTTACAGAGAATGGAAGGGGCCTCAGAGGGCACTTGATACTGATGATTGAAATAAGTGCCTTTGACTGTGTTCGCTCGATTAACTTTATATTTGCTATGCTAATTACTGCTAGGGATGGAAGTAATATCACAAGACACTCAATTCCGGTGTGTGTAGAAATTAAGATAAATATGATCCCAACTGTGTTTCCTTGCTGCCATTAAATTTAGAGCTGATCAAAAGTTGCCAAAAAAGTGCTTCTGTAATTCATCCTTCACAAGCTCAAACAGAGAGATCACTATTACTTTCAATTTATCCCAACTTTCAAGGAACTGGAATTCTCGAAAAGGGCTCCAGTCCTGATGCTATTCTTGACTTACAGTGTGCTGGCTTAATATTCCAGAAGGGTTAATAGCCTCTGAAGTCCTATTTTAACTAACTAACCAACTTTCTTTCCTCCCAAAGTTGGCAGCACTGGGCGGGTTCATTCTTCTCTTCGGGTTCCTGGCGTTCAACGGAGGGTCCCAGTCGTCCATCAGCCAACCTGGTGATGCTGGCGCTGTAGCTCACGCCATCGTAGTTACTGTGGTGGCCGGCTCCTGTGGGGGCGTTAACGTCTTGTTGGTGTACAGGTGGGTGGAGGTACTTATGATTGTGACTGTACTTGCATAATTCACGTCATCGTAGTTACTGTGGTGGACCGTGGCCGGCTCCTGTGGGGGCGTTAACGTCTTTTGGTGTACAGGTGGGTGGGGATTAGTGTTTCCAATTTAGCTACTTTCCCACTAGATCTAGAGGTAATTACTTCGATTTAGGCACATTTTATAATCCAGCAACATGAATTCTAGCGATATTCTGGAGATTTGAGCCATTTAAGAGTGATATTGTAGTGACTGTGCCGTTATTCTAGCGATATCTGGCTTTTGTTTACTATCAAGCGGACGTGATTTGGCAACCCTGGTGGGGGTAACTTATGATTGTGACTGTACTTGTGTAATTCATGTTATTGTGGTAACTATTTTGCTTATCTTTCTCTCTTGTAACTCTTTGTAACTCTCTCATCAGAGCTGGCGTGTGTGGTCGTCCCTCCACCTGGTCCTTCCTGATGGCTCTAAACGGGGCACTCACGGGGATGGTATGTATGGGAGATCCTTATTGTTAACACTAGTACCAGCAACGAATGTCACCCGTCACTAATACTGAAGCCTTGTTATCTACTAATATCAAGTGGGAGCCGCTAACATGACTTGAAGGCAATACTGCTAGGTGTTGATAACCCTGCACATTTCTACCCTAACCATTCACGGGCCACCCACACTCACTCAGTTACTCCTCAGCTTTCGTGGTGGGAGGATGTTGTCTCACCGCGGATGAGTCATTTTGTCCAGAATGGCTGGTATGGAGGGGATACATAAATTGGAAAAATACTCAGGTTTAGTATGGGTTAGCCCCTTTAGTACGATTACCACAGTTTTAATTTTCTCGGGCTACAAGCAGACTGTTATTTATGAAGCTTAGGAAGGGACTTTAAGACTGATATGATTAATAGAGATTGTGTTTGCGCCTTTGGTTCATTCTTAACCCTCTCAAAATTCGATAACACAATTCGTTATATCATTAGATTATTATATTCAGTTTAGGAAGGATCTGTAGAAATGTAAGGGGTCATAACCAACTAAATTTTGTTCTATGAGTGAGGGAGGCAAAAGGCAAAACTGCCTGTGACGAGTGCCTCCCTCAGAGTTGAAAGAATGACAGGGACAAAATCAAGGGACGTTCGAGCCAAAATGCCTGGACACACAGAGTTTGAAGCAATTTAAGTCTTAGGATGAGGGAAAGACTGATTCTGGGAGAGAGTTCCAGAGCTCAGCTGTTGAATAGAAGAAAGTTTGAGAATAACTTTTCACTCTTGGGTTGGAGAGTTACACAGAGAAGGGGTGGGATTGTGTTGCAAGACGGGTGCTACATGCTCTACGAAGAGGGGGTGGTATACACTGAGAAAGCTCTGAGGAACACTGATTATTGTAGTAGCGATAGAATAGTGAGAGAGATGCAACATTGCGGTGAAGAGAGAGAGACTGCAAAGAATTGGTGAGTGGACGTGAGTTAATGAGATGGAAGGCTTTCTTTCTACTTTGTCTAGAAGTGCTGTGTGAGAGGATGCTCCCCACACGTGTGAACAATACTCAATACAAGGATGCACAGCTGTGCCCCTGTACAGAGAAAGAAGCTGTGCAGGGGTAAAGAACCCCCGGAGGCGGTTGAGCACACCCAGCTTCTGGGAAGCTGTTTTAGTAAGAGTGGTAATATGATCTTTCCAAGAGAGATTAGAAGAAAAAGAGACACCAAGAATATTAAGAGAAGATGAAGGGTTAATTTGTGTGTTGTTGAAGAGTACCGGTAAGTCATAGTTTTCTGGAAGGGGGCGATGAGTAGACAGATGGAGAAATTGAGTTTTGGAAGCATTGAAAATAACAATACAAGGTTTTCTCTGCCCCAAATAGAGATAGTGGAGAGATCAGAAGATAGGTGCTTTATGGTCTCCTTAATTATTATGCAGCTTACTCCCAAAGATCCACCCTTAACAGAATATTATCATCTAATGATAGCCAGAATATACTGCTTAGATGCATCATAATCTTCAAGGGGTTAAGCTGAATAAAATCGTCCACTGGTAGCCAAGATACGACTAAAATGTCTCTATGGTACTGAAGGAACTGAATGAAGTACCCGTATAATGGACTAACTTCGGACAAGGTGGCATACTTCGGACATAACTGGATGAACAATATTAAGGGGGGGTCACCTGCTTTTTTTCTTCTCTTACTCTCCTTTTCTCTCTTTCTCTGGCTTGTATCCATTCGGCCCCATTCAGCCAACTGTTTTAAGATGTTTATCCCCATCCAGGTGTCGATTTCTTCCTGGCGAGCGATAGCGAGCCATCATTGTATGGAGAAACCCGGCTTCGCCGTATAAATTTTTCTATCGAAAAATGTACAAATATAGCTTGCTGTCAAAAGAAAAATATATATATGCTGGCTCGCTACTGCTCGCCAGGATAGTATTGACACCTGGATGGGGGTAAACGTCTTATTTAAAACAGTAAAAAAAGTGTAATAGTAATTATATAGAAAGGAAAAGGGGATGCGTTAGATAGAGGAACTTATAGGGGCCTGAAAATGCTTGACCAAATCATGAAGGTCTGTGAGAGAGTCCTTGAGGGTTTGATCAGGCAAAGCATCTCTATTGATGATATGCAGTTTGGTTTTATGCCAGGACGGGGTAGGCCTACAACCGATGCTATCTTCATAGTCAGGCAGATACAGGAAAGATACTTACTAAAAGGCAGGGATCTTTACTTTGTATTTGTAGACCTGGAGAAGGCCTTTGATAGGGTGCCTAGAGATGTTGTGCAGTGGGCTATGAGGAAACTTGGTGTGGAAGAGTGGTTGGTGCGTGTGGTAATGAAGATGTATGAGGATTCGCGAAGTGCGGTGAGGGTGAAGGGTGTACTGAGTGATGAGTTCGCAGTCCGTGTTGGAGTCCATCAGGGTTCAGTGTTAAGACCCCTCCTCTTTATTATGGTCTTGGAGGCACTGTCTAGAGATTTTAAAGGTTGACTCCCGTTGGAACTGTTTTATGCAGACGATTTAGTCCTAATAGCTGACAGTATGCAAGATGCTGAGGCCAAATTCAGAGAGTGGAGAGAGGGCATGGCGAGCAAGGGTTTAAGAGTCAATATTAACAAAACCAAGGTTATGCATTGTAGATTGAGACGAGGCAATGTGGAAAAGAGCGGTGCATACCCATGTGCAGTGTGTGGAAAGGGAGTGGCGTTAACTCAATTCAATGTAGCATCTGTCGATGTTGGGTACACCATAGGAGTAAGCGCTGTAGTAGAATAAAGGGACCCCTGCCGAAGGATAAGTCAGAAATAGAGAAATTTGAGTGCGTAGTGTGCAAAGGCGAGCTTGTGTTAAGTGATGATCCTGTGGCTGTGAAATTTGGAAATGAGTCTTTGGAGCTGGTGAACAAGTTGTGTTACCTAGGAGATACCATCTCTGCCGGTGGTGGGGCCGAGGCTGCCACTGTTGCTAGAATTAGGTGTGGCTGGGGGAAGTTCAGAGAACTGATGCCAATCCTGACCATGAAAAGAATGCCTCTCCCCCTGAAGGGAAAGGTGTATGCCTCATGTGTTAGAAGTGCAATGACGTATGCCTCAGAAACATGGGCCGTTAAAGTAGAGGATGTCAACAGAATGGAGCGTAATGAGATGAGAATGGTAAGATGGATGTGTGGGGCCAGGCTACAGGATAGAATAACAAATGTTGAGCTGAGGAGACGTTTAGGCATAAAGAGTATTAGCGAGGTGATGCGTACAAATCAACCAAGCTACAGACCAACATGGTGAAACACATACAATAGCACTGGATATATCAAAGGCATTTGATAGAGTCTGGCATCAATCCTTATTGTCGAAGATGTCACACTACGGCCTTGCATCATTAGTTCCACTAATTTCTTCTTATCTTCATAACAGAAAAATACGTGTAATGGTAGATGGCCTTTATTCTCAATTTCACTCAATAAATGCTGGTGTTCCCCAGGGATCAGTTTTGGCCCCATTCCTGTATCACATTCATATCAATGATCTCATATCTACCACTCATAATCCAATACATTCCTACGCAGATGACTCAACACTCCACAGTTCCTTCACATTTACCAATTCTTTCACCCAACCCGATCTTATAAATTCAAAAATAAACACTGCAATTTCTCTGAACCAGGACCTTTCTAGAATTGATGGATGGGGACAAAAGAATCTAGTTTCCTTTAATGCACAGAAAACCAAGTACATTCAATTTTCTAACCGACAGAATCTCACTGACTCCCAGATATTTTTAATGATGTAAATATTCCCACTTCCCCTAGTATTGACATTCTCGGTGTAACATTAACTACTAACTTGAGCTGGACACATTATGTTAGAAGCATTGCTAAGAATGCCTCTAAAAAACTGGGACTCCTGTACAGAGTTCGAGAATTCTTCACTGACGAGCAGTTGGCCGTGATATAAAAAGTCATGTGCGTTTCAGATGGATTACTGTTCACCTCTGTGGGGTGGAAGTGGAGTGGTTGCATTGAGGCAGTTGGACAAAATTCAAAATAAAGCTATTAGATTAATCAATAACCCTGCAATCACACAGGACCTTCCTACATTATCCATACGAAGAAACGTTGCATCCCTTGCATTATTCTACAGATATTTTCACAGCAATTGTTCCGAGGAACTTGCTTCAATTGTGCCGCCTCTCCACATCTTTCCCCGTAGAACTAGGGCAGCTGAGAGCGCCCATGAATTTACACTTTCTCCTCCACAATGCAGAACTTCTGCTTATCAGAATTCATTTATCCCCAGAGCTACTACTCTTTGGAATTCACTTCCCTCGAATTGCTTTCCACAAACTTACAATCTACAAATGTTTAAATCCAGTTGTTACAAACATTTTATGAATGGAGGATGCCTTTAGGCACATGGACCTTTTTGTTTTATCTGTGTTTTTCCTTCCTCCGTTCATTGTCTCTTAAAAAAAAAAAAAAAAAAAAAGTAGACTGGGATGGTATGGACATGTGGAGAGAATGGATGAACAAAATTGGGTGAAAAAATGCAGGTCTGTGATTGTGGAGGGAGCTGCACCAAGGGGTGGACCGAAGAAGACCTGGGATCGGACTATACGCGCCGATCTCAAATCCAAGAACTTGACAAGTGAAGCAGCCCTTAACAGGGTTGCCTGGAACGCCGCCATTAGGACGAGAGACTGAAACTGCACGTATGTGTGGAACACCCAGTCTTAAAATGTTATGTATGTATGTATGTATGTAGTAGGCTGAATGGGGCCAGGTGGATATAACGCAGAGAGAGAGGGAGAGAGAGATAAAAAACACGAGGTGGGATCCCTTAAGTCATAGGTATGGTAAAACTGCTCAATATTATGGATGAAACTGTAGGGTAATATACAGTATATATTTGTTTATTTATTTAATTATTTATTTATATATATCTTTTAACCAGGTATCGATCTGCTCCGGTGCCAACGTCATCCCACTGTGGGCAGCGTGTGTCACCGGGATCGTGGGGGGCTGGCTCTTCCTCGGTGTTCACTTCCTACTGCCCAAGCTCAAAGGTAACATTATGGACCCCCTTCTCCCTCATGTTTAGCTCCATTAGTTTTGAGATTTTAAGTCGTTCACCGGGATCGTGGGAGGCTGGCTGTTCCTCGGTGTTCACTTCCTACTGCCCAAGCTCAAAGGTAACATTAAAACAACTCGTAAGGGGAGATTGGCACTCAAGGGTTTGATTTTTTTCCGGGCCCCCTTCTCCCTCATGTTTAGCCATATTAGTTTTGAAATTTTAAGATATTCGCCTCATTAGTTTGGCGATTTTAAGATAATTTCTTTCAATCTCAAGAACTGTTGTGCCCTTTTGGTGTCAATTAGTGAGCCTGTAATTTTGGAAGAAGAGGACATTTTCCTACCAAAAAATTTGTACATTTATCGTCTTGGGTGTATTTCTTACAGCTTGATGGAGGCTTAGGAGCAAACTGAAAGCCTCGCATTTGTCACACGAGCAATTACCCTTCATATATAATAATCCATGGGACCGCCAGGGTGACAATTGATCCTGCCAGATAGGGCTTTTATGATGCAGTTTTTATCACCATGCACTTCCTACTCAGGAGCTGGGCTATGGTGGGTGCCCTGATGATCAGGGACTTCAGTGAATAGTTACCACAGATTGCTAGACCGTGCCGTCCACCAACAGCACTGGCGTCTGCCAATAAGGCACACTGGCTGGCCCGGGACTCGAACCTACAACCTTTCGGTTTGACGGCCACAGGCCGCAGAGATGTTGTTTCATTTTGTTGTGGAGATGTTATTTCAATATGAATACCTTGGTCAATGAGCTCTTAATTCCCATATAATGTCATAGCCGTTTATTGGAGATTATGCTGAACGTTTGATAGTGTGATTTCGAAATGTGGCTCACTGACTATAAGCATTGATCACACGAGCAATTGCCCTTCATAATTATACAAGGGTCATTGATAGGGGTTCTAGAGGTGCTGTATTGTATATAATTATATATTTTCTATGCAATTTTTTATCTTACTGCATCATATAATTGATTTCATACATTCTTTATTAGCTTACTAAACTGTTTCCATAGTCATGTCGAGCGTCTATTTTCTATAACTTCCTTGTACTGCTAGTTATAAGTTAATGACTCCCAAGAGGTGATGGCCAGGGTGTTTGGGGACCGGTGTTTGCAGCAATACCCCAGGGAGGTGAGATTTTAAAGTGGGATGATTGTCCGATGCATTTCTTAACGCCGTACACTCCCTTGATTGACAGTGCTAGAGCGTGCCCTTGATACGGGGACTTTACTGGACATTTGCCACGAATCGCTAGACTTGAATGTCCAAACTCTTAACAAATGGCACGGGCTGGGATTGAACAGCTGACCCTTTGATCAGCAGCCAGACACACTACCGACTATGCCATGGCCCATGTCTGACTGGCATTTTCTACTGTCTACGCCATCTGTTTCATATTTATTATATGTGGCTACTGGTCTGGAGTGACAATCTACGAAGAGGGTGGGATCCTCATATAAGCCTTCAATCTTTAATTGTTTATTGTCTTTAGGTTACCTTGTCCTCTAAGTATATTCTACTTGTATTTCTCAGTGGATAACCCTCTCGATGCTTTAGCGGTACACATAGCCGAGGTCTGTGGGGCTTAGTAATCTGTGACAATATTCCAGCAGCAGCGAGGGATGCTGGGTTGAAGGCGATCTGGAGCTTTCCATATTTTTACTAATATTTTCTTTCAACCCTTTCTGTACCAGTGCCGTCCTTTCATCTCTATTCTGGCTACTATTATGCAACTTTATTAGTTTAAAAAGGGCTTCTACCAATTAACAGGCTTCGAACTATGATGCTTAACCCTTTATACCACCACAGATCCCTGTTCAACTTCACAAAATCGTCTAATATAGCTAGAATAAAATTGAAAAGCCGTCGTTGGTACAGAATGGGTTAACTATATTATTCTTGTCTTTCTCAGTGGATGACCCTCTCGATGCCGTAGCGGTACACATGGCCGGGGGTATTTGGGGCCTGGTCTCCGTGACACTGTTCCAGGAGGGTGGGATCCTGCAGGGGGGCGGCCTGGAGGTGCTTAAGTGGAACCTGGCGGGGGCAGCGGCTATCATCGCCTGGACCGGGGGCATGTGCACCCTCATGTTTGGGACTCTCAGACTACTTGGTTGGCTTAGGGTTCCTCTCGAGATGGAGATACAAGGTGAGAAGCAACTCTATTCCTTATTCTCAACTACTGTCAGATAATTTTGTTCAGTTCAGGGATCTCGATCTCTCTCCCTATGTGGCCTCATGTTGTGGTTCTCAGGCTCCTTGGCTGGCTCAAGAGGCCACTTGAGATGGAGGCAAACTACAACTGAAATATGAAGGCAAAGAACTAATGACAATGCATCACTCGACACGTATGAGAGAGAGAGAGAGATTCACACTAAATATAAAGTAAATTACCGAACAAAATCTGAAGGCCCCTACTAATTCCTCCCCCCTCCTGTCACTAGGTATGGACATCTTGAAGCACGGAGAGCCAGCCTACCCTGCAGAGTCTTGGCAGGAACAACAGTACCACAACCACGACCATGACACACACAAGAACAGCAGTAGCACTCCATCACGTAACCACTGTGAGTATAACTTTAGCGCAAGGAAAACAATAGCACTCCATAACCACTGAGTTTACATATAACACAAGAACAACAATAACACTCCATAACTACTGTGAGTATACCTATAACACAAGAACAACAATAGCACTCCATAACCACTGTGAGTATACATATAACACAAGAACAACAATAGCACTTCATAACCACTGTGAGTATACCTATAACACAAGAACAACCATAGCACTACATAACCACTGTGAGTATACCTATAACACAAGAACAACAATAGCACTCCATAACCACTGTGAGTATACCTATAACACAAGAACAACAATAGCACTACATAACCACTGTGAGTATACCTATAACACAAGAACAACCATAGCACTACATAACCACTGTGAGTATACCTATAACACAAGAACAACAATAGCACTACATAACCACTGAGAGTATAGATAACCACTGTGAGTATACCTATAACACAAGAACAACCATAGCACTACATAACCACTGTGAGTATACCTATAACACAAGAACAACAATAGCACTACATAACCACTGTGAGTATACCTATAACACAAGAACAACAATAGCACTCCATAACCACTGTGAGTATACCTATAACACAAGAACAACCATAGCACTACATAACCACTGTGAGTATACCTATAACACAAGAACAACAATAGCACTCCATAACCACTGTGAGTATACCTATAACACAAGAACAACAATAGCACTACATAACCACTGTGAGTATAGATAACCACTGTGAGTATACCTATAACACAAGAACAACCATAGCAATCAGTCATGTAGCGCATTTCTTGGCTGGTTAAACTTGATAGGCATACAGATTTCCTTGCCGATTAGAGTGAACTTACACCAACCTCGGAACCAGACATATGCCGACGCAAATTTTTCTATCAGTTTCATCAGAGAAAAACGACTTAGAATAACTTCACATTATGAGCGAGCCTTTAGCACTGTCACACCAGATTCTATACAACCTAATCTGGTGTGGCGATTTGGACGGCTGACCCAAAATGTAAGGTAATGCAATGGGGTATTCAAAGTCCGTTTTTTTCTGATGTAACCGATCAAACAATTTGCGTCGGAATAAGTTTGATTGCTGGCTTGGTGTGGCGCGACCCTAGCTTTATCATTATTGTTGCTTATCTTCATTAATGTCTTAATCAAATTAGTATTTTTTCTGGGGCAGGAGGCTAAGAATCCTCCTCCCCTTGTAAAATTCTCCTACTCATTGAGACAGAGAATGGGGCGAGGGAACGTGAAAGTGGTCCCGGACCCTGAGATTTAGAACCCTTGAATGTTGTTTCTGTTCGGGTTCTGTCTCGAGTCAGCCACCCCCAGCAATGGGGTATGTGCCTGAGTATATAAATACATACATAAATTTTTGTCTGCAGTCCCTTGCCTGAAAATGTCTGCTCCTTGGTTCCTTGGAGATAGTTTGTCTACATAAAGCATCCACTTTGTACGAATTATCAAATGAAAATGTTATCCATTCATCACCCCAAAGTCAATGTTAAGATCATATATAGTCGCTTCATTCTTAATTAGATTTGCCAATTTACCAGTTTCCACACAGCAAATTAATGACATTAATCCTCTCACACCTGACAAACTCAAAATGCATTTAAGCTTAGATTTTTGTGGGGGATGCTGTGATCAATTCAACCCATGCCTTCTTGTATTGCCACAATTCTTTTACCCAATAACATAAGATATTACACCTACTGTACACTCCTCTTAGGAAAGTAGTGATCCATTTAATAATCATTTGGTCCTTTAACAGATCAAATACAAAATATAACCAATATTTATCTATGCTTATATTCTTCTCTGGGATACTGTAGTCAATTCAATAAATATATGCATGTTAATTCTTGTCCACAGTTCTGCCTCCCAACATGTCAGCCCCAGTACCCAAAGGTGTGAGCTGGTCGTCCAAACACCAGCACCCAGCTTCTTCCTACTACTACCCTTACGGTGGCCACTGGACCCCCCAGCCTGACTCTCAGTGGGTGGGTGGTTCGCCCTCACAACCTACACCAGTCTCATCCTCCACCCTCACCACACACCCAGAGCCTCAACCCTACACTCTTCCGAGACCCTTGCCACGACCCAACTCTACGACAAAATCAGGATCAACAGAAACTAAATAACTATTCAGGATCCTATGATATAATTTTTGATAGCTAACCCTTCAAGATGTACAGTAAGTTATATAGAAGTACCCACAATGTCCGCTGGTCGTCCCATTGTCGGTACCTCTGCTCCTTTTTAGTACTACAATACTACCATACCAGCACCTATTGCATATGTCTCAGTGTGTCAGAGCTTCGTCTTTACACCAGGATTCACCTTTCACCCTGACGACTAATCTGGACTCTCACCCGTATAACTTTCCTGAGGCATTAGGAGTATCAGTGAAGTGATACGCATAAGCGACTTGGTTGGCTTGGACACATGGAGAGAATGGATGATCAGAACCGGGTGAAGAAATGCCAGCCTATGAATGTGGGGTGAGCTGTGCATCGTAGGGGTAGCCCTAGAAATATGCAAGATCAAGTAATCTTGTCCGATCTCGAAATAAAGAACTTAATAACAGAGGCAGCCCTTGACAGGGTCGCCTGGGATGTCGCCATTTAGGACACGAGACTGTAACCACATTCTCTGTGGACGAAGCGGTCTTTTAAACATGTATGTATGTACTTTATGTTGTATGTAGAGACCTAATTCTATGCCGAGTCGAGGGCACGCCACTGATTTTAATTAATAATCTTTTAAATAGCCTTTATGCTTGGTTGAGCTGTGGCTACTAATCACTCCTTTTGCCCATTAGAGGTGCAGAGGAAGTAGAACGTTCGCCCAGCTTAATTTTACTTTGGTATGACATGCTTGGCTATTACATACATACATACATACATACAATTTTAAGACTGAGTGCTCCACACATACGTGCAGTTTCAGTCTCTTGTCCTAATGGCGGCATTCCAGGCAACCCTGCTTCACTTGTCAAGTTTTTGGACTTGAGATCGGCACGTATAGTCCGATCCCAGCTCTTCCTCGGTCCACCCTTTGGTGCAGCTCCCTTCACAATCACAGACCTGCATCTTTTCATCCAATTTTGTTCATCCATTCTCTCCACATGCCCATACCATCCCAGTCTTCTTGTACGCATCTCCTCGCTAATACTCTTTATACCTAAGCGTCTCCTCAGCTCATCATTTGTTATTCTATCCTGCAGTTTGGCCCCACACATCCATCTCGCCATATAATCTCATTCCATTCCATTCTGTTGACATCCTCTACTTTAACGGCCCATGTTTCTGAGGAATACGTAATTGCACTTCTAACACATGAGACATACACCTTTCCCTTCAGGGGGAGAGGCATTCTTTTCATGGTCAGAATTGGCAGCAGTTCTCTGAACTTCCCCCAGCCACATCTAATTCTAGCGACAGTGGCAGCCTCGGACCTACCACCGGCAGAGATGGTATCTCCTAGGTAACAAAGCTTCTCCACTAGCTCCAATGACTCATTTCCAAAATTCACAGCCACAGGATCATCATTTAACACAAGCCCGCCCTTGCACATTACGCACTCAAATTTCTTGATTACTGACTTATCCTTCGGCAAGGGTCCTTTTATTCTACTACAGCGCTTACTCCCATGGTGCACCCAACATCGACAGACGCTACACCGAATCGAGATAGCGCCAACACCCTTTCCACACACTGCACATGGGTATGCACCGCTCTTTTCCACATTGCCTCGTCTCAATCTACAATGCATAACCTTGGTTTTGTTAATATTGACTCTTAAACCCTTGCTCGCCATGCCCTCTCTCCATCTTCTGAATTTGGTCTCAGCATCTTGCATATTGTCAGCTATTAGGACTAAATCGTCTGCATCAAACAGTTCGGGAGTCCGGATCTAAAATCTCTAGACAGTGCCTCCAGGACCATAATAAAGAGGAGGGAGCTTAACACTGAACCCTGATGAACTCCAACACGGACTGTGACCTCCTCACTCAGTACACCTTTCACCCTCACCGCAGTTCGCGAATCCTCATACATCTTCATTATCACACGCACCAGCCACTCTTCCACGCCAAGTTTCCTCATAGCCCACTGCACATCTCTAAGCACCCTGTCAAAGGCCTTCTCCAGGTCTACAAATACAAAGTAAAGATCACTGCCTTTTAGTAAGTATCTTTCCTGTATCTGCCTGACTATGAAGATAGCATCAATTGTACCACGTCCTGGCATAAAACCAAATTGCATATCATCAATGGAGATGCTTTGCCTGATCCAACCCTCAAAGACTCTCTCACAGACCTTCATGAGTTGGTCAAGCATTTTCAGGCCCCTATAATTACCTCTATCTAGTGCATCCCCCTTCCCTTTGATTATATTTACTATTACACTTTTGTGCCAATTCTCGGGGATTTTCTCCTCTTTAATAATGGTGTTTATCATCTCAGTGACTAAGCTGACACCAGTCTCCCCTGAGGCTTTTATCATCTCAGCGACAATGTCAGAGCATCCTGGAGCTTTACCGTCCTTCATTTTATTGATTGCGTCGCTCACTACAGCTGGTGTTATCAAAGGAGGGGGTCCAGATATTTGTTTTTCGATACTAAGCTGTTCCTTATCCCATTCAAACTCAACATTTAGCAATCGTTCATAGTGTGCCTTCCATGCTTCTCTAATTTCATTTTCTGCATACACAATCGTCCCATTGCCGTTTCTAACACACTGTTCACATATAATATCCCTACTGTAATTTTTAACTCGCCTAGCTAGGTTGAAGATCCCATTGGGATTGTCCATGTTACACAGTTATTCGAGGACCAGGTCCTTGATGCCTTTTTTAACATTGTAAATACCTCTTCTGGCAGTTTGTTTAGCTGCCTGGTATTCCTCCTTACTGCCTCCCTTCCATGCTTTGAAGCATCTCCTTTTCTCATTCACAGCATGTTCTACCTAATCGTTCCACCACCAGGAAGTCTTATTCCTGGGGTGACCCTTTGTTTTCCCAGACTTTGTCAGTGGCAGCGAGAAGGCTAAGCTTAAGGAAATTTCATTGGCTATTTACATCGCTAGGCCTAGCTTCCTTATTTCTATTAATTTCCTCCAGTTCACTATGAAACCTATCCCTAACTTACTTGTTCTTCAGCAGCCACACTCTCCTTTTGGGTATGTATACCTTCTTGCGCTTAGGATCTCTTTATAAGCTCATTTCGTACACAAGTAGCTTATGCTGGGGGATACATTCTTCGCTCGGGATGACCTTTACATCCCGAACCAGTTTCCAGTTTTTCCTGTTAACCAAGAAGTAATCTATCTGGCTACTGGAGACCCCAGAGTTATATGTGACCAGATGGCTCTGTCTTTTCTTGAACTTCGTGTTACACACAACCATGTTCAGTGCAACGCAGGACTCCAGTATATATTCCCCTTCCAGATTCCTCCTTCCGTAACCATTTCCTCCATGTACTCCCCTTATCCATTTGCAGATGCTCACACGTGACCATTCAGGTCCCCTCTCAGGATTGTTATTTCATTCTCCGAGAGGCCTGAAATGACACTCCACAAGTCCTCTTTTATCTCTTTCTGTAGGCCAGCCTGTGGGGCATATGGAGATATCACATTCAGAATTCTTTCACCAACTTTCAACTTCAAAACAATCAGCCTTTCACTAATTCTCGTAATCTAAAGCACACTTTCCACCCACTCTTCAGCCACCAGAACACCCACTCCTCCTTTTGTTTTATCAGTCTCAACCCCCTTCCAGTAGATCCTATATCTTTTCTTTCTTCCAACAATCCACTGTGCCCCATAGAGGCCCATACCCTTACAGAGTGTTTCCTGGGCACAGCAGACGTCCACTCGCCTCCTCTCACACATCTCAGCCACTTCGTTTACACGCAGATTCAAACTACCAACATTCACACTTGCAAGTCTGAGACTATGGGGGGCATTTGTCCGTATCCTGTGCGGTTTTGGAGCATCGGACTAAGGTTTATCTCTTTAGGTTGTGTCATAATTGGTGATTAGGCTGGCAAATGAGCATCTCCCCCCCCCCCCACCCCCAGAACTCCGGCTCCAGTCTACCCCGGGGACCATTCCCAGCACCTTCCCCCCCAAGAGATTACAAGGGTGTAGGATCCAGTGGCCCTGGTGTGCCCCACCAGAACCACCCGCAGGGACGCACCCCGTGCGCGTACACGGCACTACGACTGGTCTGGTATTTTACACCCAATGACAGGGCAGCCTCCTGGAGCGCTACCACAAGGTTCGGGCCCCTATACTGTTGGGCGGAGAGTGCCAGTTCGGAGAAACACTACGCACTGTACCCTCTGGCTCCATTTCGTCCAGGATGGGCCCAAGGCGCCAGGTCCGGGTCCGGAGGGAGCGACATCAACAGCCAGTGTGTCGCCATTAGGCAACTTGGACTAGAACAATGAAGCCCTGTTACAGCACTGCCATATGAAAACATAGCCAGCACCAATAACAAGGCTTCACTGTATAGTAATGGCTGTTGGTCCACAAGTCTAACGCCATCCCCCCTATTAGTCGCCTTGTATGACACGACACGCAGTAGGATGCGTGGGGTATATTCTATTTTTCTTCCACCATAAGTGAAGGCCCCTTTACCCCCTGGGAAAAAAAAAACTATTTAAAGGTTGTCGGCGAATATCTCATCAATACTGTTTGGAAATATAAAGACATTCATATGTTCTCTGACCACATGGGACAGCAGAGATGTCACAAGGAACCTGTTCATACAGTTTTATCCATGGTATAAAGATGATTAGAAAGGTATGGGCAATAGTTGATTACTGGAACCACAACAGACTCGTGTGACGTCACACAAAATTCGATGCTACTGGTCTCCCCACGTCACCTTCATTCGACTCGCCTAATTATGGTCTCTAAACAGGATTGGTATATTGTGTTTCCACCGAAAATGTAGAGTGACATGGATAGACATGGACATACTGTATATAGTGTGACAGGACCCTACTCTATATGCTAAGGTTGTTATTTTTTGCATTTGAAGATTATATAAACTGCAATGAGGTAGTTTACAGCCGTTGTCGCTTTCAAATTTTACCGCGGCAATAAGCGATCATTATGGTGATTTTTTTTCACCTAATATGTAGAGTAACGTCGATTGATATCGACAATTCTATTGTAGTAGGACCCAATCTACATATTAGTATTGTTATTCTTTATATCTGTAGCTTATATGAAGAGATATTTCGAAGGTGTTGGAGGTTTTCCCTTCAAAAGTCGGGAGAAAGGCTGGAGGTAAACGGATTCTCGCTCGTCCCTTGTCCAACTTCCTTTAAATTCACGTAGTTTGCTGCTGACACTCTTCGACTTTGACCCAGGGATGGCATGTGAGGGTGTATGAAGGCCCAGGGAATGCGGAGAGATATGTATAAGTATGTGGCCAGCTAGGAATCTAAGAGTGAACCAGGGATTATAAGTATGTGGCCAGCTAGGAATCTAAGAGTGAACCAGGGATTATAAGTATGTGGCCAGCTAGGAATCTAAGAGTGAACCAGGGATTATAAGTATGTGGCCAGCTAGGAATCTAAGAGTGAACCAGGGATTATAAGTATGTGGCCAGCTAGGAATCTAAGAGTGAACCAGGGATTATAAGTATGTGGCCAGCTAGGAATCTAAGAGTGAACCAGGGATTATAAGTATGTGGCCAGCTAGGAATCTAAGAGTGAACCAGGGATTATAAGTATGTGGCCAGCTAGGAATCTAAGAGTGAACCAGGGATTTCGACGAAGGTGAAGATGTTATGGTGGCGGAAGGAGGGACGGTGCTACCATCTCGTGGCCAGAGACGTAGCCTGGGACGGTGCTGCCATCGAGAGTCATTGCTCAAAATACCTGTAACTTGCTTCATAACTAAACTCAAGAGTAACTCTTAGGAAGTCACCAAATAAACTGTTCTATTATTTCAAAGTCCTGCAAAGTTAGAGCTTAGAAACCTAGTCAGCGAGGGAACTTACTTTATCAGAGACGATAAAATAAATGCTAGTCGATAGAACTCTAATTAGCTTAATCATCCTGAGCTTAGCTTTGCCGATAAATTACGAAATAAAGTTAGGATCCGTTCAGCCCTCGGCTATGGATATTGGGAGATTGCCAAACTAAATAAGAGCCTATAGAATTGCTAATGAGCTGTTCAGGTTAGAGTCGTTAGACTGTCCCATCCCAGGCACTTAGGCTTCAATATAGTAACAGCAGCGTCCTTTGGAACATGAGATTATACTGACTTATTGCATAGTAATTGCGAGAGTACTCCTGGAAGAGCTATAATTCCGAATTTAATAGAAATCTGTCATTGTTGTCACGATAGGGACGGTTCACGGCTGTATTTGGTAATTGTTTGAGTCCATTGTTGCCCCACTTATGTTGAAGAGATATTACTAACTTATGTTGTGGAGTTAATACTTGCTTATGTTAAAAAGTTAACTCTTGCTTATGTTGTAGAAATAATACTTGCTTATGTTGAAACTTATTTATTACTTGCTTATATTAAAGAGTTAACACTTGCTTATGTTTAAGAGCTATACGTGTTTATGTTGAGTTAATACTAGCTTATGTTGTAGAATTAATACTTGCTTATGTTGAAGATTTATTTATTTATTTATGTTGAAGAGTAAATACTTGCTTATGTTGAAGAGTTAAGGGAGCCCACCTCGCTTATTTTTCTCTTTCTCTCCCTCTCTCTTTGGTTTGTATCCATTCGGCCCCATTCAGCCTACAGTTTTAAGACGTTTACCCCATCCAGGTTTTAATATTTTCCTGGCGAGCGGTAGCGAGCCAGCATATATATATATTTGTTTTGACAGCAAGCTAAATTTGTACATTTTTCGATAGAGAAATGTCTCCGGCGAAGCCGGATTTCTTCATACAATGCTGGCTCGCTATCGCTCGCCAGGAAGAAATCGACACCTGGATGGGGATAAACGTCTTAAAACAGTTGGCTTAATGGGGCCGAATGGATACAAGCCAGGGAAAAAGAAAAATGGAGAGAAAGGTAAAAAAAAAACGGTGACCCCCTTTAACCTTGCTTATGTTGAAGAGTTGCCCTAACTTGAGGACTCTTCTATCATGTATGATTAGTGTGTACTTTAGAAGGAAGAATCAGCGTAGGCTACAATATGTATGGGTAAAAACACATGTGCAGATATGGTCCCAGGTTTATTCAACGTTTCGCCTTCTACGGCTTCTTCAGGAATACAACATAAATATATGGAAGTACAGTTGCGCTGATAAGTGATGTCTCGGCACCAATTATGTTTTGATCAATAATTGGCATCAGCAATATCTAAGCTTCATTTTTTCATATCGAGTGAAATATACAAACATCTTCCTACACTTACCCACCCTATTCAACATCTGACAGACATTAATACAGCACAGAACAAGCCAAACGTAATGACAGCTGGGACATGACTTATTAGCGCGACCGTACAGTCAACCTATATACAGTCCAAGCTCTGAGAAAACAACTAAACAAAATGAAATAATGTTGTATTCCTGAAGAAGCCGTAAAAGGCGAAACGTTGAATAAACCTGGCACCATATCTGCCAATGTGTTTTTACCCATAAGTTGTGTACTGTATTTCAATAAACTACTTGTGTGTATAAGTATCCCCTTTTGTTTCTTTCATCCAGCTGAGTACTACCCCGGCCTTAAGGGGAGATGGGCCGTTTTTCTGGTCCCCTTTCTTCTTCATGTTTATCCCCTTTAGTTTTGAGGTTTTAAGACGTTTTCCCCATTAGTTTGTCGATTTTAAGACCTTTCGTCCCATTTCTTTGTCAATATTAAGACTTTTGGTGCCCTTTAGGTATCGATTATTTTCCTGGCGAGCGATAGCGAACCTGTAATTGTGGAGGAACCGGCCTTCGGCCGTGACATTTTTCTACCGAAAAATGTACAAGTCAAGGCCGCGTCATACAGAGGCCGAATGTACTAGGACAAAGTCCCGAATAGGATGACTTGCAAATTTTTACCGAATACAGCCGAGACTCTCCCGAAATTTGAAGATTACGAACATGGCCCGAACGAGTTCAGAATAATATCCGATAGTCAAGAACGACCTACGACAAAATCTCGAACAACTGCCGAACATGAATCGAACTTACACTCGTTATGCAAAGAATGATTTTCGACCATACCCGAATCATCAGACACAGATCCGAATGACATTGGAATGCTTTAGGATAATTAACCGAACTTAACCGATGAGATGTCGACAAACAACCGATAGAGAAGAACATTATGAGAACAACATCAGACTGTTTTACGAATGTAGCACCTCTGTCCCAAGTCAGTCGACGCCCCTCCCCCCAACCAGCACCGCCTTTGTTCATGTACTTCCTCACTCCATCCTTCCACCTCTCATTCGTTTTCAAATACACCTAGACAAAATGTAGGCTATAATAACAAAGTATTGTAATCGAGTTTACTGTATTATAATGTACCACCTAACGTAAGACTAACGTAGCCTAACCTAATTATTGTCCTTCCTAATCTCAATAAAATCAACTAATGAAGGCCAGAATAACGATATACCCATAAATAATCGTAGTGTTCGAACCCAGAGGCAGAACAGAGGTACGGTACCGGTATCTATAACATGCTCGCTTTTTCTGGACCCCCTTCTCCCACATATTTAGCATATTCATTTTGAGGTTTAAGACGTTCGTTCCGTTAGTTTGGCTATTTTGAGACCTTTCGCCTCATTCTGTTATCAATATTAGCCTATAAGACCTTTCGTACCTTTCAGGTGTCGATTTTTTCCTGGCGAGCAATAGCGAACCTCTAATTTTAGAAGAGGCCCACATGTTTAGCATATTCGTTTTGAGGTTTAAGACGTTTGTTCCGTTAGTTTGGCTATTTTGAGACCTTTCGCCTCATTCTGTTATCAATATTAGCCTATAAGACCTTTCGTGCCTTTTAGGTGTCGATTTTTTCCTGGCGAGCAATAGCGAACCTCTAATTTTAGAAGGAGGCTATTCTACTTGTTCGAAATCAATTCGGATTTAATTCCAAATTAACCCTCTCACCACGGAAGGGCTCTTGAACGCCCATAAAAAAGCATATAACAGATACCCGGAAGGGCTCTTGAACGCCCAGTGGTTGAAAGCCTGTGAGCTTCGTGTGCGAGGCGTCGGTCCGACGCATGTAAACAACAGCCGGCTGGACCGACGCCCCGCATCTCCGGCCACAAGAAGGAGAACGTCGCTTGTTCGTGTGTGCCTGTATGTTGTTGTTAAGTATCGAAAAGTAGTGTAAAGTGGCTGTTTTGGCCATAAAGTTATCTCCAATGAAATCATCATCACAGCTCAACCAGTTGACTTAGAGAGCTCTACTTAATGCCATTCTACAGGTAAATAACACAGCTACACTTGGGGATGCGCGGGAATGCGGGAAGCAGTCTGATTAACGAATATACGGTAGCCTAGCCTAGACGTTTTTCGGCCAAAACACCCGGGTTTCGAGGAATATATATATAATACATAGCCGGGGCTGGAGGGTTAAACAAGATACATCGAGCAGACATCCTACATTATTCGTATATTTGTCTGAATTTGATCGTAACCTGTTCTGAAAATTCGTAACTCGTGCGGGTTTTATTCTGCAATACGAGGGAATCATCGTAATTTTATCGAATTTTTGTCGGGAATTGTTCGGGATTTGTTCGAGATTTGTTCGGGATTTGCTCGGGTAGTTCCTAACAAATTCGGCAATTGAAAAAAGTACCGAACAAGTCCCGAAACAGAAGACCAAAATACGAATTAATCAGAACAACTCCCGAACGAGTTAGGAATAACTCAAGACCAACATCCGACCATTTTGTAACGTTTTTTTTACCCGAATGTTCGTAGAAATTTAGTGTAGCCACTAAATTTTTCCCGACTCTCCGGAATGTCGGCAACATACATGAACAACATCAGACCAACATCAGACCAACCCACGAATAGTACGGAACGTATGCCGAATTATGCAGAATATACCCGACCCGCCTGAAATTTGATTTTTTTTTTGCAAGTCATGCTATTCGGGACTTTGTCCTAGTACGTTCGGCCTCTGTATGACGCGGCCTTAAGGAATGAGGCACTTCGTCGACGAGAACTGTTAAGTTGCAGACAGCTTGAAGGGGAGTAATTTGTGGAGTTTTATGTCCGCCTGAAACAAATTTCAGAGGAAGTCGATGTGTGCCCTGGCAATTCGTCTGTTTGCGAGCAAACACAGCTCAAGATGGTGATCCTCATGGGTATCAGAGACAAGAAGCTGGTACAGAAGCTTATCTCCCTGGACTTCAAATCATCACTACAGGACGTTATGACTACGTGCCGTTCATATGAAGCCGCTTGATCTGCGACCACGGCCAATAGTGCTCCTCCTGACCAGTTGAGAGCCATCTCTTCCTACAAGAAAGACAAGAAAGCTCGGGGAAACAGCAGGACTCCGCCTACCAAGACCTCTTCGAAGCCAGCTGATTTCTGCCAGTGTTGTGCTCGCCAGCATGGGTCGAACAAGTGTCCAGCTGCCCAGAGAACCTGCAACGGCTGTGGACGACAAGGCCACTGGTCTTGGACAGTCATGTGCCCCGCCAGTAAGGCTCAATGTAGCCTCTGTAGCCGTATTGGGTACTATGATAAGTGTTGTCAGGCGACGAAGAAGAAGGAAAAACGCCGAGGTGGTTCTCCAAGCAACAGTGGTGCCTCCTCCGACAAGTCTCACGAGGCGAGGAATAGCTGTCGTCGTGTGGGATCAACTTCTTCCTCTGCTGACAAGACACCACAACCCATCTTAGTCACCTTTTCGTACGGCGATGTCAAATCACGCCTACAGATGCTACCAGGCATAGGTTCTGACGTTATGGTGATTGGCCAGCGACACCTCGATGGTCTGGGTATCCCTAGGAGCAGTCTGCACGCCCCTTCACCTACTATGACGCTCACGGCGGATGGCTCCCAGGTGGCACCTGCTCTGGGTGAGTTCCAGGCAACCTTCACCCTAGGCAAGAGATCGTGTCCCGCCCTGATTCAAGTAACGACGGTGTCCAGACCCCTCTGCTTTCTTACGGCCATTGCAGGGAGTTAGCCATCATCTCTCCTGACTTTCCTAAGCCCATTTTGGAGATCACACACGTCAACAGGTGCAAGGCTGCTGCCACCCACCTCGGGACAGTAGTGACCATAAAGGACGTCATCAACCCAGGAGAATCTTCAGTTCAAGACGCTGACAGGACTCTACAGGATCTTTGAGCCGCAGCAAGAGAGGACCCTGCGTATGTCCGCCTACTCGACTGCGTCACCTCAGGATTCCCTGCCAACCGGTATGACCTACACAATTCCTTGCTTCCATACTGGAAGATACGGGACGACCTCTACGCTGATGGTGACCTAGGATCGTGGTTCCTGCTGCTCTCCGCCGCCGCACCCTACAGCAACTTCACGACAGTCACAGAAGTGTGGAGCCCACCAAGCGCAGAGCGAGGCAGGCTGTCTTCTGGCCGGGGATAGATTCCGACATCGCCAGCACTGTTCATGCTTGCGAATCATGTCAGATCCTCCAGCCTAGCCTCCAGAAGGAGCCCCTCATGAACGACGACAACCCTACAAGGCCTTTTGAGTCCGTTTCGGCCGACTTTTTCATGGTGGCTGGGAAGTCCTTCCTGGTCGTGGTCGACCGTCTCTCGGGGTGGCCTGTCGTCGTCCCCTGCAAAGGCGACACTACTGCATCTGCGACCATCAGGATCTTCTGTCGCTACTTCCAGGAAGTTGGTGTTCCCCTCCGTCTGAGGACCGATGGAGGCCCACAATTCACCAGCCATGATTTCCGGGACTTTATGGAGCGATGGGGAGTCCGTCATGTGGTAACATCACCACATTACCCACAATCGAACGGCCATGCCGAGGCTGCAGTGAAGTCTATCAAAGCACCTCATCCTTAAGACTGCACCCTCTGGCAATATTGACTGTGAGGACTTCGCCGGGGTCTCTTGGAACTCCGGAACATCCCCAACTTCACTGGCCGCTCCCCCGCCCAATTTTTGTATGGTCATCATCTTCGGACATGTCTCCCTGCCCATCCCTGATCTTTCGCTAAGGAGTGGCAGACCAAAGCCGAGGACTGTGACAGACGTGCAGCTGACCGTGCTGAGCAGGTTAAGACCCAGTACGATGCGCACGCACAACCCCTCCCCAGGTTACGTGTCGGTCAGCAAGTTCGGATCCAAAACCCGACATCGCAACGCTGGGACAAGGTGGGGGTTGTCATGAGTCTTGGCAAGTCCAGAGACTACGAGGTACATCTCCCTAGTAGCCGTGTGTGGTGGCGAAACCGCCGCTTTCTCTGCCCCGTGCCCCAAAGTGTTGACCCCCTCCCACAGTCCCCTGTGGCCCCTTGCAATGACCAGAAACATATGTCCTTAGCTTATAACCCCCAGTTGCTCCACGCTGTTCAGTACGACTCAAGGAAAAGGAGTCCGCTTGAGATTAAACTACGAGCGTGAGGGGGGAGGGAGGTGTATGTACAGTACAGTATATGATGAATAGTATCTCATGCATCAGTATTTATATGTAACACCTCTTTATAATTAATATATACCATAGCATTTACAGGCACTCACTTATAAGAATTGTATCATATAAGCCCATATGTCAATTGTAAGTGTTGTGCATTATTCCCACTAGGGGCTTTGTTGACAAGTAGATAGCAAGGTGTCTCCACCCTCTACAGGCATCCCTATGGTGTATCCAAGTCTCTCCTATAATAAGAACCTACTTCAAGTTTTACCAGTGTTTAACTTATCCCACCATTAAGATAATTACACTGTGTGCCTGCATAGCAGTCAGGACCACCCCTCTACACATTCAAAGACCCTTTCACTGACTTTCATGACTTGATCGAGCATTTTCAAACCCCGATAATTTCCCCTGTCTAAGGAGTCACCCTTGCCTTTGTATATATTTACTACGACACTTTTCTGCCATGCATCGGGAATTTTTTCCTCCTTTATGATAGCATTAACCCTTCCTACCCAGGCTGTCTTACCCAATGACGGTCGCCCCTACCCGGGCGAAATGGCTGAAAAACATCTAGGCCTAGGCTACCGTATTTATGTTTATTTTCACTGCTAGAACTTTCCCACTCATCTATAATCGTAGTGCGGTTTTCAATCTGTATTTTGGCGTTGAGTAGAGCTCTGTAAGTCAACTGGTTCAGTTGTGATGACGATTTCAGTGGAGCCAATATTGCAGAGATGTTGCCAATATGGGGGCTTTTCAGACACTAATTTCGTCTGACGTCAGAACAATAACATTGAAGTCTTCTCCTTCTTGTTTTCGGAGGTGCGGTGACGCAACGCTTGGGTTTATTAACATACGTCGTACGCACGGCGTTCAGACCAAGCTTAATTAGGCTATTAAGCTGCTGCCTTAGGTAAGGCATACCGGGTAGCGGCCCTTCTTTCGAGCTGTCCTTACCTAAGGCAGACCGGGTAGGAAGGGTTAATCAGCTCTGTGACCAATTTTACCTGAATATCTCCAGGTGCTTTTAGCATCTCAGCGACAATGCCGGAGCTCCTAGCGGCTTTTCCGGACTAAATTTGATCTACACTCAACCCACCGTTATCGCGGGTTTGGTTATAGCATTTCACCGTTATCGCGCATACCTAAAAAACACAACTATTCTGTTACCACGGGTCCTAGAGCCGTTATCGCGGTCCCTCTTTGACGGGAATACTCGAAAATCCCGCCTGTCTACGTCACCGCCAAGCATGGGGTGATTCAGCAGCTGGTTGGCTTGACGTCAGAGCGAGGTGGGGCTCTCATTGTTTTTTTCTTTTTCTGTTCTTATATTTATTATATACTGTATATTTGTTCTTATATTTATCTTTATTATTCATATATCATACAGTGGAGCACCGAAAACGAGCAAAAATAATGAAAGACTTCACATCAAACTAGAAAACACAAACAAACAAGTGACTCCAATGAATCCGATATCAGAACGTCACTTGCGCAATTTACGGCCGCCATCTTTAATGCCGTCAACATTAGCCAGACGCTATAAGTCCACCCGCCTTTTACTTGCTTATTTGTGCCCGAATCTCTTATTTCTCACATTTATTATGGCCTCTAGTGCATTCAGTGATAGGGATGGTGTGCCTGGTGATAATGATGAAAGAATTGAAAGCCCTGGACCATGAAAACAGTCCAGTCAAGTGCCATGTCTGACGAAAGCCTGACAAAAGCCACGGAAACGACGAAGAGTTAGGCTAGCCTATGCTAAATATGATAATGGTTTCAAATAAAGTATACTGTATGTGGTAAGTAATATCCTCATAATACGTACTTTTATATTTTCTTAATATATATTTATTGGATGTAGGCTTATTTAACCCTCTCACCACGGAAGACCTCTTGAACGCCCATAAAAAAGCATATAACAGGTACCCGGAAGGCCTCTTGAACGCCCAGTGGTTGAAAGCCTGTGAGCTTCGTGTGCGAGGCGTCGGTCCGACGCATGTAAACAACAGCCGGCTGGACCGACGCCCCGCATCTCCGGCCACAAGAAGGAGAGCGTCGCTTGTTCGTGTGTGCCTGTATGTTGTTGTTAAGTATCGAAAAGTGGTGTAAAGTGGCTGTTTTGGCCATAAAGTTATCTCCAATGAAATCATCATCACAGCTCAACCAGTTGACTTCGAGAGCTCTACTTAATGCCATTCTACAGGTAAATAACACAGCTACGCTTGGGGATGCGCGGGAATGCGGGAAGCAGTCTGATTAACGAATATACGGTAGCCTAGCCTAGACGTTTTTCGGCCAAAACACCCGGGTTTCGAGGAATATATATATAATACATAGCCGGGGCTGGAGGGTTAAGGGGAGAAATGGGTACTTGGGTGACGAAAAGTTGGGACCTGGGAACCAACTTATTTTCCCCCATAAGTTATTAAGTTCCATTATCGCGGTTCTCGTTATTGCCGCTAATTATCGGCACCTATTAGGCGTGATAACGGAGGGTTGAGTGTATAGCACTTTTAACATTAACAGTGTCGTACCCTATCAAAGGCGGAGGGCCTTGTACTGGGACTTGTACTGGGACTAGTGCTGAGCTGTTCCCTGTTCCATTCAAACTCCACATTAACCCTTCCTGCCCGGGTGTCATTTTAAAATGACACCCCTTGCGAAGGGCAGGAGCCCGGGTGTCCTTTTAAAATCCGTAAGCTTGAAAGCCACGCGGCGAAACTTTATAAACAAAGCCGGTCGGAGCGACGCGCAGCTTCAAAAACAAGAAGAAGTCGGACCTTTGTTGTTGTTGTCTGCTAGAACGAAAATTAGTGTCTGTAAATGTCCGAAAGGGGTGAAGTCACAGAGTGTGAGGTGAAGCTGAACAGTCAGGCTATGGAGATCGTCAACTCTTTTAAGTATCTGGGCAGTGTGTTGAGTAAAGATGGGACTATGGATGAAGAAGTGCGGGAGAGGGTACACCAGGGGAAGAGGGTTGTAGGAACGCTAAAAGCAGTAACAAGAAATAGGGTGGTCAGTATGGAAGTGAAGAAGTCCTTGCATGACAGTGTGGTAATCCCGACACTGACTTACGGAAGCAAAGCATGGACGTTGGTTGAGAGACTCAGACCAAGAGTGAGAGCAGTGGAAATGAATTACTTAAGGAGTGCGTGCGGAGTTGCATGGAGGGATAGGCAGACTAATGAGGAAGTAAGAAGGAGGTGTAGTGTAGAGGTAGATGTGCTGGAAAGTGTGAAAAGGAACAACTTGAGATGGTTCGGCCATATGGAACGTATGGAAAGCGAGAGAATGACTAAGAGGGTGTACGAGAGCGAGGTGGAGGGACAGAGAGGAGAGGTAGACCGAATGAGAGGTGGAAACATGGAGTGAGGAAGTACATGAACAAAGGCAGTGCTGGTTGGGGGGAGGGGCGTCGACTGACTGGGGACAGAGGTGCATGGGAGCGGTTCGTTCGTGGCCACCCCTTCGGGGATCACGGCGTCAGGCAATAGATAGATAGAAATGTCCGATATTGCTGAAACCGCATCAAAACTCTCTCCATGGAAATCATCATCACAACTGAACCATTTGACCTAGAGAGGTCTACTCAACGCCAGTCTACAGATACAAGTAAGGGCTACATTTCAAGATCTGTGTGAATTCTCTAGCAGTTAAAATAAAAAAAATAGGCCTAGGCCTATTACAACGTTTTTTGGCCAGATCACCCGGATCGTAGTGCTGTCATTTAGAAGGCCAGCCCGGGGAGGAAGGGTTTAAGCAGTCTTTCATAATGCTCCTTCCACGCCTCTCTGATTTCGTTCTCTGTGTAAACAGTCATGCCACTGTCATTATTTATGCATCTTGCACCCATGGCGTCCTGGCTACAGTCCCTCACATTCTTAGCTAATTTATAAACCCCATTGGTATTATTAGTGCTGCAAACTTGTTCTATTACGCTATTCTGTATGGTTTTCTTTACCCTGTAGACCTCTCTTCTAGCATTACGTTTGGCGGACAGGTATTCTTCCTTGCTGCCACCTTCCTTCCATACTTTGAAATATCTCTTCTTCTCTTTGACTGCAGCTTCGACATCGTTGTTCCACCACCCGGAGAACTTATGTCTGGGTGGTCCCTTTGTTTTGCCAGACTTTGTCTGTGGTATCGAGGAGGCTGCGTTCTATAAAGTTCCATTTGCTATCAACATCATCTGGCATAACATCCATTCTCCTTTCGATTTCCATCATTTCGTTGTGAAATCTGTCTCTGTACTCCTCTTTTTCCAACAACCATACTTTCCTTTATGGCAAATGAACTTTCTTTCTAACAGGAACTCTACTTAGGCACATGTCACACACTAGGAGCTTGTGTTGGGGGATGCATTCTTCACCTGGTATGATCTTAGTGTCTCTAACCAATTTCCTGTCAGATTTGCTGATAAGGAAGTAGTCTTCCTTATGAGCTGCATGAGGAGTATGTGTGGAGTTACTCGTAGAGACAGATTGAGGAATGAAGAGATACGTAGACGAGTGGGACAGCAGGAACATTTGTCAGCCAGAGTGGACAGAAGGGTGCTGAGCTGGTATGGTCATGTTGAACGAATTGAAGATGAAAGGCTTACAAAGAGAATATGTGAGTCAGATACAAGGGGAGATAGAAGGGCAGGAAGACCCCCATTGAGATGGAGAGACTGTGTAAGACAAGCTTTGGATGATAGAGGAATGACTATAGATCAGGCAAGGGAAGTGGTAATAAACAGGAATGAATGGAGAATGCTTGTGAATATATGAATGAACACGTGGTCATTTGGGGGAAGGGGTCGGGCGCAAGTTGGACTAGATAATAGTGCATCAGGCGCCTGGCCCGGGAAGACGGTTTATATGAAGGGTGCGCCTGGAAGTGTGGTGGGCGAGCTTGTGGCTTCGGTTCCGCTGCATGTCTGCCTGCCGAGATCGGAACCTCTTCGGGTGATCGGGGGCCGGGGGGAGTGCTGGAGGGACCTTGGTGACCCTGGTCTCTGGGTCTTCTCCTGGATGACCTAGATGTGTGTGAATTTGTATTTTGTTTTTGTGTGTTAATTTTTTTCTGTTGTGTTTTGTGTTGTCCTTATTCTGGCTCTGTCTTCAGGAAACTGAAGGTGAACGTCAATAAAAGTAAAGTAATGGTGTGTAATAGGGGTGATCATAGGGTGAATCTAGATGTGAGGCTGGATGGGGAAATATTGGAACAAGTAGAGTGTTTTAAATATCTAGGAGGAACGATATGCAGGAGTGGAGGTATGGAAATGGAGGTAAAACAGAGTGTGTGAAGGAAGGAAGGTTTTCGGGGCAATGGGAAGTACAGTATGTGGAAAACGAGAAATCTCGGAATGAAAGTAAAAAGTGCAATGTATCAAGGAATTGTTGTGCCAACAGTGATGTATGGGGCTGAGAAATGGGCTCTCAAGGAAAAGGAGAGAAGAAAGCTGGATGTGATGGAGATAAGCTGCTTGAGGAGTGTGTGGAGTTACTCGTAGAGACAGACTAAGGAATGAAGAGATACGTAGAAGAGTGGGGCAGCAGGAACATTTGTCAGCCAGAGTGGACAGAAGGGTGCTAAGCTGGTATGGTCATGTTGAATGAATGAAAGATGAAAGGCTTACAAAGAGAATATGTGAGTCAGATACAAAGGGAGATAGAAGGGCAGGAAGACCCCCATTGAATGGAGAGACTGTGTAAGACAAGTTTTGGATGATAGAGGAAAGACTATAGATCAGGCAAGAGAAGTGGTAATAAACAGGAATGAATGGAGAATGCTTGTGAATAGATGAGTGAACACGTGGTCATTTGGGGAAAGGGGTCGGGCGCAAGTTGGACTAGATAATAGTCCATCAGGCGCCTGGCCCGGGGAGACGGTTTATATGAAGGGTGCGCCTGGAAGTGTGGTGGGAGGGCTTGTGGTTTCGGCTCCGCTGCATGTCTGCCTGCCGAGATCGGAACCTCTCCAGGTGGTCGGGGGCCGGGGGAGTGCTGGAGGGACCTTGGTGACCCTGGGCTCTGGGTCTTCTCCTGGATGACCTAGATGTGTGTGAATTTGTATTTTGTTTTTGTGTGTTCATTGTTTTCTGTTGTCCCTATTCTGGCTCTGTCTTATGTCCCCCCCCCCCCAAAAAAAAAAAAGGGAAAAGTGGGGATTGGGCCTGAGTATATAGATAGATAGATAGGCCAACATAGTTGGATGGGGTATGGGAGGGAGAAGTAGTAGAGGAGGAGGTGGGGATCAGGAGATCAGAAGTGTGTGAAGCCATGAAAAGAGTGAAGTTGGGTAAAGCACCAGGAATAGATGAAGTGTGTGGGAAAATGCTGAAGTATGGTGGTGAGATCGTGATCGAATGGGCATGGAAAATGTGCAAACTAGCATGGGAGAAGGGGAGTGCACCTGTTGACTGGAAGACAAGCATAATAGTCCCCCTATGTAAGGGTAGAGGGGATAGAGGAGTGTGTGGTAACCACCGAGGAATGTGTCTTCTAAGCGTAGTAGGGAAGGTGTACAGTTGAGTAGTGATTGAGATAGTGAGCGAGAGGACAAAGAAATGGATAGGTGACGAGCAGGGTGGTTTTTAGGAAGGGAAGAGGATGTGTAGAAAAGATTTTTACCCTGAAATGTGTTGTGGAGAAATATCTGGAGAAGTAACAAAAGGTGTATGTTGCCTTTATGGACTTGGAGAAGGCCTATGACAGAGTGGATAGAGAAGGTATGTGGAAAGTACTTAGAATAGGCCCTATACGGAGTAGATGGCAAGTTGTTGAAAGCAGTGAAGAGTCTGTATGAGGGTGCAAAGGCAGCAGTATGTGTAGAGAATGAGCAGAGAGAGTTCTTTGATCTGAATGTTGGGTTGAAAGAGGGATGTGTACTGTCCCTGTGGTTGTTTACTGTATATATGGATGGAGTAATGAAAGAAATACAAGGAAGAGCAGTGGCTGTGGGTGTATCGCTGATAAGGGAGGGAAACAAGTGGAAGCTACCTGCACTGCTGTTTGCTGATGATACAGTTCTGATGAGTGATAATGAATGGGAGTTGCAGGGTCTGGTAAATATGTTTGGAACAGTGTGCGAAAAACGGAATGATGATGATGATGATGATGATGATGCAGTTTTTACCACCATACACTCCCTGCTGAATAGCAAGGCTAGGGTGGGTGCCCTGTTGCATCAGGGACTTAGTGAATAGTAATAGTGATTGGTGAATAGTTGTTGTTGTTGCTGTTCCCCAGGCTGCCTGGCCGAACAGCCCCAAGGCCCTGAGCAAGACCAAGGCCATAACCGAGCGCCCCCACAGAACCCTCCCTGCCTACCACAATAAAGCCTGGGTGACCGAAGCCACTCCATGGCGGGGAGCTGAGGAGGGTGCGGAAATGCCCGGGAAACCAAAGCCCCACCCAGGGCCCTGTGCCTCTCAGCAATTATGAAGAGAAAGTTGAGGGGCAAAGGAAAAATGTGACGCTTTGGCTTCCAATCTTGGTAGATTGGGAGGTCAATCCACGGAAGAGATGCCGTCACTTGAGATTTAGAAAATATATAAGTAAAAGGAACAGTCAGATTAAGCTATGGGTATGGCAGAGATCACTCAGTTCTCACTCTGATAGACCAGCCCATCACCACATGACTAGAACCCAATCCTCTCAGCATCAGCTAGGAAAGGCCCTAGAAAGCCACCTTTGGCAGGGGGATAGCTCCCCTATTTCAACCCCTTTCGGGGTTGGGCACCCGCCTATAGTGAATAGTAATAGTAATAGGAGGAACTTTAAGCAGGAGTGGAGGTATGGAAGTGGAGGTAAAACAGAGAGTGTGTGAAGGAAGGAAGGTTTTCGGAGCAATGGGAAGTATGTGGAAGACGAGAAATCTCGAAGTGAAAGTAAAAAGTGCACTGTATCAAGGAATTGTTGTGCCAACAGTGATGTATGGGGCTGAGACATGGGCTCTGAAGAAAAAGGAGAAAAGAGGGCTGGATGTACACTAGTTGTACTTACACTAGTTGTATTTGCGGGAGTGAGCATGCTCGTTAATTCCCGCCTCCTAAGATATGTTTGTCATACCGTGCTTTGAAACTATGCACTGATGGTGCAGACACTACTTCGGCTGGCAATTTGTTCCACCCACTAATCGAGTTGGTAGGAAATCTTTTACTTTTCAGATCAGATTTACTATTTAGCACTTTTAGTTTGTAGCTGTGACCTCTTGTCCTCTCACCTCCATCCCTCTCTATGAAGTTTTCTTGGTCGATTTTGTCAATACCTCTAACACATTTATATATCTGAATTTGCTGTCCTCGTTTCCTTCTCTGTTCCAGTGTAGGTAGATTCAATCTCTCGAGCCTCTCTTGGTACTCCAAATTTTCCAAACCTGGGATCATCCTCGTAGCTGCTCTCTGTACCCTCTCAATTTTGTGGATATGTTTCTTCAAGTGAGGGGACCACACTACAGATGCATATTCCATCCTGGGTCTTATTATTGCCGTTATTATTTGTTTCATGGTGTTTTCATTAAGATAATTGAAAGACATCCTGATATTTGCCATAGTGCTAGTGATTCTCTCACTATCTTATTTACGTGGCTTTCTGGAGACATGTTATCCTTAAATTCTATCCCCAAGTCTTTTTCTTTTTCTGCTTTGGGAATCACTTCGTTTCCTAGTTTATAATCTTTTCTAGGTCTGTACTTGCTTTTACCCATTTCTAGAGTCTTACATTTCCCTGCATTGAACTCCATATTCCATTTGATGCTCCATTCATGGATCTTTTGCAAATCTGCTTGGAGCTCAAGGCAATCCTCCTGGGTTCTGATCGTTTTAAGCAGCTTAGCATCGTCCGCAAACATGCTCATGTAGCTTGTTAGTCCCTCAGGTAAGTCATTTACAAATATTAGAAACATGATTGGGGCTAGGACAGATCCTTGTGATACCCCACTTGTAATTTGAGTCCAGTTTGACGATTTCCCCCTTACTGTTGTTCTCATCTGTCTTCCGCTAAGGTAGCTCTCCATCCATTTCAGCAGTTTGTCTCCTACTTTTCCCTCATGTTTTAATTTCCACAGCAATCTCTTGTGTGGAACTTTGTCAAATGCCTTTTTAAAGTCTAGGTAGGCACAGTCTACCCATCCTTCCCTCTTGTCCACTGTGTCTATTACTCTAGAGTAAAAACTCAATAAGTTGCTTACACATGATCTGCCACCTCTGAATCCAAATTGTCGGTCAGTAATTAATCTTTTGGATTCCAGGTAGTTCACCCATTTGTCCCTTATTAATCCTTCCAGAATCTTCATGAGGATGCTCAATAGTGATACAGGTCTATAGTTCAGTGGTTTATCTCTGCTTCCTCCCTTAAATATAGGAATAATGTTTGCTCTTTTCCATTCTGTAGGTACTATCCCTGTGTCCAATGATTTGGTCATTATGTCATATAACGGTATACTCAGTTCCATAGCATTTTCTTTAATAATTTTAATGTGATGGAGATGAGCTGCTTGAGGAGTATGTGTGGAGTTACTTGTAGAGACAGATTGAGGAATGAAGAGATACGTAGGAGAGTGGGGCAGCAGGAACATTTGTCAGCCAGAGTGGACAGAAGGGTGCTGAGCTGGTATGGTCAATTGGTCATGTTGAACGAATGGGAGATGAAAGGCTTACAAAGAGAATATGTGAGTCAGGTACAAGGGGAGATAGAAGGGCAGGAAGACCCCCATTGAGATGGAGAGACTGTGTAAGAAAGGCTTTGGATGATAGAGGAATGACTATAGATCAGGCAGGGGAAGTGGTGGTGGACAGGAGTGAATGGAGAATGCTTGTGAATAGTTGAGTGAACACGTGGTCATTTGGAGTAAGGGGTCGGGCGCAAGTTGGACTAGATAATAGTCCATCAGGTGCCTGGCCCGGGGAGACGATTAATATGAAGGGTGCGCCTGGAAGTGTGGTGGGAGGGCTTGTGGCTTTGGCTCCGCTGCATGTCTGCCTGCCGAGATCGGAACCTCTCCGGGTGGTCGGGGGCCGGGGAAGTGCTGGAGCGACCTTGGTGACCCTGGTCTCTGGGTCTTCTCCTGGGTGACCTGGATGTGTGTGAGTTTGTGCTTTTTATCTGTGTTTATTTGTTGTTTTATGTTGTTTTTGTGTTTTCCCTGTTCTTGCTCTGTCTTGAGTCGGCTACCCCCAAAATGGGGATTGGGCCTGAGCATATAGATAGATAGATAGTGAATAGTTGCCACAGATTGCTAGACCGCACCGTTCACCAACAGCACTGATGTCTGCCAATAACTCACTGGCTGGCCCGAGGCTCGAACCGTCAACCTCTCGGTTAGCAGGCGAACGCTCTACCAATCGAGCTACGGCCTGTGGCCGAAGGTAAATGCGGGGAAGAGCAAGGTTATGGTCTTCGAAAGTGGTGAAGCCACAGAGTGTGAGGTGAAGTTGAATGGTCAGGCTATGGAAATTGTCAGCTCATTTAAGCATATGGGCAGTGTGTTGAGTAAAGATGGGAGTACAGTAAACTCTCGCTATCTCGGAGTAATTGGGAGGAGACTCAGTCCATAGTGTCCGATTTTCCGAGATGTCCGAACTCCGCCTTGTGTCCGATCTGAAAGAGGAAAAAAACAACCTCACAAGCGGATTTCTGTAACACAACAGCTTCTAGTGCGTACTGAAGCGTGTCGGTCCAAGTGGGTGACTCCGGGTCCCAGAATCAAAATGACATATCCCCGTTTTGACGGACATTCACCCTTATTTTCCGGGGACGGGAGCTGGTCATCCAACACTTTCGAGACTGTCGGACACATCTTGGGAACATACGAGATATCAGACAACGTACATTGGACGGTTATGACGGACATTTGCCCTTATTTTTCCGAAAACTGAGAGCATCTTCCGATACTGTTAGAGACTGTCGGAACAATATCGGAAAGGTCCAGCAACTGGGAGGACTTGTCCGACAGGCCAATGCTGATCAGGCAAGTACGGGTTTCCGACATTTAGAGGTCCGAAGTAGAGAGGGTTTACTGTATGGATGAAGAAGTGCGGGAGAGGATGCAACAGAGGAAGAGGGTTGTAGGAATGCTGAAAGCAGTAACAAGAAATAGGGTGGTCAGCATGGAAGTGAAGAAATCCTTGCATGACAGCGTGGTAATCCAGACACTGACTTACGGAAGCAAAGCATGGACGTTGGTGAAGAGACTCAGACCAAGAGTGAGAGGGGTGGAAATGAGTTACCAGTACTTGAGAAGTGTGTGCGGAGTTACATGGAGGGATAGACAGAAAAATTAGGAAGTAAGAGGGAGGTGTGGTGTGGAGGTAGATGTGCTGGAAAGTGTGAAAAGGAACACCTTGAGACGGTTCGGCCATATGGAACGTATGAGAAGCGAGAGAATGACTAAGGGGGTGTACGAGAGCGAGGTGGATGGACAGAGAGGGAGAGTTAAACTGAATGAGAGGTGGAAGGATGGAGTGAAGAAGTATATGGATGAAGGCGGTGCTGGTTGGGAGGAGGGGCGTCGATTGACTGGGGACAGAGGTGCATGGGGGCATTTTGTTCGTGGCAACCCCTTTGGGGATCACGGCGTCAGGCATAGATAGATAGATATATACCGGTAGGCCCTGTATACTGTATATGTATTTTTTTTTTCTATGTGAGTGACGGAGATAAAAGGCAAAACTGCCTGTAGCGAGTCCCCCATAGTTGAAAGAGTGAAAGGACCAAAATAAAGGGAAGTTTGAGCCCAAATGCCTGGACACACAAAGTTTGAAGCAATTTAAGTCATAGGAAGAGGGAAAGACTGATTCTGGGAGAGTTCCAGAGCTCAGCTGTTGAATAATAATAATAATTGTCTGGTTGCTTACATAGCGCCCGTATATCCTCCTTCGAGGATTCTCAAGTGCTTGACACTTCTTTAATCAACCAGAGACCATTATCCATTCTCCTTGCTCATGGGGAGACAGTAACTGCCGGCTATACCTCAGAAAAAAGTTTCAATCTGAGCGGGGATTGAACGCGAGACTGCAAGTGAGAAGCAGTGACGATAACTGAGCCAGCCGGACGGCTGGCTCAGTTGAAAGACTGAGAGTAACGTTTCAATCTTGGGTTGGTGAGTTGTACAGATTAGGGGTGGGATATGTCATTAAGAGCAGAAATGTATTATCTATCTATCTATCTATCTATCTATCTATTGCCTGACGCCATGATCCCCGAAGGGGTGGACACAAACGAACCGCCCCCGAGCACCTTTGTCCCTAGTCAGTCGATGCCCCTCCTCCCAACCAGCACCGCCTTCATTCATATACTTCCTCACTCCATCCTTCCACCTCTCCCTCTCTGTCCTTCCACCTCGCTCTCATATACTTACAGTTTCTTACAGTAGATCCTCTGGAAAAAGGCAAACTAGGCCTGTGTATCCAGCTCAGTGCCAGTACAGTAAACCCTCGCTATCTCGGACTATTGGGGGGAGACCACTTCCGAGAGGTCCGATTTTCCGAGATGTCCGAAGTCCGACTTATGTCCGACTTAAGAGAGGGAAAATTCCGAATTAGAAGAGGAAAGTCTGCGTCACCAGAGAAATTGAGTTTTTTTTTTTTTTTTTTTTTTTTTTTTTATCTATCTATATAATGCATCTATCTCCCTTATACATATATATAAAACTATGTCTTATTTGGTCTTTTTTAATCTATGAATCAATTCTAATACGATGGAATTGAAAACAATATAACCCTTCTAACACACAAATAATAAAATGAAAAAGAGACTAAATAAAAATGTCTCCTTTGTCTTTCAGAAACTTAAGTCCGTCTCGTATATGTTAGTATTTTATCGCTCGCTCGCCCCTAGCCACTCTCTCTCTATCTACTTATCTCTCTAATGCATCTAACTAACTCCCTTATACATTAACAAAACTATGTCTTATTTGGACTTTTTGTAATCTATAAATAATTTCTAATGCAATGGAATTGAAAACAATATTATCCTTCTAGCACACAAATAATAACATGAAAAAGAGTCAATAAAAATGTCTCCTTTGTCTTTTCAGAACCAATTAAGTCCGTCTCATAATAGTTCGTGTTTATCGCTCACTTCACCTTCTGCAACTCTCTTTCTATCTATCTTGTCTTTTCAGAACCAATTAAGTCCGTCTCATAATAGTTCGTGTTTATCGCTCACTTCCCCTTCTGCAACTCTCTCTCTATCTATCTTTTCTCTTCAGAACCAATTAAGTCCGTCACATAATAGTTTGTGTTTATCGCTCACTCCCCCTCTGTAACTCTCTCTATCTATCTCTCTAATGCATCTACGTAACTCCCTTATACATTAACATAACTATGTCTTATTTGGACTTTTTGTAATCTTTGAATCATTTCTAATGCAATGGAATTGAAAACAATATTATCCTTCTAGCACACAAATAAAACATGAAAAAGTCAATATAAAAGTCTGCTTTGTCTTTTCAGAACCAATTAAGTCCGTCTCATAATAGTTCGTGTTTATCGCTCACTCCCCCTCTGTAACTCTCTCTTTCTATCTATCTATCTCTCTAATGCATCTATGTAACTCCCTTATACATTAACATAACTATCTCTGATGCGGTCCTGATGTGGCGGCGTCTACGCCGTGGGACCACCTCCCGGAGCTGCCAACCGCGGATGGCTGCCGACCCTCCACGGCCGGAGACAAGATCAATCGACCAGTGGAGGACAACCGGATGCCGGCCGCGGGGAGCAGTTTCGGGAGCCAAACCGTCACAACTATCCCCTGCCCCCCCCCCTGGGGGCACGGGTCCTTGGAGTGGCTTCGGTCGCGCCGGGAATTTCCACACCTCTCACACCACACACACACATCACACAGTTTTTCCTACACCGAGAAATGACTCTCCGGCTATCATTTCTCGAAGACTTCTTCTAGCCAGAGACATTGAGAGCAACCCAGGACCCACGTACACATACATATGTCCAACTTGCTCAAAACCCATCACTTCGAGTCGCCACACTAAGGGTTCAGTTCTCTGCAATTCATGCAGGAACTGGACCCACTTCACCTGTACAACACTTGCCTCCAAGAAACACTACACGAACACCTGGACCTGTTCCTCATGCCCCTCCCTCTCCCAGTCAAATCCCTCGCCTAAAACCCGTCCACCTCTCCTCCCCAACCCACCTAGCCTTCCCATATCATCCACTCCCCCCCCCTAAAACCCGTCCACCTCTCCTCCCTAACCCACCTAACCTTCCCATACTATCCACATCCTCAACTCAACACACCACACCCCATCCTAATCCATTCCAACCCCCATCTCCTGCTCCCCAATCCCCACCCCCACCTCACCCATCCCAACCTCCCGCCCTCCCTCCCCCCCCCCCCATCCTCGTGCAGCAGCACCCAACATACATCGTGCACATAACATTAACATTCTCCAATTGAACATAGATGGCATTAACCAGGCAGCTTGGGGAACAACAACAACAACAACAACAACACAAAGAAACACGAACTCTCACACTTCATCAAACAACACAACATACACATTGCCATCTTACAAGAAACAAAACTCCGCACATCACAAAAAACACCCACATTTCATAATTTCACCACCATCAGACAAGACCGGGCTGTCGGCGGGGGCGGTGGACTCCTCACCCTGGTACACAATGAAATATCATACATAGTAACCAGTGTACAAACCAAATCCCTCCTCCCCCCAAATGATAACACAACAGAAATACAATCAATTAAAATACGCACTGGCAACAAATCCAACATAACCATCATAAACACATACATCCCTCCCCAAACATCCCCTACAGTACCGAATGAATACAGACCACACTTACAACACATCACAAACACCCCACACATCATCCTGGGTGGTGACTTCAACGCCAAGACGTCGGCCTGGTTTGTCGACAACCCCGACACAGACAGAGGGCTGGTACTACAAAACCAAACAGATAACCTCATCATCCTTAACGACATCCATCAACATACCCATATTCCTCACCAAGCCCTCTATAACCCATCATCTCCAGACATCACCTTTTGCTCCCCAGAACTCACCCCCACAACATCCTGGAGGGTGGTCAGAACCTTAGGCTCTGACCACCTCCCGATCATTATCACCACCAAAACCAGACTCACCCCAGCTAGCCACAAACACACATACACCAATTATAAAAGAGCTAACTGGGAAGCATTTACAAATGAGACAGAACAACACTTCACAACTCTAAACAGTACACCCATCACTAACATCAACAATGCTGTACACATACTCAATAAAACTATCCAAAACGCTGACAAGAAACACATTCCAAGAGGTAACAGAAAAAGACACAACCCCAACTTCACACCAGAAATTCAAAACCTCATCAGACAACGCGACACACTGAAACACTCCCCAGCACCCCACACACAAGACATCACACAACAAATTCAAGCACTCAACACCCAAACTAACAACAAAATACAAGAACAACAAAAACTAAATTGGAATAACTTCCTACAAACACTTGATCACAAAACAAACCCCAAAAACTCTACAAAACACTAAACAGCATCACACTTTCCAACAGCAACACAACACAATCACATGCTGCAATCACAACAACAGACTCTACTCCTTCATGTAAACAACAAGCAAACACTCTCATCAATCACTTCTCACATGTCAGCCACCTAAAACCTCACAAAGACGACCGACGTGTCATCCGACGTAAGAGACAATTCCCCACAGACCCTGACTATACACCCTTCACCAATCACCAGACAAAGCATATCATCAACAATATCAAGCACTCACCCGCCTGTGGCCTAGACAACATAAGCAACATACACCTCAGACACCTGGGACCACAAGGCATACAAACACTCACTAACATATCAAACTACAGCTATTCACACAACACAATACCAGACATTTGGAAGCATGGTATCATCATCACATTCCCCAAACCCAACAAAGACCCCACGCTACCCTCCTCGCACCGCCCCATCACACTCCTTTGCTCCCCCTCCAAAGTCATGGAACGCCTAGTATTACAACTAATTACACCCGACCTACCCCTAGCTCCAACACAACATGGCTTTAGGCCACTGCACTCCACAAACACTCTTCTCACAGACCTTACCCAAGAGCTTTGACGGCATCAACTCAGCTAGACCACCACACAGATCACTATTAGCCACACTCGACATTAGTAAAGCCTTCGATGCCATCCCCCGCCACAACCTAACAAACAAAATCTACAACACAAACATGCACAACAACACAAAAAGGTGGCTGGCCAACTTCCTAGCAGGCAGATGTGCACACGTATCTTTTGCCGGTCAGTCATCTAAAATCAGAAACTTTCCAAACGGAGTCCCACAAGGATCCGTCCTATCGCCCGCACTCTTCAATCTGTACATGCACGATATAACTACACCCAATACTCCCCAAATAAACTTAGCCTCCTATGCAGATGACATAACACTCACATGCACACACCATGACCCAAGAAGAGCAACAGATCTCCTTCAACCCTATCTCAACACACTACATGGCTGGTGCACTACAAACAGACTTAATCTAGCCCCAGCCAAATCCACCGCAACCCTGCTCACAAGCTGGACAGGTGAACACGAATACATCCCTCAACTCACCATAAACAACACACCCCTAACACATACACACACACCCAAAATCCTAGGAGTAACATATGATACTCATATGACATTCAAACAGCACACCACAAACATTAAAGAGAAACTGACACCCAGACTTAATGCCCTCAGGTCACTTGCTCACACAAAATTTGGACACAACAAAGAAACTACCACCACAGTATATAAACAATACATAAGATCAGTAATGGAATACGCAAGCCCAGCCTGGGCTTCTAACCTAGCTGAAACACATCATAAGACCTTACAGACTATTCAAAACAAAGCCCTGAAGATCATTACAGGCTGCACAGCTACTACACCCACAGATCATCTACATCAAGAAACAAAAATCCTCAAAGTCAAAGACCATCTGGACATGAGAGGCACTCAATTCCTGGCAGCAGCCTCCACGAACCAAGACCACCCACTAAACTACATGGCAACACACCCACAGACACCAAGAAATATCAAAACAACACCCAGCACACGGTATCACACACAATTATTGTCCTCTCTCCCTCCCTGCCCACCCCGAACCAACTTCCAGAAGCACATCCATACTCATATCTCTCGCCAATCCATCCACTCACTCACAGACAACACGCAGCTGCATGCACGACCTCCCGAAATCCATCCTTCCGAATCCTCCCTCCCTCGCGAGGACAGAGTCCACCTGGCCAGGCTGAGATGCGGACACCATCCAGCTCTCCTGAGCTATCAGAAGAGACTGGATGACTCCGTTGTCGACGCCTGCCCGGGATGTAACACAGCACCCCATACCATTAAACACATCATAGAAGACTGCATTTCACACAACCACTTACGCCAACAACACAACCTACACTCAATGAGAGCTCTGTGGGAAAGTCCGATCGTGGCCATGGCCTTCCTCAGGGACTCGGGGCTGTTCGGCCAGGCAGCTTAGGGAACAACAACAACAACAACTATCTCTTCATCATCATCATCATCTCCCACGCCTTGTTTCCCCCTGGGAAACCCCCACTAGAGGATGGCCATGACAGAAACGTCTCCAAGCTACTTTGTCAAGACATGCCTCCTTTGCCCGTGCCACAATGCCCCTTCCACTATGTGGAAGTTTTTCTTCAATATATTTTTCCACTTTCTTTTCCCATACCATAGGTGGTCCTCCACTACTAGCGGTTCCACTCACCTGAATCTCATATATCTTTCTTGGCATTCTGTCTTCATCCATTACATACATACATACATAAAATTTTAAGACTGAGTGTTCCACACATAAGTGCAGTTTCAGTCTCTTGTCCTAATGGCGGCGTTCCAGGCAACCCTGTTAAGGGCTGCTTCACTTGTCAAGTTCTTGGATTTGAGATCGGCGCGTATAGTCCGATCCCAGGTCTTCCTCGGTCCACCCCTTGGTGCAGCTCCCTCCACAATCACAGACCTGCATTTTTTCACCCAATTTTGTTCATCCATTCTCTCCACATGTCCATACCATCCCAGTCTACTTGTACGCATCACCTCGCTAATACTCTTTATACCTAAACGTCTCCTCAGCTCAACATTTGTTATTCTATCCTGTAGCCTGGCCCCACACATCCATCTCACCATTCTCATCTCATTACGCTCCATTCTCTGAACATGGCCATACCACCTCAAAGTACTCTAAATGGACCAATGTAAGTAGCGGGGTACCCCAGGGTTCGGTACTAGGACCAATTCTCTTTCTAATTTACATCAACGACATAGATGAGGGTCTCACCTGCACAATCTCAAAATTTGCTGACGATACAAAAATTGAAAATAGCGTACTCTCAAAAGAACAAGTTGACGATATGCAACACAATCTAGATAAATTGTCATGTTGGGCCCAAATTTGGCAAATGAGTTTCAATGCGGATAAATGTAAAGTACTACATGTCGGATACCTAAATGAGAAAGCAAACTATTCGATGAATGGCACTCAGCTTAAGAATGTAAACAGAGAAACTGATCTGGGTCAATATCGAGTAACCTAAAACCGAGTCAACAATGTTCAGAAGTTGTTAAGAAGGCAAACAAAATAATTGGCTTTATAGGCAGGTCTTTGAGCATAAATCCAAAGAAGTTATCCTAACCCTTTACAATTCCTTAGTCCGCCCTCTTCTGGAATACTGCGTTCAATCCTGGTGCCCTTATTACCAAAAAGATATAAACAAGCTAGAACGAGTTCAACGTAGAGTTACCAAAATGATACCTAGCCTAAAGAACAAACCATACGAAGCGTCTTAGAGAATTAAATCTATTTCCTTTAACCAGCGCAGATTAAGAGGCGACTTAATTCAAGTGTTCAAAATCATCAAAGGCATCGACAATATGAACTGTAGTAAGTACTTCACTATCGACCAATCTAATTACACGCGGGGAAACGGTTGCAAAATTATTGTAAATCTTTTAACTCGCACGAATCTAAGAATTTCTTCTTCAATCGAGTTGTCAACTTGTGGAATGGGCTTCCCCGAGACGTTATAGACTGCAGCACCGTTGATTCATTTAAATTCCGCCTAGACAAATCTCGCATCAAACCCGCGACTGACTGCGTTTGTAAATGAATAACTTTATCCTCCCCTCAGTTACTAACCCATATGTCCCCTACTAACTTCCTAGTCCTGCCACGTTAGTGGCAGGGCAGTAGTTCCCTTTCCAATGTTCCCTTACCCACTCTAAACCACTGTTTGGACACTTGATCCTCAGTGTTTTGGAGGACAAGCAACCTAGAAGGGTCACTAGACCTGTTGTTGCTTGATTTCCTTTGTACTCCTTTGTACTCCTTTGTACTTCTCTTTATCCACTCAACCACACCACAATCAATGCCCAAAGCCTGCTCTTCCATTCCAAAGGACTCGTACACTTCCCTATTACTTGGCCCAGCTAGCCTATTCATGCCAGCTGCCATTCTGAAAAAGCTCATCTCCACAGCTCTCAGTTTGAAGAGGTCCTCGTCACTTGCCGTCCATGTCTCGCTTCCATACGAGAGTGTTGGGAGCAGCACACTGTTTCTCAGTGACTTTTTGACTTCCTGGCTAACCATTCTTCCTTTGAGAATACAGTAAAAGTCCGTTAATCCGACGACCGATGATTCGAATCTCCCAATAGTCCGAATTTTTCAATTTGAGGCCAAATCCGAATTCACCCGATCGTCCGAATTTCAAGAAGTCCCAAAGTCCCCTTTTTGAGGCATTAGTCCACTCAAATGACACATAATGGAGCACACACATATCATATGTTCATGAATTCACTTTAAAAGTTTACCATTGCCATTGTAGCCTATTACCTACTTCAAAACATTCAGATTAATGGTCAAAGAAAGCTACTGATATAAACGTAAACACCTTCTTCTTCTTCTTCCACATCGTCTGCTAGAGAGTTTGTTTTGCTCTTGAACGCATCCTTGGGACGCTCCGATGCGCTACTGGCTTGCACCGCATTTTCTGCAAGCGCATTCAGTCTTGAGCTTGAAAACGCACCTGTGGACGTATTAGTCTTGAGCTTGAAAACGCACCTTTGGACGTTCCGATACGCTACTATTTATAGTTCAGTGATCGGAGCGTCCCAAGGGTGCTTTCAAGACAACAAGACAAGGGTGCTTTCAATACAATATAATATAACAGAGCACGTCACAAAAGGAAAATCACAAAATGAAAATTACAAGAACCTCTCAGGGAAGTGCCGTTGTTAAGGCATTACTTCCCGAACCACATTTGATCTGATCTTCAAGAGCAAGACAAACTCGCTAGTAGACGGAAGAAGAAGACGTTTATATCAGCAGATTCCTTTGACCATTAATCTGAATGTTTTGAAGTAGGTAATAGGCTACAATGACAATGGTAAACTTTTGAAGTGATTTCATGAACATATGATATGTGTGTGTGCACCATTGTGTCATTTGGGTGGCCTAATGCCTCAATGTTTTCGTCATACACAGGTTCATAGGGGTAAAGTCCGATAATCCGAAAAATCCACTAATCCGAACGAGGGCCGGTCCGCTGCCCTTCGGATTAACGGAAGTTTACTGTACTATCAAGTTCTCCAATCACTTTTCTCCCTTGCATTTTTCTCTCTTTTATCTCACTCTCCATTTTACCATATTTGCATAGTACAGCTCCCAAATACTTGAAACTTTCAACCTCTTCTAGTACTTCATTTTTCAATTTTATTTTACAACTTTTCTTGTGTTCTTTCTTGATTCTATATTTTTCCTTAAAATCTATGGTTTCATGCATTCTTCTCTCAAACACCATTACCTTACATTTCCCTACATTGACCTTTAACTTTCTCTTTTCACATACCCTGTCAAAGTCGGTGACCACTCTCTGAAGTTCTTCAGCATTTTCCGCCAACAGGACTGCATCGTCCGCATATAGGCATGTTAAAATCTTCCATGTTCTTCCCTCTGATTCCAGTCTAGCTCCCACACCCATTGATACAGCCCTACATTCCCTAATCACTCCATCCATGTATATATTGAACAACCAAGCTGACATGACACATCCCTGTCTTACACCTACATTGACCTCAAAACTTTCACTTAACTTATCCCCTACCTTCACATTTGCCATTGCATTCCTATAAAAAGATTTTACTGCCATTAGCAACTTTCCTCCCACACCATATACTGTTAACACATCCCACAGGCCAGTGGGAATATCTCTTATTTGGACTTTTTGTAATCTTTGAATAATTTCTAATGCAATGTAATTGAAAAATATAATATCGGACATTTTCCGAATACTTATATAAAGTCCGACAACGTCAGAGACTGTCGGAACGATGACGGAAATGTCCGAAATACGGAAGTGCATATCCGACTAGTACGGGTTTCCGACTTCTAGAGGTCCGAGATGGCGAGGGTTTACTGTACTTGCACTACTGCGGTCGTTCACTGTGTTGGCGGCGACGGCAGCAGACGCAACATTTTTACTATTCTGTACAGGTATTTTTGCTTTATAATCAAACTTCAAATCTTGTCTTTCCAATGCTTTATCATGATTACTTTCAAACTTCCTTATTGATTCGGAATCGACTACATACTGGGGCAGTGCGTTCCACTCATTTACCACTCTATCACAAAATGAGTTCTTTTCCTTTTCAAGCCTATTTCTTTCTTTGTAAATTTTCTTAGAGTGTCCTCTCATTCTTGTTCCCTCTCGCATCAAGAAGATACCTTCAGACACATCCTCATCATACTTTCCTGACACTATCTTAAAAGTCTCGATCATATCCCCTCTCTTTCTCCTATATGCCAATGTCGGAAGTCCCAGTGTCCTCAACCTCTGCTCATAGCCCGCGTTCTTCAACGTTGGTACTAGCTTGCTAGCTCTCCTCTGCTTCTATATCCTTTACCATATATGGAGCCCACACCTGGTTCGCATATTCCAGGTGCGGCCTAACCAGCGCTGTACAGAGATTCCTGAAGATTTCTTCGTCATGTGACACAAATGTCCTCCTTATCAGTCCTACAATTCTATTGGCTTTGTTTATCTTTTCCGCTAAATGTTCTGAAAAATGTAATTTATTGTCTATCACTACTCCTACATCCTTTTCTGCATTCACTTCCTCCATCGCTTCATACATACAGTACTGTATCCTACCTTGTCTATCTTGCTAGACCTAATCCGCATGTACTTGCATTTTTTTGGATGAAAAGGCATTAACCAATATTCAGACCATCCCTTCATGCCCTCCACATCTCCTTGAAGCAAACCCACATCTTCCTTACTCCTCACTCTTCTATACAGCTTAGTGTCATCCACATACAGGTATATCTCACTTCCATTAGTTATAACTTCAGGTTAGTCGTTGATAAATATAACGAACAGTAGTGGTCCCAACACAGATCCCTGAGGTACCCCCCTTGTAATTTCCCTCCACCCCGAGCCTATTCCATTCACCAGTACCCTCTGTCTCCGATCTTTCAGGAAGGCTTCTATCCATTTCACACATTTCTCCCCTATACTATAGCTTCTAACTTTCTCTATTACCCTCTTATTCATTCTCTCGCTTCCCATACGTTCCATATGGCCGAACCATCTCAAGTTGTTCCTTTTCACACTTTCCAGCTCATCTACCTCCACACCAAACCTCCTTCTTACTTCCTCATTCGTCTGTCTATCCCTCCATGTAACTCCGCACGCACTTCTCAAGTACACTCTAACCTCCATTCAACGGACTCTGATTCTCCGGATATCGGCAATTACGGTCAAAAAATTTAGTCCGGACGAATCCGGATTCCTGGGCAGTCAATCCGTAGCTGTGCTAAGTCCGTCCGGTAGGTGGCGGGGCAGGCGCATGACGTCACCCCAAGTGCGGTAAATTGGAGAGCCTCAGTCCGCCATTGTCTCTCTGGGAACAGATTGTGACCGCTGCCGCGCGATCTTTTGTGTGCTGACCCTTCCTGTGTACCTGGACTGCTATTCATCATGGGGCCCAAGGATGAAAAATGCAAGCGAGTGAACCTAAGTGTGGCCAAAAAACTTGAATTAATAGCCAAACTGGAGAAAGGAGTGAGTGTGACGAATGTTTGTGAGGAATATGGGGTGGCCAAACAAACAGTGTCCGACATTAAGAAGGCCAAGCCAAAGTTATTAGCCTATGCCACGCAATATTGTGTTGACGCTTCAGCTAGCAAAAGTGGGAAAGTAAAGCCTCGCAAACACATGAAAACAGGGAAGGATACGGGTCTGGATGCAGCTGTTATGAAGTGGTATTTGCAACAGCGATCGGCCGGGGTGAACGTTAGGGGTTGTGAGATTTTGGCTGCTGCTAGGAAATTGTCTGTGAATCTTGGGATTGAAACTTTTAAAGGAGTGACGGTTGGTTGTGGAGGTTCCGCAACAGGTATGGGCTATTTAATGCCACTGTACGGGGCGAGGCCGGTGATGCAGACGGGGCAGCTGTTGAACCGTTTCGCCTAAAATTACAAAACTTAATTGAAGAGGAAGGCCTAACCCTATCTCAAATTTATAATGGTGACGAGACAGGCATGTACTGGCGTTCTATGCCTAAGAACAGCCAGTTGAGGAAAGGGGAAGAAAATAAAAGAGGCAAGAAATCAAGTAAGGAGAGGCTTTCCTGTCTTGTGTGTGCCAATGCAAGTGGTACCCACCGCCTCAAACTGGTCATTGTTGGGAAGTCTAAGGTACCCAGAGCTTTGTGGGCTGTTATGAACGAACTCCCAGTTATATACTTTAACAGCAAGAAAGCATGGTTTAATAGTGCAATATTCTTGGAGTGGTTCCATGATTACTTCGTCCCGGCAGTCAGAAAGTATCAGATTGAGGTTCTTCACATTGCTCCAGCAGATGTTAAGGCCATTCTGCTTCTTGACAACGCTCCCGCCCACCCCAGTCCTGAACGGCTAGTGAGTACTGACGGGCGTATTCGTGTAATCTACCTGCCTCCCAACACCACCTCTGTCATCCAGCCCATGGACCAGGGCATAATTTCTGCTTTGAAGCGTCACTACATTCGCCGTTATCTTGATGAAGTGTTGGTGGTTTTGGAGGAAGAGAGATGCAGTCGAAGATACCCGTGGCGCCAGAACACTAGCTAACATTAAAGCATACACCATCCGTTCCGCTATCTACAACTTTTCTTACAGTTGGTCTGATATGAAAGTGTCCACCTTGGCTAATTGTTGGAAAAAACTTCGGATTGGCACTGACGTAGAGGCTGACTTTAATGGGTTTGAGGCTGAAGACTTCCATAGACAGCTGAGGCATGGTGGTGAAACCGGACCAAATGTGGACGACGTCAGAAATTGGTTGGATGAACAAGAAGAAGATCACGGCTACGAAATATTAACAGACGCTGAGATAGTAGCGTCAGTACTCAACCCTGAGTCAAGTGATAGTAGTGAGGGGGAAGACGAAATGCCTGTTAAACGTGAAAAGATGTCCTCACTCCGTACCTGCGTCGATAAACTCCTTGATTACACCACGTACAGCTGTTTTGAGGAAGTGAGGGTGCAGCATGGGCACCTAAGACTGCTGCGGGACTATATTATCAAGGAACAATATAAAGTGGGCCACCAAACCAAGGTTAGCAGCTTCTTTGCCCCCCTTCCCACTCGTCCAGGTAGCCCACAGCCAGGGTGTTCAGGAGTTAGAGTCACTCGTCCAGGTAGCCCACAGCCAGGGTGTTCAGGAGTTAGAGTGCCAAGCCCTGCTAGCCCTCTACCTGGCCCAGCTATCCCTCTACCTGGCCCAGCTATCCCTCTACCTGGCCCAGCTATCCCTCTACCTGGCCCAGCTATCCCTCTACCTGGCCCTGCTATCCCTCTACCTAGCCCTGCTAGCCCTCTACCTGGTCCCGCTAGCCCTCTACCTCACAATGACTTCACTGGGTTTGAGGTTAGACCTCTACCAGGCCCTGCCATCCCTCTGCCATGGCTAGGTACTAGCTCCAGGGCCCCCTCACCAGACATGTTTGACATCGATGATCCCCTGCCGGTGCCGGTGTCTGGTGGTGAGGCTGATGCCATGGATCAAGAATAACAAGCTATTCTTGATCATGTAAATAGTGTACATATATTAGATATAAGGTAAGAAACACCAACTTTTCATTTGTATACTAATAAAAACAATACATATTACCAGGATTTATTTCAGGTACAGTAAAAAAAAAGGATGCATAACAATGTCACGATCCGGACACCTGTACTCAACACCGGATTTTTCTCAAGGAATTTCCGGATTACATCCGGACTGGACATTATTTAGCAGCAACGGACATTTAGCAGGAACGGACAGGTGCTTGCACGCATTTGTCCGTTGAATGGAGGTTCAAGTGTACAGTCAACCCTCGAATGTGCGGACTAATAGGGGGGAACCCTTGTCCGCACATTGAAAAAGTCCGTACATTGGAAATAGATTGGGGAAAAAAAAAAAAAAAAAGGAAGGATATCCCTGCCGCTGTAGGCCTACTCCCTCTCCCCCGTTACTGTGATGATGTTGATAAGCCTTATGCTACACCTTATTCATAATGCAAAACTATTGAACACACTTAAAAGTGTATGTTATTTGGTCTCTATATAATCTGTGAATCATTTCCGATATGATGGAATTAAAGAACAAATTTTTCCACCAACTCATAATCAGCAAAAATGACACAAATGTCAATTCAAAATATGTTACAATATTTCCCAATCAATTTGTGTAGACACACTTTCAAGGCGAAAATAAACCGTGGGGGAAAAAACCCCAATAGCCTACAGTAAATAAATAAAATAAAATCTCCCGACGCTCGGAACTCGAAGACGGGGAATATTTGTTGTTGACTGTATCTTATTTCTTGTTTATGTGCTGGAAGGATATTATATTTTTCATTTCCATCGCATTAGAAATGATTCAAAGATTACAAAAAGTCCAAATAAGACAGTTATGTTAATGTATAAGGGAGTTACGTAGATGCATTAGAGAGATAGATAGATAGAAAGAGAGAGTTGCAGAGGGGGAGTGAGCGATAAACACAACTATTATGAGACGGACTTACTTGGTTCTGAAAAGACAAAGGATACTTTTTTTTATTGACTCTTTTTCATGTTATTATTTGTGTGCTAGAAGGATAATATTGTTTTCAATTCCATTGCATTAGAAATTATTTATAGATTACAAAAAGTCCAAAATAAGACATAGTTATGTTAATGTATAAGGGAGTTAGTTAGATGCATTAGAGAGATAAATAGATAGTGAGAGAGTGGCTAGGGGCAAGCGAGCGATAAAATACTAACATATATGAGACAACTTATGTTTCTGAAAGACAAAGGAGACATTTTTATTTACTCTCGTTTTCATTTTATTATTTGTGTGTTAGAAGGGTTATATTGTTTTCAATTCCATTGTATTAGAATTGATTCATAGATTAAAAAAAGACCAAATAAGACATAGGCCTAGTTATGTTAATGTATAAGGGAGTTAGGTATATGCATTAGAGAGATAGATAGATAGATAGAAAGAGAGTTGCAGAGGGGGAAGTGAGCGATAGACAAACACGAACTATTAAAATACCAAAATACCGGACAACTTTTAAATTAACGGTCTTTTGCCCGATTTGTCCGGTCTTTTGGGGACTTGTCCGCATCGGCTGTTGGGTCCGCACAAACCGAAGTCCGGTCAACTGGGGTCCGCCCATGCGAGGGTCGACTGTAACTCATTTCCACCGCTCTCACTCTTGGTCTGAGTCTCTCCACGAACGTCCATGCTTCGCTTCCGTAAGTCAGTGTCGGGATTACCACACTGTCATGCAAGGACTTCTTCACTTCCATACTGACCACTCTATTTCTTGTTACTACTTTCAACATTCCTACAACCCTCTTCCCCTGTTGCACCCTCTCCCGCACTTCTTCATCCACAGTCCCATCTTTACTCAACACACTGCCCAGATACTTAAAAGAGCTGACGATCTCCAAAGCCTGACCGTTCAACTTCACCTCACACTCTGTGACTTCACCCCTTTCGAAGACCATAACCTTGCTTTTCCCCACATTTACCTTCAAATTCTGTTTTTTGCATACTGTTCCAAACTCATTTACCATACCCTGCAACTCCCATTCATTATCGCTCATCAGAACTGTGTCATCCGCAAACAGCAGTGTAGGCAGCTTCCACTCATTTCCCTCCCTTTTCAGCGATACACCAACATCCACTGCACTTCCTAGTATTTCTTTTATGACTCCATCCATATATACAGTAAACAACCACGGGGACATCACACACCCCTGTTTCAACCCAGCACTCAGGTCAAAGAACTCGCTCTGCTCATTCTCCACACGTACTGCCGCCTTTGCACCCTCATACAAGCTCTTCACTGCTTTCAGCAACTTGCCATCTACTCCGTATATTCTAAGTACGGTAGGGGCTCACATAGAACGTGTTCGCATAGAACGAGTCGCTTATAGAACGCCGACCTAAAATATTGTTCCAAAATTTTCGTTAGGAACGAATGTGATCATATAGAACGATTTTGCCATCAAAGTAGGGCAAATCCGAGGAGTTCTCATATAGAGCGCCGAAATATCGTACAAAACGTACAAAATATCGTACGCTCCTGACGGAAATTTACGCTTACAGTGAACATTGACGATATTGGGCCACCAAAATTCCGCGATCACATAGAACGAAATCGCATAGAACGGCCTCGTTTATCAACCAATTTCTCGTTCTATGTGAGACCCTACTGTACTTTCCACATGCCTTCTCTATCCACTCTGTCATAGGCCTTCTCCAAGTCCATAAAGGCAACATACACCTTTTGTTGCTTCTCCAGATATTTTTCCACAACACAATTCAGGGTAAAAATCTGATCTACACATCCTCTTCCCTTCCTAAAACCTCCCTGCTCGTCGCCTATCCATTTCTCCGTCTCACTACCCTACTGTACACCTTCCCTACTACGCTTAAAAGACATATACTGTACCTCGGTGGTTACCACACACTCCTCTTTCCCCTTTGCCCTTATATAGGGGGACTATTATGCCAGTCTTCCAGTCATCGGGTGCATTCCCCTTCTCCCATGCTAGTTTGCACATTTTCCATACCGATTCGATCACTATAATTATAAGGGAGATATATATGAAAACAAAAATACTCTCCCTATATATGACCTGCCACTCTATAATATCATCAGCTGTTCGTCTAGACTGTGCGCCAAAGATAGGAGAGTATTGACAATCTACAGTAGGTAGATATACAGTGTTGCTACTGGTACTGTCTTTTTCATTGTCCTTTACCGAGGGTTGATTTTTTTTTTAAAGAGGCCTATGCCTATATTGAGACAAAATTTGTGGTACCGGTAGTCTCGTAAATAAATACCAAAACAAGGTTTTTGCCCACTACTAACAAAATACTATAGAGGAGAATTTCAATATGTCCTGATGGGGGGGTGAGGGGGGTCAGAGCCGCCCCTTAACAAATCCTGTATTCCACGGCAAATGGTTATTGTCAAATACAGTATAGCTTTTGTTTGCCTTTTTAGCGTCTTTAACCTGGGTTAAAGACCCTAAAGACGTCCCCCCTGGGGGTTAGGGAATAGAATATGCCCCACGTGCCTTCTGCGTGTCGTAAGAGGCGACTAAAGAGGTTGGGTCGGTGGGCTTGCGACCCCCACCCGGAAAAAATATCTAAGCAAAGAAAAACGAACGAACAGCCTCGGATGCGGACGGAACCAACGTTGACGAACCACGACCGACTAAGGACATGCCTTCGGACATTCTGAGAATGGCTACGTGGAATGTTAGTGGCATGAATGATGGCACAAAAGAGAGAGAGGTTCTGGAAGTGTTAGTGAATGCCAGGCTGGATGTATGTGGAATGACAGAGACCAAATGGAAAGGTTCAGATGTGAGAGAGTGAGAGTGTGGAATGGGTGTGTGTGCTGGAGTGAGTGAAGGAACAGCGAGAGAAGGTGCATGTTTGTTTGTAAGTAGCAAATGGAAGGAATGTGTAAGAGAGTATGGGTCTGTGGGTTCAAGGATTGTGTGGGTGAGAATGAAAGTAGGAATACAAACGTGGGTGATTGTATGCGTGTATGCCCCGACAGAGGATATACTTGAAAGAAAGAAAGAGGAGTTCTGGATGAAAGAGGAGTTCTGGATGAATGTGGAGGCGTGCCTGGAGAAGTTTGACAAGAACGAAAGAATATTTCTGATTGGGGATATGAATGGTAAGGTGGGTGATAGGAAAGTTGAGGGAGTGGTGGGAGGGTGGGGGGTACCATCAGAGGTGAATGGGAATGGTAGTGCACTTGTGGATGTATGTGTGGGGAGGAGGCTGTGGATAGCCAACACCTTCTTCCGACACAGAATGATCCACAGGTACACGTGGAAACGGATGTTGACGATGAAGGATAAGACAGTGGTGGAACGAAAGTCATTGATTGATTATGTATGTGTGGATGAACGAATGAAGAAATCTGTGATGGATGCTAGGGTGTATAGGGGTATTGGAGGGGGTCTGTCTGATCATTATGTAGTGGTAGCTAAGGTTAGGATACAAAAGAAGTGGGTGAGGAGAGCTGGAGGGAGGCGAGAGGAGGGTGGAATGGTGAGGAGGGTGGAGAGGTTGCAGGAGGAGGAAGTCAGGGAGGAGTACAGGAGAGCAGTGGAAAGACGACTAGGTGGGTTCGACCTGGAAGTTATGGAGGAAGTGGAGGAGATGAGCAAGGTGTTTAAGGATGAGATCTGTGCAGCATGTGAGGAGGTGTGTGGAGTGAGGAGAAGAGGGAGGGGAGTGAAAGGTACAGCATAGTGGACAGAAGAGGTAAGAATAGGTGTGGAAGAAAAGAAGAAAGCATATAGAGAGTGGTTGGGTAGTAGAGGGAATGAAGATTCCGAGAGACAGAAACGAGCGAGGTACATGGAGAGTAAGAGGGTGGTGAAGAGAGTAGTGAAGGAAAGTAAGAGAAGAGTAGATGAGGAATTTGGAAGGAATCTGAGTGTAAAATGGAGGGAGAGTAAGAAACTGTTCTGGAAAGAAGTCAAGAAAGTTAGGGAAGGTAGCAAGGGAAACAGTAAGGGTGTGAAAGATAAGAATGGGAGAATGCTAGCCGAGAAGCAAGAGAGAGTCGAAAGATGGAGGGAGTACTTCAGTGAGTTGCTAAATGTAAGGAATGAAGAGCCACCAAACATAGCTGGATATGGTATGGGAGGGAGAAGAAGAGAAGTAGTGGAGGAGGAGGTGGAGGTGGGGATCAGGAGGTCAGAAGTGTGGGAAGCCATGAAAAGAGTGAAGTTGGGGAAAGCACCAGGAACAGATGGAGTGTGTGGGGAAATGTTGAGGTATGGTGGTGAGATAGTGATAGAATGGGTATGGAAAATGTGCAAACTAGCATGGGAGAAGGGGAGTGCACCCGATGACTGGAAGACTGGCATAATAGTCCCCCTATATAAGGGCAAACGGGAAAGAAGAGTGTGTGGTAACCACCGAGGAATATGTCTTCTAAGCGTAGTAGGGAAGGTATACAGTAGGGTAGTGATTGAGAGAGTGAGAGTGAGAACGGAGAAATGGATAGGTGACGAGCAGGGAGGTTTTAGGAAGGGAAGAGGATGTGTAGATCAGATTTTTACCCTGAATTGTGTTGTGGAGAAGTATCTGGAGAAGAAACAAAAGGTGTATGTTGCCTTTATGGACTTGGAGAAGGCCTATGACAGAGTGGATAGAGAAGGTTTGTGGAAAGTACTTAGAATATACGGAGTAGAGGGCAAGTTGCTGAAAGCAGTGAAGAGCATGTATGAGGGTGCAAAGGCGGCAGTACGTGTGGAGAGTGAGCAGAGCGAGTTCTTTGACCTGAATGTTGGTTTGAAACAGGGGTGTGTGATGTCCCCGTGGTTGTTTACTGTATATATGGATGGAGTCATGAAAGAAATACTATCAAGAGCAGTGGATGTTGGTGTATCGCTGAAAAGGGAGGGAATTGAGTGGAAGCTACCTATACTGCTGTTTGCGGATGATACAGTTCTGATGAGTGATAATGAATGGGAGTTGCAGGGTCTGGTAAATGAGTTTGGAACAGTGTGCGAAAAACGGAATTTGAAGGTATATACGGGGAAGAGCAAGGTTATGGTCTTCGAAAGGGGTGAAGTCACAGAGTGTGAGGTGAAGCTGAACGGTCAGGCTATGGAGATCGTCAACTCTTTTAAGTATCTGGGCAGTGTGTTGAGTAAAGATTGGACTATGGATGAAGAGGTGTGGGAGAGGGTACAACAGGGGAAGAGGGTTGTAGGAACGCTAAAAGCAGTAACAAGAAATAGGGTGGTCAGTATGGAAGTGAAGAAGTCCTTGCATGACAGTGTGGTAATCCCGACACTGACTTACGGCAGCGAAGCATGGACTTTGGTTGAGAGACTCAGACCAAGAGTGAGAGCAGTGGAAATGAATTACTTAAGAAGTGCGTGCGGAGTTACATGGAGGGATAGACAGACTAATGAAGAAGGAGGTGTGGTGTGGAGGTAGATGTGCTGGAAAGTGTGAAAAGGAACAACTTGAGATGGTTCGGCCATATGGAACGTATGGAAAGCGAGAGAATGACTAAGAGGGTGTACGAGAGCGAGGTGGAGGGACAGAGAGGGAGAGGTAGACCGAATATGAGGTGGAAGGATGGAGTGAGGAACTACATGAACGAAGGCGGTGCTGGTTGGGGGGAGGAGCGTCGACTGACTGGGGACAGAGGTGCATGGGGGCGGTTCGTTCGTGGCCACCCCTTTGGGGATCACGGCGTCAGGCAATAGATAGATAGATAGGACCCCACATTTTCCTTGATCTTCATAGCCCTCCCCACTAGTGGGGGCTGTTGTTCCCCAGGCTGTCTGGCCGAGCAGCCTCAAGGTCCCAAGCCAGGCCAAGGCCTAAACCAAGTGCTCCCACAGAACCCTCCTAGCTTTACCACTAAAATACCCAGGTGACCGAAGCTGTTCCAGGCGAGGGGCTGAGGAGGGCGAGGAAATACCCGGGACACCAAAACCCTATCCAGGGCGCTGTGCCCCTTAACAATTAAGAAGGGAAATTTGAGGGGCAAAGGAAAAATGTGACGCTTTGGCTCCCAGTTGTCAGTAGAGAGGTCATATATGGAAGAGACGCCGCCACTTGAGATCTAGAAAATTTATAAGTGAAAAGAACAGTCAGACTAAGCTATGGGTATGGCAGAGAATGCTTAACTCGCACGCTGATAGACTAGCCCATCACCACATGACTAGAACCCAATCCTTTCAGCATCAGCTAGGAAAGGCCCTAGAAAGCCGCCTTTGGCGGGGGGATAGCTCCCCTATTTCAACCCCTTTCGGGGTTGGGTACCCTCTTGTGGGGGCTGTGGTTATAGATTGTTGGAAAATGGGTAAATACTAATTTCTGCTCCAAATCATTGTAATACAACTATATCTAAAGAAAAAAAGGGAAGGATGTAGTATCCGGGCGTACGGTCGTCATGTTTACATTAGTCGATCGCTCGCGGTTAAGTTCCCGTCTATTTTTACGGTTATTTTTTCTGTTATTTTCCCCCTGCTGGCAATATATATGATGATGACAATAAGTCATGGGGGGGTAAGGTGGGCAAAGCCAAAGCCCCCCCCCCCCCACCCCCCCCGTCAACCTATTATTGTATCCCACGAAAGTCAAAATAGACGGGATTGTGAGCGTCTGCGTAGTGTAAACAAGACTGGCAGTACGTCCGAATACTACATCCTTGCCGAAAAAAAAACACATACAGTACTGTAGCCTGAAAATTATTTACTAAAATCGCATTTAGCACAAATGTCAGGTTTACCGGCGAAGCCCTCCTCAACCTGTTACTGTATTGTATCCCACGGCCGGTAACAAAATTTACTCAACAGCTGGCCGTGGGATACAATAATAGGTTGAGGGACCCCCATGACTTAATGTCATCATCATATCTATTACCAGCAGGGGAGCAAATAACAGCTGGCCGTGGGATAATTTTGTATAAACAAAAAAAAGCGGTCAAATTAGATGCAAACGCAATTTCGAGCGTGCGACTTATGTAAGCAAGGCAGACAGTACGCCCGCTAACACCATACTTACCCTTACTGCACTTCCTTCTCATATCATTCCCACATTCTCTCCGAAATACTGTTGCAACATTTGGAACAGCAGTGTTTTGGAGGGCAAGTTTTGTTGTTGTTGCTGTTCCCCAGGCTGCCTGGCCGAATAGCCCCAAGGCCCCGAGCAAGGCCAAGGCCATAACCGAGCGCCCCCACAGAACCCTCCCTGACTACCACAATAAAGCCTGGGTGACCGAAGCTACTCCAAGGCGGGGAGCTGAGGAGGGTGTGGAAACGCCCGGGAAACCAAAGCCCCACCCAGGGCCCTGTGCCCCTCAGCAATTATGAAGAGAAAGTTGAGGGGCAAAGGAAAAATGTGACACGTTGGCTTCCAATCTGCCAACCTCTAGGTTGGCAGATTGGGAGGTCAATCCACGGAAGAGACGCCGACACTTGAGATCTAGAAAATATATAAGTAAAAGGAACAGTCAGAGTAAGCTATTGGTATGGCAGAGATTGCTCAGCTCTCACTGATAGACCAGCCCATCACCACATGGCTAGAACCCAATCCTCTCACCATCAGCTAGGAAAGGCCCTAGAAAGCTGCCTTTGGCGGGGGGATAGCTCCCCTAAAAGAGTTGGGCACCCGCCCATGGAGGGCAAGTAACCTCGAGGGGTCGCATGACCTGTTGTTGCTTGTTTTCTTTTGTACTTCAGTGTTGGATAGGGTAAGGTAACCAATAGGTATGCAAAAAAACATGGATAATTTCCTTTCGATGACTTTACCCGTTTCCCAAATTTCAGAAGCATATCCTATTTAGTCTTATATTATGCAGGAATGGTTGTAGTTTCATGTGACACAAAGTGTTTGTGAATATTCCTATTCATTGTTGAGAAAAATAGGCTGAAAGTTAGTGCATACCTATTATTCCTCGGCGCCCTAAACGTACGCGGCCGGTTCAATAGGTACTAATGGCCCTTTAACTCGAACACTATAAAAGCAGGGAGGTTCCTCTTTACATATGATGTATGTATGTCATTCATTACTCTACTCAGCTATATAAGTATCATTGAAAGTCGACAGCCACAACAGGGATATTTTTCAAGCCTTTTCAACGAAACATAAAACTTGGGCATTTTTTTCCCTGCTGTATTATCATTTGTGTAGCCTAAGTGTATAAGACTTTTGGTGTGGTCTGAAACATAAGATATAACCTTGTTACATATGATTACATATGAAAATAAGCATAGGAAGGCTTGTAAACCTTAACAAAACACTCCTCCTAGTAGGGCAAAAAAAAAAAATATATATATTTTTATATCTAGAAAAACAGAGTTACACCTACCAGGATATATATATATATATATATATATATCTCTCTCTCTCTCTCTCTCTCTCTCTCTCTCTCTCTCTCTCTCTCTCTCTCTCTCTCTCTCTCTCTCTCTCTCTCTCTCTCAATTTAACAATTTGTACATTTTTCCCATGTATTACCTACTCTCTCACACCCAAACACACATTATCTCTCAACAATGTATGAGGTTACAATTACAAGTTATGAGGCCTAAATCAGGATTTTCACGTGCCTTTGAATTGTGCAATTGAGCATAAATATTGTATATACTTTACCAGCATAATAAACCTATCTATCTATCCTCAACCCCTTCTGTATGAGCAACTTCTAAACAAAAAATATTCTAGCTATACTGTATTTAGACGATTTTATGCAGTTTGAGAAGGATGTGTTAATAAAGAGTGTTAATCTAAACTGTGAGAGCTTGAGTTTATAAGAAAAATGCATCAGGACTGCTCAGAAACACAAGCTATAACCAGGGCTGGGTGCGTACCTATTGGACAGAGCCCGCATACCAAACACCAAAAGGTACGCACTTTATCAAACGGAATTTCATTCAGGGCACCACGCACTGCGTACCTTCTGGACCACCCTTGGGGTAAATTGAATTGGATGGTACTCGGACAACAGTTTCAGCGAAAAATGACTCTTATTCATCCTTGTAGTAGAGCTGACCTTAGAATGTCATGTAATGTGGCTTAAGACTCTCTGGCAGCCATTTGAAAAAATACGTACAGTAGGCCTACCTATTGGTTTTTGGTACTGTATGTGGGCTCTGTCCAATAGGTACGCACCCAGCCTTGGTTTTATCTTGTTTCTGAGAAGTCCTGATGCATTTTGGTAATTCTGCAGAACAACAACTCCCTGTTATTATATTTTTTATTTTTTATTTGTATATTGTAATGGTTTGTAAGTGTGTATTTTATTGTTAGAAAGTGCGGAAAGCACTTTTTATTAGCATTTGCATTGAAATTGTAATTCCGATACCCCAACAATCTAGTAGAGAGTTTTGGAATGTAGGTTTGAAAAGACATTAGCCTAACCTAACAACCATACCTAACCTATCCTAGTATAATGGGTGGGGGCTGCTGCCCCCACCCCCCCGCTGGTTGGGTATTAAAATAATAAAAGATTGATGGGTGCCGAAAGAAAAGTCGATGAAGCCTACAGTGTTTCCTCTGCAATTTTCAGCTTTGATGTCGATAACAGGAAAGTACCAATACAAATGTACTGACGTTTTGTAGGTGAAGCTCCACTCTGGCTACTGAACATCGGGGAGGAGCCTCCAAGGAGGCTAGAATATAAACAAAGTGTCCTGAACTGCCTGTACAAAAATAACTGAAAATGTTATACAGTAGCTCTACGTTGGAACGTAGAGGCTACTACTAAATATTAGCTCTTGGCACGTCTGTCAATGGTTCAAAGTTTACAAGGATGACACATTTGTTATCAACCAGGGTAGGGAGGGAGGGGGGAAAGGGGGCAGGAGTAATTACCCAAGAAAGTGGGGTAAACAATAATAATGACTAGATGGAATGTCTGAGATCATAATTAAAGATCGCTGCACAAACTGTAATCTTAAAAAATAACAAGTACACCTTGACTAGAAAATAATGCCACTTTGATCTGACAAACATACAGAGTCTAAAAATCTAAGCCACAAAGAAATGCACAAATCTTATTAAACCATTGCATACAAATGATTTAAAAATAGATCATGATATAAAATTGACTGGAGATAAGCGTTGGAACTAAGGATAGCGAATATGCTATCCACTGTACATATGATCAAATGCAGGGTCAGTAGTCCTACCTGGTTACTTTCAGCATATATACAATGTGTCTTTATGAGACTTCCTCTATATACTTGAAGCTATCTAGCGCTTTAATCTAGGTATCGATAGGCATCTACAGGTATAGAGAAGCTAATGCTCTAGTTTGACACTAGACTAGGGCCTCTCAACCCTCCGAGGCCATGACTCGGGTGGTCCGAGCGCAGGGCCGGGCGGGTGATAGTGGCCGGGGGTAGTCCTGGGAGTGGGGGTGGGGGGGGACGTCCTGCCCTGTCCCGCCCGGCCCGCCCCACCACCGGGGTGGCGGGAGAAGCACCATCAACTATCAGGTAAGATGACTGAGCCAGAGCGGCGGCATGAGGCCACGACACATGCAACACTTAGTACCTTGAAGGAGAAACCCGTGAGCCAAGGGTCAGGACACATCCCACACTGGGCACCCAGGGCACCAGGACAAACCTGGGACACCAGGGCATATTACCTGGCATACCACAGTGCTCCTGCAACACCAGGACACCACCACACATCAGAGTACGACAAGGATACTAGAGTGCACAATCATATATCACAGTAAACTTAAATACCATAGTATACCTGAGCACACTTAAATCCTTAGGGCACACTAAGAAGTGGGATATACCTTGTTTACCAGGGCACATCTGGAATACCAGGACAACCTGGGACACCGGGGCAAATCTGGGGCACACCTGGGTCACCGGGACACACTGGGATCACTGGGCAGATCTAGGTGAGCCAGGCACACTCTGGGACATAGGGACCGGGACCACCTGGGACACCAATGGTACACTTGGCCACAACACTGTTAGGCTATCTGGTCACTTGGAACCCATGGGACATCTGGTGACCTGGGACATGACTGATCCATCTGGTCACACTGGTGATGGTGACCTGTGACACAACTGTTTGACCTGGCCCCACTGGTGAGGTGACCTGGAACATGATTGGTCAACCTGGCCTCACTGGTGAAGTGCCCTGGGACTTGATTGGTTCACCTGGCCCCACTGGTGAGGTGACCTGGCCCACCACTGGTCCACCTGGCCACCCGGGACACAGCCACCCAGGACACAGATGCTACACCGGCTCAATTACACTAAGAGTCTTAACAATATAATCTAGATCTCAAGTGACGGCGTCCCTTCCGTGGATTGACCTCCCAATCTACCAAGATTGGAAGCCAAAGTGTCACATTTTTCCTTTGCCCCTCAACTTTCTCTTCATAATTGCTGAGGGGCACAGGGCCCTGGGTGGGGCTTTGGTTTCCCGGGCTTTTCTACATCCTCCTCAACTCCCCGCCATGGAGTGGCTTCGGTCACCCAGGCTTTATTGTGGTCGGCAGGGAGGGTTCTGTGGGGGCGCTCGGTTATGGCCTTGGCCTTGCTTGGGGCCTTGGGGCTGTTCGGCCAGGCAGCTTGGGGAACAGCAACAACAACAACAGAAGGCTTATTAATATTAAAAATATTGTTTCCATACTCTCAGTAATAACATGGCTATCAACATGTGCAGTGGAGAACATTGGCTCCACTGCATGGTCTCTCTCATTTTTATTTTTTATATATTTTTTTATTTTCTTATATTTTGTGGCCTGGCGTGAGCGCAGTACAACATATATACAATTTGTGCACACGGCAGCGCGGGTCTCAGGCGATAAGCATCCAGAGCCATCGCAGACACTTTAAAAAAAATTCTGGGGCTGGGTTTTTCTGAGTCACTATAGATGATTTATGGTTTTAGGTTTACTGAGCCAATGCAGCCACTTGTAAAAATATATCATGGGCCTTGGTATTCAGAACCAATGTTACTGCTACTAGGAAGAAAAGGGGTATAGAATAGCCACTTACAATTTTTGGATATGCAAAATTTGTTGGGCCAATGTTTCATGAACATTGTAGCAGACAGTAAAATGCTTAAAATGTGAGCAATCTTTTAGGTCAAATTTTTATAGCAATAGTAGTAGCCACTTAATTATTTAAATATTTGTAATAGTTATGTTTATATATGTTTTATTGAGTCGGCTACCCCCAAAATGGGGATTGGGCCTGAGCATATAGATAGATAGATAGAATAGATAGATAGATGTTTATATATATAGCTACTGTAGCAGCCACTTAAATAAAAAAGTGAGCAATCTACTGGGCCAAGGATAATAGAAGTTGTGTCCTACCATCAACCTTAATTAAAGGAAAAAGGAGGGGGCGTGTTAAGTTCCATGACAAGTTGGCAGGACACACAATCCGAATGGATAGCAGGAGTGCTATTACTGCACTAGAACTGTTACATAGCAATACCTATACATTATTGCAATGTGTAACTTTATTGTTAATTTGTTTTTGTTTTTTTTGTGATATACGATTACCAGTATTCACACCTCAGTAGTTTTATTCTTCTGAGATAAGGCTTCTTTAATGGTACCTGCCTTCTACATCTTTTTCTTACTGCTATACAGTACTCTTATATTTAAACACAAAGTCAGCGAAAGGGTCTTTGAATGCATGATCAGGGAAAGTGTTGCTATCAGCGACATGCAGTTTGGATTTATGCCGGGACGTGGCACAACTGATGCTATCTTCACTCTTAGGCAAATGCAAGAGAGGTACCTAGAGAAAAACAGGAAGTTATACCTAGTTTTTGTAGATCTGGAGAAGGCCTTCGACCGGGTGCCCAGGGAGGTAGTGCAGTGGGCTATGAGAAAACTTGGAGTAGAAGAGTGGTTGGTGCGTGTGATAATGAGAATGTATGAGGGGTCACGGGCAGCAGTTAGAGTAAATGGGGCCCTGAGTGAAGAGTTCTCAGTGAAATTTGGAGTTCACCAAGGCTCAGTTCTGAGCCCATTACTGTTTGTTTTAGTCTTGGAGGCTCTGTCAATGGAATTTAGGACAGGATTCCCATGGGAGATGTTGTATGCAGATGATCTAGTTCTTATCGCAGATAGTGCGCAGGAAGCAGAGGCGAAGTTCAAAAGATGGAGGGAAGGTATGGCAAATATGGGTCTAAGAGTTAACATAGATAAAACAAAGGTCATGATTAGTGGAGTAGGGCGTGGAACTATGGAAAGAAGCGGCGACTATCCATGCGCAGTATGTGGGAAAGGGGTGGGTTGTAATTCAATTCAATGTTGTGTCGGGAGTGACTGGGTACACAAGAGATGTAGTGGAGCTAGAGGACCTTTGACAAGAATCATAGACTTTGAATGTGCAGCGTGCAAGGGAGATCTTGTATTAAATGACCCGCCTGTCAGTGTTGATTTCGACAGTGTAACGCTGGAGTGTGTGAAAAAGTTCCGTTACCTGGGCGATACAGTTTCGGCTGGAGGTGGCGCTGAAGCTAGCTCCATTGCTAGAGTCAGAAGTGGCTGGGGAAAGTTTAGAGAGCTGTTGCCACTCCTGACCATGAGAGGGCTCCCACCCCACCTTAACCCCTTCAGACTCATATTGATGCAGAGGTTGCCAGATTAGCAATAAGAAATACATTTCTCTCACTCTTATAATTACCTCTCCAAAATTAGTTTTCTGCCCACAGCTAACTCAAAGACAACTGCAGAGGTTGAAGTAACTAAACTAAAGGTTTCTAAATACCCCTGATGGTAACAAAGGCTTTAAAGTATCCCATCGGCTCAAAATCGCGTCATATGTCGGAGAGGGTTAAAGGGAAGGTGTATACCTCGTGTGTTAGGAGCGCAATGACCTATGCCTCTGAGACATGGCCGGTTAAAGCGGAGGATGTCAATAGAATGGAAAGGAATGGAAAGGAATGAGAAGAGAATGGTGAGATGGATGTGTGGGGTTAATCTTAGGGACAGGGTATCGAGCGAGGAATTGAGAAGGCGTCTGGGCATTAGGAGTATCAGTGAAGTGATGCGCACGAGCCGACTTGGTTGGTTTGGACATGTGGAGAGAATGGATGATCAGAACTGGGTGAAGAAATGCCGGACTGTGAACATGGGGGGAGCTGCGCGTAGGGGTGGACCTAGAATGACGTGGGCTCGGGTACTACGGTCCGATCTCAAAATAAAGAACTTGACAACACAGGCGGCCCTTGACAGGACCGCCTGGAAAGCTGCCATTTAGGACGTGAGACTGTAACCACAGCTTCTGTGGACAAACGGTCTTTAAACTTGTATGTATGTACAGTATGTATAAACACATGTCACAGTTTTCGTTTTTTGGTCTTCCTAATAGATTCTTGTTTTTAGCTTGATGAGCATATGAAGGTCCCTCCACCGGTCGTGATATTCTAGGCTCTTACGTCATTGACGTAAGGAGCCACCAATAAATTACGGTTTTGACAACCCGTAGGGAAAGAAGGAAAAACTAATATTTATTGGTGGCTCCTGAAGTCAATGATGACAATTGCCCTCCCACCATCCCCTTCCCATTCACATGCCCAACTTGATATACTTTAGAGGTCGCTCCTGCGCAGGAGGAGGTATGAGTCAGGCTCATGGGAAGCAGAGGAAAATCGAAATGCGCTGAGGTGCGGTGTTCAAACTGTGTTAATTCTTTTCTTTTCTATTTCCTACTTTTCAGTGGCTCCGTCTTAATGACGTACCTTAGGAATGATTAAGGGGTACCCCCTAAGATGATTTTGGTTCTCGACCACCGTAATCGAGGTTAACCCGGGCTCTGAGGAGCCCGGAACGAGGCCATAATATCATAGGCTCTTACGTTATTGACTTCAGGAGCCACCAACAAATATTAGTTTTTCCTTCCTTCCCTACGGGTTGTCAAAACCCTATTCTTCCATTATAGTCCGCAAACCCCTCAACAAAACACCAGATATTTATCAGACACCTAATTTATCAAACCAATATATATTAACTTCCCTTCTTTATATTCCTCAAACCATCTACCAACCACCCGATTTATCAAATATCATATATCTCGCAGCAATTTACCTAACTGTATATCTCTGTTGTCCTCAAGCTTATTGCAAAGCTTAATGTCTAAACTTTAATATTTCTTAAATCAATATGACTCTTCTCAAACAATAATTTATCAAACAAATGAACCCTATTTCCTAAACAGACATGTATCTTAAACTAGTATACTTTACTTCTTACTTGTTACTTACTTCTTACTTGGGCGGGTGCCCAACCCCGAAAGGGGTTGAAATAGGGGAGCTATCCCCCCGCCAAAGGCGGCTTTCTAGGGCCTTTCCTAGCTGATGCTGAGAGGATTGGGCTCTAGTCATGTGGTGATGGGCTGGTCTATCAGAGTGAGAACTGAGCGATCTCTGCCATACCCATAGCTTACTCTGACTGTTCCTTTTACTTATATGTTTTCTAGATCTCAAGTGACGGCATCTTTTCCGTGGATTGACCTCCCAATCTACCAAGATTGGAAGCCAAAGCGTCACATTTTTTCCTTTGCCCCTCAACTTTCTCTTCATAATTGCTGAGGGGCACAGGGTCCTGGATGGGGCTTTGGTTTCCCGGGCGTTTCCGCACCCTCCTGAGCTCCCCGCCATGGAGTGGCTTCGGTCACTCAGGCTTTATTGTGGTCGGCAGGGAGGGTTCTGTGGGGGCGCTCAGTTATGGCCTTGGCCTTGCTCGGGGCCTTGGGGCTGTTCGGCCAGGCAGCTTGGGGAACAACAACAACAACAACAACAACTTCTTATATTGGGAGGGTGTCCAACCCCGAAAGGGGTTGAAATAGGGGAGCTATCCCCCCGCTAAAGGCGGCTTTCTAGGGCCTTTCCTAGCTGATGCAGAGATGATTGGGTTCTAGTCATGTGGTGATGGGCTGGTCTATCAGAGTGAGAACTGAGCGATCTCTGCCATACCCATAGCTTACTCTGACTGTTACTTTTACTTAAATATTTTCTAGATCTCAAGTGACGGCGTCTCTTCCGTGGATTGACCTCCCAATCTACCAAGATTGGAAGCCAAAGCGTCACATTTTTCCTTTGCCCCTCAACTTTCTCTTCATAATTGCTGAGGGGCACAGGGCCCTGGGTGGGGCTTTGGTTTCCCGGGCATTTCCGCACCCTCCTCAGCTCCTCACCATGGAGTGGCTTCGGTCACCCAGGCTTTATTGTGGTTGGCAGGGAGGGTTCTGTGGGGGCGCTCGGTTATGGCCTTGGCCGTGCTTGGGGCCTTGGGGCTGTTCGGCCAGGCAGCTTGGGGAACAACAACAACTTCTTATATCCATATACCTCACTCGTTACTCAAAATTTTGTTACTACTTCTCAAACATAAGATTTCTCAAACCATAATGATTCACTTCTTGAGCAGTATATTTCTCAAACAAATTATCCATATACTTAAAACATTATGTTTTAAATCTCAAACTGTAATATTTTAAAAACCATAACGCCTTCGCTACTCAAACTGCCATCTCCATATACTTCAACTATTTCTCAAACCTATATGACTCCTTTCTCGAGCATTATATTTCTCACACCAATGTACAATACATGCCATCTCCATGTTCCTCAATAATATGAGCATATGAAATCAAACCAACTTTTCAGTGGGCGACAGTTCGGATTCTTGCCGGGGAGGTCGACGGTACTACAGCTAATTAAGGTGGTAGATGATTGGATGCAAATTCTACAGGATGGTGATGTAATAGACGTGGTATATTGCGATTTTATGAAGGCCTTCGATAACGTCCCACATAAAAGGTTAATAGAGAAAGTTAGAAGCTATAATATAGAGGAGAAATGTGTGAAATGGATAGAAGCCTTCCTGAAAGATCGGAGACAGAGGGTACTGGTGAATGGAATAGGCTCAGGGTGGAGGGAAATTACAAGTGGGGTACCTCAGGGATCTGTGTTGGGACCACTACTGTTCGTTATATTTATCAACAACTTACCTGAAGTTATAACTAATGAAAGTGAGGTATACCTGTATGCAGATGACACTAACCTGTATAGAAGAGTGAGGAGTAAGGAAGATGTGGGTTTGCTTCAAGGAGATGTGGAGGGCATGAAGGGATGGTCTGAGCATTGGTTAATGCCTTTTCATCCAAAAAATGCAAGTACAGTACATACAGATTGGGACAAGCAAGATAGACAAGGTAGGATACAGTATGTATGAAGCGATGAAGGAAGTGAATGCAGAAAAGGATATAGGAGTAGTGATAGACAATAAGTTAAATTTTTCAGAACATTTAGCGGAAAAGATAAACAAAACCAATAGAATTGTAGGGCTGATAAGGAGGACATTTGTGTCACTTGACGAAGAAATCTTCAGGAATCTCTATACAGCGCTGGTTAGGCCGCACCTGGAATATGCGAACCAGGTGTGGGCTCCACATATGGTAAAGGATATAGAAGCAGTGGAGAAAGTGCAGAGGAGAGCTAGCAAGCTAGTACCAACGTTGAAGAACGCGGGCTATGAGCAGAGGTTGAGGACATTGGGGCTTCCGACACTGGCATATAGGAGAAAGAGAGGGGATACGATGGAGACTTTTAAGATAGTGTCAGGAAAGTATGATGAGGATGTGTGTGAAGGTATCTTCTTGATGCGGGAGGGAACAAGAACGAGAGGACACTCTAAGAAAATTTACAAAGGAAGAAATAGGCTTGAGAAGGCAAAGAACTCATTTTGTGATAGAGTGGTAAATGAGTGGAACGCACTGCCCCAGTATGTAGTCGATTCCGAATCAATAAGGGAGTTTGAAAGTAATCTTGATAAAGCATGGGGAAGACAAGATTTGAAGTTTGATTATAAAGCAAAAATACAGAATAGTAAAAATGTTGCGTCTGGTACCGCCGCCGCCAACACCGTGAACGACCGCAGCAGTGCAAGTACTGGTACTGAGCTGGATACACAGGCCTAGTTTGCCTTTTTCCAGAGGAACTACTGTAAGAAACTGTAAGAAATATCTCATTCTATCATACCTCACTTCTCGGAGCAGTATCTTGTGCATCTAAAACCATCACGTCTCATCTGTTTATACAGTACAGTACTTCAATAACTTTTTAAACCATTATGCCTACTTCACATATATCATCCATCTCAAACCAATTTGTTTCAATTCTCAAGCCGCCTTACTTCTCAAAGCATCATGTTGTACACTTCAAATGATTATGCCTCACTAGTCAAACATCATACTTCTCAAACCAATATACCTTTCTCCTCATCTGCATATGCCTTAATCATATATCATACCATTATGCCTTACACCTCAAAACACATTATGTCTTACTTCACAAATCATGACAAACTTCTCACACCATTATGCCTTATTTACAAAATGTGATACCTGATTTATAAAAATACTGCGTCACATTCCTCTAAGCTTGGTCTTTACTCTATTTTTAGTAAGCGATTTTGATAAGTTATTTTATCTTGTATCGTCCCAGTTTTGGTTTGATTAGTTTGCAAGTTTTACATTTTAACAATTTACTCTATATATCACCAACAGTATGCATAATTTCTCAAAACACCTAGGGCAGACTTGTCAATTTGTATGTGGTAGTTCAATTAGTATGCAAACTCAATGAAAAAATACCCACAAAAGTTAAATAGCCAAATTAATAAATTTAGATTGAAAATGTACCATAACTATCATATATTTTGACACTAAATTTATCAATCTAGCTCTACTAACTTTCTTATGGTCATCTAGTATTTTTATCAATTTTACATACTAAGTAAATCACTGCTTATGAATTGAATTGCCTACCCTAGTCAATTTTTTTGTAACAACACCTTGTATATACTTTCTACACTTTACATTTCCGACACTCGTATATCTCGCCTACACCTAAAGTCTCTCAGTTCCAGCACCTCATGAAGTGATTAGTCTCTCCTCTATTCCTTATTTATCTCTCACTTCACAACATTTAATGGTCTATCTATCTATTGCCTGACGCCGTGATCCCCGAAGGGTTGGCCACGAACGAACCGCCCCCATGCACCTCTGTCCCCAGTCAGTCGACGCCCCTCCCCCCAACCAGCACCGCCTTCGTTCATATACTTCCTCACTCCATCCTTCCACCTCTCTTTCGGTCTACCTCTCCCTCTCTGTCCCTCCACCTCGCTCTCGTACACCCTCTTAGTCATTCTCTCGCTTTCCATACGTTCCATATGGCCGAACCATCTCAAGTTGTTCCTTTTCACACTTTCCAGCACATCTACCTCCACACCACACCTCCTTCTTACTTCCTCATTAGTCTGTCTATCCCTCCATGTAACTCCGCACGCACTTCTTAACCTAAGAAGTGCGCATGGGGGTAATTAAAAACGTCCCCCTGTGCTGACGTATTTGAGCTGTTTCCATCACTAATATATTATTTTTACCATAAATAGCATTAATACTTATCCATACGCGCCTATTATGGGTTGATTATAAAGGTATTAACCTGAAACAACAATAAAACGAGTGAAAACAGCGTTTGGATGGTCAAAATCGGAGATATAGGCCGCGAGTTATATAATGTATGGGTGAGGCAACCTGCTTTCCCGCCAATTTCCCCCAAGGCCACTGAGACACAGTCGATCGATATTCTCTCTCTCTCTCTTGCACTCGTTTGCTAACACTGATGACAATGCCCTGCTTGCAACTCGCTAATGTTAGCTGGAAAATATACCTCAGAATAAGGGAATAACAGGGAAAATAGGTGATAACTGAAGGAGGGGAGGAAAGTGGGGAAGGAGGGGAGGTAGAGGAGTTATATTTTGCATGGCCCAGGGGCCCGAATTTTTTTTTTTTTTTTTTTTTTTTTTTTCGATGTTTAACCCTCAAGCCCCGGCTACGCATTACATATATATTCCCCGAAACCCGGGTGTTTTGGCCGAAAAACGTCTAGGCTAGGCTACCGTATCATTGTTATGCTGACTGCTTCCCGCATTCCCGCGCATCCCCAAGCGTAGCTGTGTTATTTACCTGTAGAATGGCGTTAAGTAGAGCTCTCTAAGTCAACTGGTTGAGTTGTGATGATGATTTCAGTGGAGATAACTTACGGCAACAACAGCCACTTTACAATACTTTTCGATACTTAACAACAACATACAGGCACACACGAACAAGCGACGCTCTCCTTCTTGTGGCCGGAGATGCGGGGCGTCGGTCCAGCCGGCTGTTGTTTACATGCGTCGGACCGACGCCTCGCACACCAAGCTCACAGGCTTTCAACCACTGGTACAATGTTGCACCACCCGGGTTCCTGGGGGCAAAACATAATGGTACACATGTGTACCATCCGAGTTTGAAGGGTTAAAGTTGATTTTTTTTTCTCTGACTCTTAAGAGTCTTCCCGCAGTCCGCCGGGGGAACTCTTAAGAGTCTCCCCGCAGTTCCCGGGTTAAGTAATTCATTTCCACTGCTCTCACTCTTGGTCTGAGTCTCTCAACCAACGTCCATGCTTCGCTTCCGTAAGTCAGTGTCGGGATTACCACACTGTCATGCAAGGACTTCTTCACTTCCATACTGACCACCCTATTTCTTGTTACTGCTTTCAGCGTTCCTACAACCCCTGTTGTACCCTCTCCCGCACTTCTTCATCAATAGTCCCATCTTTACTCAACACACTGCCCAGATACTTAAAAGAGTTGACGATCTCCATAGCCTGACCGTTCAGCTTCACCTCACACTCTGTGACTTCACCCCTTTCGAAGACCATAACCTTGCTCTTCCCCGCATTTACCTTCAAATTCCGTTTTTCGCACACTGTTCCAAACTCATATATCAGACCCTGCAACTCCCATTCATTATCACTCATCAGAACTGTATCATCCGCAAACAGCAGTATAGGTAGCTTCCACTCAATTCCCTCCCTTTTCAGCGATACACCAACATCCACTGCTCTTGATAGTATTTCTTTCATGACTCCATCCATATATACAGTAAACAACCACAGGGACATCACACACCCCTGTTTCAAACCAACATTCAGGTCAAAGAACTCGCTCTGCTCACTCTCCACACGTACTGCCGCCTTTGCACCCTCATACATGCTCTTCACTGTTAATTTAATGGTAAACCTCTCTTATATTAATCTCTCATATCTCTTCTCTCACCAAACTATAATTTATTCATTATGATCGGTCCTAAAACTCTAGAAGGGCTGGAACAAACAGGCTGTTGTTGATGATGCTTTTATTTTATACTAGCCCACTGGGCCTAGGCCCTCCCAAGGCTAGTGTTGGAGGAGGTGGTATAAACAGGCTGTAAATTGGCATACCTATTTACTGGTTGACTCTGCCCAAATGGTAAAATATCAGCTTGGATTCTCTAGCCCTTTTGGAGTTATGAGAAGTTGGAGGTCATGATTTCTGGCCTAATTATAGTAAATAGACTATAGTTACAATAATATGGTTAACTCGCACACTTATACTGTAATAATCCACAGAAAAAGAAACATTATAGCTTCAAACTTTTGCTTGTATGATAGTTGATTTTGGTGTGAATTAAATTATTATAATTTTAAGATCTTTGAATAGCTATGTAATGCGAATGTTATTGAATCACCTGATGTGGAGATTCGGCTCTTGTGACAATAGAAAATACCAACTTTTTGTATTATTATTATTACTATTATTATTATTATATTATTATTATCATTATTATAATTACTGCAGTATTATTATTCAATGAAATGGTAGACCTAGAGAGATATGGGATCAGGTACTTCGGTCAGATCTCAAATATCTAAACTTGACAAGTGAGGCAGCCCTACGTTTTGGAATGCTGCTATTTGGATGTACAACTGAAACTGTACTTCATTTAGTTTGTTACCGAGTCTTCAAATTGAATGTATTTTTATTTTTGTTTTCATTCAATATAGCCTTCTCCCGCCAGGGTGGGGTGGGCTATAGAAGGACAAAGCAGCAATTATAACATTTCTCCACTACAGGCTGTTACCCCTCTGTGTGTTCCAATATAATAATAATAATAATAATAAGCATGTTACTTATTTCTCATAAGCGCCAATTTTTCCGAAGAATTCACTAGCGCTCGAAAAGAGAAAGAAAAAAGAACAAAAATCAATGCATCAAAATAATCCTCATACAACACACATTTAACAATCACTAGCAGTGGCAAAATAGCCTAAACTCTATAGCCATCTGTCATGACACCTCTCTCAAGATCATAGCTTCTCTCAAAGAGAAAAGTCTTAAGTTGTCTCTTGAAGCATTCAACAGAACTCAGTTGTCTCATGGACAGCGGCAACCTGTTATACAACCTCGGAGCCATGTAGGAGAATGACCTCTCAAAGAAAGAAGACTGCTGGAAAGCCCTTGGTTCATCAAGACGAAAAGGGTCATTGTCATGACGCACAACTACACCATGGTGTGGGTGGGCGCCTGAGCAGCTCCGCAAGGTACCTAGGCTCACCAAATTTGAGAACCTTAGAAGTCACCAAACACAACTTAAATTCTATTCTTGCTCTTACTGGCAGCCAGTGCAGTTCTATGTGAAGAGATGTAGTAGGAGTTCTAGGTGGAACACCAAAAATTAGTCTTGCGGCCCTGCTAAGAACAGACTGAACTTTCTTCAAAATATAATTTGGAAGACCCACCAACAGGGCATTGCAATAATCAACACGAGAAGACCAATGAGTGAACCAACGTCAGGAGGCAACGTCTGGTTATAAACGGCTTCACCAATAGAGATTTCTGATGTGCAAGTAACAACTTTTAACTATCTGGTTTACATGCTCTTTGAAATCTAATCGGGAGTTCACATATTACACCCAGATTTCGAACAGAGTTGGCCGGTCGCAGCTGAGATCCACCCACATTGATGGAGAGGCACACCACCTACCATCAGCTCTTCTATTTCCTCGGATGATGAGAATATCAGTTTTACCATCATTTAGTTTAAGTTTTCTCGCTCTCATCCACTTCTTGATATCAGACATCAACAATTCCATCTTACTCCGTATATCAACTATATTTGTGATTCTCACATAAATCTGGGTGTCATCTGCATAAAAGTGAAAGGTGACATTATGTGCACGAAGCAGAAGAGACAAACTGCTAATATAAATTATAAATAGGATAGGACCCAAAACTGATCCCTGCGGAACACCATACTGCAGGGGTGTCGAGTCCGAGACCACTTGATTTACCATCACACTCTGGGATCTACCTGACAAGTACGACCCAAGAAGCAAGAGAGCGGAGTCACGCACACCACAATCATAAAGATCACTCAATAACAACTCATGATCCACTGTGTCAAAAAGCCGCAGAGAGATCAAGCAAGACCAATAGTGAGGCCACACCATTGCAAATGTTCTCAACTAGATCATTATGTACTCTAATCAATGCTGTTTCAGTTGAATGATGCTGTCGGTAAGCAGACTGAAAAATTGGGATAGTTTCATTCTGCTGAAGTAGTGGTTGTAATTGGTCAAGTATTGCACGCTCTAATATCTTTGATATGAAGGACAGGTTGGAGACAGGACGATAGTTCAACATGTTCTCAACATCAAGTCCAGGTTTCTTTAGAGTAGGTCTGAGTAGTGCATGCTTTTCAGAATGTGGGAAGCTACCTTCAGAGAAGCACTTATTAATTATTTTGGAAATAAACTCAACTGTGTGATCATAGACTCTTGGTAGCTTGGAAACATTTATGGGATCCAACGAGCAAAATGTTTTATTGAGGTTTCTTATGTAGGACGAGATCATGTCCACCTCTACTGAGTGAAAGGATGAGAGGACATTATTAGGAATGTGTCGGGGTTGGAGTACAACTGAAAGTTCTTCACCAACAGAAGCATCATCCAATTCCTGTCTTATGCGAGTTATCTTGCCAGCAAAAAATGCCACAAAGTTGGCAGCCAACTCGGCATCAGGTACAGAAGGTCTTAAGCTGACTCTTGTTTTTCCAAGTAAACTGTTTACAATTGAAGCCAACCTCCTCTGGTCGTTACCACACGAGTCAACTTTTCCCTGATAATACATTTTCTTTTCATCTTTGATTTTGTAGACCACAGCTCTTCTGGCTGACAGGTATTGCAACCATGTAGAGTCTGTTTTATTTTTCCGCCATTCACGTTCAGCTCTTCTACGCGCTCTTCTAAGAAATTTAACTCGAGTGCTATACCAGGGCGAATCATCTCGTACTATGATTTTCTTCTCTACTTCTGGACAGTGATGATCGAACACTAATTTAAGTGCATTTCCATGTACCTCCACCAGCTCATCTGAAGTAAGGTTGGAAGTATCAATACTTCCCAAGTACTGTTTTACTTCACTGCTAGCCAAATTTAGGTCTGCATTTTTATAATTTCTAAATCTGATTACTTTTTCATGTGTGAGTGGCTTAGGGAAATCAAAGCTGAAAGTAATCAAAGCATGATCAGAGGTATTAGGGTCAGCATTCTCAACATCAACATCCAGAACACCACCACAACCCACAGGAGAGAAAACCAAGTCAAGGGTGTGTCCTAAGATATGAGTTGGGTGGGACACATATAGCATGTAGTATATATTTACTAGACAACCTGAAGATGTTTGAAAGTACTGTACAGGAAAATCTTGCTGCTCCTGTATATTTCAGTTCCTGTGGGTTACTACATTATATTTTTCACCACACTACCTTTGTGGTTTACAAAACACCGTTACAGTACTTTTAACAACTGGCATCTTTCATCCCTACACTTGATGTGATGACTGGTACAATCACCTGCAGTAGAAGCTGGTACACAGTTTATGGAATAATATTTGACGCCCTAATGAAATATTTTTTATACGCCCTGATGAAATATTTTGAAACATTCTCTATCTTGAAAAGTATGCTTGATTTAGTGCATTTCCTTATTTAATGTTCACTGTCTCACATTTATCATATACCAGCTACTTGTACAGGTGATTGTACCTTGTATGACCTATCTTTATTTCATAAAGTTGACAATCTTACCCTCTATTACATCTTCACTTCATGAGCTGGTAATATTTCTCACACTCCTACATATCCAGGAAGTTTAAGTATCTCCTTATATAAATAATGACATTCCATTTTTCTTTTCTTAAAATCCTTTATCTTTCAGTATTGTACACTGTCTGCTTATAGGCAATATCAGTATACCAGAATAGCTTCGTTATAATATAATCCCTGGTGCCATTATTGTAACTCGCATATTGTTTAAATTTCAGAAGGTTATGAGGTAATGTCCTACTGTGATGGCCCACTGGATATGTAGTGGGACCTATAGGGAAAATTGGTACTATGGATAGATGCTTGGAACATGTAGGCTACCCTACCCTTTAACATGTAAACATGTGGTGATGGGCTGGTCTATCAGAGTGAGAACTGAGCAATCTCTGCCATACCCATAGCTTACTCTAACTGTTCCTTTTACTTATATATTTTCTAGATCTCAAGTGACGGCGTCTCTAACGTGGATTGACCTCCCAATCTACCAAGATTGGAAGCCAAAGCGTCACATTTTTCCCTTGCCCCTCAACTTTCTCTTCATAATTGCTGAGGGGCACAGGGCCCTGGGTGGGGCTTTGGTTTCCCGGGCGTTTCCACGCCCTCCTCAAGCTCCCCGCCATGGAGTGGCTTCGGTCACCCAGGCTTTATTGTGGTCGGCGGGGAGGGTTCTGTGGGGGCGCTCGGTTGTGGCCTTGGCCTTGCTCGGGGCCTTGGGACTGTTCGGCCAGGCAGCTTGGGGAACAACAACAACAACAACATGTAAACATGTGGTACCTGTAATACCAATCTTTATAGCACAGTACGTATCTGATAGGGATCTAGTTTTACTGCAGGGAAACATGTACAGTACTGTAGTTTCAATAATTTAATTTCCAAATAAAATTTCAAGATTTAGAAGATATTAGTTTACTACTTCACAACTACTACTCTACCTCCCTCAATACTACAATCACCAATTATCAACTTTACCTAACAAAATTATGGACATTTTGTCAGAATCATATTGTTAATGGTTTGAAACAAGATACTTGGGCTCATTAATGCCATCCAAAATCACCAGGTAGAAACTGTAAGGAGTTTTATGACCATAATGGGCCCTGATAAGAATTTTCAATGGGCACAATACCTTGTTTCTAGCCATCACTAATATGATTTAGAAAATACAGTATGTCGGACAATGTAATTGTCCCTATCACTATACTGTACTGTCCTTCAATCACCACCACAGCCTCAGTCACCCACTACAATCATCACCACTACTATCACCACAACTTCAATCACCACTACCATCATTACAATCAACAATTTTCCCATTACAACTACTGTACTGTACTATTAAACTCCACCATCACCACAACTCAATCACTTCCCTCACTATCCCCACGATCATTGCCACTATCATATCAGAGACCCTATAGTAGTCAAAGCTGAGGAGATAAAATTAAAATTACATAATTTTGTAAGCAATAAGGCATCCAGATCAAATTTGACCTATGTCTCTCAATACAATATAGGGTCTCTCTCGGGCAGTATGATATGCAGGAACAATGAGAGAAGGATTGGTAAGATTAAGCCGATGTCACACAAGCACATTTTAAAGCAATACTTCTTACAATTCGGCCAGGCAGCCTGGGGAACAACAAGAATAACAACAATTCTGATTTGACAACTTAAAATTGTAAGTTTTATTAACCCTTTCACACATTTATGATGCAGAGGTTGCCAGATTAGCAATAAGAAATAGAGTTCTCTCACTCTTATAATTACCTCTCCAAAATTAGTTGTCTGCCCACAGCTAACTCAAAGACAACTGCAGAGGTTGAAGTAACTAAACTAAAGGTTTCTAAATACCCCTGATGGTAACAAAGGCTTTAAAGTATACCCAATAGGCTCAAAATTGCGTCATATGCGTGAAAGGGTTAAATAATTCAGCTTTCCACTACAATCTAGCTTCAGTCTAGTTACTGATAACAATACACAAAAGCTCAACACATTTGCTACTAGGGTGGCGTGGGAAACCAACCTACTGTCTCGTGTAGTGGAATACTGTACAGATATGTGGATATTATAAGTTAGTTTGTTGTTTTCAAAGTTAAATTTCCGATAAATTTAAATGCATTTTTCCCCATACAGATTTTGTTTAGTGTGTTGTCGTTTCGATAGTTTTAAATTTAAAGAGTTTGTTATATTAATTTGAACAGTTAATTTTCCACTTAGTGGAAATGGCACTGTGGAGTGGGTCAGTCGGGGCATGTCTGGGAACCTGGAGGCAGTTTCTGCCATGGCCATCCCTTTTGGGGCGCTTCCTCTGGAAGCAAGGCGTCAGATTTGATGATGATGATGAGAAACTTTTGAGTTCGTTTTCAAGTTTTATATTTTAATTACTGCCAGAATATCCTTGTCAGCCTAATATTTCCAGAAAAAGCATTTGTGTGACCTCGCCTTCAGAGTTATTATTCCTTACTTGGTGTTACAGCTAGTCTAGAACCTGAACCCCTAACCAATGTCTCACCTGGCCTGCCCTACACGGTGCGGAGGTTAGTAGGGTCTGTTGGCATCCTTGGGTCGCTTGAGCTGAACCTTTAGGCGCTTCATGCCGATCTGGAAGCCATTCATTGCCTGGATGGCGGCTTGGGCTGAGGTCGGGTTATTGAAGCTCACGAAACCTGTGGAAATAAGTCAACGTCAGTACAGTATTACTCAATCTCACAAAATTTGAAAATGTCAGGTTATTAAAGTTATCAAAACATACTAAGTATATTAATGTGAAACTCACAATACCAGAGGTTATAAAAGAAAGCACTCCAATCATTATTGCCTAGAATTCTAACCCAGGGCTTGTGCCTTTGCATCAAGGTCTTTTGCTTATGCTGCTCCATGCATTTTTAATGGATTATCAGTCCCACTTAAGCAGTTATTTTATGCTGTATCATTCAAGAAACAATTGATATTATTCACTTTCCAAGAGCTTATAAGGAAGACTAAAAACTTTGAGATCTTAGAATAGTTACATGTGAATGCTACAGAATCCGCTGATGTGGCAAACTTATACTTATGAGAATAGAAATTACTAGCTTTTATTAATAAAATATTATTATTAATAGTATTATTAACAATACAGAAATCCCGAAATCAGAACTGCTCCTCACCAAAGCACTTGCTCTGATTGGTGGCTCTGTCAATGAAGACCTTGGACGAGATGACATTCCCAAACGGCAGGAACATCTGCATGAGCTCCGCGTCTCCGAACTCCTGCGGCAGGTGGTAGATGAAGAGGTTGCAGCCCTCGGGACCTGAGATGGAGCACCCTGCAGGTATAACACAACGTCAGGCGCAAAGAAAACAACACCACAGACAACTAGAACATATAAGAAATTACCAAGAGAAGAACACAAAAGTAGACTGGAAGATATAGACAAAATATACTATATCATAATTTTGACCCTTTCAAAGTAAAATGTATCTATAATATAATTGCATCTTGCTATTAAAAAAAAAAAAAAAAAAAAATGCATATAAATAAAGGTTTGTTGCTAGCCAAAACCCTACATATAAAAAAATATGGAGCACCCAGCAGGTACAACAAAATATCAGACTTGGAAAAGAAACACAACATAATTTAATACATAAAATTTCCCAATCTAAACTCTTTCTTAGTATGAATAAAATAAATGATACAATATTTGTGGTTGGACAGCTTCCGGAGCAATGCATAGGTGGAAAGAGAGAACTATACCTTATTTCTGAGGACCTGAAGTACCTAGAGCAGTGATACGGTAGGCTAGAAGGAAGTCAGTAGTTAATGAATGGATTGCTAGAGTAGTCAGAATAATGTAACTGGGATCCTTTGCTGCCATGAGAGTGAATAGGTAGATAAATTATGAATTGACGGTAAATGTGGGTGTGCATTGGGGTTCTGTCTTGAGCACATTACTGTTTGATATAAAGCTGTCATAAGCCATAATAAACATACAGTACACCTATTTGAATTCTGCATCAAACCCAAACAAGAATAGAAGGTACTGTACTTTCTTTATCATATTCCAAATGCTTCAGAGATAGGCTTTAAGGGTTCCAAGATTTAAACGGCTGTATACTTATTATGGGAAATGGAGGGACGACATGGAGTTCAGGGGTGGGAGAAAAACCCTGATGAAAACAAAGGTAATAAAATTATAGTATTTAGTAGGGTGATGGCGGTATGGTGGTGGTAAGAGGTCAATGGCTGTATTTAAAGAAGGGAGTAGGTTAGCAACTCAATCCTGTGAGTATTTGTGATATATGAAAGCATAAAGAGATCCATTGGAATGATACCATTACAACAGGAGACTGAAACCAAACTTCAGTAAGTTTTTCAAGTGTATTTTATGCATGCATGTATTCAAGTTACAAGATGGGGTAAACTTTGATGTCATCCACATGGATGGAGCTAAACCATATGGCTGGAACTACCGTAGACTAAATACTCCTGTCCACTCCTTTGGAGTATGTTCCACTACCTGGATGATATGATTAGTGGTAGAGGTGATTCTGCTGCCAGCTTCATTGCTAAACTAAACGTGGCTGGATAAAGTTTATAAGATCAGTTACCCCTACAGTGCCACCAACTAGGGTTTTTGTTTCGGCATGGCCACCCCTTTGGGGATCACAGCGTTTCTGCATGAAAGTTAAGCCGTTTGCTGCTTGTGTGTAAAGTGTAAAGTACTGTGGTTGTAAAAGGGCATTAAGGGAAGAAGAAAATACAGAAGCTTGAACTTACCCATATGTGGGTGTAGAGCTAAATGTGTAGTGCCTCCTTCAAACAATTTGTTTTTAGCATGGAGTTTAAAGGGAGCCTAAGTGTTGAGCGTATCAGTGTTGAGATGAGTTAGTGAAGGTTGCGAGGGTTTGATTACATAATGAGGATGGACGTAGACAACTGGGTGAAAACAAGCATAAATGTGGATGAGAAGGGTGGAGAATGAAGGGACAGACCGAAACATAAGTGGGTAGAGATCTATAAAAAAAAGAACCTCAAGGGTAAAATTGGGACGGAATATACACTGCACTTGACAATGACAGGGAACGCCGCTATAAGGAAAATGAGGTTTATACGTGAAAGCATGTCTCAAGGCCATTAAATATTATGATGATGGTGATGTTTAGGAGTGCCAGCCATAAAGAAAAACAAAATATGGAGCACCCTCGTTACAAGGTATCAGAATCATGATTATAAAAACAGAAACAAGCGGAATAAATTAACAAATAACCGGTACCAAAAGCTTCACTCTTCCTTTGTATGCTAGAAATTATGAACACACTGAAAAGTAAATTCAAATAAACAGTAGGATCTAACATAATAATAATAGTAACAATAATAATAGTATTTATAATAATGAAAAAGCATTAACGCAATCAATTTAAACAGAAACCCTACCAAGAATCACAAGGATTTAAAAATCAGGAAAAATAGTGACATACAGGTACAGTACTACTGTATAATAAAAATGACAAAAAAGGAAATACGATAATGTACGCTTGAACAATCCTATAAAATAATAGCCTATCGAGGCTGGTGCCTTAACCCTTACAGGACCCGTGCCGTCGTTTGAACTATACTCTGGCTACTATTAGACTATTTCATTCAACTAAAAAAGGGCCTCCAGCAATTAACCTCTGAACTGCGCTGGGGGTAATTAGAAACGTCTGCCTGTGCGCATGTATTTGAGCTGTTTCCATCACTAAAATATTCATTTTACCATAAATAGCATTAATACTTATCCATATGCACCTATTATAGGTTGATTATAAAGGTATTAACCTGTTACAACAATAAAACGAGTGAAAACAGCGTTTGGATGGTCAAAATCGGCGATACAGGGCGGGAGTTGCATAATGTATGGGTGAGGCAACCTGCTTTCCCGCCAATTTCCCCCAAGGCCACTGAGACACTGTCGATCGATACTCTCTCTCTCTCTCTCTTGCACTCGCTTGCTAACAGTGATGACAATGCCCTGCTTGCAACTCGCTAATGTTAGCACGAAAATATACCTCAGAATAAGGGAATAACAGGGAAAATAGGTGATAACTGAAGGAGGGGAGGAAAGTGGGGAAGGAGGGGACTGATATTTTGCATGGCCCAAGGGCAAAAAAATAAAATAAAAAAATTCGATGTTTAAATTTTTTTTTTTTTTTCTCTGACTCTTAACCTCTCCGCGGCGCACAGGGGGTTTTCTACAGGGTAAGACTGTGCGCACCTATGATGATTTTGGGACCTATTGCCAATTTCGATAAAAAGTACATCATCGTGTAGGGAATGTTTGCGTGCATCGGCCCATATATATTTGACCCCCCAAAAAATGTCTGGGGGGGGTAGGGGAACGGTCCGTAGTTGAAAAATGTGGAGCGAATGGCACCGCGCGGCTAGATTGTCATCGAGCGGCGAGATTTCCCTGCCGAATATTTACGCGCGCAGGGGATAGAAGGAGAGGGAGGAGGGGGTGGGTTACCGCGTATTATCACGTATATCTCCTTTTTCGAGCCCTTTTAGGCTATTTAGAGTATGTATACATGTGTAGGGCACCCATATAACAATGAATATGCCTCATAGTGACCAAAAATTGCAATATATAAGGGAATTATAAGAGAATATTTAGGCGGGAATGAAGATGTGTTGGAGGTTTGGCGGCAATTTATGAGCTGAGAGTGTGGTTTACGCCATACATATCACGTATATCTTGTACGTAGAGCACTGTCACGCTATAATACAGACTTGTACGTATGTATACGTGCCATATATCAAAATATATACCGCATATAAACCAATTCATGCGATATTTACGCACATTATCAATGAGTTTCTATGCGTGAACCAAGGTGTGAGTGAGTTGTGGTGGGAATGAAAGGGGGAGAGGGTGTGTTACGCCATAAATATCACGTCAATCTTGTATTTAGAGCACTCTCATGCTATAATAAAGACGTGTACATATGTAGGCGTCCCATATAACAAGGAATATACCGCATATAGCCCAATTGATGCGATATTTACGCAAATTGTGAATGTGTTTCTAGCAGACGGAAGCCTGAAAGGGGGGGTTGGGGGTGGGTGGGTGGGTGGGAGGGAGGCATGCAGGGGTGCAGTGAGTGAGTGAGTCGTGGAGAGATGGAAGTCAGGCAGATCTCTAGATAGATAACCAGCTTAGTGATAATTGTGGAGGCGCCCCAGGCGTATTGATGTTTGGTATTTTGACCCTTATGTCTACCAGATGGCTGGTGTTCGTTGCCATCAACAGGTCTACAATAACATGAGTCAGGAATGGAGAGAGAGAGAGAGAGAGAGAGAGAGAGAGAGAGAGAGAGAGAAACTGAGACATGCGTATGTCGTACATATAAATGGACTTCAGAATTGCATTTTTATGCAAGCAGACATTGCATTTTAGACACATGTGAAGTACCACAGAAACATGTAGGCCATTGACTGTAAATAAAGTACTATATTTATAGACCACCAGCGACGGTGCTGAGTCAACACAGGCAGATTGCCTGTTGTGATAGAGGGCTAAATATAGACTGGTGTCTCCTTACACCTGCGAAAGGGTAGATTGCCACCAGAGAAACGTTTACTTATTTATTTCGAAGTAATATGCAATCTAAATGTATATTCGAGACCTACTGCAATTATTTGTATGACAGTCATGACTATGTATAATCCAATATACGCGCGTAGGCGAGACATAAGAAAGCTGGTTGAGCAATTTTCGACACCCACACAGTTATTATTCATTTTTATTTACAATATTATACAATACAAATGTATTTGTGAAGAGTATTTTATCCATTATTGTATTTATACCAATTTTGTTCCCAGACAGAGCTGCTGTAGCTGGAGAATCAAGGAGCGGCAAGGGTCACCTCGTGACCGCCTGACCGTGTGAAAATGAGTGGAGTCACACTGAGAGGGGCAATTTTGCTGAGTGTTTGGGCAATTTTTGACAGAATAAAGTTATATAATTACTAATTCTTGACAGAGACAAACTATTATAAACCTTGGCATGATATAATTGATAATCCCATCAATTTACAAACGTAAATTGGTGGGATAATTCATTTTTTTTTGTATATTGTCATTTCGATTGTAGACACGAAGTTTTGAGTGATATTTGGTATGAGCTCCTGTGGCATGGTTGGTAAGGTCGCGGACTGGAAAACTCAAAGTGTCGTAGGGTAGTGGGATCGAATCCAGGAGGGGGTTATGGGGAAGGTTTTATATTGTCTAGAAAAATTTTATAAATTTTTTTTTTTACAAGATCATGCCATTGTATTCAAACAATATGAAATATTCATAGAATATATCATATTGTAAGAATACAATGACATGACCTTGTTTTCTTTTTTTCTTTTTTTATTGTTTTATTTTATTATCATAGTAGGTTTGACATGATTTATTGAAACATATTTATTTTTGTACAATTCATTTGAGGTAAGAAAATAATTATATACACATTACTTAGGCTAATAACAAACATATATATTGATATACTAAAAAAATAAGGCATATTACATGTAAATCTTTGAAACTTATAAACTAAATAATGAAACATACAATTATATAATGTAAAAGCTATATCACAGGGACATCTTTGGAACTTATACATTATATAATATATATGTTACATTATGAGGTAGCGTGATCAATTAGGTCAGGTCAGGTAAGGTAGGGCGCGAGTCCAGGGCAGGGCAGGGCAGGAGGCGAGTCCAGGGCAGGGCCGGGGGCGAGTCCAGGGCAGGGCAGGGCAGGGCAGGGGCCGACACTCAGTAGTTCTTGAAGGTGTGGTAGTCCCTGAAGCAGTCACCCAGGCAGAGTGCAACTTTGCACTCGGCGCACATTGAGGTGACTCTTTTGGTCACATGGGGTTTCCTCACACTGGAGCTGCAGACGGTGCACTGCACCTGCCTGTGACGAGTGCCAATCAGCTCGGTGTTGGTTGTGTAGTGTCTTTCGACACCCAGCTGGATGCGGTCAGGAACGTGATCCCCACGCCATGCCGTACGTCTGTGAGTGGTGGTGGCATACTTCTCCAGGAGTTGGTAGGAGACGTTGTACACGAACTCCCGGAATTTCAGCTTCTGGTTTGGGGCCATATCCTTCTTCACCAACCACAAGTTGTAGGCGTTCAGCATCGTTATGTCAACTAGGTGGAGGAAGAGCTTGTGATACCACTTCACAGTCTTCCTCAGACACTCAACACCTGACAGCTGACAGTCAGACTTGTCCACCAGGCGCATGTTTTTGGTGTAGTCCACTACCATGTCGGGCTTGTAGATTGTCTTCCTGGTTCGGTAGTGGATTTTGCCAGAATCCACCTGGGCACCTGTGTGGACGGTGGAAAGCAGGTGGACGTCTCGCTTATCCTTCCACTTCAGGGCTATCAGTTTCCCACACTTCTCGAGCTGCTTGTATTTCTGCCCCTTTCGTCGCCTTCTTCGCACATGCCTCTCGCGGTGTTCCTGGGCCAGGTCGTCTTCTGAAGGTGTGTCACTGGAGGAGGCATCTGTGAGAGGAATGACATCACCTGTGAACTTTGGCATAAACTTTCTTGTCTTTCTGACAGTCCCACATGACCCCGTTTGGTTGTCATAAAGAAACTGGCAGAGAGCAGGAGAAGTATACCAGTTGTCAGTGTAGATGATGTGGCCTTTGCCCAGGTAAGGTGCCAACATTTTCCTGACGATGGCACCTGAAATGCCCATGGGGTCATTGGCAGCGGCTTTCGGTATGTCAATGTCAGTGCCTGTATACACGATCATGTCAAGCACTATTCCAGTTTCACAGTCGCACAACACGAAGAGCTTGATTCCGAACCTATGCCTCTTCAAGGGGATATACTGCTTGAAAACAAGACGTCCTTTGAAGAGCACGAGCGACTCATCAATCACCAAATTGAGGAAGGGGTAAAAGTATTTCCTATACCTCTCCAACAACATGGTGAACACCTCCCGAACTTTCCATATCCTGTCAATCCTGTTAGGATTTTCGTTGTCTGCAAAGTGCATAAATCTTAGCAGCAACAAAAATCTGTCACGAGTCATGAACTTATTGAAAGTTGGGGTGGCGATGAGAGGGTCGTGCTTCCAGTAGTGTTGCAACACATGCTTCTTGATCAGAGGCATGAGGAACAACAAGGCAAAGAACGTCAGAAATTCTGCCACAGTCGTATCCACCCAGCCTCGTATTCTCGCTTTTGGAGAAAGGACGTCCAATCTGCCAAACACCCACCTGTAGTAGGCGTTTGTTTGGGCAACGATGTACGTCATTACCTCCATGTCGAAAAAAGCGAGGAAGAAGTCGCTTTCGTTCGCTTGATCATCACAGGGCCAGTTGTCAGTTGTTCCTGACGTCCCAGGATTGAACTGGGGCACGTCAGGTACAAAATTGACCCCGTCAGACCAATCGAACGAAGGCATGCCAGGGATCGGAATGTCGTCTGCGTCTTCTTCTGCGTCTGAAATATCGCTTCCATGGTCGCGATACAGCACTTCATCATCATTACCCTCCTCTTCACTCGACAGACGATGCCCTTCCTCGTTTTCGTCACCGACGTCGGACTCACTCCCACTGTCCACTCCCAAATCCCCCCACCCTTGGTCCCGTGCTAGGGCTTCGTCGTCGAAACCCGGGCTGCCAATGTCCTGCGAATCACCATCAAACAGCAGGGCGGCATACTTAGATGGTGTAAGAGTTTTCCGGGTCACTTTGGCACGTGCGGGAGTCTTATGGACAGGGACAGCAGAGGTGGTGGCAGGGGCGGCGGCAGGGGCGGCGGCGGCGGCAGGGGCGGCGGCGGCAGGGGCAGCAGTGGTGCGTGGCCTTGATGGCAAGATGATGGTGGTGCCTGTCGCCCTTCTCTCTGTTCCTTGGGCAGGGGCGGCAGGGGCGGCAGGGGCAGCAGGGGCGGCAGGGGCGGCAGGGGCAGCAGGGCCGGCAGGGACACCAGGGCCAGCAGTCGCTTTCCCAGTCGCTTTCCCTCTCCCTTTCCCCTTCCCCTTCCCTGTTCCTTGGGCAGGGGCGGCAGGGGCGGCAGGGGCAGCAGGGGCGGCAGGGGCGGCAGGGGCAGCAGGGCCGGCAGGGACACCAGGGCCAGCAGTCGCTTTCCCAGTCACTTTCCCTCTCCCTTTCCCCTTCCCCTTCCCTGTTCCTTGGGCAGGGGCGGCAGGGGCGGCAGGGGCGGCAGGGGCAGCAGGGGCGGCAGGGGCAGCAGGGGCGGCAGGGGCGGCAGGGGCGGCAGGGGCAGCTGGGCCAGGGGCAGCTGGGCCAGGGGCGGCTGGTGGTGGTGGTGGTGGTAGGGGCACTGTGGCTGGCGTACGGTTCTCTTCCCTACGCCCGTGCCTTTCATTTTTCCTGCCCCCGCAGGTAATGCAGCCCTAGGGCGGCCTCCTGCGTCGCTGGTACCGGTGGCAGGGGTGGCAGGGGTGGCAGTGGTGGCAGTGGTGGTGGTAGTGGTTGTTGCAGTGGCCTGGGTCGTGGTGGCAGTGTCCCGAAAGACCAATGACCTCTGTGCCATTGCCCTGCTTGCACGTGTTTTACGTGCTTTTGGTGCTGGTGATTCGTCCTCTGAGCTGTAGGGCGTGTCGTACTGGTAGCTAGGGTCTTTGGCAGCCACCCTCTGCCTTCCACGGCGGCTAACACCACCAGAAGGAGGGCTGGTTGTGTCATCAGGGAGCGAGCGTGAGGGACGTGTAGGCTCCATGACTAGTGCGTGGTTACTGGCGCGGTGGTGCTTGCACGAGTGCGGGGCGAGCGTTTGGCGGGGTGGTATCGAGAGTTGACATGTAGTACAATACCCACACCAATTTTCAGCCGCCTGGCTATAAACGCGCGGTTTTGGTACGTGTTCAAAGTCTCTGCTCTTAAGAGTCTACCCGCAGTGCGCCGGGGGAACTCTTAAGAGTCTCCCGGCAGCTCCCGGGTTAACCCTCTGTTCCCGGAAGGGCTCTTGAACGCCCATAAAAAAGCATACACGAGCTGCCCGGAAGGGCTCTTAAACACCCATGAGGTCAAAGCCTGTGAGCTTGGTGTGCGAGGCGTCGGTCCGACGCATGTAAACAACAGCCGGCTGGACCGACGCCCCGCATCTCCGGCCACAAGAAGGAGAGCGTCGCTTGTTCGTGTGTGCCTGTATGTTGTTGTTAAGTATCAAAAAGTAGTGTAAAGTGGCTGTTTTGGCCATAAAGTTATCTCCAATGAAATCATCATCACAACTCAACCAGTTGACTTAGAGAGCTCTACTTAATGCCATTCTACAGGTAAATAACACAGCTACGCTTGGGGATGCGCGGGAATGCGGGAAGCAGTCTGATTAACGAATATACGGTAGCCTAGCCTAGACGTTTTTCGGCCAAAACACCCGGGTTTCGAGGAATATATATACAGTATAATACATAGCCGGGGCTGGAGGGTTAAGAGTCTTCCCGCAGTCCGCCGGGGGAACTCTTAAGAGTCTTCCTGCAGTTCCCGGGTTAACAAGCTTCAAACTATTGCACTTAATAATTTTTACTACCGGTACCACAGATCCTTCTTAAACTGCACAAAATCGTTCAACTACAGCTAGAATGAAATTAAAAAAACGTAGCTGGTACAGAAGGGGTTAAAGGCTTGGTATACTGTAATGTGGCGAGATGATAACAAAATAACAATTTAAAGTAATTATTGATGGTTTATAATCAAATGTGTGTGATTATAAACTAAAATATGATGGGGTGGGAGTTAGAAGTTTAAGCTAATGGATATCCACTTGATTAGATCAATCATTATAAGTAGGCCAAAAATTGTGACCCCTAACCTCTGTAACTCAAAAAGGGCTAGAGCAAATGGGCGTAACTTTTCTACTTCCCTTAACCAATTTAAATCCAAGCTAACACACCACCTCCAAAATATTTTCTTGAGCCCATACACTTTCGGTGGGCTTGCGACCCCCACCCGGAAAAAATATCTAAGCAAAGAAAAACGAACGAACAGCCTCGGATGAGGACGGAACCAACGTTGACGAACCACGACCGACTAAGGACATGCCTTCGGACATTCTGAGAATGGCTACGTGGAATGTTAGTGGCATGAATGATGGCACAAAAGAGAGAGAGGTTCTGGAAGTGTTAGTGAATGCCAGGCTGGATGTATGTGGAATGACAGAGACCAAATGGAAAGGTTCAGATGTGAGAGAGTGGGAGTGTTGAATGGGTGTGTGTGCTGGAGTGAGTGAAGGAAGAGCGAGAGAAGGTGCATGTTTGTTTGTAAGTAGCAAATGGAAGGAATGTGTAAGAGAGTATGGGTCTGTGGGTTCAAGGATTGTGTGGGTGAGAATGAAAGTAGGAATACAAACGTGGGTGATTGTATGCGTGTATGCCCCGACAGAGGATATACTTGAAAGAAAGAAAGAGGAGTTCTGGATGAATGTGGAGGCGTGCCTGGAGAAGTTTGACAAGAACGAAAGAATATTTCTGATTGGGGATATGAATGGTAAGGTGGGTGATAGGAAAGTTGAGGGAGTGGTGGGAGGGTGGGGGGTACCATCAGAGGTGAATGGGAATGGTAGTGCTCTTGTGGACGTATGTGTGGGGAGGAGGCTGTGGATAGCCAACACCTTCTTCCGACACAGAATGATCCACAGGTACACGTGGAAACGGATGTTGACGATGAAGGATAAGACAGTGGTGGAACGAAAGTCATTGATTGATTATGTATGTGTGGATGAACGAATGAAGAAATCTGTGATGGATGCTAGGGTGTATAGGGGTATTGGAGGGGGCCTGTCTGATCATTATGTAGTGGTAGCCAAGGTTAGGATACAAAAGAAGTGGGTGAGGAGAGTGGGAGGGAGGCGAGAGGAGGGTGGAATGGTGAGGAGGGTGGAGAGGTTGCAGGAGGAGGAAGTCAGGGAGGAGTACAGGAGAGCAGTGGAAAGACGACTAGGTGGGTTCGACCTGGAAGTTATGGAGGAAGTGGAGGAGATGAGCAAGGTGTTTAAGGATGAGATCTGTGCAGCATGTGAGGAGGTGTGTGGAGTGAGGAGAAGAGGGAGGGGAGTGAAAGGTACAGCATGGTGGACAGAAGAGGTAAGAATAGCTGTGGAAGAAAAGAAGAAAGCATATAGAGAGTGGTTGGGTAGTAGAGGGAATGAAGATTCCGAGAGACAGAAACGAGCGAGGTACGTGGAGAGTAAGAGGGTGGTGAAGAGAGTAGTGAAGGAAAGTAAGAGAAGAGTAGATGAGGAATTTGGAAGGAATCTGAGTGTAAAATGGAGGGAGAGTAAGAAACTGTTCTGGAAAGAAGTCAAGAAAGTTAGGGAAGGTAGCAAGGGAAACAGTAAGGGTGTGAAAGATAAGAATGGGAGAATGCTAGCCGAGAAGCAAGAGAGAGTCGAAAGATGGAGGGAGTACTTCAGTGAGTTGCTAAATGAAAGGAATGAAGAGCCAGCAAACATAGCTGGATATGGTATGGGAGGGAGAAGAAGAGAAGTAGTGGAGGAGGAGGTGGGGATCAGGAGGTCAGAAGTGTGGGAAGCCATGAAAAGAGTGAAGTTGGGGAAAGCACCAGGACCAGATGGAGTGTGTGGGGAAATGTTGAGGTATGGTGGTGAGATAGTGATAGAATGGGTATGGAAAATGTGCAAACTAGCATGGGAGAAGGGGAGTGCACCCGATGACTGGAAGACTGGCATAATAGTCCCCCTATATAACGGCAAAGGAGAAAGAGGAGGAATATGTCTTCTAAGCGTAGTAGGGAAGGTACACAGTAGGGTAGTGATTGAGAGAGTGAGAGTGAGAACGGAGAAATGGATAGGCGACGAGCAGGGAGGTTTTAGGAAGGGAAGAGGATGTGTAGATCAGATTTTACCCTGAATTGTGTTCTGGAGAAGAAACAAAAGGTGTATGTTGCCTTTATGGACTTGGAGAAGGCCTATGACAGAGTGGATAGAGAAGGTTTGTGGAAAGTACTTAGAATATACGGAGTAGAGGGCAAGTTGCTGAAAGCAGTGAAGAGCATGTATGAGGGTGCAAAGGCGGGCAGTACGTGTGGAGAGTGAGCAGAGCGAGTTCTTTAACCTGAATGTTGGTTTGAAACAGGGGTGTGTGATGTCCCCGTGGTTGTTTACTGTATATATGGATGGAGTTATGAAAGAAATACTATCAAGAGCAGTGGATGTTGGTGTATCGCTGAAAAGGGAGGGAATTGAGTGGAAGCTACCTATACTGCTGTTTGCGGATGATACAGTTCTGATGAGTGATAATGAATGGGAGTTGCAGGGTCTGGTAAATGAGTTTGGAACAGTGTGCAAAAACGGAATTTGAAGGTAAATACGGGGAAGAGCAAGGTTATGGTCTTCGAAAGGGGTGAAGTCACAGAGTGTGAGGTGAAGCTGAACGGTCAGGCTATGGAGATCGTCAACTCTTTTAAGTATCTGGGCAGTGTGTTGAGTAAAGATGGGACTATGGATGAAGAGGTGCGGGAGAGGGTACAACAGGGGAAGAGGGTTGTAGGAACGCTAAAAGCAGTAACAAGAAATAGGGTGGTCAGTATGGAAGTGAAGAAGTCCTTGCATGACAGTGTGGTAATCCCGACATTGACTTACGGAAGCGAAGCATGGACGTTGGTTGAGAGACTCAGACCAAGAGTGAGAGCAGTGGAAATGAATTACCTAAGGAGTGCGTGCGGAGTTACATGGAGGGATAGACAGACTAATGAGGAAGTAAGAAGGAGGTGTGGTGTGGAGGTAGATGTGCTGGAAAGTGTGAAAAGGAACAACTTGAGATGGTTCGGCCATATGGAACGTATGGAAAGCGAGAGAATGACTAAGAGGGTGTACGAGAGCGAGGTGGAGGGACAGAGGGGGAGAGGTAGACCGAATATGAGGTGGAAGGATGGAGTGAGGAACTACATGAATGAAGGCAGTGCTGGTTGGGGGGAGGGGCGTCGACTGACTGGGGACAGAGGTGCATGGGGGCGGTTCGTTCGTGGCCACCCCTTCGGGGATCACGGCGTCAGGCAATAGATAGATAGATAGATAGATACACTTTCCCCACCCAAAATATGGCCAAACTATTCTTCAACTCAATTCTTTGCATATTTCCTCCCACCAAATCTATTGTTGGACACACTCAACCAGTCACCATTGCTCCACTATAGTACAGTACTGTATGGTAATATCATGCCTGACTGTCTTGACTGGCGTGTCCTTCCTAACAAACTGGGCTACTTGATCCTGGCGCGCCATGCGCTTCTGATTGGTGGCCCTACCAGGTGAGTAAACCTATTCCCTGGCTGACTCTTCTCAAATGGTAGATATATTAGCCCAATTACTCTAGTAATATTTTAGCTATGGAGGTTAGTGGTCAAGATAATTGGCCAAATTATAATGAATAGACTACAATTAATGTGCTTTATTTATGTTCGATTATAATCATTATTTAAGGTTCATTATTTAAAATATCTTATAATGACTACAGTATGCGACATCAACATTTGGTTAGATTGTAATTATTGAGGACCTGCTTATAATCAACAGAGTTTTCAAATCTTAAATACTGTAGATTGAAGTCCAGTAAAAATCTCAGTTCAAGTAATTTATTCTGGTATGCAAATTGGGTAGAGCACTTAAAATATAAGGATATAAGGTAAGTCAGTGCACCAGCCATATTCACTAATTGATGCCATGCTCAGCAGTATCTAGGACATTTCATTTAGATTTTAAGGAATGCTGTTGCTTTAAAAATATATACAGAGAGTGCTGAACGCATTACCGAGGTAATCCTATCGAGCATGGAAGCATACATTCCATTCTCTTTCTCTCAGACTAATGCTAAAAAATCTTGGTTTACTCACGCCTGTTCTACTGCTGTCCGCAATAAGGAGGAAGCATTCAAACGGTACCGACGCTTTACAACTCAAGACTCTCATTCTTCCTATGTTTCTGCCCGGAATCAAGCCAAATCTGTTCTTCGACTTGCCAAACACTCTTTCATCAATAATAAATGCACTGAACTATCCAACTCTGGCTCTTCCCAAGCTTTCTGGCATCTAGCCAAAAACCTCTCCAACAATTTCTCTTCCTCGTCTTTCCCTCCCCTTTCCCATTCTGATGGCACAACCATCACTTCTTCCTCTGACAAAGCTAAACTCTTCGCTCAAACTTTGGTAGAAACTCCAGCTTGGATGATGCCGGTACTATCCGATGCTGTCCATGAGACAACTGAGTTCTGTTGAATGCTTCAAGAGACAACTTAAGACTTTTCTCTTTGAGAGAAGCTATGATCTTGAGAGAGGTGTCATGACAGATGGCTATAGAGTTTAGGCTATTTTGCCACTGCTAGTGATTGTTAAATGTGTTGTATAAGCCTTCTTTTGATGCATTGATTTTGTTCTTTTTTCTTTCTCTTTTCGAGCGCTAGTGAATTCTTCGGAAAAATTGGCGCTTATGAGAAATAAGTAACATGCTTATTATTATTATTATTATTATTCCTCCCTCTCCACCCTCCTCTCTCTTACTTATGCCTAATATCCTAATCTCTTCTAAAGATGTACTTTCTACCCTCTCTGGGCTTAATACTAATAAGGCGTACGGACCGGACGGTGTTCCTCCTATTGTTCTCAAAAACTGTGCTTCCGTGCTGACTCCCTGCCTAGGCAAACTCTTTCGTCTCTGTCTATCCTCTAACGTCTTCCCTTCATACTGGAAGTTTGCTCACATTCAACCTGTCCCAAAGAAGGGTGACCGCTCTCAACCCTCCTACTATCGTCCAATTGCTTTCATCTCATGTCTTTCTAAAGTTTTTGAAACTGTTCTTGCTCCCAAATTTCTTAAGCATTTCTCTTCTCATAATCTGCTCTCAGATCACCAGTATGGCTTCCTTAAGGGTCGCTCTACTGGTGATCTTCTTTCATATCTTACTAACTCTTGGTCATCCTCCTTTCGGGACTTCGGTGAGACTTTTTCTATTGCACTAGACATATCAAAAGCCTTCGAGAGTCTGGCACAAATCTTTAATTTCTAAACTACCCTCCTTCGGTTTCTATCCCTCCATCTGTGCCTTTGTCTCTAATTTCCTCTCCGGCCGTTCCATAGCCGCGGTTGTGGACGGCCATTGTTCACTTCCTCACCCTATACACTCCGGTGTTCCTCAGGGCTCTGTCCTATCTCCTATTAACTTTCTAATTTTTATAAATGATCTCCTCAACTGTACCTCAATTCCCATCCATTCATACGCAGACGACTCAACCTTACACTACTCCCTTAGTTTTTCAGAACGCCCCAGCCAGCAATCCCTCAACGACAAACGTAATGAAGCCATAGAACTCTTAAATTCTGATCTAAATACTATCTCCAATTGGGGCAGAGAAAACCTTGTTACCTTTAATGCTTCCAAAACCCAATTTCTTCATCTATCTACCCGTAAGGAACTCCCAGCGGACTATCCCTTATTCTTCAACAATACAAAAATCAATCCTTCATCTTCTCTCAATATTCTTGGTGTCTCTTTTTCTTCTGCTCTCAGTTGGAAGGACCATATTACCAGTCTTGCTAAGGCAGCCTCCCAGAAGCTGGGTGTGCTCAACCACCTTAGGGGGTTCTTTTCCCCTGCACAGCTTCTTGCTCTGTACAGGGGCATAGTGTGTCCTTATATTCGAGTATTGTTCACATGTGTGGGGAGGTTCCTCTCACACCGCTCTCCTAGACAAAGTTGAAAGGAAGGCCATTCGTATCATTAACTCCCGTCCACTCGCCAACTCTCTGCAATCTCTCTCTCTCCGCCACAATGTTGCATCTCTCTCGCTATTCTATCGCTACTATAATAATCAGTGTTCCTCAGAGCTTTCCCAGTGTATACCACCTTCTTTACGTAGGACACGTGGTACCCGTCTTGCAACTCAATCCCACCCCTACTCTGTGCAACTCTCCAACCCGAGAGTGAAACGTTACTCTGTCTTTCTTCTACACAACAGCTGAGCTCTGGAACTCTCTCCCAGAATCAGTCTTTCCCTCTTCCTATGACTTAAATTGCTTCAAACTCTGTGTGTCCAGGCATTTTGGCTCGAGCGTCCCTTGATTTTGGCCCTGTCACTCTTTCAACTATGGGGAAGGCACTCGCTATAGGCAGTTCTGCCTTTTGCCTCCCTCAATCATATAGAAAAAAAATAAAAAATAAAAGAGCTAACTGGGAAGCTTTCACAAATGAGACAGAACAACACTTTGAAACCTTAAACAGCACACCCATCACTAACATCAAGAATGCTGTACACACATTCAACACGACTATCCAAAACGCCGACAAGAAACACATTCCAAGAGGTAACATAAAAAAACACAACCCCAACTTCTCACCAGAAATTCAAAACCTCATCATACAATGCGACACACTGAAACACTCCCCAGCACCCCACACACAAGACATCAATCAACAAATTCAAGCACTCAACATCCAGATTAACAACAAAATACAAGAACAAACACTAAATTGGAATAACTCCCCGCCATAGAGTGGCTTCGGTCACCCAGGTTTATTGTGGTCGGCAGGGAGGGTTGTGTGGGGGGCGCTCGGTTATGGCCTTGGCCTTGCTCGGGGCCTTGGGGCTGTTCGGCCAGGCAGCTTGGGGAACAGCAACAACAACAAAACAACTTCCTACAAACACTCGATCACAAAACAAACCCCAAAAAACTCTACAAAACACTAAACAGCATCACACTTTCCAACAGCAACACAACACAATCACAACAACAGACTCTACTCCTTCACGTAAACAACAAGCAAACACTCTCATCAATCACTTCTCTCATGTCAGTCACCTAAAACCCCACAAAGACGACCGACGTGTCATCCGACGAAAAAGACAATTCCCACAGACCCTGACTATACACCCTTCACCAACAACCAGACATGGTGATGGGCTGGTCTATCAGAGTGAGAGCTGAGCAATCTCTGCCATACCCATAGCTTACTCTGACTGTTCCTTTAACTTATATATTTTCTAGATCTCAAGTGACGGCGTCTCTTCCGTGGATTGACCTCCCAATCTACCAAGATTGGAAGCCAAAGCATCACATTTTTCCCTTGCCCCTCAACTTTCTCTTCATAATTGCTAAGGGGCACAGGGCCCTGGGTGGGGCTTTGGTTTCCCGGGCGTTTCCGCACCCTCCTCAGCTCCCCGCCATGGAGTGGCTTCGGTCACCCAGGCTTTATTGTGGTCGGCGGGGAGGGTTCTGTGGGGGCACTCGGTTGTGGCCTTGGAATTGCTCGGGGCCTTGGGGCTGTTCGGCCAGGCAGCTTGGGGAGCAGCAACAACAACAACCAGACAAAGCATATCATCAACAATCTCAGGCTCTCACCCGCCTGTGGCCTAGACAACATAAGCAACATTCACCTCAGACACCTGGGACCACAAGGCATACAAGCACTCACTAACATATCAAACTACAGCTACTCACACAACACAATACCAGACATCTGGAAGCATGGTATCATCATCACATTCCCCAAACCTAACAAAGACCCCACACTACCCTCCTCACACCGCCCTATCACACTCCTTTGCACCCCCTCCAAAGTCATAGAGTGCCTTGTACTACAACTGATGACACCTGACTTATCCCTTTCTCCAACACAACACGGCTTCAGGCCATTGCACTCCACAAACACTCTTCTTACAGACCTTACACAAAGAGCTTTTGACAGCATCAACTCAGCTAGACCACCACACAGATCAGTACTTGCCACACTCGACATTAGTAAAGCCTTCGATGCCATCCCCCGCCACAACCTAACAAAGTAAATCTACAACACAAACATGCACAACAACACAAAAAGATGGCTGGCCAACTTCTTAGCAGGCAGATGTGCACACGTATCTTTTGCCGGTCAGTCATCTAGCACTAGAAATTTCCCAAACGGAGTCCCGCAAGGATCCGTCCTGTCGCCCACACTCTTCAATCTGTACATGTATGATATAAATACACCAAATTCACCCCAAATAACCATAGCCTCCTACACAGACGACATAACACTCACAAGCACGCACCAAAATCCAGACACAGCAACAAGACTATCTTGACACATTACATGAATGGTGCACTACAAACAGACTCAATCTAGCCCCAGCTAAATCCACTGCAACCCTCCTCACAAGCTGGACAGGAGAGCACGATTACGTCCCGGGACTCAACATAAACAACACACCCCTAACACACACACACACACACACAAAATCCTAGGAGTAACATCCGACACCCAAATGACATTCAAACAGCACACCACAAACACGAAAAAGAAACTGACACCCAGACTAACGCCCTCAGATCACTTGCCCACACAACATTTGGACACAACAAAGAAACCACCACCACAGTCTACAAACAATACATAAGATCAGTTATGGAATACGCAAGCCTGGCCTGGGCTTCTAACCTAGCTGAAACACATCATAAGACCTTACAGACTATTCAAAATAAAGCCCTGAAAATCATCACAGGATGCACAGCTACTACACCAACAGATCACCTACATCAAGAAACCAAAGTCCTCAAAGTCAAAGATCATCTAGACATGAGAGGCACTCAATTCCTGGCAGCAGCCTCCACGAACCAAGACCACCCACTAAACTACATGGCAACACACCCACAGACACCAAGAAATATCAAAACAACACCCAGCACACGGTATCACACACAATTACTGTCCTTTCTCCCTCCCTGCCCACCCCGAACCAACTTCCAGAAGCACATCCATACTCATATCTCTCGCCGATCCATCCACTCACTCACAGACAACACGCAGCTGCAAGCACGACCTCCCGAAATCCATCCTTCCGAATCCTCCCTTCCTCGCGAGGACAGAGTCCACCTGGCCAGGCTGAGATGCGGACACCATCCAGCTCTCCTGAGCTATCGGAAGAGACTGGATGACTCCGTTGTCGACGCCTGCCCGGGATGTAACACAGCACCCCATACCATTAACCCTTAACTGTCGGCGCGCAACTTATGTCGTGTGAAATAAATTTGGACTATGTGGCGGTTCACAACTTATGTTGTTCGCCATTTTCAGCACGTAATGTTACTGAGAGAGAGAGCTGAGTGGTGGGACGAGCATAGCAACTCTATAACCGCTCCCCACCACTGCGGTGGACCTACTGAACTGAATCCCACCCTTCCCTCCCCTCTCACACTCGCTACACAGGGAATTATGTAGGGAAATGACCTAATTACAGGGTTTTTGCACTCGTGTTGCACGATCGTTGCAAGAGAACCAGTGGTCGTACAAGGATGGTTCAGGTGTCATTGAAAAGCTCTGTTTACGCCCTTTCAGGGATAGATACTTGTTTTACGCTCTGGGTCTTATTTAGGCATGAAAATGATCACGTAAACAACCCTATTTAGGGTAAAAAAAAAACGCTGGGCGCTACGGTCAAATAGACCACCTAGCCCGCTAAATAAAGGTTAAACACATCATAGAAGACTGCATTTCACACAACCACTTACGCCAACAACACAATCTACACTCAATGAGAGCTCTGTGGGAAAGCCCGATCATGGCCATGGCCTTCCTCAGGGACTCGGGGCTGTTCGGCCAGGCAGCTTAGGGAACAACAACAACCCTAGTAGAAATCTTTTCACTTAGCTTTAATAAACATATTCAGTTCAGTTCTACAAAACAATATCGACACCACACGTAACACCAATTATACTGCAGTACAGTACTGTATTTATAAGGCAGGCAGTGATATTAATACAGTAACAACTTTAGCGTCCTAGATGCTCAAGAAAAATGGATGAGCATAAATACCTTACATACATAAAATTTTAAGACTGAGTGTTCCACACATAAGTGCAGTTTCAGTCTCTTGTCCTAATGGCGGCATTCCAGGCAACCCTGTTAAGGGCTGCTTCACTTGTCAAGTTCTTGGATTTGAGATCGGCGCGTATAGTCCGATCCCAGGTCTTCCTCGGTCCACCCCTTGGTGCAGCTCCCTCCACAATCACATACCTGCATTTTTTCACCAAATTTTGTTCAAACATTCTCTCCACATGTCCATACCATCCCAGTCTACTTGTACGCATCACCTCGCTAATACTCTTTATACCTAAACGTCTCCTCAGCTCAACATTTGTTATTCTATCCTGTAGCCTGGCCCCACACATCCATCTCACCATTCTCATCTCATTACGCTCCATTCTGTTGACATCCTCTACTTTAACGGCCCATGTTTCTGAGGCATACGTCATTGCACTTCTAACACATGAGGCATACACCTTTCCCTTCAGGGGGAGAGGCATTCTTTTCATGGTCAGGATTGGCATCAATTCTCTGAACTTCCCCCAGCCACACCTAATTCTAGCAACAGTGGCAGCCTCGGCCCCACCACCGGCAGAGATGGTATCTCCTAGGTAACAAAACTTATTCATCAGCTCCAAAGACTCATTTCCAAAATTCACAGCCACAGGATCATCACTTAACACAAGCTCGCCTTTGCACACTACGCACTCAAATTTCTCTATTTCTGACTTATCCTTCGGCAGGGGCCCCTTTATTCTACTACAGCGCTTACTCCCATGGTGTACCCAACATCGACAGATGCTACATTGAATTGAGTTAACGCCCACTCCCTTTCCACACACTGCACATGGGTATGCACCGCTCTTTTCCACATTGCCTCGTCTCAAACTACAATGCATAACCTTGGTTTTGTTAATATTAACTCTTAGTGGCCATCCATATACTGTAGTGTGTTGGATTAGCGTGGGAGGCTGGGGGCGGTGTTGTGGAGGGATACACGAGAGGGCCGGATTAACGCGTAACATGATGGTACCACCTGGTTAATGGGTCAACACTGTCAACACACGACCCAAGTGTACCACCAACACCCGGCTCTCATCCAACACCTCACTCACCACCTGTATACCAACTCTGTTCAATTAATATTTTTTCACCAACCAACTTTACTTCTAAACTCAATTAGCCTAATGAAATGAACAAATACATGTGGCACTCCTAGGATACTCACACAGACCTTGCGGAGTCTCTTAGTTTTTTTCTTCACATATACAGTTCCGGTACTTATGCTTCATCAGATTTACTTCATAATGCTCATGGAACATGAAATGTACTTCAATCACGTATTAATCTAAATTGGCAAACAAATTAATAACTTTAAAAATGGGTTACCTTGGAAAGTGTGACATTACATTTATGTTTACCATACACGTATGGCTAAACAAGTACAGTATCACCATCCATAATTTTTCCACTTAAACATTTGTATGACCAGGACTTTAAGCCAAGTGTGGAATTTTTAAGAAACTAAAGGAAAAATTACTTTATTAGATGATTAGTGTCGTGACAGGACAAGATTATAGAGCATACAAATGTAAAGAACGGTAAGAACCAATATTTCACTTCTTAGAACATATAAATGTATAGAAAAAAAAATCCCTTTATGATTATGAATTTATAGCAAGCCAAATGGTAAAAAGTATCAGTGTATCTTGAAGACTAAAGGCTTACTCAGTTAATACCGAGGACCATCGCATTTTAGTATTTTCAACATTAGCCTAACCTAACCTAACCTAACCTAACCTAACCTAACCTAACCTAACCGAAAACTAACCGACGCTCTAAACCCAGCTCACGTTCCCTGTTTATGGGTGCGCGACGGTCTAAACCCAGCTCACGTTCCTTGTTTATGGGTACGCGACGGTCTAAACCCAGCTCACGTTCCCTGTTTAGTTTTCGGTTAGGTTAGGTTAAGTTAAGTTAGGTTAAGTTAGGCTAATGTTGAAAATATTAAAATGCAATGGTCCTCGGTATTAAACAACACTGTTGGCTAGGCCTATATAAAAGAAAATAAACAAAACACTAAAATTAACTAGGCCTAGTAAAAAGGCTGTCCGGGGTATCTTCAATTTGGTAAATTGATATGGTGTGATAGTCACGAGTTTTAGCATGTGTGTTTTTTTTTTTTTGCATTTTTTCTTTGATAGGCCTATACAGTGTTGTTTTACCTAACTAAGAAACCTAACCTAACCTAACCTAAAATTAATACGTGGATAGAAACTAACCTAAAATGTACGCAATTACCAAAGCAGCACTGGATTGCGCAACTGTAAGGTCCCCCGAGTAGCGTAGGAGGGAAAACAAAATCTATAACCTAAAGCAGAAATCCCGTAAAACAGGACTTGTCATTAGGCCTATGCAGACAAGACTCTGTGTTTTACCCTATATCTCCCTTATAATACATTTGCGAAGGGAAGGACATAGGCCTATATAGCCTAGGACTGAAGACTATTATATAACATACAGTACCTATAGGCTACACAAACATCGATGGGGCTTGTAACTGTCACACCGTAAAATCTTACCTTCAATTTTTACCCCTAACCTAACCTAGCCTAACATAAGGGGGTAAGGGGGGGGGGGGGGGCCTTATAATCCATTTCCGCATACTGCCACCTATACCACGTCATATGATCACTTACCTCATACCTTCCTGTTAACCTAAGACGTGCGCATGGGGGGTATGAGACACCACACTCCTGTGCGCATGTATTTGAGCTGTTCCCATCACTAACATCGTTATTTTACCATAAATAGCATTAATACTTATCCATATGCGCCTATTATAGGTTGATTATAAAGGTATTAACCTGTTACAACAATAAAACAAGTGGAAACAGTGTTTGGATGGTCAAAATCGGCGATACAGACCGGGAGTTACATAATGTATGGCTGAGGCAACCTCCCTGCCTTCCTCCCCTCCCCTTGTCTGGAGAGACACTGTTACGCAATAGTCTCTCTCTCGCTCTTTCCCACGCTTGGTAATAGTGATGACAACGCCCTGCTACCAACTCGCTAATGTTAGCACGAAAATAGACCACAGAATAAGGGAATAACAGGGAAAATAGGTGATAACTGAAGGAGGGGAGGAAAGTGGGGAAGGAGGGGAGGTGGAGGAGTGATATTTGGCATGGCCCAGGGGCAAAAAAAAAAAAAAAAAAAAAAAATTGTTTTGGGTGTTTTAAATGGATTTTTTTCCCCCTGACTCTTAAGAGTCTTCCCGCAGTCGCCCAGGGGAACTCTTAAGACTCTCCCCGCAGTTCCCGGGTTAAATAGGCCTACAATAATAATTTGTTTAGCTTGTAGGCCTATAGGTGCAATTATAGACCTAGCCTATACCAAATGGAGTATAGTTGGTACGATTTTAGTTTCTGCACACCTATTTGACAGGTACCGCCAACGATTTAATACATAGGCTATTTGTTTTCGGTTTCCACGCATCCAACACCAAGCTACACCCTTTCTGGTGTACGAAACACTAAAAAAGCAATGGGAACACTTTAATAATGATAATATGAGACGAAATATAAAGACAACTCTGTTGCGTTCGTGGAAGTAGCGTCGCTTTGTTTACTTTACGGTATATATTTATGTAACTCTCTCTGGGGCTGGAAATATTTTGACAATTGAGTCACCCATAAAATTTCAGTTTTCTTATACAATTATTAAAGAAAACAAATGTACTAATATGGGTAACGAAATCAAATCGTAAAATATATATTTTTATTATCGTTTATTTAGAGAAAACTTAATGCAATTAATTGTAGCCCATTTTTTATAAATTAGAATATACTAATTGTAAGGTTAGGTATTCACTTACTATGAATCTCTGCCATACCCATAGCTTACTCTGACTGTTCCTTTAACTTATATATTTTCTAGATCTCAAGTGATGGCGTCTCTTCCGTGGATTGACCTCCCAATCTACCAAGATTGGAAGCCAAAGCGTCACATTTTTCCCTTGCCCCTCAACTTTCTCTTCATAATTGCTGAGGGGCACAGGGCCCTGAGTGGGGCTTTGGTTTCCCGGGCGTTTCCGCACCCTCTTCAGCTCCCCGCCATGGAGTGGCTTCGGTCACCCAGGCTTTATTGTGGTCGGCGGGGAGGGTTCTGTGGGGGCACTCGGTTATGGCCTTGGAATTGCTCGGGGCCTTGGGGCTGTTCGGCCAGGCAGCTTGGGGAACAACAACAACAACAACAACCACATCTAAAGGCATGTAGATATTTTAGGCTAGTTGAAAGTATCCAGGCGGTCAAGGCGATAGTGTTCAGATTCATTATTAGCAGTGATCGCTTTCTATTCCGTTGTGTTGTAATTGGCTGCATTAAATAACGTTTTCGTACTAGAGGTTTAGCAATAACTTCCTACGATATAAAGCTGTATCCGTCAACGGACTGCAATATTATAAGCCTAAACAGTGTTAAATATTCTCCCCCGCCAACAATTGCTGATAAATTACCGAAAACATTGAAAATTAAAACTCAGACGAACCGTAGGAAGTGGTTTAGGAATAAAATATTCAAAACACAAAGCGAAATAGTCCTTGATAAACAAAACTGGTTTGCAAATAATGGTATATTAGAATATAGGTTTGAGTCAGCGGTCATAGTAAAGCTTACACAAGGTTTTGATATTCAAGTTAAATGGAAACGGGGACGAAAAACGCTCCAAAAATTCATTATTAATACTATTGAAGAGGAAAACCTGAACACTGACGAGGCCAACCTGATTACTAACATTAACCAAGTAATTCACGAAGCCAAACAGGTTATTGAAGAGGCCAACCTTGATATTTACGAGGCAAGGGTAGTTACTGAGTTACAAGCCTCAGGGGCTATAGCCGATTTAAATAATGTAAAGGAAGTCGCAATTCAACATAATATTGCTTATAACAACAATAGCAACCTCGGTGTAATTGAAGATAAAACAAAATATATTGCACAAATCAGACAATATGTTGCGGACCTCAACCAGGACAGTGAAGATATCAGACAGGATATAGCAAAACTCATACAACACATAGTAGAGAAAAGGGCTATTGCTAGCCTCAGACAGGATATTGCAAACCTCAGGCAGGGTATTGCAAACATCAACTGGGATATAGCACATCACAGGTTGGATATTGTATATAAACAGTATTTGCCTCACATTACTCCTGTACAGAGTTCGAGAATTCTTCACTGACGAGCAGTTGGCCGTAATATATAAAAGTCATGTGCGCTCTCAGATGGATTACTGTTCACCTCTGTGGGGTGGAAGTGGAGTGGTTGCATTGAGGCAGTTGGACAAAATTCAAAATAAAGCTATTAGATTAATCAATAACCCTGCAATCACACAGGACCTTCCTACATTAGCCATACAAAGAAACGTTGCATCCCTTGCATTATTCTACAGATATTTTCACAGCAATTGTTCCGAGGAACTTGCTTCAATTGTGCCGCCTCTCCACATCTTTCCCCGTAGAACTAGGGCAGCTGAGAGCGCCCATGAATTTACACTTTCTCCTCCACAATCCAGAACTTCTGATTATCAGAATTCATTTATCCCCAGAGCTACTACTCTTTGGAATTCACTTCCCTCGAATTGCTTTCCACAAACTTACAATCAACAAATGTTTAAATCCAGTTGTTACAAACATTTTATGAATGGAAGATGCCTTTAGGCACATGGACCTTTTTGTTTTATCTGTGTTTTTCCTTCCTCCGTTCATTGTCTCTTAAAAAAAAAAAAAAAAAAAAAAATTGACCCCGAGAACCTGTACAGGCATAGGCTTCGTGCCAAAGGATAGATTAACCTAAGAAGTGCGCATGGGGGGTATGAGACACCACACTCCTGTGCTGACGTATTTGAGCTGTTCCTATCACTAACATCGTTATTTTACCATAAATAGTATTAATACTTATCCATATGCACCTATTATAGGTTGATTATAAAGGTATTAACCTGTTACAACAATAAAACAAGTGGAAACAGTGTTTGGATGGTCAAAATCGGCGATACAGGCCGGGAGTTACATAATGTATGGCTGAGGCAACCTCCCTGCCCTCCTCCCCTCCCCTTGTCTGGAGAGACACTGTTCCGCAATAGTCTCTCTCTCGCTCTTTCCCACGCTTGGTAACAGTGATGACAACGCCCTGCTACCAACTCGCTAATGTTAGCATGAAAATAAACCACAGAATAAGGGAATAACAGGGAAAATAGGTGATAACTGAAGGAGGGGAGGTGGAGGAGTGATATTTGGCATGGCCCAGGGGCAAAAAAAAAAAAAAAAATTTGGGTGTTTTAAATGTTTTTTTTCCCTTACTCTTAACCTCTGAAGTGCGCATGGGGGTAATTGGAAACGTCCCCCTGTGCTGACGTATTTGAGGTGTTTCCGTCACTAAAATATTCATTGTGCCATTAATAGCATTAATATTTATCCATATGCGCCTATTATGGGTTGATTATAAAGGTATTAACCTGAAACAACAATAAAACGAGTGAAAACAGCGTTTGGATGGTCAAAATCGGAGATATAGCCCGCGAGTTGTATAATGTATGGGTGAGGCAATCTGCTTTCCCGCCAATTTCCCCCAAGGCCACTGAGACGCAGTCGATCGATACTCTCTCTCTCTCTCTTGCACTCGCTTGCTATCAGTGATGACCACACCCTCCAATCGGATTTCTAATGTTAGCACGAAAATATACCTCAGAATAAGGGAATAACAGGGAAAATAGGTGATAACTGAAGGAGAGGAGGAAAGTGGGGAAGGAGGGGAGGTAGAGGACTGAGATTTTGCATGGCCCAGGGGCCAAAAAAAAAAAAAAAAAAAAAAAAAAAAAAAATATAAAAAAAATTTTTTTTTTCGATGTCAAAAGTTGATTTTTATTTTCTCTGACTCTTAAGAGTCTTCCCGCAGTGCGCCGGGGGAACTCTTAAGAGTCTCCCCGCAGCTCCCGGGTTAAGAGTCTTCCCGTAGTCCGCCGGGGGAACTCTTAAGAGTCTCCCCGCAATTCCCGGGTTAAGAGTCTTCCCGCAGTCCGCCGGGGGAACTCTTAACCTCTGAAGTACGCATGGGGGGTATGAGACACCTCTGCCTGTGCGCATGTATTCGAGCTGTTTCCCTCACTAAAATATTTATTTTACCATAAATAGCATTAATACTTCTCCATATGCGCCTATTATAGGTTGATTATAAAGGTATTAACCTGTTACAACAATAAAACAAGTGGAAACAGCGTTTGGATGGTAAAAATCGGCGATACAGGCCGGGAGTTACATAATGTATGGCTGAGGCTAAGGACTGGAAACGAGCACTCTCGGAGTTTGAAACTTGGGTCCATTGCTTAAAAGCAGTATCATGAAAGCAGTGGTCTCTCCGACTTTCTTAAACACAAAAATATGTACACAAACACAACTTTACATATAAATGCATGTAATTTCACACGCAATCGTCCATATCCCCGCCAACACCTATGCAGTGTTGACTAACATGAGAATAGCTCTGAATTATTTAGATGAAGAGATGTTAGCAAAAATAATAGGGACAATAATACGACCAAGACTGGAGTATGCAGCAGTGGTGTGGTCTCCACACCTTATAAAACATAATAAAAAAATGGAAAGAGTTCAGAGAGTTGCCACTAATATGATAGCTAGCCTTAGAGACCTGCCTTATGAGGAGAGATTGGAGAGGCTAAAGCTGCCAACGCTGAGGGAGAGGAGAGAGAGAGGTGACATGATCATGATGTTTAAGTGTGTGAAAGGTTTTGAGAAGATCGACAAGGGAGATTTTGTGGTGAGGGACGAGGGAAGAACCAGGGGTCATGATTGTAAGTTGAGGAAAGTTATATGTAAGTCTGATGTAAGAAAGTTCAGCTTCCCGTATAGAAGCATTGAGTGTTGGAATAAGTTGGATGGGGAGGTGGTGGGAGCAAGAAATATCCAAACTTTTAAAGCAAAATTGGATAAATGTAGAGAGAGAGACAGGACAACACGAGCTTAGGCTCAAATCCTGTATACTACAATTAGGTGAGTACATATTGGCGACATAATGTCTCGCCAGAAAACGAACAGCCCAGGACGATGCCAGACGCCAGTCACCCACGAGACACGTTAGAGGCAACACATTTTTGTTCTGTTGTTCGTTATCTCTCAGCTTATTGTAAGTAATTTTCTTATAAATACTTACCAGTCACAAAAGGATCTGTGTTAACAACTTATTTAGCTGATAAATATTAGAATTGAGCTGATGTCAACGGGTTGCTTTGATATGTACTGATAACCATTTTACAACTATTCTTGTGTTTTTGCTTTACAGGAACAATGCCGAAAAGATGTGCTGCATTCAATTGTCGTGGAAACTACAGGGGAGAGCCATACAGTCCTATGGTGTGTTTCCCGAATGAAGAACAAGAACGACATGCATGGATTAGTGCTATGCCAAATAGCCCATAAAGTTTGAGAGACCGGTCAAAACTATGGATTTGTGCATCACACTTCGACTGCGATTGGGTCACAGTTCAGGGAGAAAAACGACCAGCTGGGCCTCCTACAGTTTTTAAAGGTGTACCCAAGTCTTGCCTCAAACAACTTACGTCAGCTCCTAGGTTAACAAAAACAGTGACAAGTGAAGCAAGACTTAAAAAACAAACTGAATTTGAAAATGAACAAGACAAAATGCATAGTTATGACAAATTTGCAGGAGAGATTGGAAAACACTTACCTGAGTTTTATATAATGCAAAATGGTAGAGAACTGACAATGTTTAAGACAGATGGTAATGGTAGAGCAGTTGATAAGTTTCTTCATTTTAAAGAGGTACAGTCTCCTTTTGGTTTTCTGCAGCTGGTAGTAGCAGAGAAAAGTGGCTTGGAGATACCAAAAAGTAAACTGAATCTTCAAAAAAATAGCTTGGTAAGTAAGTGGTCTCAAATTGAAGAAATAGTGAAAATTATGAACACTCATGAAGCGACTAATACTGACCGCTTAAAAAGAATAATTTCAGAACTTGACTCTATCACAGAATTTCATGAAATTGAAGGTTTTCAATTCATTCAAGCACAGTTACAACTCCTTCTTATTCCTCCTAAAAATCGCCGATATACAAAGCATATGTTAATTCTTGCAGCAGAACTGTTTTGTATATCACCTGCAGCATATAGAATGCTTAGAAACTCCAAAGCAATTAGTCTTCCTTGTGAGAAACAGATTCGCCAATTGTTATCTCGCACTTATGCTGACAAGTGTCTCCAATCCTTTTTGATCAGTTGAAGCCACAACAGCGGTTAGTTAACATTTTGTTTGATGAAGTCAAGCTTAAGCAGGCCCTTATATTTACAGGAGAGCATATAGTAGGCTATGCAACAAACGGACCAGAAAATCTAGCAACATCTGCTCTTGCTATTGAAGTTGTTTGTCACTATGGAGGACCACGGTACATCATACGAATTCATCCTGTATCAAAACTGAATGCTATTCAACTGAAGGAAATATTACTTGAGGCTGTATATGTTGTTAAAGCTAGTGGTGGCCATCCAGTATCGTTCGTCTGTGACAACTGTCCACTGAATCAAGCTGTTTACAGAATGCTTGGGGGTCCTGGAAAAGTAACACTAGCACCAGATGGCATAAATGTTTTCCTTGTCTATGATTATGTTCACACCCTCAAGAATATGAGAAACAACTGGATCACAGAGAAATGTCAAGAATTACATTTTAGCAAGGACGGTACAGAATATTTGGCGTGTTGGAGTGATGTTAAAGCTCTTTACAATGAAGATCAGAAGACACCACTTCGTCTTCACCACTTCATCAAAGTGGATCTGGAACGCAGACAAATAAACAATAAAATAAGGTGGGAAACAAGGAGGGGGGTGAAGGAGAGGGAGAGAGAGATAGCTAGAAATGTGAAGGATAATCCAAAAATATTCTGGAAGTACATTCAGGAAAAGTTAACAAGAAGAGTAGGGATCCCAGAGCTGGTGGGGGGGGTTGAATGATGGGAGTAGAGCGGAGACTGATAAGGAGAAAGCAGAGGTGCTGGGGAAATACTTTGGGGGGGTACTAACAGTGGAGTCGGAGGATGCAGTGCCTACTATTCCCATCAAACAGGCACCGGCACTAGAACTAATAGAGTTTTCCCATGCTAGAATAAGAAGGGCTATAGAAAAAATGAACAGTAGTAAGTCACCGGGACCGGATGGGATACACCCAAGAATCATAAAGGAAGGAGGGGAGATGTTAGTAGAGCCATTGAAAATGTTATTTGAGGTATCGTTTAATACAGGACAAATCCCGATGGACTGGAGAGAGGCGAACATAACAGCTATATTTAAGAAGGGAAAGAGAAATGACCCAGGGAATTATAGACCAGTCAGTTTGACAAGTGTTGTGTGTAAACTAATGGAAATGGTAATTAGAGAAGGAATAATGGATCATATGAAGTCAAACCAACTTTTCAGTGGGAGACAGGTCGGATTCTTGCCGGGGAGGTCGACGGTACTACAGCTAATTAAGGTGGTAGATGATTGGATGCAAATTCTAGAAGATGGTGATGTAATAGACGTGGTATATTTCGATTTTATGAAGGCCTTCGATAAGGTCCCACATAAAAGGTTAATAGAGAAAGTTAGAAGCTATAATATAGGGGAGAATGTGTGAAATGGATAGAAGCCTTCCTGAAAGATCGGAGACAGAGGGTACTGGTGAATGGAATAGGCTCGGGATGGAGGGAAATTACAAGTGGGGTACCTCAGGGATCTGTGTTGGGACCACTGCTGTTCGTTATATTTATCAACGACTTGCCTGAAGTTATAACTAATGGAAGTGAGGTATACCTGTATGCGGATGACACTAAACTGTATAGAAGAGTGAGGAGTAAGGAAGATATGGGTTTGCTTCAAGGAGATGTGGAGGGCATGAAGGGATGGTCTGAGCATTGGTTAATGCCTTTTCATCCAAAAAAATGCAAGTACATGCGGATTGGGACCAGCAAGATAGACAAGGTAGGATACAGTATGTATGAAGCGATGGAGGAAGTGAGTGCAGAAAAGGATATAGGAGTAGTGATACACAATAAGTTAAATTTCTCAGAACATTTAGCGGAAAAGATAAACAAAGCCAATAGAATTGTAGGGCTGATAAGGAGGACATTTGTGTCACTTGACGAAGAAATCTTCAGGAATCTCTATACAGCGCTGGTTAGGCCGCACCTGGAATATGCGAACCAGGTGTGGGCTCCATATATGGTAAAGGATATAGAAGCAGTGGAGAAAGTGCAGAGGAGAGCTAGCAAGCTGGTACCAACGTTGAAGAACGCGGGCTATGAGCAGAGGTTGAGGACACTGGGGCTTCCGACACTGGCATATAGGAGAAAGAGAGGGGATATGATAGAGACTTTTAAGATAGTGTCAGGAAAGTACGATGAGGATGTGTGTGAAGGTATCTTCTTGATGCGGGAGGGAACAAGAACGAGAGGACACTCTAAGAAAATTTACAAAGAAAGAAATAGGCTTGAGAAGGCTAAGAACTCATTTTGTGATAGAGTGGTAAACGAGTGGAACGCACTGCCCCAGTATGTAGTCGATTCCGAATCAATAAGGGAGTTTGAAAGTAATCTTGATAAAGCATGGGGAAGACAAGATTTGAAGTTTGATTATAAAACAAAAATACAGAATAGTAAAAATGTTGCGTCTGCTACCGCCGCCGCCAACACCGTGAACGACCGCAGCAGTGCAAGTACTGGTACTGAGCTGGATACACAGGCATAGTTTGCCTTTTTCCAGAGGATCTACTGTAAGAAACTGTAAGAAACTGTAAGAAGTCTGACAAAACTCACACGCTCATCAGTATTTCCTAAACCATTGCAACGTCAGAGTGTGCCCTTAGTTTGCCAAGTGTTCAATGAGAAAACGATTGCTGCATTTGAAGGTCTTAAAGGAACTGTTAAATTTCAGGATGGAACAGTGATATACATAACACTGGTAACCAATTGGTTTAAAATGATGAATGTTAAAAGCAAGTACAGCGCAGTTCATTTACGAGACCAATATCGTGAACCTTGGACATTAAACTGTACAAACTTCAAAGCTCTGCAGGAAATGTGTACAGTTGTATCCAGCTGTCGGTGGACTGGTGGGCATGGCAGAGAGAAGAAACTAACACAGTCAACAGCAGATGCCTTTGTCATCACAACAAGGTATAACATAGAAGCAGCACAATATCTTTTTGAAACCCATGATTTTGCTTACATCCTACCTGCTGTTTTTTCACAAGATCCCCTAGAAAAGTTTTTTGGTCAAGCAAGACAACGTAGTGGAGGAAATTTTTACATTGACATTGGGGATGTTCAAGCAGCATCCAAAGTACAGCAGGTGTATCATATACACCTTAAGATTGGGTGAATCTTTCACAGGGATTGCTCCACTGTAGTCAACCCCGGTAACTTTGTAAGGGTCACCTGGGGTGGTTCGCAGGTTTGGTAAGGGAGGAATTCCGACGGGATCATAAGGTGTTCCCTGTACTCTTCTACACTTTAAGCATTTGTGAAGGACTTTCTTGACCACCTGCCTGATTCTAGGCACCCACCATCGTTGTCTTACATAGGTGACTAATTATGACCAACCCCATAATGACAACAGAGTCGGTGACACCTATCGATGATAAGATGGGTGAAGGGATGATTGGGGGGCAGTAGTATTGGATACTTACTTGCCTCAGAGAGGGCTGCCAATCGTAATCTGCCTCCGCAATGTATCAAGTCCCCCTTCAAGTGTAAGCCCAACTGATTGATCAGGTTATTCCTAGACTTTGTTCCCTTAACCAGTAATTTATATTCCTGCGTATATATTTCTTGTTGACAGAGCTTATGTAATAATTGATCTGCAATTCTGATCTCCTTCACATTGAGGTAAGCACTACCTGTGGACGGTGTGCCTTTAATTTTTGCTTTTACATTTTCTACAAATCGTATCACCCATGCTGTAACACGTTGTAACTTTTCATAGCTGCTGAATCTATCCCACTCCCATAACCGTGTGTCTTCGTCAGGCACCGAGTCAATTACCGGTGCCACAATAGCAGTGTGTTGCTCGCTCAAATCTATATTCTCTGGCCATTTGTTGGGATCATTAAGCCAGCATGGGCCATTCCACCACAACGCAGAAGATTTGAGAAATTTAGCAGAGACACCACGAGTAATGCAATCACTTGGATTCTCTTTGGTAGACACATACCGGAACTGTGCGGTTGGGAGCAGGGTACGAATTTCGTCGACACGGTTGGTGACGTACACTAGTAGCTTCTTACGGCTATGTAACCAGTAGAGCGTAATTTGGCTGTCACTCCATACAACTGTCTCCGAGATATTTAGCAAATTTTTAAAAGTTTCCTCTACAAAGTGAACGAGTCTAGCAGCCAACAGAACTGCAGTCAGCTCTAATTTTGGGATGGAAAGGGATTTGATCGGGGCGACTTTCGCCTTCGCCATGACTAGACGGCTGCCACTTGTGTCAACAAAGTATATGGCGGTGCCGTACGCGACCTTGCTAGCGTCTGAGAAGGCATGAATGGAAACAGGATGGTCCATGACAACTCTCCGAGGAAAATTAAAACCCTTACAGAGACGAAGATCCGAAATAATGTCTTCCCACTCCTGAACCAGATCGCCAGTCAAAACCTCATCCCAACCTAATTTTATCCTCCATAATTGCTGAAGGAATAATCTCGATTTGATCGACACCGGTAGAACTATCCCCAAGGGGTCAAAAAGTTTAGCGGTCATACTCAAGCAAATTCGTTTTGTAATCTGCGAATATTGCGCGTACTGAACGCCGAATGAGAGGGTATCGGTGTCCGTTTTCCAAAACAACCCTAGCACTCTAACATGTTCCTGCTGTACAGCCGCCACACCATCCCGTTGCAGTACAGTCCGCAAAACAGAATTATTAGTCGCCCATTCACGCAAATGTAGATGGGCGTCATTCATAATCTCTCGGACTACAGCATAGGTATCAACCAGGAAATCTTCTTCATTTCCTGTACCCAATAAATTGTCCCTGACCGAATCTGATGAATAATCTGCGGATCTGCACTGACATAAGACAAATGTTTCAAAATGGTGGCGTTTAAAAGGAATTGGGAACAAGTCGCTCCAAATAAAACTGCCCGGAACCGGTAACAAATTAGGGGGGAATCCAGTTGCCTCGGATACTTGGGCCACATAAATCGCGTATAGTCCTGGTCGTCTTCATGGAGCCTTAACATTAGAAATGCCTTCTCAATATCAGACACCCAGGCATACTTACCGAGTCGAAACCGAAGCAAAATCTGCGCTAAATCTGGCACCAGTGAGGGTCCAGTGTACAGGCAGTCATTAAGACTAGGATGACGTTCACTCATCTTGGCGGAACAGTCGAAGACAATACGCACTGGCGTAGTTTTGCTCTCCTTGATTACACCATGATGAGCCAAGTAATGCCCGGTATCTGACTTATCAAAAGGCACCTCTTCTATAAAACCCCGGGACACCTGTTCCTTTATGACTTTTGAGTATTCCTCGCAAAAGTCAGGCTCCTTGAGGAATCTTTTCTGAAGTCCCCGAAGACGGCCTATGGCCAAACCCTTGTTAGATGGCAGCTGATCCTTGGAATTGTTCCAGGGCAGTCTCACTTTATACTGTTGGCTGTCGGGATCGTAGGTAACGGTATCCTCATACGACGATAGTGCTTGACGCTCAACCAGTGAGTATTCCTTAGGGGTTATCCCGATATGATCTAATTCCCACAAAACATTTAAGTCATTTTTGCATGGTGGAATATTACCAGTGGACATGTATTCGTCCATTGGTGTTACTGCTACTTTCAATACAGTAATTACTTCTGTGCTGGAGCTTGTAGGCTGTGTCACATATGAACCACTGATGGCGTACCCGTACTTGGTAGGAAGCAGAATTAGACTACCTGACCTTTTATACCCAGGTTGCACTATATCGTAGTAGTGATCCGCACCGATGAGCAGCTCCAGCTGATCTGTGTCCGTTGCGTGAGGATCGGCTAATTTTATGCCTTTACTTTGTAAACTAACCAGTTTAGACTTTAGGTTAAGTTCACCTTTATGTTCTGGCAATTCATCAACCACTATTGCATCTAGATGATGAAATTTACCTATGTGTTTGTATTGCAGTGCCACAACTTTATATTCCCTAGAGGCCTGTTTCCCGGTAAATCCGTGAAGACATAACTCCTCAGTTCCTTTAGAAATGTAGAAAAGGGAGGATAGAACAGAAACTTCACAAAGGTCCTCTGAGAACATTGGTCAAGTAGCGATCTGATTTTAACACAATTATTATCCTTACCCTTTACTGGCAGCTGTACGGTGGGCAAGATTACTGTATTTTTACCTGTGGCAACGGACATTGTAGTTGAAGTAGCAGCAGTATGCTCTCTCTTGGTGTTATCCTCCGCTGGTCTACTTTCTTTCACTTGTTTTTGTGTACACAGGGAATGAAAGTGTTTGCCCTTACAAAACTTGCAGCTTCTTACGTTAGGATTAGTACAACCCGAATGGCCATGGTCTTTTGACAAGCACCCAGTGCAGAGACGTAGTTGACGGGCTCTTTTAACTTTAAGAGTCTTAAAGTATACTTCTTATACTTCATACACTTGTACCATAAATGATTGGTGCCACTACACAGAACACAGTTGAATTTCCTGTACTCACTCTGGGCGGTAAATGTTGCCGTAGCCATGGGTGTACCCCCTACTCTGTCTTGACCCGCCATATTGTACACTTCAGCCTGGAGGCAATGAGTGAATTTCTTATAATCCAGGCTCGAGTCTCCCATTTCCCGTTTTATGGTTTCTTTTAGTGGTGATGGTAACTTATTGACAAGAGTCACCACACAAAATTCCTCCAAACAAATACCATGGCTAATGATTGACCTCATCACACTCTCTGTATTGGCATAGAAGTCCTTCAGGTCAGCTGTTTGGTGTTTGGGTGACACTAATTGATTGAATTTGGTAACATAAGCTGCCTTGATTCGATCTGGATGCCCATATGTCTCTTGCAGGAGCTCAATTGCTGGGGCATAGCTTGCACTTTCGATAATGAATCCTTTGACTAGCTTATGTGCATCACCCTGAAGCTGACCCTTTAGATAGGTGAAGTGTTGTATATCTGTTAGGTCGGGATTGTCATGGATGGTACACTTGAACATCTCCCAAAATCCCGACCACATGGTGGCATCACCTTCAAATTTTGGAAGAGTAAGATGTGGTAATTTGACTGCGGATTTCTTTGGCTCTTTCTTGACCTCCTTCTTGACCTCTGTAATCAAGATCCCCTTCAGTGTGGCAACGATTATTTGTATGCCCTCCATATATAGGGTATCCTCTCTGATCACCTTGATATACTCGGCGTCCTCGTAAGTGTCGGCCAGGTCCTCCTGTGTGACCTCATACTTGTCAAGTTGCTTTTGAATACTGAGCAACCTGGCCTCCACCTCCACTCTAGACGCCGAATCAAGGAATCCGTCAATATCAGAGGTCAAGACCGTCAAACAGCCCTTAAGTCCAGCCCGACGCTTTTGTACACTTTTAGCCATGATTATACAGGAAGGAATTCTAATTACGTTAAATCAAACTATTAATGCCATACCGAATAAGTTGCGGCCAACAATACAGTACTCCGAGAAATCAAATAAATCGCGAGCCGAAAATAAAACACCCTCACGAAATGCGGAATAAGAATTGTGCGCAATGTAGACTAGCAATCTGGAGCTTTTCAATTTAACTCCTTACATAATAGTTATGAAATTATAGAATCATTACACCATAAGTTAAGAAAAGCCGGGAGGGAAATTTAGTACAATACAGTATAGGCGCTGGTTGATATGGTTTACTTGTTGAGTTGGGGCGGGTGCCCAACCACGAAAAGGGTTGAAATAGGGGAGCTATCCCCCCCGCCAAAGGCGGCTTTCTAGGGCCTTTCCTAGCTGATGCTGAGAGGATTGGGTTCTAGTCATGTGGTGATGGGCTGGTCTATCAGAGTGAGAACTGAGCGATCTCTGCCATACCCATAGCTTACTCTGACTCTTCCTTTTACTTATATATTTTCTAGATCTCAAGTGATGGCGTCTCTTGCGTGGATTGACCTCCTAATCTACCAAGATTGGAAGCCAAAGCGTCACATCTTTCCTTTGCCCCTCAACTTTCTCTTCATAATTGCTGAGGGGCACAGGGCCCTGGGTGGGGCTTTGGTTTCCCGGGCGTTTCCGCACCCTCCTCAGCTCCCCGCCATGGAGTGGCTTCGGTCACCCAGGCTTTATTGTGGTCGGCAGGGAGGGTTCTGTGGGGGCGCTCGGTTATGGCCTTGGCCTTGCTCGGGGCCTTGGGGCTGTTCGGCCAGACAGCCTGAGGAACAGCAACAACAACAACAACAAAAGTCTCCAGATGTCAAAAAGAGAAGTACCGTTTAAAGTTACAATAAATTCAAGAATTTTAAGAGAGAGAGAGAGCCTATAGGGTAATTTAAACAGGCTAAACTCAATGGGTACCGCTAATTCTATATTATTAAATTTAATAAACACCAACACCAGGATACCCCAGCACCAACTCCAACCGACTTCTGGAATGGAGAATGGAAGAAAGGGAGCTGCCTGGTCGCAGTGGAGCCCCAGCTCAACTGTGTCACTAACGGACGGAATACAACAAAGTGTAACAAAGTGTAAGTGTAACATACTTTTAAATTAGGTTTTTCCGAGGGTTTAACACATTTTCATATGATCTTTAGAGCTATCGATGACTGAAAGTACCGTATTGACAACCTTGTTACGAAAAAGACATTTTAGTACCATACTTTTTTATTAGGTTTTGCCGAGGGTTAAAACAAATTTTCTTATGATCTTTAGAGCATATAGATTCATTATTTATCTTCAAATATATCAACAAAATTTGTGGTATTAAAATAACATTAAACCAAATAGGCTATAGGCTAGGCTATATCCAAATATGGTACGATTTTAGTTACTGGACACCTATTTGACAGGTGCCGCCAACGATTTAATACATATTTTTTTTCGGTTTCCACGCATCCAACACCAAGCTACACCCTTTTCCGGTGTACTAAACACTAAAAAAGCAATGGGGACACTTTAATAATGATAATATGAGATGAAATATAAAGACAACTCGGTTGCGTTCGTGGAAGTAGCGTCGCTTGGTTTACTTTACGCTCGGAGTGACTTCCTGGTCCCGCCTTGGCGGTCGACTTAAAATGGCTAAGTTTGTTGGGTCAATTTTTTGATAAAAACTTGCATTATAGGGCGTGGGATACAGGACAGGGTTGAGGGGGGGCTCTGCCCCCCCCCGTGAATTATAATAATCGTCATCTATGTGGCCAGCAGGGGGCAAGTAAAACAGCTGGCCGTCACCTCGAGCGTCCTGGGTAAACAAACCGCGATGATCCGAAGCGACGACGGACTCCCCCCGCCGCCAATTTTCGGCCCAAACGCCCTGTTTTATTCTTGTCGAAAACCATATTTAAAAAGTTATTAGGCTAGGCCTATATCGTTTTCAATACTAGCCTAGGTCTATTACCGGACCAGAAAAAGGTGTAGCTTGGTGTTGGATGCGTGGAAACCGAAAAAAAAATATGTATTAAATCCTCGGTGGTACCTGTCAAATAGGTGTCCAGTAACTAAAATCGTACCCCAAATATAATCCAATATGAAAAGTTCAACGAGGCCGGACCCACATCAAGAGAACTGGATCACTAAACCCGTTATATTTACGAATCCTTGGCTATTTTCATATCCTAATTTACATATAGCGATTCCTTAAGGTCTCATATATTACATAATAGCCATAGGTTCGTTAATTAAAGCCACATACACTAGATATATTCAATTATATTACCTGCTAATCAATCCCTGGTCCTTTCTTATTTGTGTGACGGCCATTACGGAACAAAAGCGATGCTCTGATTGGCTGTAAGTCTTTTCTAGTTGAAAGCTGGCTTGTGATTGGTCGGCAGTTTAAAGGGACGTCAGCTGATCTAGAGCGGGCATTTAAAGTTCTAAATTAACCCAAATTATGTATAGGCCTAATAACCAAGTTTTGGTAAGGCCATTCACTTTCATATTAATATAAATGAGGTATTATTCTATAATTGCACCTATACAGGCAGGTACGGCGAGGTAAGTGATGTGGTATATAATATACGGTTTTTCACTACCCCAACTGGGTGGGGGTGGCAGACCCCACCCATAATACTAGGTTAGGTAAGGTTGTTAGGTTAGGCTAACGTCTCTCTGAAACATTGTAAATCCGTGTCACATCTAGATTGATAGACTTTTGTCAGAGGGGGGCGGAATGCCCTTATAATCCATTTCCGCATATTGCCACCTATACCACATCACTTACCTCATTATACCTTCCTGTTAAATACAATAATATTTTGTTTAGCTCGTATAGGTGCAATTATAGAAATTTACCATAAATGATGCCACTTATATCTATTAACATCATTATACTATGGCGGAAAGCGATAACAGACAAATAATTTGTTATTCTATATTTCAAAATGTGTTAGTTACTCGTAGAATTTCGTTTTCTTTGTATAAATTTGTATAGAACATTTTATATTAAGAGGCAAACTAAAATAATGTATCGCTTGGTCGCTAGAAACCTTTCTAAATCGGGTGTCATTATTGATTACATACCAAAATACATGTAGCCTAAATGTGCATGCATTATCAATATAAACCACCATAGAGCCCTTCCCTGACTTTCTTACAACTAAATAAATGCAGATTCCAGACCAAAATCAAGCTAAATTAATGTGTAGGCTATAATTTTCGATATTAAAATGTCTAGGTAGAAGGCCGATTTTTTAAAAGTTCAGGCTCGCCCAGAACAAATCGACATCTGAAAGGGGTGAATCATCTCTCTCTCCATTGAAATTGGCGATAAAGGTTCTCGCATTAACCCCTTAAATATTGATTAAATCTGAACTAACTCCGATTATTTACGCTTACCCTGTTCTTTATAGGTAGGCCAGAACTCCAGACTTCAACTTCTTCTAAATTAAAATCAACTTAAGTATCGAGTTAATTTCTATACCAATTGGGAAGAGTAAACCAGGAAATAAGAGTAGCCTAGACATTTACAGCTCATTTTCTCTAGCCCTTTTTTAGTTACAGAGGACAGAGGTTACGATTTTTGAACTAGGCCTACCCTTAATGAACAGGGAATAGATTAACTAAAACAAAATTTCCGAGTAAAAAAGTAAAATGTGTTGATATATCTAATGACACTAATGCTATTCCAAGGAAAAGGATAATATGGTTCAACCATGGTGTACAATTAGCCCGTCTTCACCCTTTCAGCATCTGTGATAAAAATAACTTGAGATTAAAGTAGATTAGGAGTGCTCAGAGAGGATTGGATAGGGATTTTTAGAAAGGATAGGAATATTCTGAAGAAAAACAAATAACAAGACTAGGGAAGCATTCACTGGAAACAACAGTGCTCTGTTGACCAATCTTGCTACTAATTAATATATAAAATGTCAGATTTTAGTGAATGTTTACCTGTTAATCTTGATGTAAGCGTCGAGACTAATAAGAAGAGTGAGTCGAAAGTCTACATAAATATTAACTTCTGCTCTACAAAAAGAAGTAAAACCTAAGTGATGATATTTCACAGTGTATTGTAGAGGTTTAAATGGAACCTATACTACCATAGCAAAAAATAAAATAAAAAATAAAACCATAAATAGAGACTTACCATGTCTTGTTTGAGACTCTGGTTAGCTGTGATGTCCTTGATCAACTCTCGGTATAGGTCAGTCCCCTCGTACAAATGGCAGATAAGTTCAAGCTTCTTCGTGGCCTCGTTGATCCCGGCCACACCTGACTTGCCCGAGGTCACGGCAAGATGGTCCAGGAAGTGCTCAGGTGGGTTGTGTAGCTTCGGACAAGGTGCTCCCAAACTGTGATGGAAGGGGCTGCATTAGCTTAAAAGTATATTTATAAGCTTGACTTTTGATATTGGTCTTTGCTATGTAACCCTCGTCGCCCGGCCAGCTTTGAACTTTAACGCCAATCGTATCGTATTTTTTTTTTTTTTTTTTTTCTTGGGGGATTTCATGATTTTCATATATTCTCGTCTCTGCAAAGAAATGGCCTTACCTAAGTTAGATATATATCAAATGCAGCACTAACTATTATCTTGTGAATGGTGACAACTAGACCGTTTCTTTTCAACTGACGGTAAATTGCAAAGTTCCCATCAAGAATTTCTCAGTTATTTTGAAGATTTTATAGTGAAATATGGTGCTACTTATATAAACTTGATATTAATGTGATGCAGAGACATAGAGGTTTCATATTTTTCCATTAAGTATCGATAAATTAGCTGCTAATTAAGGGATTCAATTTACCGTCAGATGAAATTAAACAGAGTATAGAACCCTCAACCATGAGTATAATAGGGTTGGACAGCACATATTATAGACTGAGAATGAGAGGAACACCATTTGATCCTTGGCTATGAGCATGATGCAGTCAAACTTAGCAAATAATAACGCAAGAGAAAGAGAGAGTGGAAGAGAACAAGTCCAAGCTGGACTACAGGTCCGTGGGGCCGTGTTAAGTGTTAACTCCGAAGTGCGTGGCGCGACGCACAGGATGAAATTAAAAAAAATAAAAGGGGGTTCTGTTACGGCCTAGGGCCCTAGAGGATATATTAGAGTAGATGCATGTGGAAGATCATTATATTTGGTTCAATAATAAAAAGCATACTTTGTGAAAATCGGTTCATAGTTTTGCTAGCGGAGGTATGTGCCCTATTGATTGCCTCCAATATTTAATAACTTTTTACTTGGAGCATATCCAATCTGCTGACCAAATTTCGTGGTCATCGGTTCATAACTTTTGAGATATCTTTTTAACAGACAATCCCCCGGGGGTAAGGGGGCCTTCATCTTATGGTGAAGGAAACAAAGAACATGCCCCACGCATCCTACTGCGCGTCGTACAAGGCGACTAGTAGGGGGAATGGGGGTAGATTGTCGGTACCAATTGAACAGAACTATACCCAGGAGAGGCTGTAGGCATTTGATAAAGAGTCGCTGGAACTCCTGTTTAATTTGCTTGGCCTGTCTTACTGATTCCCTTTGTGCCTCACTTACACAGAGAGTAATCCAGCTAGCTCTCACAAACACCTCCTCCTCCTATCCACTTCACTACACCAAACATGCACACCACACTTCCTTCTTCCACACCATTTGATAGGTTATATATTGTTTACAGACAGATTGACAAATAAACAAATAGACAAAAAGACAAACAAATGGAGGCAAAAACCTAACCTCCTCCAACTTCGTTGGCGGATGTAATTAAAACCATGTGCAGTTGCACGTAATGCATTTCATTAACACTGCATCACATTTTCTTTCACTCCTGTAGAAGGGAACCAACAGCAGGGCGCCGTGGACAAAATTAGAAAATAAGACCAACCATTATGCCTAAACAACAGATGAGATTATGTACATGTGCAAGTAAAAAATGAGTACCATCCCCCAAAATAACGATTTTAACACTCCATCACTCCTGTGGTGGGGCATCATGGCCGATATGTTGGATCCAATTAACAAATTGGAAGTATGTGTATGTACACTATATAATATGTGGCTCATTAATCAAATAAAAATATCCGATCTCATTTTACGTCACTCCTGTAGAAGGGAGACAGTAGCGACTAGCGAGACGATCTGGGCTAAAGTTGGTGATTGGACTCCGATATGGTCAAGGAATAGATCTAAGTACAGTATACAGTATGCATGTGCATGAAATTGGCAAAGCAAAAACTCCAAAAGACAGCCGATTAAAATTTCCATCAACTCCTGTAGAAGGGGTCCTATAGTTAACCGTCAAGGCCAAAGTATTTTAAAAGTGCCCTCTTAAAGCCTGATCAATAAACAAGAGTCTATGCATATGGAGTTCTGAACATGCATTAGCAATTTCAAAACATGTCATCAGATGGCCATTTCACTTTTCACCACTACTGCAGAAGGCGCCGATTAACGAGGCACCCAGAACGAAATTTAAGAAAAGGGCTCCGTTATGGCCTAGAGGATATATTCAAGTACACTCTTCAGATAATAGAAAAAAGTAGAAAGTAGCTACGAGGTGCCGTTGTCAAGGCTTATCCCTCAATACCTTCAACTGACCTGACCTGGCCTGATAAGCGTGTGAACGTTCATTAAATTTGGTTCAGTAATAACCGAGAAATAGCAAATTTTGATAAGAGTCCCACTACTGCAGAAGACGGCTATTTGGGGGGCGCCCAAGGCGGAATTGAAACAAAGGGCTCCGTTATAGCCTAGAAGATAGATAATTTATAATTTTATATTCATGTGTAAGGTCATTAAATTTGGTTCAGTAATAACCGAGAAAAAAACATTTGCCGGGCCCTGAATATCACTATACAATTGGACATAGTACATATATTATAGACAGAAAGTGATATAGAGAGACAATTATTGAATTAAAGAACCTGACCAATCTTCCCCAATCCTCCTCACCTGTCAAGAACTGTAGCGCCTCATTCGCCGGGCCGAGGAACACCACTCGACCCTCGGCCATAAACATGATGCGGTCAAACATAGCATACACCATAGAGGAAGGCTGGTGTATAGCGGACACGATGGTCCTCCCTCCCTGGGCCATGGACCTCAGGGTGGCCACTACGGTCTGGGCCATGTAGGAGTCCAGGCCGGAGGTGGGCTCGTCACAGAACATCAGTCGTGGGTTGGTTAAGCCCTGGAGGAAAACTTGTAAGCAAGGGCCTGGAGCTCTCGAAAAGGAGCTCCAGTCCTGACATAGATCTTGACTTACAGTGTGCTGGCTTGATAATCCAGAAGGGTTGATAGCTTCTGAATTCCTATTTTGACTAACTATTGTAAGCATTTTAGGTTAGTATAATAGTTCAACAGTTACAAAAGCGAAAGCAGATTCGACATTTCAGTAATCCTGATTCATATTTTACTGTAGTTAAAGGTGGACAATAATTTGGCTTTTGACTGCACATTATAGAAGCACCAAGATGTAAACACACACAAACACACTTCTTTTAATGCACACTTAAACTAACTTCGCACGCCAGTCCGAATATCTATATTTCTTTTCTATAGATATGACTGTACTCTGCCACTTCCCTCAGATCACACAAACACACATCACTAACCTGCTCCTCTACTAATACTATAAACACTACTATATTTGCCACTACTACTACTGCTATCACTACTACTACTGAAATGCTAAGGTGAATATATATTGTTTGTAGATCTTTACAAAGCATTCGACACTGTTGATAATTTTTTGTTAGGAAGTAAAACTTGATAGAGGTATTCCTGTAGATATTGTTTTCATAATTATGCACTATTTACGAACTCAACATGTAAATATCTGCTGGAAGGGTTATCAGAGTTGTTTTTATCCTGTAGAGACAGGTGTTAGACAAGAAGGGATACTGTCTCCATTTTTATTTAAACTATATATAGATGATATAATTGGAAACATATCAGCAGTTGATCAAGGTTTCAAACTAGGTATTAAGACTCTATATTCTTGCCTATGCGGATGACATTATTTTGCTAGCTAAATCCAAGAACATTATTGGTAATTTTTATGAAAAATTATGTAATGACCTTAATCAACAACCTAAAAATAAATAAAATAAAAAATAAATGTATGATCTAAAATAATCATAGTAACAAATAATTCAGTAAAGTTAGCTATGGATACTTTTGATGTAGGTGACTTATAAGTATTTAGGTCATATCGTACGCTCTGATTTACAGGATGGGGATGATATAGAATATATCCTTAAAACATTTTACGCTTGTTTCAAAAGTGTTCTCAGAGATCCTAAATATGTTAACAAGGACACTTTAATTTTTCTTTTCAAATCTTACTGTACTGTATACCTGATTATGGCCTTTGTTTGTGGAATAATGATTATGTGAAAAGATAAAACAAAATTAAAGCTCTTTAAGTACCTTTCTCCAATGCCCTTCGACATATAACAAGTGCTCCCTCATACAGTCCCTGTACAGGACTTGAGTCGGTGGTCTTTATGAGCCGGTATGGAGTTGCCAGAACAATCAACGAATGAAGACATAGCTGTAGCCTGACGTTCGGTTTGGACGGTAACAAGTCGGGAGTCATCATGGCGGGAGTGGAAGGTGACGTCCTTTCCCACCTGCTGAAGGAGACGCAGGTGGAAGAGGTGGTCATCACTGGCCAGAGGAGCAGAGGCAGAGATGGAGAAAAACTTAGTAAAGGAAGAAGGTGCAAAGAGAGAGGACAGAGGAGCGAGGACGAGAAGAGGATGAAACTGGAAAAGAAGAGGAAATAGAATAAGAGAGGGAAAGCAGAAAAGGGACGAGGGTGACAGCGTTATAGAGGGTGAAGAGGAAGAAGATGAAGACTCAGAAACGACAACAGGAGAGGAGATTAAAGACTGGGTAGTGGAGGTTGGAGAAGGACGCGATGAGGACGTAAAGGTTGTAGAGACTCGGAACAGTTGCGAACGAGAGGGACGGGTGATGATCGACATTTCAGCGGGCAGGTCGAGAGCACCCAAAATCATCCCAGATTCACCGTGCTCCCGGGTCGAATCAGACCGACAGCCAACCACCAACAGCCAACCCTAGTGGCAGGCTGCATGCCACAAGGGGCTCACTCAGCGGAACCTCCAAAGCAGTAGACATGAACAGGGAAGTACAGCGAAAAAAGCATAAGTCATCACCATATAAATAAAAAAGGAGAAATGCATAGAAGATACTGCAGTTACCAGGTGCCCCAGGCAATGAAAGGGAGAAAGACCTCCGCAGGGCCACGAAACCCAGAATGTGGCCAATTGAAATGGGACAGGCCTCAGCTTTGAGCTAGGGACCTTGTACAACCCTGGCATTTGTCCTGTAGTTTTGTCCCATGAAGAATGGGGCCGGCGTAGCCACCTGTCACACTCACTGGGAAGAGAGAGGAGAGTCAGAAACCCCAAAGCAACCCTATAGTGCTCATCCTCCAGCAACGAGCCTTACGAGCCCTCGCCGGCAGCACCTGTCACCAGGTGGACTCTGCCAACTTAGCAGGGATCAGAAACACCAAGGTGAGACCCCAAGGAAACTAGAACCTCCGAAGCAGTTAAAGAAAAAGGTAGGAAACAAACAGGGAAGTCAACTAGAATGAAAGAGAGGGACGGGTCCACAAAAGCACAAGGGTGGGAGACCGACCTCTGTCAGCTGCCCCAGGAGAAAGCGGAAGAGAGAAAAACGAAAACCAGAAAGGAGGAGAAATAAAAGGACATGACAAAATTAGTTGGAGGTGGTAGGGGGAGCGGTCAAGAACCCTGGCCGCTCCACTTAGCCTACCAGCCCGTAAGCCCCCACACGACGGCAACGAGCCATGTGGCATGTGGCCTTAGTAAAAGATTATGAAAAATAAAAAGTTTATTTAAAAAGCATAACGGTACATATTTAACATAATTGCAGTTACAAATTGTGTCAAATCAATGAACATCACAAATATACAGGCAGGTATGTAAGGTAAATAGAAAACCGGTTATGACAATGGATGAACATGGCCAGTAATGTGTATATACAATAGGCCCACCATGAATACAAGTAGATAATACAAATATACCCAAGGAGATTAAACCTCCGTGACACACACACATGTACAGATAAACTTGACAGCAGGAATATGACATGATGGTACACCTTTATAATTATACAAGTTATTGGGTACGAGTCATAGGCATACCAATTACATGGACGGAAAGTGTTTGACGGCAAAGATACATACATTTGTAGTACATCATACGCATTATATAAAATTATACAATACCTATCTTTTACTCTCATCCCCCACCCCACCCCTTTTATGTATTTACAGTATATATATATATATATTTATGGATATATTTTATTTAAATATTCATATATATTTATCTTTATTATTAATATATATATATTTATATAGATATATATTTATATATATATATATATATATATATATATATACATATATATATATATTTGTTTTTATTATTTATATTATTATTATGTTATTTTTTTTTTGGGGGGAAGGTAAAACAGTACAGTACATGAATAACCCAGTATGAGGAAGCACTACACTATATGGGAGTACAGTGGCCTAGTGGCTTTGGTGATGGGCTGGTCTATCAGAGTGAGACCTGAGCGATCTCTGCCATACCCATAGCTTACTCTGACTGTTCCTTTTACTTATATATTTTCTAGATCTCAAGTGACGGCGTCTCTTCCGTGGATTGACCTCCCAATCTACCAAGATTGGAAGCTAAAGGGTCACATTATTCCTTTGCCCCTCAACTTTCTCTTCATAATTGCTGAGGGGCACAGGGCCCTGGGTGGGGCTTTGGTTTCCCGGGCGTTTACGCACCCTCTCAGCTCCCCGCCATGGAGTGGCTTCGGTCACCCAGGCTTTATTGTGGTCGGCAGGGAGGGTTCTGTAGGGGCGCTCGTTTATGGACTTGGCCTTACTCGGGGCCTTGGGGCTGTTCGGCCAGGCAGCTTGGGGAACAACAACAACAGCGGCCTAGCGTCACACAAGGTCATCCTGGTCTGGCCGTGGAGAGGCATGAACATTAACCCCTTCTGTACCGGCGAAGTCTTATTAATTTTATTCCAGCTATATATAGACTATTTTGTGCAGTTTAACCCTTCTTTGGCGGCACCCGGCTATAGTCGAACAAAAGAACCAAGGACTATGTGGCGAGGCCCGGCTATAGTAGCATGCGATGTTCAGCACATTATCGGCTCTGAGAGAGAGTCCGACCAGTGGGAGGAGCGCGGGTTGGCTCTGACCGTTCGGCATGGACCCAGTCCCGCCACTGAGGGTAACATCACATTCACATCCCACCACATCCCTGGTCCCACCATACAGGGTAAAAACTGAAGAAATTGCTGTATTTTAGGGATTTTTCCTTCGTGTTGCACGATCGTTGCAAGACAACCAGTGGTCGTAGAAGGATGGTTCAGGTGTCATTGGAAAGCTCAATTATCGCCTTTTCACGGATATATGATTGTATTACACTCTGGCTCTTGTTTATGCATGAAAAAGAGCACGGAAACAAGCTCGTTTAGGGTAAAACTACCCGCTTGGCAGGTAGTAGAAGTTACCGCCTAGGCCGCTCGTTGAGTGTTAAGAAGAATCTGTAATAGTAAAAAGGGTTAAATGATAGTTCAAAGCCTGTTAACCCATTGGGTGCGGGAGACGTTCCGGAATGCACATGGCAATTTACAGGCTTTTAAAGCATGTGGAGACCAGTCCGAGTGAGCGGGAGCGCGGCAGGTCCACTCCCCAGCCAGGCGGCCATGACACTGAGGAGGTATGAGGTATATCCCGCTAGTCTCTGTAGTGCTGCCAAAGGCAAATACTGTATAGCGCGACATTAGCGATATTCGCTCAAATTAGCGAATGTCTATGGTAGCGCTGCTGATTATCCCTGCGCGCTACGAACCTCGTTCTGGTGTCATTTTGAAGCTATTTTCTAATTTTTGGCTGAATAAATTTCATTTCATGCAGACACTTGCTCAATCATTCAGGAGTGCCTGAATGAGCCTTAATATAGCGGAAATATGCCCGCAGCGTAAGTGTTAATTGCCAGAGGCCCCTGTTAAACTGAAGAAAATCGTCTAACAGTTGCCAGAATATGATGAATAGGACGTCATCGGAACTGAATGGGTTAATGAACTCCTGGCGCCAGTCGACAGGGGCCATATGGGACGAATTCAGAACCGCTTGAGAGCTAACTAGTGCCTAGCCCGACTTAGGCAGGAGGGGGGGGGGGGGTACAGTTGCTCGCATAAGTTCTGTTCCTAGTTGTGATCTTATGTATGGAAGTAATATTGGAATGAATGAAGTGCGAGTGTAGTTTCTAATTATCAATTGACTAATCAGATGAGTTAACCACTGCATAAGAAACTACTCTTAATTCAATCATGTGCATTATTATTTCCATGTATAAGATCACTGAAGGAACATAATTTACGTGGGCAACTGTACATACGTATACAGGGCTTTAACCGGGCGATCATTAAACAATCTTACTCAGCTTAGGAAGAAATTGTGAGAGTTAAAAGGGTAACTGAGATAAAGATTAACCCTTTCATTCTCAAAAGCTTCCTAAGCTTCATAGAATCGCTTAATGATTACTTAACTAAAATTTTGAAAACAGTAGAGGATTCAACTCTTCACTTATACGTTAAGCATATTGTACTCATTAAGTTAAGAGCCATTAAAATCATGAATAAGAAAATTATTAAACAAAATTATAAGCAAGAATTTGAGAACTATATTGACCATACAATTTTGACCATACACATTTTTATGAGATCTAAAGTAACACTAGCACGATATTTCCAGAACTTCCGAATACAAATTATTAGTTCAGAGTGTCTTTTTGGACATCCCAACTTCGTTCCACTAGTTTGGAGATTTTAAGACTTCACCCTCTTCGTTTGGCGGTAATATGACTTTGCCCCTTTCAAAGTGTATATTTTTCAGAGCGTGTGATAGTGACTTCATAACCAGAAGAAATCTGCCTTTGTTCGAGACAGTTTTCTATCTAAAAATGTAAATTTTAACTTTAGGGGGGGTCTGGATGGAAATTTTTGAGTTTAAAGGAAGTCTTTGCTAGCCTATGGGGACAAACTAAAATAATTAGAATAATTAATCAAAGATATATAGTAACCTGAAATTACATAGAAGCAAGAATATCCACACACTTAATTTTGACTATCTTTTTGTTCTATAGGTCATACTTGGCAAATACTTTAACCCGTACTGTACTGTACTGTAGGATACAGTAATAAAAGTCCCCAGCAATGTGGCAAAAATTTCAGGAGAGACCACCTATCCACCTCCAAAGATGAAGCAACACTGGCTCTGTCACCCTTCAATGGGTCTCATATAAGCTGAGAAGTGTTGCCAACACGGGAGCAGTGCTCAAAATGTCGTGGTAACTGTACAGGGTTGTACAGGCAGTTACAAGGAAAGTAAATTACTGGGATATATAAGTCGCTGGGACTGGGGAGTTACTTATCTACGGACGTATATATACGGCGCTGGGATTGAAGGGGTTAAGGGGGATCACCGGATTTTTTTATCTTTATCTCCTTTTCTCTCTTTCCCTGGCTTGTATCCATTCGGTCCCATTCAGCCAACTGTTTTAAGACACGAGACTGAAACTGAACGTATGTGTGGAGCACTCAGTCTTAAGATTTTATGTATGTATGTATTGACCACTCAGTGATTTGGCGGCGGCGGTGAGACGATCGGTAGTTGCTCCGTATTATATCAAGTGTTTCTCTCTATAAAAGTGCAATCGGTGATTACTAACGAGTGAATAGCCTAAATAAATACCTAGTGAGTGCATGCAAACAAGAAACAAAGTCCGAAATACTAGGATTGAAGTGATAATAAACGATAAAAGTGACTACCCTCAAGACGTCCACAATGGCAAGGGATGATAACAAACCTGACCTTGAATGCCGCGCTTGTGGAATCGTGTTCACAGATGATGAAGAATACGCAATCCGATGTGATTACTGTCTTAAGTGGCTACACTATTACTGCACAGACCTCCCTACCTTCCAAATTTTTACTTATGCAAAGTCATCAAAGAAATTTATGTGTAAAGACTACTGCCTAACAAAGTTTAACAAGAAAAGTGAGTGGGTGGCCAAAGCAGAAGCAGCCATACATCAACACAAGGAACTACTAACTAAATCTGGAGCAATAACCAAGGTAATAAGTTTAAGTAACCTTGTCCATCCCCAGAGCAACAAAGCCAACACCAGCACCAACACTGCAACTGTAGATATACTCAAGAAACCAGCAAGCCCAGGGGACATTGGCCTACACAAAAACCAAGAAGCAGCCGAAGGCAAGAGTGACACTGATAACTACAATACCAGCACCATAACAAACATATGGCAATAGACTTAGGGCTGAGGAGTACACCAGCAGATATCAGCCTCACAATTATAGGTGACCACAACTCCCTGATCTCCAGAAATGCAGTCCAAACTCTCCCCCCTACAACACCTCCAGCCACGGCAGAGACTCCTCCAACCGCAGCAAGACAGGAGGAGAGGATGGGGACCCCAGCAAGCTCATACCCCACAACATCCCCCGGCGCAGGAGCGTCAGTTCCAGGGTCCACAGGGGAACGATTGCATAAGAAAACAAACCAGCGATCCTCCTCGGATTCAGCACAACAAAAGCCAGTACCAGTGTGCAGGTACTACAAAATAGGAATATGCAATCACGGCAGAGTAGGCAAAAATTGCCCTTTCGCACACCTTAGGCCATGTCAGAAATTCAGGAAGCATGGTCTCAACAACAGAGTGGGGTGCAGGAAGGGGAAGGAATGTAAAGACTTCCATCAAACACTGCAAATTTTCCCTTGAATTTTTTTTTTGCTCCATCAGTAACTGCAAATACCCTCACACACTGGGAACCAAGGGGCCAAACCGAACCCGGGAGCAACAACCCTCACCAATGTCACCCAAGCAGAACAGGGGATACCCACCAAGCAGTTACCAAAGTAAGAACCACGACAACAGAACAGCGGGACCAAAGGGTGCCGTAAAGACCAAGCCGGCTAACAACAACACAGGTGAAGGCAACCAGCAGAACAATTAATCTACTTTTTTTGGGAAAATTGTAGAAAACTAACGGCACAAGAACAACTACAGAAAAGGATGACAGAAGTGATGGACAAGATGGAATGGCAAGACAAATGGAAAAGAGGGTGCTGGAGCCCCCTCTAACAAACCTGCTCTCAGCAAACATAAGAGGCCTATATCCAAGGTGTAACCAAAACAAAGTTCCCCTGCTGCAAGAAATGGCCACAACTGACAAAATCTCCCTTCTTGTCCTAACAGACACATCTTCACAAAGATATTCTAGATGAAATTTTCCGAGCAGACAGAAAGGACAGGAGCCACGGTGGAGTTGCCATATATGTGAAAAATAACCTTGCAGTAGAAACCTTGGAAAGCTACTCAAACGGAACATGCAAAATTCTTTCCCTATTTATAAGGGAAATGAATCTCATAGTAACGGTAGTCTACAGGCCTCCAAACACGACCCATGATCTATTTGCTGATGTCACAAATAAAATTAAACATACACTCGAAAACCTGCCAGACACCGAACACCTACTTCTGGGCGACTTCAACTTCCCGCACGTGAACTGGGAGACACTCGAGGTAGCGGGAGGAACGGCAGACGAGAAAACGCAAGCAAGGCAGCTAACATCACTCAGAGACAAAAAATTCCTCTCACAATTCATAACCAAACCAACAAGACGAACGAGCATCCTAGATCTGCTAATAAGCAATAACCATGGAATACTGCACAACTATAAACTATACGAGACCTCCATGTCAGATCCCAGGATTTGCGAAGCTACGGTCGTAATTAACGCACTAATGAACGAACCAGCACAAGGTCAGCAAGCCAAATCAGGGATGGCAAGACTAAACTTCCATCACAAAGACATAGACTGGCCTATGATAAAAGGAAAGCTAAGGATCAACTGGGAGACGGCCATCGCAGACGACAGCGTCGAAGGAATGCTATCCACTTTCACCAGAGTTTGCAAAGAAATATGCAAGACCCATGTTCCACCAAAAAGCACGTCAAACAGAAGAAAAATACCAAGACATCGTCGTGTCCTTATGAGAAAGAGAAGCCTCTACAAAAGGAAACAAAAAAGAAATCTTCCGCAACATAGAGTCACAAAAATACACGTGGCCCTAAAGGAAATTGAATGTAACCTACTGAAGTCCCACGGTGACCAGAGGAAAAGAGAAGAATTGCAGGCCATCCACAACATAAAAGACAACTCCAAGTTCTTCTTCACATATGCAAACAAGAAGGCCAAAAATGTAGCATCAGTAGGGCCACTTGAAGACGGCGCAGGAAACCTGGTGGGGGACCCAGAATAGATGGCGGAAATACTAAGGACACAATATGAAAATGTCTTCAGTGTACCCAGCCCTGCCAAATTAGTGGACGACCCAACAATTTTCTTCGCTGCACAGGAGCCTACTGCCGCACCAATAATCTCAGACATCAACCCTGGAACCGAAGAAATAATTCAAGCCATCGATGCCATTGCAGCGGATTCAGCTACAGGCCCAGACGGCTTCAATGCGCTCTTCCTGAAAACCTGCAAAGAAGAACTGGCTCAACCACTGACATTAATAGCCACCAAGTTTCTGGCCACTGGTACAGTCCCCTCATCTCTAAAGGAGGGAATAGTCACACCAATCCATAAAGGGGGCAACAAAGGATTGGCCAAAAACTACCGGCCCGTGGTACTGACCTCGCACATTATCAAAATAATCAAGCGGGTCGTCAGGAAAAGACTAACAAACCACATGGAGGAACTAGCTGCCTTCAACGACGGTCAACACGGTTTCAGGAAGGGCCGATCCTGTCTGTCACAGCTTCTGAACCACCATGAGGCCCTACTAGAAGATCTCGGCAAGGGCGATAATGTCGACGTAATATACTTGGACTTCGCCAAGGTGTTCGACAAAGTCGACCATGGTCTTGTCCTTCACAAGCTAAAGGATCTTGGCATAAGGGGGAACCTTGGCAAGTGGCTGCATAGCTTCCTGACAGACAGGAAACAGAAGGTCTCGGTCCAGGGACACCTCTCAGACCCAAGCGACGTGTCCGCGGTGTAGCTCAGGGGTCTGTACTGGGTCCATTTCTGTTCCTCATCATGATCGCAGACATCGACAGCGAACTACAACACGCCCAGGCAACTTCGTTCGCCGACGATACGAGAGTGAAGATGAGGATAGAAACAGAAGAGGACGTGAAGACCTCAACCGCGTACTCGACTGGGCCGACTCCAACAATATGATGATGAACGGAGAGAAATTCGAGCTCATGAGGTACGGCCCACATCAAGATATCAAACAGAACACCAGCTACCAGGTCAACCAGCAAACCATTGCACCTAAAGATCAGGTGTGGGACCTGGGAGTCACAATGAGCTCGGACGGAACCCTCTCCCAACATATCAACCTCATCACCGAAACTGTCAGAAAACTAACAGGGTGGATACTGAGGACTTTCCAGACAAGGGAAAGGACCTGCATGCTGACACTCTGGAACGCCTTGGTCCTCCCTAAGCTGGAATACTGCTGCCAGCTCTGGTCACTATTCAAGACGGGGGACATCGGCAAACTGGAATCCCTTCAGAGGACCTTCACCAGCAGAATTCGGGGTCTCCAACACCTTAACTACTGGGAGCGCCTGGAGGAGTTACGTCTATACTCCCTCCACAGAAGACGCGAGCGCTACCTGGTAATTTATGTGTGGAAGACCCTAGGACTTGTACCTGACGTGGGGATGGCTGTAAACAACCACATCAGGAAAGGACGACTGTGCTACATAAAGAGGACAGAGGCTACTACTCAGAGAGTGGCAACAGTCGTCCACAACAGCTTCACAAAAAACGGGGCTCGTCTCTTCAATGCGGTGCCAAAGGCAGTCCGAGAGCTGACTGGGGTCACGACGGACTCCTTCAAACGTCAGCTGGACCGTTGGCTGGCCACAATATCAGACAAGCCCCCAATACCAGGATAACCCAGCACTGCAACCAACTCGCTGATAAGCCAGCGAAACACCCGAGAAGCCGAGCTGCCTGGTCATTGCGGAGGTCCACCTTAGCAGCGTCTACAGAGGACGGATTCACCCAAAGTAACCAAAGTAAGTATGTATGTATGTTTATCCCCATCCAGGTGTCTATATTTTCCTGGCAAGCGATAGCGAGCCAGCATTGTATGGAGAAATCCGGCTTCGCCGGATAATTTTTTCTATCGAAAAATTTACAAATTTAGCTTGCTGTCAAAACGAAAATATATATATGCTGGCTCGTTACCGCTCGCCATAAAAAATATTGACACCTGGATGGGGGTAAACGTCTTAAAACAGTAGGCTGAATGGGGTCGAATGGATACAAGCCAAAGAGAGAGGGAGAACAAAAAAAAGCGAGGTGGGCTCCCTTAAGCAGAACACTCTTGGACCAGTATAGCATGCTTTACACTGTACCCATTATAAAACACTAGATATCACTCCATGCAATATATGAAACCTTAAGGGGAGGTTTAGAGTTTTTTCTAGATTGCTCGATTATCTTTAGCCCCATTAGTTTGGTGATTTTAGAATCTTTCGCCCCATTTCTTTGTAAATATTAAGACCTTTTGTACCAATTAGGTGTCAACTTTTTCCTGGCGAGCGATAGCAAGCTTGTAATTTAGGAGGAACCAGTCTTCGACCAGGAGATTTTTCTATCGATAAATGTAAACATTTATCTGGGGGGTATTGGGGTCTATGGAGGAAACTAAACATATATAATAAAAAAAAAAATAAACGAATATACAGATACAAATCTCCCCTTAAAGGCCAATTATAACACTAGAAATCACTCCATGCAATCCATCATTAAATGGAACAGCTGTTGACAAAAGTTCATGAATTCTTAAGACAGTTGGTGTGTAAATATATCCAGTAAGTTGAAGTACATGTCTAAAACTCTATGCATTAATAATATTATAACTAATTAATAGGAATTATTAAAATAGATTCCTTTTAATTCTTTTATTTGCAAAATAATATCGTAACACGGTCACAAACTTTGGTCATCAGCATATACAGTACATAATTCATATATAAATAATTCAGCTTTTTAAAAATCCCCTAATATTGCAAACATGGGGTTGGTGGGCATGCAAAACAATTACTAAAAGCTGAACTAATATAATGGAGTAAACTCAAAATAAAGCAACATCAAAGGTAAAACCATAAAATCCAATACAAATCCTATAAAAATCCAATAAAAGTCCAATAAAAGTCCTATAAAAATCCAATACAAATCATATAATAATCCAATAAAAATCCAAAGCTCGAATTTCGGTGCATAGGTTTAGGCAAGTACAATAGGTTAATAAAATGTATAGACTGCTTATAGAATTCCAGATCACCCTTAACCCTACTAGTCACTCACATTATGGCAATTTGGGTGTCATGCTAGCACTCTCCTGACTAATGCATTCAACTTAGGAAAGACCTGTTAGAGTCAAGACGCATAGTTAAATTAGCTTAGAGGTTCTTCAGCTGTTTAAAATGGTCTAAAAGTAGAATGCAAATTAAAAGGAGTTCTCGGATTGATAGGGTTACAGGTAGAATTAACCCGATGACTGAACGACTTACCCATACGTCCTAGGTTAATAATGAAACAGGTAGAATTAACCCGATGACTGTGAACGACTTACCCATACGTCCTAGGTTAATAATGAAACTTGGAGTCTTACAATTTAAGCTGAAGTATAACTGCTACAAGACAAAAATCCATTAATAAGCTCATGAATTTACTGATCTTAGGGAGCCATATATTCCGTTATAAAGACAATGGTACACTCGGATACCATAGTCTCTAGCCCACCCTACTCTGGCACAAGGTGAGGCCAGGACCCTTTCTGGACGGTGGCCCACAGTGATAGTTACGGCTGGGCTTTGGAAGAGAGAGAAACGCACACACGAACACAGCGTGAAGCATTTGGGACAGGATTCGAAGTCTTCAATTGCTTCACACTGTGCTCGTTTGTGTGTTGCCCTGTCTCTCAAACCCCACCCCTCACCATCACTGTGGGCCGCCATCCAGAAAGGGTCCTGGCCTCACCTTTGGCCAGAGTGGGGTGGGCTAGAGACTATGGTATCCGAGTGTACAATGGGAGGACTATACTGAATGTTATTTTAAAATATTATTTTGCCTATATATTGAGCGTTTTTTTTTTTTTTTTTTTTTTTTTTACAAGCTTTAACGTTTAATCCTCGTACCGTGGTAATAATCAAGCTGGTCTTCCCTAAACTATTTTACAAAGAAAATTAATTTATTTCTATATGGATTAACTAAAACCCTGAACATAGTGACTATGAGAACAGCTTGGCATTGACTAGTTGGCTGGTTAAAAAAGCATCGTGGGAATTTATTAAGGGGGTAGTACTCGCTTTTTCTGGACCCCCTTCTCCCTCATGTTTAGCATATTAGCTTGGAGGTTTTAAGACGTTCGTTTCGTTAGTTTGGCGATTTTGAGACCTTTCACCTCATTTTGTTGTCCATATTATATTAGGACCTTTCGTGCCCCTTAGGTGTCTATTAGGACCTTTCGTGCCCCTTAGGTGTCTATTAGGACCTTTCGTGCCCCTTAGGTGTCTATTAGGACCTTTCGTGCCCCTTAGGTGTCTATTAGGACCTTTCGTGCCCCTTAGGTGTCTATTAGGACCTTTCGTGCCCCTTAGGTGTCTATTAGGACCTTTCGTGCCCCTTAGGTGTCTATTTTTTCCTGGCGAGCGATAGCGAGCCTCTAATTTTAGAAAGAACAGGCCTTCGGCCGGGACATTTTTCTACCGAAAAATGTACACATTTATCTTGAAAAGGGGTCTAGAGGGTGTTTTTTTAAGCTTGATGGAGGTCTAGCGAGGAAACTCAAAAATAAATAAATAAATGGATAGACCAAAAAACAAGCACTGCCCCGTTAAGAGCATTTTAATTATCACAGAAGCACCAATACCATAAAAGTGGTTAATTTCATCTACTGTTACTTGGACTCTTGCCCCACTTGGCTGCATGGAAGTTAAAATCATCATTATATTTTTACTTTGTGACATATGTTCTAGGTCAAACTTATTAATTTCCATCTCTGAACATGCGAAGTCTAAAAGGTAAACTTTGTGCAATATAATTGAAGGGAATACTTGTAGGAATTATACCTATGCACCGAAAATTAACATTGTAACGGAGGTAAAACATTTCAGCATAACACTTTTAAACATGGTAGCACCAACTTAGTGGCACTAGTTGTGACTTAGCAACAACAGACTCTTTGTCAACCATAAAGCAGCTAATGACCAAGGAAGGAGCAACAATCTGGACAGTTTTTAAAATAAGACATCGCTGCAGAATGATCTCTCAAATAACTACTACAAATATTCAATCTCGTCTACACCTGAACCATATGAGGGCCTTGGACGCCATATCACTTTATATTCTGATCATCCTCGGGCAATTGTATACAGCTCAAGAAGGATATCCAAGAATACAAGGGGTACACACTATCTCACTTTACCTTCGACTCCCAAAGATCCATCCTCAGTTTAATAGAATAGTCTAATGATCGCCAGAATATACTGCAGAAAGGCATCATGGCGTACTGGAGAGGCTACAGGACAGCTTTGCGATTAAGGTTGCTCATCGAACAACTTTTTTGGGATGCTCATGAAGGACCCAAGTCTAGTGTAGTAGCAGTGCAGGTCTAAGGTGGCCCCAAAGATGAGGTGCGGCTCCATCACGTACTTGCAGATCAGTGCCGCAACCTCCAGTAGATCCTTGTGGTCATCTTCAGTGTAGTAACCTCGCTTCCCAGCGTAGGTCTTGACATAATTGTACTTAATTGAGGCAATATTCACCCACCTCTTCACATGATCGTATTCGTAGGTCATCAGAGAGGGGTTACCTTCCACAGGCATGCGTCTCTCATAAGATGTCAAACACTCCAAGCAGCGCTTGCTGTTCTCATCTATGGGATTCTCGCATTTGACGCACTTGAGGAACATCTCGGTCGTTGCTGGGTCCGCCTCTTCTAGGGCCTTCCAGGTTGGCCAGTCCCTCTCGCAGGCCATGCACTTGCAGGTGTAGCCATACGCCTTCAAGATTTCCGTCTTCCTGATCGCCAGAGGGTAGAACAGATAAGGGTAGCCATGGTTGAAGGTAATTTCTTGGCCAGCTGGGATATACCTGATCGCACGCACAACGCTAACGTTCCCGAAGCAGTTGTGAGATAAAGACCCGATGCAGGAGGAGTTGAAGAGGCTTAAGGTCGGGTACACGCCCTTACCAAGTTCCATCTGGCTACCACTGAGCTCTCCTTTCAACGACTGAAAAAAGCAATAAATGCCTATTATCTTTTCCCATTTCTAGCAAGTGGTCGATAGAGTTAATTGACTATTGATTGCGAAAAGAAAAGTTAGGTCGAAAGGGAAGATTGGGAAAGGTATAATATCTGACTACCACAAGGGGTTGAGTTCTAGGATAGGATTTGAGAGTAATATCCGAGAGTATTCCGACAAATTCCATTAAAGTGTTGTTGTTGTTCCCCTAAGCTGCCTGGCCGAACAGCCCCGAGTCCCTGAGGAAGGCCATGGCCACGATCGGGCTTTCCCACAGAGCTCTCATTGAGTGTAGATTGTGTTGTTGGCGTAAGTGGTTGTGTGAAATGCAGTCTTCTATGATGTGTTTAATGGTATGGGGTGCTGTGTTACATCCCGGGCAGGCGTCGACAACGGAGTCATCCAGTCTCTTCTGATAGCTCAGGAGAGCTGGATGGTGTCCGCATCTCAGCCTGGCCAGGTGGACTCTGTCCTCGCGAGGAAGGGAGGATTCGGAAGGATGGATTTCGGGAGGTCGTGCATGCAGCTGCGTGTTGTCTGTGAGTGAGTGGATGGATCGGTGAGAGATATGAGTATGGATGTGCTTCTGGAAGTTGGTTCGGGGTGGGCAGAGAGGGAGAGAGGACAATAATTGTGTGTTATACCGTGTACTGGGTGTTGTTTTGATATTTCTTGGTGTCTGTGGGTGTGTTGCCATGTAGTTTAGTGGGTGGTCTTGGTTCATGGAGGCTGCTGACAGGAATGGAGTGCCTCTCATGTCCAGATGGTCTTTGACTTTGAGGATTTTGGTTTCTTGATGTGTTAAAGTGTTAACAGTAGCTGTTATTAGAAAGGATTAAAACTTTCAATCCTGTGATTTTCAAAATCCATCCAATTACTTTCATCTACCTCAAAAGCATTTCGGACTCCCTAAATTCAGTGGAATTAAACACAATTCGGAAGTCTTTTAGGTTATTATGATGGTTTAATTATTATTGAGGATATTGCTTGATTTGACCATTTTATAGCAATAGATTTTAGTTTGTCCCATAAGCTAACAAAAACTACTTCCACGACTTCTTTCAAACTAAAAAATTCGCACCAGATCCCTTTCAAGCTAAATTTGCACATACTTCGATAGAAAAACTAAGATTTACTTTATTAGTTTGGCGATAGTAAGACTTTTCAACCCATTCAAGGTCATATAATCGCCAAACTAATGGGGCACACATCTTAAAATCTGAAATCTAATGGTGCTAAACATGAAGGAGAAGAGAGTCCAAACATACCACCCCCTTAACCCAGGAAGTGCGATAAGCCTTTACGGAAGGCACAGTAGTTGTTGTTGTTGTTGTTGTTGTTCCCTAAGCTGCCTGGCCGAACAGCCCCGAGTCCCTGAGAAAGGCCATGGCCACGATCGGGCTTTCCCACAGAGCTCTCATTGAGTGTAGATTGTGTTGTTGGCGTAAGTGGTTGTGTGAAATGCAGTCTTCTATGATGTGTTTAATGGTATGGGGTGCTGTGTTACATCCCGGGCAGGCGTCGACAACGGAGTCATCCAGTCTCTTCTGATAGCTCAGGAGAGCTGGATGGTGTCCGCATCTCAGCCTGGCCAGGTGGACTCTGTCCTCACGAGGAAGGGAGGATTCGGAAGGATGGATTTCGGGAGGTCGTGCATGCAGCTGCGTGTTGTCTGTGAGTGAGTGGATGGATCGGGGAGAGATATGAGTATGGATGTGCTTCTGGAAGTTGGTTCGCGGTGGGCAGGGAGGGAGAGAGGACAATAATTGTGCGTGATACCGTGTGCTGGGTGTGTTTTGATATTTCTTGGTGTCTGTGGGTGTGTTGCCATGTAGTTTAGTGGGTGGTCTTGGTTCGTGGAGGCTGCTGCCAGGAATTGAGTGCCTCTCATGTCCAGATGGTCTTTGACTTTGAGGATTTTGGTTTCTTGATGTAGGTGATCTGTGGGTGCAGTAGGTGTGCAGCCTGTAATGATCTTCAGGGCTTTGTTTTGAATAGTCTGTAAGGTCTTATGATGTGTTTCAGCTAGGTTAGAAGCCCAGGCTGGGTTTGCGTATTCCATCACTGATCTTATGTATTGTTTATATACTGTGGTGGTAGTTTCTTTGTTGTGTCCAAATTTTGTGTGAGCAAGTGACCTGAGGGCGTTAAGTCTGGGTGTCAGTTTTTTTTTAATGTTTGTGGTGTGCTGTTTGAATGTCATATGAGTATCATATGTTACTCCTAGGATTTTGGGTGTGTGTGTATGTGTTAGGGGTGTGTTGTTTATGGTGAGTTGAGGGATGTATTCGTGTTCTCCTATCCAACTTGTGAGCAGGGTTGCGGTGGATTTGGCTGGGGCTAGATTAAGTCTGTTTGTAGTGCATCAGCCATGTAGTGTGTTGAGATAGGGTTGAAGGAGATCTGTTGCTCTTTTTGGGTCATGGTGTGTGCATGTGAGTGTTATGTCATCTGCATAGGAGGCTAAGTTTATTTGGGGCGTATTGGGTGTAGTTATATCGTGCATGTACAGATTGAAGAGTGCGGGCGATAGGACGGATCCTTGTGGGACTCCGTTTGGAAAGTTTCTGATTTTAGATGACTGACCGGCAAAAGATACGTGTGCACATCTGCCTGCTAGGAAGTTGGCCAGCCACCTTTTTGTGTTGTTGTGCATGTTTGTGTTGTAGATTTTGTTTGTTAGGTTGTGGCGGGGGATGGCATCCAAGGCTTTACTAATGTCGAGTGTGGCTAATAGTGATCTGTGTGGTGGTCTAGCTGAGTTGATGCCATCGAAAGCTCTTTGTGTAAGGTCTGTGAGAAGAGTGTTTGTGGAGTGCAGTGGCCTAAAGCCATGTTGTGTTGGAGCTAGGGGTAGGTCAGGTGTAATTAGTTGTAATACTAGGCATTCCATGACTTTGGAGGGGGAGCAAAGGAGTGTGATGGGGCGGTGCGAGGAGGGTAGCGTGGGGTCTTTGTTGGGTTTGGGGAATGTGATGATGATACCATGCTTCCAAATGTCTGGTATTGTGTTGTGTGAATAGCTGTAGTTTGATATGTTAGTGAGTGCTTGTATGCCTTGTGGTCCCAGGTGTCTGAGGTTTATGTTGCTTATGTTGTCTAGGCCACAGGCGGGTGAGTGCTTGAGATTGTTGATGATATGCTTTGTCTGGTGATTGGTGAAGGGTGTATAGTCAGGGTCTGTGGGGAATTGTCTCTTACGTCGGATGACACGTCGGTCGTCTTTGTGAGGTTTTAGGTGGCTGACATGTGAGAAGTGATTGATGAGAGTGTTTGCTTGTTGTTTACATGAAGGAGTAGAGTCTGTTGTTGTGATTGCAGCATGTGATTGTGTTGTGTTGCTGTTGGAAAGTGTGATGCTGTTTAGTGTTTTGTAGAGTTTTTTGGGGTTTGTTTTGTGATCAAGTGTTTGTAGGAAGTTATTCCAATTTAGTTTTTGTTGTTCTTGTATTTTGTTGTTAGTTTGGGTGTTGAGTGCTTGAATTTGTTGTGTGATGTCTTGTGTGTGGGGTGCTGGGGAGTGTTTCAGTATGTCGCGTTGTCTGATGAGGTTTTGAATTTCTGGTGTGAAGTTGGGGTTGTGTCTTCTTCTGTTACCTCTTGGAATGTGTTTCTTGTCAGCGTTTTGGATAGTTTTATTGAGTATGTGTACAGCATTGTTGATGTTAGTGATGGGTGTACTGTTTAGAGTTGTGAAGTGTTGTTCTGTCTCATTTGTGAATGCTTCCCAGTTAGCTCTTTTATAATTGGTGTATGTGTGTTTGTGGCTAGCTGGGGTGAGTCTGGTTTTGGTGGTGATAATGATCGGGAGGTGGTCAGAGCCTAAGGTTCTGACCACCCTCCAGGATGTTGTGGGGGCGAGTTCTGGGGAGCAAAAGGTGATGTCTGGAGATGATGGGTTATAGAGGGCTTGGTGAGGAATACGGGTATGTTGATGGATGTCATTAAGGATGAGGTTATCGGTTTGGTTTTGTAGTACCAGCCCTCTGTCTGTGTCGGGGTTGTCGACAAACCAGGCCGACGTCTTGGCGTTGAAGTCACCACCCAGGATGATGTGTGGGGTGTGTTGGGTGTTTGTGATGTGTTGTAAGTGTGGTCTGTATTCATTTGGTACTGTAGGGGATGTTTGGGGAGGGATGTATGTGTTTATGATGGTTATGTTGGAGTTGTTGCCAGTGCGTATTTTAATTGACTGTATTTCTGTTGTGTTATAATTTGGGGGAGGAGGGATTTGGTTTGTACACTGGTTACTATGTATGATATTTCTTTATGTACCAGGGTGATGAGTCCACCGCCCCCGCCGACAGCCCGGTCTTGTCTGATGGTGGTGAAATTATGAAATGTGGGTGTTTTTTGTGTTGTGCGGAGTTTTGTTTCTTGTAAGATGGCAATGTGTATGTTGTGTTGTTTGATGAAGTGTGAGAGTTCATGTTTCTTTGTGTTGATGCCATCTATGTTCAGTTGAAGAATGTTAATGTTTTGTGCACAATGTATGTTGGGTGCTGCTGCACGAGGAGGGGGGGGGGGAGGGGGGGGGGGTGGGGATGGGTGAGGTGGGGATTGGGGAGCAGGAGATGGGGGTTGGAATGGATTAGGATGGGGTGTGGTGTGTTGAGTTGAGGATGTGGATGGTATGGGAAGGTTAGGTGAGTTAGGGAGGAGAGGTGGACGGGTTTTAGGGGGGGGGGAGTGGATGATATGGGAAGGTTAGGGGGGTTGGGGAGGAGAGGTGGACGGGTTTTAGGTGAGGGATTTGACTGGGAGAGGGAGGGGCATGAGGAACAGGTCCAGGTGTTTGTGTAGTGTTTCTTGGAGGCAAGTGTTGTGCAGGTGAAGTGGGTCCAGTTCCCGCATGAATTGCAGAGAACTGAACCCTTAGTATGGCGACTCGAAGTGATGGGTTTTGAGCAAGTTGGACATATGTATGTGTACGTGGGTCCTGGGTTGCTCTTAATGTCTCCGGCTAGAAGTCTTCGAGAAATGACAGCCGGAGAGTCATTTCTCGGTGTAGGAAAAACTGTGTGATGTGTGTGTGTGGTGTGAGAGATTTGGAAATTCCCGGCGCGACCGAAGCCGCTCCAAGGACCCGTGCCCCCAGGGAGGGGGCAGGGGATGGTTGTGACGGTTTGGCTCCCGAAACTGCTCCCCGCGGCCGGCATCCGGTTTTCCTCCACTGGTCGTTGATTTTGTTTTCGGCCATGGAGGGTCGGCAGCCATCCACGGTTGGCAGCCTTGGGAGGTGGCCCCACGGCGTAGACGCCGCCACATCAGGACCGGCACAGTAGTTAAAACAAATTGTTAAAAGAACCCTTCCAATAGTGTTCCAGTGCCAGGAAATTTTTCAAAATTGGAGGACTCCGAAAGTAGTATCTCTGCAGACGACATCCTCCACTCTTCCCCCCACTTTATTACCCACCCTCTCCCTTCCTCAACTAATTTTTGTTTTCTTTTTTTCTTTGAGAATTTATTTGCAGTCCATGGGTTAAGACCTCGACTGGTGTCCCTGAATGTACACAAATAAAAAAGTAACAAACCTGCATCTCCGTGATGGGCAACATGTTGGTCTTGATTCCCAGGAGATGGTGCAGGAGAGTGGTGCCGGTCATCTCCAAGTCATAGCCGGTGGGGGTGAAGGGTTGGCCACAAGGATTCACGAAGAACCTCCTGCACTCCACCAGTAACTTCACGCACAGGATGGCTTGTAGGGTGCTGTAGGAGGGGGGGTCTAGGTTAACTATGTAATGCTTTTGTAGGTTGGTATAGGAGAGTACAGGTTAGCTATGGTAACAGGCTTGTAGGGTGCTGTGGTAGGGTGTAATTTAGCCCAGGCCAAGCTTTGATGCTGGTGAAGAGGGTTTAGGGTGCTGTTGAAGGGGGTCTTTGTTAGTTATGCAAGGCTTTTAGGGTGATATAGGAGAGTACAGGTTAGCTATGAAAGGCTTGTAGGATGCTTTAAGAGGGGGTATTGGTTAGATATAATATCAGGATTGTAGGTGTTGTTGGAGGGCGCAGTTTAGCCAACGCCAAGCTTTGATGCTGGTGGGGAGGGTTTAGGGTACTGTTGGAGAGGGCCTAGGTTAGCTATGCAAGGCCTTTGTAGGTTGGTATGGAGTCTAGGTTAGCTATAAGATCAGTCCTGGAGTGTGTCTAGGTTAGCCAGAAGATCTTCAGACCTATTTATTGAGATTCTTCATCCATGGGGAACACGTGTCAATTTGACCAGAGAACTTTGGGAAACAAAAGATCTAACAAGATCCCGCAGTATCCAGACCACTCAACTCTTTGAATACGTGCAAGCTCCATAAACTCAATGTGGGCTCTGAACAGTATCACAAGACCCCTCAATGATTTACCTCGCATTTGTATGTGTGACCGTGGCTCATCCTGAAAACTGTAATTCTTCCAACCCGCATCAGCTGTCCTGCCCAAACCTTGAGCTCATCAGAGAATGGCTGGCTGCTATCATCAAACAGGTTGTTTATTACAGGAAGTGTATTTCATCATTCATTCGAGTTCAATGTTTCACATCTCTTTCTTTAGCATATATTCAAATAAAATATAGGGTCAGTGTGTTGAATGTTAATATATTACTTATAAATACATAAAAATATGATATTTTTACAAAGTTCACGCTGAGAATTCTGATTTCAGTTAGAGGTTTTGGGTTCACTATATTTGCATAGTTCTGGGTATGTTTTAATAAATAATTGCTTGTTAGTACAATGAGTTGATTCACGCATCTGACATTCTCCTGCAATATTGAAGAGAGAGTCTACATCGGTCAAGACCAATTCTATGATTGGGATAGTAGACCTGTTCTCCACGGAGCTTTGCGTTGGCCAGGAGGCGGCCAGAGTATTTTTTTTTCTAAATTTACTTCGGATATAATAATTTAGATTTTTGTTTTTATTATCAATTTTATTTATTAGTGATAAGCTAATTGTAATTGTGTACATATTGCGAGTCTGTTTTGCTATTATATGTGTTGTGGCTAATGTATTGTTTGCTGTGTTTAAAATAGGCCTTCCAGTTCAACTGTCGAGTTTCATAAAATATATAGTTTATTTATATATTGAATAAGGTAGTCAAGTTGGGAGATATCTAGGGTGGTATTCTTAAGGGAAGATGGGGCGTTTTTCTGGATATTTTTCAGATTTTAAGATGTTTGCCCCATTAGTTTGGCAATTTTAAGACCTTCCGCGCCATTTCCTAATCAAAATAAAGACCTTTCGTGCTATTTAGGTTTCCTGGCGAACGATAGTGAGCCTTTAATATTGGAAGAACCGGCCTTAGGCCGGAACATTTTCCTACTGAAAAATATACAAATTAATCTAGAAGGGGGATCTAATGGATGTTTTTTTAAGTTTGATGGAGGTCTAGGGAGGAAACTAAAAAAATAATAAATGCAAAAATCGACCAAAAAGTGACCCATTCCCCCTTAAATTGTGGTGGATGTAGTTTATGGGATGAAGTGAACAAGTCCTACAGAACGAGCTAAGTGACGGGATATGCCTCACCAGATCATCATACTGAGCACATCCTGCTTCCTCTTGTCGGTCAGCAAGTTGATGACGGCTCGGTAGCTCGTACCATCGTAGACCCCATTAGAGTTGAAGCCTTTCCTCCCTGGGGGCTGCTTGGAGGAATCGAACATGATCTTCAGGAAATCGTTCTTCATTTCCACGTACCCAACCTTAGTCATGAGTCGGAAGGCGCAGGGGAGGAGGTTCCGCGGCCCCAGATGGTAGAGAGAGGACATGATGGGGCACTCGTAGTAGTGACCCCCGCTCATACCTTCCAACTGGCACTTCACGCTGCAGAACACTACCTGAAAGTTTAGAAAAAGTTAATGGGAGATGGGTCATTTTTATGGTCCCCCCCCCCCTCCTTCCTCATGTTTAGCGCCATTAGTTGTCAAATTTAAGACTTGGCTCATTAGTGTGGCGATTTTATGACCTTTCGTCCCATTTGTTTGTCAATATTAAGACTTTTCAGGTCATTTAGGTGTATTTTTTCCTGGCGAGCGATAGCAAACCTTTAATTTAAGAAGAACCGGCCTTTGGCCCGGATATTTTTCTATCGAAAAACGCACAAATGAAGGAGGGTCTTGGGTGGGTGTTTTTATAAGCTTGATGGAGGTCTACGGAGGAAACTGAAAAAATATAGTTAAAAGATACATAAGCAAATATATATGCCCATCCCCCTTAAAAAGAAAAGTTGTAGCATGGCAGTCTTCCAGGGTGAAGCGGATTACATGTATCACCTTCCTTGTAGTCTGGTTAATGTTGTGTCAGTCAATATTCCTGATACGCATGTTGGCTTAAACACAGACTATATACAGTATTCTAGATCCCTCAGAGTCTCTCAGTGTGACCCCACACGCACTTCCCAAGCAACGCATTTCGACCCCTATCACTCTTGGGTTTATGCCTCTCCAGCAACGTCCATGCTTCACTCCCCTATGTCAGAATAGGAGTCACCACACTATGAAGCAATGACTACTTCCATGTTAACCTCTCTATTCCTAGTCCCTGCTTTTAGGAGAGGTTTTTAGTTTGTTCCCTAGACCTCCATCAAGCATAAAATTACACCCCTTAAACCCCCTTTCACGATAAATTTGTAAATATTTTGGTAGAAAAATGTCCCTGCCAAAGGCCGATTCTTCGATGTCACTTGCCATGAAAAAATTGACACCTAAATGGCACGAAAGGTCTTAAAATTAACAGAAATGGGGCGAAAGTTTTTAACATTGCCAAACTAAGGGGGCAAACTTCTTAAAATCTCAAAAGCAATGGGGTTAAACATGAGAAATAGGTCCAGAAAAAGTCCCTCCAAGTGGAAATCTCCCCTTCAGTGTGCCGACAACCCTCTTCCCCTGATGCACCCACTGTTGCAATTAACTACTTGCGAGTTTCAGGCTATAAGGAAGTTGGAGCAGTGGCCATCAATATTTAGCAGAATTATCAACTAAAATACGGTCATCATACATATATAAATACATAAAACCACATTGATCATGTTTATTATCCATCAGAAACTCGCATTATTATTGCATTTCTCTTTAATTCCTTGCGACATATATGACGCGATAGCTTCATATGGAACTTATGACCAAAAACTCATATGACGCGATCGCGTCATATGGACTTATCTACATGCCTCTCCAATAAGTTTATGACGCGATTGAGCGTCATATGAGCTCAGTAAGTCCGCTAAGTTAGATGAAGATCTGTCGGTTGGTGGCAACCCCAGGTTCCTCCGACAATTCTAACGGCCAGCAGTGTGGTTTTGACAGTTGTGTGGTGCAGTGGCAATGATACCGGGTGCCCGCCTCCGTGTACTTACTGGAACATAATATGTCTGAAGGAGTTAAGGGGGGTGACCTGCTTTTTGTTATTTCTGTCCTTTTCTCTCTTTCTCTGGCTTGTATCCGTTCGGCCCCATTCAGCCAACTATTTTAAGACGTTTATCCCCATCTAGGTGTGAGCGATAGTGAGCCAGCATTATATGAAGAAATCCGGCTTCGCCGGAGAAATTTTTCTATCGAAAAATGTACAAATTTAGCCTGCTGTCAAACAAAAATAATAAATATGCTGGCTCGCTACCGCTCACCAGTAAAAAATTGACACCTGGATGGGGATAAACGTCTTAAAACAGTAGGGTGAATGGGGCCAAATGGATACAAGCCAGAGAAAGATAGAAAAGGACAGAACAAAAACAGGTCACCTCCCTTAATATCGATGTTTACAGCTCCAACATCCTTACGGAATGAAACTCGCAAGTAGTAAATTTATCCTCCAAATTCGATCTGTACTCATCACAGTGTCCTAAATAGCCTACTAAATCTCGTATGTACAATCGTGCTAATAAGTGATGTCTCGGCACCAAGTATGTTTTGATCAATAATTAGTATCAGCACCATTTAAGCTTAATTTCTTCATATAGAGTGAAATATACAAACATGTTTCTACACTTAACCACCCTATTCAACATCTGACAGACATAGAGCAAGCCACACGTAATGACAGCTGGGACATGACTTATTAGCACGACCGTACTAGGGATGTCTTTTTATTTGAATATTTATATTTAGACTTTTGTGCAGATTAAAAAGGACTTGTGGTAGTAAAAAGGGTTACTTAAGATAGTTCGAAGCCTGTTAATTGTTGTAGGCTCTTCTTAACCCACTGAGCCCCAGCGACGCACTGTTTGTGTCGGCAATGTATTTTTCTGCCAACCCCAGCATCACATACGTTGCGTCACTGTTAATTACTCCGGTCCTATGGCACCTAGAGAGCTCAGATTTTTATGAGAACTGTGTAAGTATCCCACGTAACAATGCCGATGGTTGAAAACTCTCAAAGTCCAACCGCGTGCGTGTGAGCATGCAAAAATCTGTTTTTGCCTGTTTTTGCCTACCCATTTCCCCATGTTAATTCCGACTTTCGGGCGCACCGTTGTTGTTGTTATTGTTGTTCCCTAAGCTGCCTGGCCGAACAGCCCCGAGTCCCTGAGAAAGGCCATTGCCACGATCGGGCTTTCCCACAGAGCTCTCATTGAGTGTAGATTGTGTTGTTGGCGTAAGTGGTTGTGTGAAATGCAGTCTTCTATGATGTGTTTAATGGTATGGGGTGCTGTGTTACATCCCGGGCAGGCGTCGACAACGGAGTCATCCAGTCTCTTCTGATAGCTCAGGAGAGCTGGATGGTGTCCGCATCTCAGCCTGGCCAGGTGGACTCTGTCCTCGCGAGGAAGGGAGGATTCGGAAGGATGGATTTCGGGAGGTCGTGCATGCAGCTGCGTGTTGTCTGTGAGTGAGTGGATGGATCGGTGAGAGATATGAGTATGGATGTGCTTCTGGAAGTTGGTTTGGGGTGGGCAGGGAGGGAGAGAGGACAATAATTGTGTGTAATACCGTGTGCTGGGTGTTGTTTTGATATTTCTTGGTGTCTGTGGGTGTGTTGCCATGTAGTTTAGTGGGTGGTCTTGGTTCGTGGAGGCTGCTGCCAGGAATTGAGTGCCTCTCATGTCCAGATGGTCTTTGACTTTGAGGATTTTGGTTTCTTGATGTAGGTGATCTGTGGGTGCAGTAGCTGTGCAGCCTGTAATGATCTTCAGGGCTTTGTTTTGAATAGTCTGTAAGGTCTTATGATGTGTTTCAGCTAGGTTAGAAGCCCAGGCTGGGCTTGCGTATTCCATCACTGATCTTATGTATTGTTTATATACTGTGGTGGTAGTTTCTTTGTTGTGTCCAAATTTTGTGTGAGCAAGTGACCTGAGGGCGTTAAGTCTGGGTGTCAGTTTCTTTTTAATGTTTGTGGTGTGCTGTTTGAATGTCATATGAGTATCATATGTTACTCCTAGGATTTTGGGTGTGTGTGTATGTGTTAGGGGTGTGTTGTTTATGGTGAGTTGAGGGATGTATTCGTGTTCTCCTGTCCAACTTGTGAGCAGGGTTGCGGTGGATTTGGCTGGGGCTAGATTAAGTCTGTTTGTAGTGCACCAGCCATGTAGTGTGTTGAGATAGGGTTGAAGGAGATCTGTTGCTCTTTTTGAGTCATGGTGTGTGCATGTGGAGTTATGTCATCTGCATAAGAGGCTAAGTTTATTTGGGGCGTATTGGGTGTAGTTATATCGTGCATGTACAGATTGAAGAGTGCGGGCGATAGGACGGATCCTTGTGGGACTCCGTTTGGAAAGTTTCTGATTTTAGATGACTGACCGGCAAAAGATACGTGTGCACATCTGCCTGCTAGGAAGTTGGCCAGCCACCTTTTTGTGTTGTTGTGCATGTTTGTGTTGTAGATTTTGTTTGTTAGGTTGTGGCGGGGGATGGCATCGAAGGCTTTACTAATGTCGAGTGTGGCTAATAGTGATCTGTGTGGTGGTCTAGCTGAGTTGATGCCGTCGAAAGCTCTTTGTGTAAGGTCTGTGAGAAGAGTGTTTGTGGAGTACAGTGGCCTAAAGCCATGTTGTGTTGGAGCTAGGGGTAGGTCAGGTGTAATTAGTCCTACGGGCGCACCGTAGGACCCCTTAATAACCTAAGGGATCGTTTTTTTCTGGGTTTTCCTTCATTCCTAACCCATTCCTGGAGTTTTCTGGATTTTTTTTTTCTTCAAAACCTGCCGGTCCTGGATGGTACATTTATTATTAACTAGCTGGGGTTCAGTGGGTTAAACTTAATATAATTGTTTATTAGTAGCCAGTATAAAATTAAAAACGCGGAACTGGTACGGTCACACTAATAAGTCATTTCCCAGCTGTCATTATGTTTGTCTGGCTCTGTGCTGTATTAATATCTGTCAGATGTTGAATAGGGTGGGTAAGTGTAGGAACATGTTTGTATATTTCACTTGATATGAAGAAATGAAGCTTTTATATTGCTGATACCAATTATTGATAACAATATACTTAGTGCCGAGACATCACTTATTAGCGCGATTGTACTGAACGGGTTAAATGACCGGTCATTTTCCATTACCTGGCCATTACACTTTACTCCACACTGACTGTATTCCTCTCAAATACCTTAACCTTAGCCTTTAAGGGGGCCCACCTCGTTTATTTCTCTCTCCCTCTTTCTCTGGGTTGTATTCATCCGACCCCATTCAGCCTACTGTTTTAAGATTTTTATCCCCATCCAGGTGTCTATTTTTTGTGGCATGCGATAGCCAGCCAGCATACTTTTTTTCTTTTCAGCAGGCTAAATTTGTACCTTTTTCGATAGAAAAATGTCTCCAGCGAAGCCGGATATCTCCATACAATGCCTGCTTGCTATCGCCTACCAGGAATAAATCAACACCTGGATGGGGATAAAAGTCTTAAAATAGTAGGCTGAATGGTGCTGAATGGATACAAGCCAGAGCAAGAGAGAAAAGGAGAAAAAAAAAACAGGTGACTCCCCTTATGACGGACTTTCAGCTTCCATTTTTCGTACACAGTAGCAAACATTCCCCAAACACTGCAACTCTCATTCAATAGAACTGAATCATCAGCTAACAAACAGCCTCCACTCCCTCTTCCCTTACCAGAGGTAGTCCAACACCCAACATCTTATTAGATGCTTTACACTTCTTTATGTTTATTGAAATAAAATGGCAAATGCATTGCAGCTTCATGTAATTTTTCCTGTGTTAATTCTCATTCTCTGGAACAGTGTACGAAATAAAGTAATTAACTTTACTACTACTACATAAAGCAAAAAGCACTACTCCATTGGGAAGAGTTAGCCTGGGAATAGGTGTGGAAATATATAGCCCTTTTGGAGTTAGAGGATAGAGGTCAAGGTTTCTGGCACAGGGTGTCAAACTGGGGCAATTTTGTTTGAAAACTTTAATGAAACTGAAGGAATACAGGAAAATTAACATGAAATAGTATTGTCTTGGTAATTTTATCCCTTCCAAATAGAACTATGAACCACAATTTTATTATTGTATATACAATAATAAAAACTAAGGAAGGACAGCTTTCATGTGACACCCTATTCTGTCCTATTAATAATGAACCGACTATACTGACCGCAGAACAGTCGTAGCATGGCAGAGGCACGAAGGACCTCTTGAAGCATGTGTTGCAGAATTGCTTCAGTTTGGGGTCATCAGACAGCGCAGAGACGTAGCTCCTCTCCACGCAGAGCACCTCTCCTGAAATGACATAACATTAAGGGAAGTTTTTTATATTTGCTCCTTAGACCATATCATGCTTATAAAGAAACTCACAAGACCCCCTTCGAGTTAAATACCTACAGTACATACAAGTTTAAAGACCATTTTGTCCACAGAGAATGTGGTTACAGTCTCGCATCCTAAATGGCGGCTTTCCAGGCGGCCCTGTCAAGGGGTGCCTCTGTTGTCAAGTTCTATATTTTGAGATCCGACCGGAGTACCTGATCCCACGTCATTCTACGTTTACCCCTATGCGCAGCTCCTCCCAAGTTCATAGTCCGGCATGTTTTCACCCACTTCTGATCATCCATTCTCTCCACGTGTCCAAACCAACCAATTCAGCTCTTGTGCATCATTTCTCTGACTCTCCTAATGCCCAGACGCCTTCTTAATTCCTCGCCCAGTAGCCCGTCCCTGAGGTTAAGCCCACATATCCATCTCATCATTCTCTTCTCATTCAGTTCCATTCTATTAATATCCTCCGCTTTAACCGGTCACGTCTCCGAGCCATAGGTCATTGAACTCCTAACACACGAGGTATACACCTTCCCTTTAAAGTGAAGTGGGAGTCCTCTCATGGTCAGGAGTGGCAACAGCTCTCTAAACTTCCCCCAGCCACTTCTGACTCTACCAATGGAGTCAGCTTCAGCGCCACCTCCGGCGGAAACCGTATCGCCCAAATAGCAGAATTTATTCACACACTCTGGCGTTACATTGTCGAAATCAACACTAACAGGCAGGTTATTTAACACAAGTTCTCCCTTGCACACTGGACATTCAAAGTCTATGATTCTCGTCAAAGGTCCTCTAGCTCCACTACATCTCTTGTGTACCCAGTCACTACAGACGCAACATTGAATCAAGTTACTTACCAACCCCTTCCCACATACTGTGCGGGAATGTTAAGTGTACATTTTTTCTGTTGACAAATGTTCAGGCTGAAGGTCAAAATTATAAGACGGGGTTAATGTTGACCACCACTTTATAGGACTCACCCGGTAGGATATCTCTGTCGGCCACGATATGCCTGCCCTTCTCCGGGGTGTAGTCCAGACGGGCGGCGATGGTGAGGGCGGGGAGGGCCGGGTTGGGCTCGGGTATGCCCACTGGAGGCTCAGGGCAGGAAGAGCCGAACAGGGAGGGGTTCATGCCGGAGCTAACAAGGCCTAGAGCTACCGGGGGGCCTCGACGCTGGAATAAGTGGAGCTTGACAAAATTGATATCTTCATTTGTCTATGTATCTGTCTATATCTATCTATTCATATAACTATGTATATATCGATGGATATACCTGTATATATATAATTAATATACATAGTTTCTTCTCTCCCCTCGTGTCAATTAAATTAAAAGCAAATTTTATAAATAGATTAGTTCACAAGATTAATAGCCAAAAATAAGTAAAATTAATGTTTTTGCCACCTAACAAATACAGAGCTCATGATCTAAAAAAATAAAAGTATGCACAATCCAAGACAGACTAGCAAAACATAATAGAACAGTTAATGACTTTACTTCCATAGAATGAACCAAAACTTAATAGGTACAGTTAGCCACAGTTTGTATCCACTTCATGAGTATGTAAGAAGGGAAACCTTGATGGAATCTAGAATAATATGCTATAAAACCATATTTTTAAACTATTACATAAGAAAATACACTTCTAATACAATCATTATAATTTTCCTTCCATACAAAAAAACATTGACTGTATACAAATTACTGTGACCAACTGTATAGCTCACCTTAACGCAGGTACGTCTTATTCCAGAGAGGTAATTTCTGATTGGCTGCGGACACCCCAGGCTCAACACGTAGTCAATGTCCCTGACGGCCAGTTCATAGTAGGCCATCCTGAATAGCAGTCGGGCCCTGGCCTCGTGGCCCTGGGACAAATTACCATACTCACCGTAGGCAGAGGGGTGACCTGGTCCTTTGGGGGGTTCCGCGGTTACACTTCTGGCACCATTGCACTCTTCAGCTGTAACCTTTTTATCTTTGGTTTTGCTACGCATTCCCTTTCCCTTTCCCTTGCCTTTACCTTTTCCTTTCTTCTCATCACCTTCGCTCTTTTCAGTATCATCAAACCTGCAACTGTCAAAGCCGCAACAACCGGCATTAAAGCCGCACCCAGTGCTGCAACCGCGGGCGCCATCTCCATAGTCATCCAGGTCTTCTCCAAAGTCCTCCAGGTCGCTTACATCTTCATAGCCTTCCAGGTCGCTTAAGTGTTCATAGTTATCCAGGTCGCTTCCTCCATAGTTAACTATGACTATTCTGTCATCATCATCGTCATCCAAGCTGCTTTCACTGGGATCCGTGCCGCTTCTGCTGGGACCCATGCCACTTCCGCCAGGAACCATGCTGCTTATGCCAGGAACCATGCCGCTTATGCCGGGAACCATGCCGCTTATGCCGGGAACCATGCCGCTTATGCCGGGAACCATGCCGCTTACGCTGGAACCCATGCCGCTTAAGCTGGGACCCATGCCGCTTACGCCGACACCCATGCCACTTAAGCTGGGACCCATGCCGCTTACGCCGACACCCATGCCACCTACCCCGGGACCCATGCCGCTTACGCCGGGACCCATGCCGCTTAAGCTGGGACCCATGCCGCTTAAGCTGGGACCCATGCCGCTTAAGCTGGGACCCATGCCACTTAAGCTGGGACCCATGCCACTTACGCCGGGACCCATGCCGCTTACGCCGGGACCCATGCCGCTTACGCTGGGACCCATTCCGATTACGCCGGGACCCATGCCGTTTACGCCAGCACCCACACCCATGCTAATGTTGCTTCTGCCGGCTCCCACGCTAATGCCACTTCCACTTGCAACCATGCTGCTTTGGTCTTCATCTTCACTCTTTTTAGCCGCGCCAACTTCACTCTTCCCAGCCACGCCAGCGTCAATCTCCCCAGCTATTTTGCCATAGTTTGGGCTTAGAAAGATTCTCGTGGTTTGTAACCTTCTCCTTTTCTTAGCTGCTGGATGGGTGGCTAGGAGTATGCTGAAGTTGTAGTAGTGGAGCGCCTGTTGGAAGTTCTTATTCTCATAGTGGTCAGTCCCATCAATGAGGAGCTTGCGGGCTAAGGAGTTGGATTTACTGCAGTCTCCACGCTCTAGAACCATATTGAGAACTCTGTGGACCTCCGGGAGTGCCCAGAGGGTAGAGAACATATTCCTCAGTGATGTCTCTGAGGAAAACAGCATCGTCAGCTGCTCCTCCATGTGTGGATTAGTTTCAGCGAACTCTACCAACAACTGATCTATAATCATTTCGAACGTAATTTCGTTCGACGTCGACATCGCCATGTTTGCGAAGCTCGGACATCCGCCCTCCCTACAAGTCTGAAAAGAAATCAGTTTCATTATTGTAACCAGAAGGGGCAGCCAAACTATCACAGTCACTGGCAATATCATAAATTATTCTGGTCTGTAGGGTGGCAAACCAGGGTAATGTTGTTTCAAGATAGTCAAGTGTGAGAGGCAATACAGGAACATGTTCATCTATCTATCTATCGATCTATTGCCTGACGCCGTGATCCCCGAAGGGGTGGCCACGCACGAACCGCCCCCATACACCTCTGTCCCCGGTCAGTCGACGCCCTTCCCCCCAACCAGCACCACCTTCGTTCATATACTTCCTCACTCCATCCTTCCACCTCTCTTTCGGTCTACCTCTCCCTCTCTGTCCCTCCACCTCGCTCTCGTACACCCTCTTAGTCATTCTCTCGCTTTCCATACATTCCATATGGCCGAACCATCTCAAGTTGTTCCTTCTCACACTTTCCAGCACATCTACCTCCACACCACACCTCCTTCTTACTTCCTCATTAGTCTGTCTATCCCTCCATGTAACTCCGCACACACTTCTTTGGTAATTAATTTCCACTACTCTCACTCTTGGTCTGAGTCTCTCAACCAACGTCCACGCTTCGCTTCCGTAAGTCAGTGTCGGGATTACCACACTGTCATGCAAGGACTTCTTCACTTCCATACTGACCACCCTATTTCTTGTTACTGCTTTCAGCGTTCCTACAACACTCTTCCCCTGTTGTACCCTCTCCCGCACTTCTTCATCCATAGTCCCATCTTTTTTCAACACACTGCCCAGATACTTAAAAGAGTTGACGATCTCCATAGCCTGACCGTTCAGCTTCACCTCACACTCTGTGACTTCACCCCTTTCGAAGACCATAACCTTGCTCTTCCCCGCATTTACCTTCAAATTCCGTTTTTCGCACACTGTTCCAAACTCATTTACCAGACCCTACAACTCCCATTCATTATCACTCATCAGAACTGTATCATCCGCAAACAGCAGTATAGGTAGCTTTCACTCAATTATCTCCCTTTTCAGCGATACACCAACATCCACTGCTCTTGATAGTATTTCTTTCATGACTCCATCCATATATACAGTAAACAACCACGGGGACATCACACACCCCGGTTTCAAACCAACATTCAGGTCAAAGAACTCGCTCTGCTCACTCTCCACATGTTCATGACCTTACATAATTGTGGCCATATAATCACTTCCAGGGGAGTAACGGGAACTATGGAGTATAAATAATAAAAACCTAAATTTGAATAATAATGACTATAAACAAGGGATTTAGTTTGAGACTGGATATGAAGGCTCTCGTTTGCTAACTTATGTGTCTGATAGCTTCAATATATGCAAAATGGCTTCCCAGAAGCTGGGTGTGCTCAACTGCCTCAAGGGGTTCTTTACCCCTGCAAAACTTCTTGCTCTGTACAGGGGCACGATGCGTCCATGTAATGAAGATTGTTCGCATGTATAGGGAGGATCCTCTCACACAGCTCCTAGGCAAAGTAGAAAAGAAAGCCTTTCGTACCATCAACTCGCATCCACTCCCAGAGACTCTTTGCAATCTCTCTTTGCCGCAATGTTGCATCTCTCTCTATTCTATCGCTATTACAATTATCAGCGTTCCTCAGAGCTCTCTCAGTGTATACCACCTACTCTACGTAGGGTACGTAGTACCCATCTAGAAACACAATTCCATCCCTTCTCTGTGCAACTCTCCAACCCAAGAATGAAATGATACTCCCAATCTCTCTTCTATTCAACAGCTGAGCTCTGAAACACTCTCCCTGAATCCATCTTCTCCTCATCCTAGGACTTAAATTGCTTCAAACTCTGTGTGTCCAGGCATTTTGGCTCTAACATTCCTTGATTTTGGCCCTGTCAAAAAATTAGGGTTGCCGTGGGATACAGGATGGGTTGAGGGCCATCCCCCCCACCCTCAGACTTATTGAAATCACCATCTATGTTGAAGCCATAAAACCAGAGATTTTGAAAACCTGAGCCTAGTTTTGGCAAAAGTTGGCTCGGATTTGGGAGGTTTAAGAGTCGAAAAAGACCGTATCCTGATTTGGAAATTGGGCTCAGGGTTTCCCAAATTTTGCTTATAGTTGGTTGGATTAGGAACATTTTGGTTAGAGTATGTAACTTGGCTACATTCTCAACCCTCTCACATCCTGACGCGTTTTTTGAGCCTATTAGGGATACTTTAAAGCCTTTGTTACCGTCAGGGGTATCTATAAACCTTTAGTTTGTTTACTTCAACCTCTGCTGTTGTCTTTGAGTTAGCTGTGGGCAGAAAACTAATTTTGGAGAGGTAATTATAACACTGAGAGTAATCTATTTCTTATTGCTAATCTGGCAACCTCTGCTAAGAGTTAATTGTTGTGTCTTAAAATATCAAAATTAATGGGGCTAAACATGAGGGAGAAGCAAGGTTTAGATAAAAAAAAACGACATTCCTCCCCTTCATGTTCATTATTAAGAGGTATTCAAGCATTCCTGACCACTACTTTACCGCCAAATAGTTAACAAAGGACTTCAGAGGCTATCAACCCTTCTCAATTATTAACCCCTTCAGTACTGCTGACGTTCTTTTAACTTTATCTTGAAGACTGTTAGACGATTATATTCAGTTTAAAGAAAGATAATTTTTTGGAAAAGACTCTCCGCCTTATTATCTATATTTTTATAAATTTCACCACAACACCAAACACCTCCATTGAAATTAATTAAAACATATAATTATGTGATCCACCGGGATTCGAACCATAGATAATTTATTAAGGACAACGCATGTCTATGGAATTCTTATACTGTACTCCTGTATAATCCACTGTGGAGGAATAATTTTATAATCACATCATATAAAACCCGATATTAATGGAAAAAACTCAGTCCCAGAGCTCCCTCGGACGTCCTCGTCGTTTACAAACATCCTCATTATGGAGTTTATTCGAAATTTACCTCCTGCTGGAAACATAGATGAGGATTTCAATAAGTCATGGGTGGTTCAGGGGGGACAAAGTCCCCCCTGAACCAATCTTCTGTCCCACGATGTGATGCTGGAATTATAACTAAAACCATGAAAACACTCCCTTCTCAAAATCTGTAAGAAAAAACATTAAAAATAAGGGGGTTTAAGTCTAGGACAAGACACGGGCCCCATCGATTTTTATGGGTGTTAGAAGATGTTTATATACCATACGTTTTTGCTATATATGTCAGTACCGTCGCAAATCCATTATACGGGAGTTGGGACATACTACCTGAGAAGGTAAAGGTTAGTCTTGTATCCAGTGTACTAGGGGTTAGGTAAGGGTTAGTCTTGTATCTAATGTACTAGGTGATAGGTAAGGGTTAGTCTTGTATCCAATGTACTAGGTGATAGGTAAGGGTTAGTCTTGTATCCAATGTACTAGGTGAACAAAATAATAATAATAATATTTATTCAGTTAGCATTTTACAATGTTGGTACCACATAATATGTTACATATATGACATGTACCAGCTTTGCATAATTCCAACTAAGGATAGGACAATAAGGCCGTTAGGCGTATTTCCATTGGGGTCCTTGTGGTGATAGGCAAGGGTTAGTCTTGTATCTAATGTACTAGGTGATAGGTAAGGGTTAGTCTTGTATCTAATGTACTAGGTGATAGGTAAGGGTTAGTCTTGTATCTAATGTACTAGGTGATAGGTAAGGGTTAGTCTTGTATCCAATGTACTAGGTGATAGGTAAGGGTTAGTCTTGTATCCAATGTACTAGGTGATAGGTAAGGGTTAGTCTTGTATCCAATGTACTAGGTGATAGGTAAGGGTTAGTCTTGTATCCAATGTACTAGGTGATAGGTAAGGGTTAGTCTTGTATCTAATGTATGTAATGTACTAGGTGATAGGTAAGGGTTAGTCTTGTATCCAATGTACTAGGTGATGGGTAAGGGTTAGTCTTGTATCTAATGTACTAGGTGATGGGTAAGGGTTAGTCTTGTATCCAATGTACTAGGTGATAGGTAAGGGTTAGTCTTGTATCCAATGTACTAGGTGATAGGTAAGGGTTAGTCTTGTATCCAATGTACTAGGTGATAGGTAAGGGTTAGTCTTGTATCCAATGTACTGGTGATAGGTAAGGGTTAGTCTTGTATCCAATGTACTAGGTGATAGGTAAGGGTTAGTCTTGTATCCAATGTACTAGGTGATAGGTAAGGGTTAGTCTTGTATCTAATGTATGTACTGTACTAGGTGATAGGTAAGGGTTATTCTTCTATCTAATGTACTAGGTGATAGGTAAGAGTTAGTCTTGTATCCAATATACTAGGTCTAGGATAGGTTAGGGTTTTTGGTTAGGTTAATGACAAGGGGTATGGTATAAACTATAGGTACTGTTCTAGAGACATTTACTAGCTGTCTTGATAGCTTAATCCTAGGTTAGAGTCCTTGGAGTCCACATATATTCATTAGTTTCATTGATTTCATTGATTTCATTAATTAGGTATATTTGGAAGTTAATTTGTGAGTTAGTAAAAAAATATGAATGTAAGGGTTAGTATAGGGACACTTACTAGCTTAGGTTACAATCTTGTTGTATCTTGCAAAATGGGTAAACTCGAGCCAACTTTCGAAATTAGGTTACTGTGTTTTTTTTACTATGAACACTTGGAAAATCCGAGCCAAGCTTTGCCGTAAACTGGCTCGGATTTTCCCATTTTTAAGTGTTATGAAAAAACAGGAGACTCCGAGCAAAGTTTAGTTTTAAATAAGTTATTTCGTATTTACCTTTACCCCACAATTTCCCTGATATTCATAGCCCTCCCCACTATCGGGGGGCGTTTCTTAACCCTTTGGCTGCGGCTATGTTTTGGGCTATTTAGGGCATATTCAGGCACTCCTGAATGATAAATCAAGCATCTGCATTAAATGAAGTGTATTCTGCCGAAAACTAGGCGAAAATAGCTTCAAAATGACACCAGAACGGACCCTGTACGTGGTCTGGTTCACCCGCAGTGGTCCCAGTGAAACGCGGGAACCCAGCTATTATGTAACACTCGCTCGCTTGGTAAATCTACAGTTATACTACCCCTCCCCCACTACCCCTCCCCCACTACCCCTCCCCCACTACCCCTCCCCCACTACCCCTCACCACCTCCCCCATTCAAAACACGCCTTTTAGCGTGTTTTTGGATGGTTCAGCAGACGCGGAAACTGGAAAAAAATTATTTTGATAAAAAATTATCACCAACCAGATACAACTTTTTCAGGTAATTTGTTGTTGTTTTTATTTTTTTATTTGATATACAGTGTTGTTTAATACCGAGGACCGTCGCATTTTAGTATTTTTAACATTAGCCTAACCTAACCTAACTTAACCTAACCTAACCGAAAAGTAACCCGTTTCCGCGACGGTCTAAACTCTCCCTCACGTTCCCCGTTTATGGGTGTGCGACGGTCTAAACCCTGCTCACGTTCCCTGTTTATGGGTTTGCGAAAGTTTGTAATACTTCAATGTATCTATTTCAAGTCAAATATACATTTCCGCGCATCATCAAACCATACTAAGTCTACTACTAATAATATTAACCCATTAGTACCAACAGAATAGCGACAAAATAGGGGTAGTATAACTGTAGATTTATCGCTCGCTTGGCTACACTGGTGAGAGAGACCGAGAGAGACCCGCGCGAGACACAGCCTAGCTCAGTGAGCCGCTCGGTGCTCTGAGGGTCGGAGGTGGGCCCCTCACGCTCCCGCCCACTGACACTCTATTTTTACGTTTTTTACAGGCTTTTAAAGCCTGGAAATTGCTGTAACTTGCCAAAACATTCCAGAACATCACCCGCAACGAAAGGGTTAAGATCGTTGAACAATGGGAAAATACTAAAATGCGATGGTCCTCGGTATTAAACAACACTGCATTTCAAATAAAATAATAATAGTAAACTAAAAAAAAAAAAAAATCTTATCCGTTCTGTCCTAATTTTTTCCAATAAGGGTGCGAGCCTTTTCCCCATTATTTCCTAAAAAGGGCCTCTAGCAATTAACAAGCTTGAAATCATCTCACTTAACCCATTATGCGGTAATTATAGGGAAAAGGGTCGCACCCTTATTGTTCATGCCTTTTACTACAGATTTTGAGAAATTGGGGAGGTCCACGAATTATTGTGAGTGACTATACCAACAAATGTGTTGACCCACCTGTTAGAGAGGACCTACGGCCGTCCCCTGGTGCTGGCCCTGACCGCCGTGGAGGGAGTGAGGTGGTAGGAGTTTACTTAGGGAGCCTTATCAATCAGAAAGGTAACTCGGTGACTCAAACTGATTGTCTTGTTTGTCTTCACGCTACTAACGCCATCTGTAGTCTGTTTATTCTATCTGATGGTAAATCTTAGTCTTTATTTGTTGATTTCTAGATAAATAATGGAAAAGTATAGGCTATGACTATTATTTTTCTTTATCATATGCAGTAAATAAGGTCTCCAAATGAATAACATATTTTGCTACAACATCTTCACAATAGCTGTGTAATAACAAAACCGTCGCCCATGTTCGAATCCGAGTCTACACTCGCAATGTTCACAACTTTTCCTGGAAGCAGGCTTATTTACAACTAAAATACATCAATGCTGTGTTTAAAATACCACACTTGCATTATACGGAATACATATACATGGATATCTCCTTACCAGACTAAGTTATAGGGATATTCATATTTGTTTTCACCAACTCACCAATTAATTTACAAATAAACCTAACCAATGAAATCAATGAAAGTAATGAATACATGTGGTACTCCAAGGACTCGAACCTAGGATACTAACACCGAAATTCCGCACACTAAGCACTAGGCTATCAAGACAGTTAAAGGTTTATACACAAGCCTACGATATATTATGCATTCTCGAATACTGCATATTAATCTTAGCCTGTACATAATTATACCCCACTGCACTCTGATAACGAAATAATTAGATGTTGTAGAGCTGTATTATTTTCTTATTACTGTAGATATTAGATCAACAATATACATAATAATGTGAACAATATGATATACTGTATAACTGTCTTGCTGGTGTACTTACTCTAGTTGTACTTACTCTAGTTGTATTGCGGGAGTGAGCATGCTCGTTATTTCCCGCCTCCTATATGTGTAGGTGTTATATGTATCGTTGGAATGGCTGTGGATGTGTGTGTAGTCTGTATTTTTAGCCAATTGGCGACATCGGAAACGAAGGCTTAGGGTGGATCTGTATGGTACCATTCTCACTATAGACGGTACCGTCTCGCCCGAAGGCTTAGGTAGCCATCAGCTTAGGTGAACCATATGATACCCATCTCGCCTTGTACCATTTTTGCCAACCCCAGATGGGACGTCACAACGTCGTCCACTTATTCCAGGTACCTATTTACAGCTAGGTGAACTGAGGCTAACACATGAAAGGAGACAAGCCCAATTTGTCTCCGCCCGGCCGGGAATTGAACCCCCGACCCCTCGTGTGTGAGACGAGAGCTCTACCTACTAGGCTACGGGCTGTGTAATGGTTAGAGCGTGTAAGTTCAGTTGGTTTGAATCCTGGGAGGTTCTCATGTTTTCATTAGTTTAATCTGGGGGGTTAATGGCGTTAAAAACGATGTTTAGAATACCTGCAATTACAAATAAATATATATGCATAGGCCTATATATCACAGAATTTGGCTTCTATCTATCTATCTCTATTGCCTGACGCCGTGACCCCCGAAGGAGTGGCCACGAACGAACCGCCCCCATGCACCTCTGTCCCCAGTCAGTCGACGCCTCTCCTCCCAACCAGCACCGCCTTCATTCATATACTTCCTCACTCCATCCTTCCACCTCTCCTTCGGTGCACGTCTCCCTCTCTGTCCCTCCACCTCGCTCTCGTACACCCTCTTAGTCAATCTCTCACTTTCCATACGTTCCATATGGCCGAACATCTCAAGTTGTTCCTTTTCACACTTTCCAGCACATCTACCTCCACACCACACCTCCTTATTACTTCCTCATTCATCTGTCTATCCCTCCATATAACTCCGCACGCACTTCTCAAGTAACTCATTTCCACCGCTCTCACTCTTGGTCTGAGTCTCTTCCCGAACGTCCATTCTTCGCTTCCGTAAGTTAGTGTCGGGATTACCACACTGTCATGCAAGGACTTCTTCACTTCCATACTGACCACCCTATTTCTTGTTACTGCTTTCAACGTTCCTACAACCCTCTTCCCCTGTTGCACCCTCTCCCGCACCTCCTCATCCACAGTCCCATCTTTACTCAACACACTGCCCAGATACTTAAAAGAGCTGACGATCTCCATAGCCTGACCATTCAACTTCACCTCACACTCTGTGACTTCACCCCTTTCGAAGACCATAACCTTGGCTTCAAAGGTTCAAAATGTTTAGACCTTTTTAGTTTGTTTCTACTGTAACGCCACTAACTCATTTGGTTTACACTTTGTAATTATTGTCAGCAGCTCGACTGGTGACGAAGGAAGTGGAGGATACGAAAACAAGTATTTCAAACATTTTAACATAATATTGCTGTAATATTCCATTAGGTTCGAAATTAGGTCAATGTCAGTCATAAGGAAATAAAACCGAGTGAGAAAGCTTCCTTAAATCACTTAAAAATATTTGTCAGGTTGTTCTGCCATGATTCTAAGCCATGGTTAATAAAATGTTTGTTCCTCATTTGCATGTGATGCAGTTTCAAAATTATATTTAGAGTACACAGAAGGCATAATTATGTACGCTCTAAGAAACAACCCATTAACCCATTGGCTGAGGGAGACGCTCCGGAACACCATGGCAATTTACAGCAATTTATAGGCTTTTTAAGTCTCTTAAAGCCTGTAAAATCGAGTGCGAGTGAGCGGGAGCGCGGCAGGCCTCCCCATCCTCACTCCAGCCAGGCGGCCGAGGCATTGAGAAGTATAAATAATAATGGGCCATACTCTCGCTAGATATACAGCGCTGGCCAAAGGCAAATGTAGTGCGACATTAGCAATAATTGCTCAGTATTAGCGAATGTCTATGGTAGCGCTGCGGTTGAAGCCTGTGCGCTACGGAGCTCGTTCTGGAATAATTTTAAAGTATTTTCTTCTATTTTTGGCTGAATACATTTAATTTCATTCAGACACTTGCTTAATCAATCAGGAGTGCCTGAATGAGCCCTAATATGGCGGAAATAAGCAGAAATATGCCCGCAGTGTAAGTATTAAGGGGGTATGGGCTTATATATTTGCTCATATATGTATTTTTGTATAATTTTTCTTGTTTCCTCCCTAGACCTCCATCAACATTTAAAAAAAACATCCATTAGATCCCCCTTCTACTACATAAACATCTTAAAATCTGAAAACTAATGGGGCTAAACATGAGGGAGAAGGGGATCTAGAAAAACGACCCATCTCCCCTTAAGTTTTCGAAGCTATCCCGAACTGAATCGAGCGCTTGAGAAAAATCTCGCACACACCACTCGGCTTCGAACTATGGACACTTTGATCAACAGGTAAACGCGCTAACTACTTCACCACACTGATCATACGAAAATATATAAAAGCTAACCTGGCAGATATGGCTAACGCTGTCTTTCTACACATTTGTGTAGGTCAGGTGAAGGTATTGAGGGATAAGCCTTTACAACGGCACCTCGTAGCTACTTTCTACTTTTCCTATTTTCTGAAGAGTGTAGAGACGGGAGAAGGGATGTTGGAGAGAGAGGAAGCTGTTGGAGTGGCTTTATTATGTGTGTATTAGTCGTCGAGGTGTCCCCCGACTGGGTGCGAGCATGTGAAACACGCTAGGACGTACTACCACACCCACTAAATGTTTGTATAGCCAATATTAAGGGAGCCCACCTCGCTTTTTTTTTATCTTTTTCTCCCTCTCTCTTTGGCTTGCATCCATTCGACCACATTCAGCCTACTGTTTTAAGACATTTACCCCCATCCAGGTGTCAATGTTTTCCTGGCGAGCGGTAGCGAGCCAGCATATATATATTTTTGTTTTGACAGCAAGCTAAATTTGTACATTTTTCGATAGAAAAATTTCTCCGGCGAAGCCGGATTTCTCCATACAATGCTGGCTCGCTGTCGCTCGCCAGGAAGAAATCGACACCTGGATGGGGATAAACGTCTTAAAACAGTTGGCTGAATGGGGCCGAATGGATACATGCCAGGGAAAGAAAGAAAAGGAGAGAAAGATAAAACAAACACTGTGAATAAACGCGGCATCACACGATCAGTTTAGAAAGGCAGTATAGGAAATATAGAAAGGCAGCGTTAGTAATATCTGCCAGGTTAGGACGCTATTCTTGACTTACAGTGTGCTGACTTTAAGTGGAGGAAGTTGTTTTTTCGAGTCCTCCTCCCTCATGTTTAGCCACATTAGTTATGAGATTTCAAGACATTAGGTACATTAGTTTGGCGATTTTCAGACCTATTGCCCCATTTCTTTGCCAATGTTAAGACCTTTCGTGCCATTTAGGTGTCGATTTTTTTTCCTGGCGAGCGATAGCGAGCCTGTATTTGAAGAGAAATCGGCCTTCGGCTGGGAAATTTTCTACCGAAAAATGTACAGATTTATCTTTATTGTCTAGGGTGTGTTTTCTAAGCTTGATGGAAGTCTAGCGAAAAAAAAAAAACTAAGAAATGAAGGAATACATTAATTAATAGGCCAAATAATATAATATAATAATAATATAATAATAATAATATAATAATAATAATATAATAATAAGAATATAATAATAAGAATATAATAATAATAATAATATAATAATAAGAATATAAAAATAATAATACCATAATAAGAATATAATAATAAAAATAATAATAATAATTATATAATAATAATATAAGAATAATACGAATATAATAATAAGAATAGCATAATATAATATAATAAGAATATAATAATAATATAATAATAATAATATAATAATAATAATATAATAATAAGAATATAATAATAAGAATATAATAATAATAATATAATAATAATAATATAATAATAATAATATAATAATAATAATATAATAATAATAATATAATAATAAGAATATAATAATAATAATATAATAATAATAATATAATAATAATAATATAATAATAATAATATAATAATAATAATATAATAATAAGAATATAATAATAAGAATATAATAATAAGAATATAATAATAATATAATAATAAGAATATAATAATAATAATATAATAATAATAATATAATAATAATAATATAATAATAATAATATAATAATAATAATATAATAATAAGAATATAATAATAAGTTATAATAATAGGAATATAATAATAAGAATATAATAATAAGTTATAATAATAGGAATATAATAATCCAGATGAGGGTTGATAGCCTCTCAAGTCCTATTGTAACTAAAGTCAGGTTGTCTGTATGTCGACCCAAATGACCCCTGGGCTTTAGATGGTAAATGAGCAAGATATTTTCGCAGGGTTTGTTTTGTTTTCATATAGTTTCACATTTTGAGTTTTAGGGTTGGACTACAAACCAAGTTGTGTGTGTGTGTGTGTGTGTTTTTTTTTGTTTTTTTTTTTTGTATAGCTATGAATGTTAGTGTACTGTATTGAATTCAACTAACTATTGTATATATGTAATTCAACTAACTATTGTATATATGTAATTGTTGTGGTCAATAAACTATCTATCTATCTATCTGTCAGGTTATAACTTTTTGGCCAGTGTGGTGTAGTGGTTAGCACGTGTGTCTGCTGATCAATGTGTCCAGGGCTCGAATCCCGGGTGGGTTGTGACGTGATACATACATACATTCCCTCTTGAAAGTTTGATAAATGGTATTAAGATTTAGACTTGAGAATCTTATCTTAATGAAGTATTTATGTTATGAGTAAACACGGGGTCACACGAGGGATAGTTCCGTCAACTTTTACAGGTAATTTTTTGTTTTTCTATATTTCAACTACTCCCTCTCGGGCATAGGCTGAGAGTCTGTATATTCAACCGTACATTAAACGGTGAAGCCCGAGAGGTCTCGTTCCAGTCCAGGGAGTGAGACATGTGAAGCACTTTGAGATGCAACCAGCCCCCGCTATCTTGCCTACGCAAGATGCCCGGTTGCCCACTCACGGGTCAAAGCAGCCCCATCTCTGGAGCTGCCTCGCCCTAGTGCTTCCCTGTCTCACCTCCTTGACTCGGACCCTCACTCTCAGAACGCCACCTATGGAGCAATGAACTCACTATAGGCATTGCCCCCCTGTAGCCTATTTTGAATATGGGAATATTCATACAGTTCTGTTTAATCAGGGAACAATGAGGGTATTTTTTGGCAGGTTTTGTGGTAATGCACTGATACTAGGTACAGCACAAATTCCATCCCAATAATATCTTCCCATTGATACATCGGGATTCGAACCCGGGACCATTGGATTACCAGTCCAGTGGCATGACCACTCCACCATAACTCCCCTGGTAGCTTCAAAATTTAAGAACCGTAAGAATTAGGGTAGCCATGATAATCTACTTTCAATCTACTAGTTTCCAATTCCAATGTGAAAGAGCCTCAATAGTACCAGGAAAGAGCCTCAATAGTACCAGGAAAGAGCCTCAATAATACCAGGAAAGAGCCTCAATAATACCAGGAAAGAGCCTCAATAATACCAGGAAAGAGCCTCAATAGTACCAGGAAAGAGCCTCAATAGTACCAGGAAAGAGCCTCAATAGTACCAGGAAAGAGCCTCAATAGTACCAGGAAAGAGCCTCAATAATACCAGGAAAGAGCCTCAATAGTACCAGGAAAGAGCCTCAATAGTACCAGGAAAGAGCCTCAATAATACCAGGAAAGAGCCTCAATAGTACCAGGAAAGAGCCTCAATAGTACCAGGAAAGAGCCTCAATAGTACCAGGAAAGAGCCTCAATAGTACCAGGAAAAAAATTGCTCGTCGAAAATTAGCGAAAGAAGTGCTTGTGTGGCCCTGGCTTAAGGGGAGGTATTTAGTTTGTTCCCTACTTTTTCATCAAGCTTAAAATTACACCCCCTAGACCCCTTTTCAAGATAAATTTGTACATTTTTCGGTAGAAAAAATTTCCGGCCGGAGGCCGGTTGCTCTTAAATTACAGGCTCGCTATCGCTCGCTACGAAACAATCGACACCTTAACGGCACGAAAGGTCTTAAAATTTACAGAAATGTGGCAAAATGTCTTAAAATATCCAAACTACTAGGGCGAAGGTCTTAAAATCTCAAAAGCAATGGAGCTAAACATGAGCGAGAAAGGGGTCCAGAAAAAAATCCCTCAAGTGGAAATCTCCCCTTAACAGTATGTATAATGTTATATATATATATATATATATATATATATATATATATATATATATATATATATATATATATATATATATTGCTTACCATAGTCAAGGAATAAATACTTCTAATAACGCCTGCGCCATTGTTATAGATTTAAGTAATGCACACATTGAATAATTCATCCTGTGTTTTACTTATAGGTTAAATTTCAGCCATGAATTGATAACAATTGATATTTACATAAATGCAGTATACAAGGTACAGTTGCTCACATAAGTTCTGTTCCTCGTCGTGATAATACCTATGAAAGTAATATAGCATTAATTAATTTCATTGGGAGTGTTTGGTGTTGTGGTGAAATTAATACAATATAGATAAATGAATTGCCAGCCAGTGTGGTTTCTTTTGATTATCAGGTAAGGGAAGATTTACACTTGAGGGACTTTTTTCTTGGCCCCTTTCTCCCTATGTCTAGCCCCATTGCTTTTGAGATTTTAAGACGTTCGCCCCATTAGTTTGGCGATTTTAAGAATTTACGCCCCATTTTGTAAATTTTAAGATCTTTCGTGCCATTTAGGTGTCGATTTTATCCTGGCGAGCGATAGCGAGCCTGTAATTTAAGAGTAATCAGCCTTCGGCCGGGACATTTTTCTACCGAAAAATGTACAAATTTATCTTGAAAGGGGGTCAAGGGGTGAAATTTTTAGATTGCTGGAGGAGTAGGAAACAAACTAAAAACCTCCCCTTAACTAATCAGGTAAGTTAACCACTACATAAGGAACTACACTCGTAATTCAATCATGCACATTGTATTTCTCCGTATAAGAGGAACAGAACTGATGTGGCCAACTGTACACTTAGATATAGGAGTGACTACAAAACCAGTAATCATTGCCAACTGTACACTTAGATATAGGAGTGACTACAAAACCAGTAATAATTGCCAACTGTACACTTAGATATAGGAGTGACTACAAAACCAGTAATCATTGCCAACTGTACACTTAGATATAGGAGTGACTACAAACCAGTAATCATTGCCAACTGTACACTTAGATATAGGAGTGACTACAAAACCAGTAATCATTGCCAACTGTACACTTAGATAGGAGTGACTACAAACCAGTAATCATTGCCAACTGTACACTTAGATATAGGAGTGACTACAAAACCAGTAATCATTGCCAACTGTACACTTAGATATAGGAGTGACTACAAAACCAGTAATCATTGCCAACTGTACACTTAGATATAGGAGTGACTACAAAACCAGTAATCATTGCCAACTGTACACTTAGATATAGGAGTGACTACAAACCAGTAATCATTGCCAACTGTACACTTAGATATAGGAGTGACTACAAAACCAGTAATCATTGCCAACTGTACACTTAGATATAGGAGTGACTACAAAACCAGTAATCATTGCCAACTGTACACTTAGATATAGGAGTGACTACAAAACCAGTAATCATTGCCAACTCTACGCAAACCGAGTCCTAAAAGCTGGCTTATGGGTTAATAAAGTTTTTTGGTGTGTTCATGAGGATATTACAATCGCAAACAGTGATACAATTAAGGGGGGATGGGCGTATTAAGGGGGGATGGGCATATTAAGGGGGGATGGGCGTATTAAGGGGGGGATAGGCGTATTAATTAAGGGGGGATGGGCGTATTAAGGGGGGATGGGCGTATGTATTTGTCCATTTATGTATCTTTATAATATATCTTTAGTTTCCTCCCTAGACCTCCATCAAGCTTATAAAAACACCCTCCCAAGACCCTCCTTCCAGATAAATTTGTAAATTTTTTATAGAAAAATTTGCCGGCCAAAGGCCGGTTCCTCTTACATTACAGGCTCGCTATCGATCGCAAGGAACAAATCGACATCTAAATGACACGAACAGTCTTAATATTAACAACAAAATTGGACGAAAGGTCTTAAAATCGCCAAAGTAATGGACCAAACGTCTTAAAATCTGAAAACTAATGGGGCTAAACATGAGGAAGAAGGGGAACCAGAAAAACGGCCCATCTGCCCTTAAGCGACTTTGGTACACTAATTAAATATTTAGAAACCTTCCTGGTAGGTGGAATTTGACTACTTGCGAGTTTCATTCTATAGGGAAGTTGGAGATGTAGGCATCGATTTTTAGCAGAATATCCAGCTATAATACGAGGTGGAGGGACAGAGAGGGAGAGGTAGACCGAATGAGAGGTGGAAGGATGGAGTGAGGAAGTACATGAACGAAGGTGGTGCTGGTTGGGGGGAGGGGCGTCGACTGACCGGGGACAGAGGTGCATGGGGGCGGTTCGTTCGTGGCCACCCTTTCGGGGATCACGGCGTCAGGCAATAGATAGATAGAATACGGTTTTAGTACATTTATAAATACTTAAAACCAAATTCAACATACTATTTATCCATCAGAAATTAACCTACATAATTACTGTATTTGTGATTAAGGGGGTGGTACTCGTTTTGTCTGGACCCCCTTCTCTCTCATGTTTAGCATATTAGTTTTGAGGGTTTAAGACGTTCTTTCCGTTAGTTTGGCGATTTTGAGACCTTTCGCCTAATTTTGTTGTCAATATTAAGACCTTTCGTGCCCTTTAGCTGTCGATTTTTTCCAGGCGAGCGATAGTGAGCCTCTAATTTTAGAAGGAATCGGCCTTCGGCCGGAGAATTTTTCTACCGAAAAATGTACAAATCTATCTTAAAAGGGGGTCTAGGGGATGTTTTTTTTAAAGTTTGATGGAGGACTAGCGAGGAAATTCAAAAATAGAGCAATACTATTACATATATTGACCAAAAACCAAGCACTACCCCCTTAATATCGATGTTTAAAGGCCGAACTTCCTTATAGCCTGAAACTCGCAAGTGGTCAATTTGGCTACTATCCCTCTTGATCGAGAGGTTTGTACTGCGATCTAGAGGCAAATTTGCATATCTACGGCACGAATTCTAGCGATATTCTGGAGATTTGAGATCGTTTAGAGCGATGTTCTAGAGAGTATAGGATTATTCTAGCGATTTTAGGCATTTATTTACAGTATCTAGCGCACTTTATTTGGTAACCCTGATCAGAATGTATCTTTGGCAGAAAGGGTTAAGCCGGTATCACACAAGCGCTTTTTCCCTCAACATATATCCTCGACACTGGTCTTGCAGCTTATGAGGTAAATATTTAAAATAATTCGGTTACCTAAAGTCATCTACCATCAGTATAGTTTCGGATACCAGAGCAAAATATTCTAGAAATGTCGGAAAAATGTTGATCATGGAATGTTGACTATAAAAGCTCTCATGTGATCCCGGCTTTAGTGACCCGTTATACTTTCCAGCCTCACGTCAATGTGTTGTTGTTGTTGTTGTTCTCCAGGCTGTCAAGGTGTTTGACAATATAATCCGGGGCACCAGTAACAATATACGACCCTGTGGTTGGGAGCATGCCTTATCACCAGACCTGGAGTCTTTTATTTATTTTTTGTTTTATTTTTATTTTTTTATTATTTTTTCATTTTTTTTTGCCAGACGCTGTAATTCCTGAACAGGGTTGGCCATGAATATTAGGAGTTTGTCACGAATCAATCGCTAGGTCAAGTTGCCCGGGCTTGACAACTACCAATAAAATTTTGACAGCGAGGGCTTGATCCGCCGAACCTTTGATCAGCAGCCGATGCTCTACTGACTATGCCACGGCTTGTGACATGGAGGCATAGTCTGCTTTATTTCAGCTGAGGATTTATTGCCACGTCCCATCTTCATTACTCATTTATTACGCAGATTTTGTAGCTAAATGCGTTGTTAATTATGAATATTTGGCATTAATATGACTTAGATATGTATTAGTCATATTTTTCTTTAAGTATTGGGAATTATGCTGCTAAGGTATTCAGTTTACCATTAGCTGAACATAAATAGACACTAGTAATAGTAATATTGGGATGGGATCGGGCCTGTGCATATACTGTAGATAGATAGTAATACGGTGCTGGAACCAGGGACTCTCACATAACTGCTGTGTTGCAGTTGGGGACAACGCTCTCGGTTTCCACAAACACCTTTGGGTGACCAGGGCTCAAATGTACTGTACATGCATGCAAGTATGTCATGAATGCATGTATCAGCCTTTTCCAAAATATTGCTTTTTGTTTGTGGATTCTAAGCAGATCCTATGCTAATGTGTGTTCCTCGACTTGGAGTTGGTGTTTTGCCTTGGGGTTGACCATTGCGAGTTAGTTGAACTAGGATTTCAGAGGCTATCAACCCTTCTGGATTATTAAGCCAGCACACTGCAAGTCAACTTATAGCTTCAGGACTGGAGTCCCTTTTCGAGAACTCTCGTCCCTTGCCATTATGAGGATTGGCTGGCATTGTATCGAGGTTTTTGGATTTATGTAAGTATGTATATACTCAGGCACATACCCTATAGCTGGGGGTGGCAGACTCGAGGCAGAGCCGTTGTTCGATAGTAGAAAATGGTAAAAGCAAACAATCTTCAAAATAATTTAACACAATATTATAATAACCCCCAAGAGATTGCACCAGATAATTTTAAAGTGCTCAGTTCGTAAGCAGTTATGGGGACAAAACTTCCTGTGCTTTTCCAAGGAACTGGAGTTCTCGTAGAGAGGCTCCAGTCCTGACGTTATTCTTGACTTCCAGTGTGCTGGCTTAATAATCTAATAGGGTTGATAGCCTCGGAAGTCCTATTTCAACTAACTGCTTTTCCTTAAAATTGTTGATTGCACATTGAAGCTACAGAGGTACTAGATAGAGTGCACACCTCTGCCTACTCTGGCTGGTTCTTTGCCATTAATGTCAAAGGCCTGAATTTTCTTCTGGATCTGGATTCTAGAATAGGATCCAGATCACCTAAATTGAATCCCTTCTTCCTTTGCGTATTTCCCATCTGCCCATCAATTTTCGTGAAAATCGGTTCATAGTTCATATCCTACCTGTCCACCAAATTTCGTGAAAATAATTTCATGTTAATTTTGAAGTCTCTTGGTAACAAACAAACTGATATATTTTTACTATGTGTGTGAGGGAGACAAAAGGCGAAATTGCCTGTATAGAGTGCCTCCCCCAGAGTTGAAAGAGTGAGGACTGCCAAAATCAAGGGACGTTCGAGCCAAACTGCCTGGACATACCGAGTTTGAAGCAATTTAAGTCTTAGGAAGAGGGAAAGACTGATTCTGGGAGAGTTCCAGAGCTCAGCTGTTGAATAGAAGAATGATTGGGAGTACCCTTTTCACTCTTGAGTTGGAGAGTTGCACAGCGTAGGGGTGAGATTTGGTTGCAAGATGGGTACTACATACCCTACGTAGAGGAGGTGATATATACTGGAAGAGCTCTGAGGAGCACTGATTATTATAGTAGCGATAGAATAGGGAGAGAGATGCAACATTGCGGCGAAGAGAGATTGCAGAGTTAATGATACGAAAGGCTTTCCTTTTTACTTTGTCTAGGAGTGCAGTGTGTGAGGATCCTCTCCACACATGTGAACAATACTCAATACAAGTACGCACTGTGCCCCTGTACAGAGCAAGAAGCTGTGCAGGGGTAAAGAACCCCTTGAGCACACCCAGCTTCTGGGAGGCTGCCTTAGCAAGACTGGTAATATGGTCCTTCCAAGAGAGAGCAGAAGAGAAAGACACTCCGAGAATATTGAGAGTAGATGAAAGATTGATTTTTGTATTGTTGAAGTATAAGGGATAGTCCTCTGAGAGTTCCCGACGGGTAGTAAGATGGAGAAATTGAGTTTAGGAAGCATTAAAGGCAACAAGGTTTTCTCTGCCCCAATTGGAAATGGTAGTTATATCAGAAGATAAGTGTTATATGGCTTCATTAAGACTGAATGAGTAGTGTAAGGTAGAGTCGTCTGCGTATGAATGGATGGATGGTATGTACGGATCGCCTTCCTCTTCCTTTTTTTTTTTTTTTTTTTTTTTTTTTTTTTTTTTGTCTAACCAGACCACTGAGCTCTACAAAAGAACTCTCATAGGGCTGGACAACAGGATTCGATCAAGATATATAACTAAACGAGTCAAGATAGAGAGGGAAGGGCAGTAGGGGAACAAATCGAGGAAGGTGAAGACACTGACATTTCTCGCCATTTCACCAGTTCAGCCGGACCACATGAGCTCCACATCAGAGCTCTTATAGGGCAGGGCCGAAGGGTGAGGCAAGAACTGTTACACCGCAACACCAACTAAGAAGTGATCAGGGCGAAGAATGAAAGATCAGGTCGAAGGTAGAAAAAAACACATCGAGAAGCAAAAAATGCATTACCGAAGGGAATCAAGTCAGTCCGGCCACATCAGCAACCGAAGAGACAAATCAGGCCAGGAGTCTGCTACCTAGCCAGGCCAGGGAGACATGAGATATAGGCTGCCAGAGGACAACCGAATGGGACAGAATAAGAATAGAAGAGGAAAAACATAGAATGAGGAATGAAAAACTACTCAAAATTAGTCAAACTGAGGACGAAAGCTCGAGGGAAGATAGGAAGGGAAATGACCACAACCATCCCCCATCAAGCCCCTGCAGTCGCCGGCCCCGAAGCCCCCAACCGCGGAAAGGAGAGTAGTATCAAAGGGGGGGGGGGGGGGCGGGGTTGCCTTCTATAATGAATAAAATTTTCCATGGTGCATATCCTATCTGCCCACCAAATTTCGTGACAATTGGCTCATAACTTTGCGAGATATTTTGTTGAGAGATTTCCACTGGAGGGATTTTTTTCTCGACTCTTTTCTCCCTCATGTTTAACCCCATTGTTTTTCTAATCTTAAGGCGTTTTCCCCATTATGTTTACGATTTTAAGAACTTTCAGCCCATTTATGTCAATTTTAAGACCTTTCGTGCCATTTAGGTGTCTATTTTATCCTGGCGAGTGATAGCAAGCCTGTAATTGAAGAGGAACCGGCTTTCAGCCGGGAAATTTTTCTTGAAAGGGGCTCAAGGGGGTGACATTTTAAGATTGCTGGAGGAGTAGGAAACAAACTAGAAACCTCCCCTTAACAGACAAAAGAAAACTGATTATGTACGGATCGCCTCTTAAATTGAATAACATGAAATTACGTCCATTTATTCTGCAAGTTAGAATACCAAGAAAAGGTTACATAAATATAGAGTTGCCATGCCAGAGTATATTATATTCCCACCACCACCACCACCACCACCACCAACATACAGTTCAATAGAAAACACGTCAGAGAAACAGATTACATAAAATTAATCATAATAAAAGTCACAAATCCCATGGTAAAGTACAGGAGAACCATTAAGAGGAATCACCTGTTCTTTTTAGCTTTCTCTGGCTTGTATCCATTCGGCCCCATTCAGCCAACTGTTTTAAGACTTTTATCCCCATCCAGGTGTCGATTTCTTCCTGGCGAACGATAGCGAACCAGCATTGTATGGAGAAATCCGGCTTCGCCGGAGAAATTTTTCTATCGAAAAATTTACAAATTTAGCTTGCTGTCAAAACTAACATTTATATGTTATATGCTGGCTCGCTACCGTTCGCCAGGAAAATATTGACACCTGGATGGGGGTAAACATCTTAAAACAGTAGGCTGAATGGGGCCGAATGGATACAAGCCAGAGAGAGAGAGAGAGAAAGAAAACAAAAAACGAGGTGGGCTCCCTTAATCATAAAACAAAAAAAAATCACAAATCCCATGGTAAAAGTACAGGAGAACCATTAACCACTTGCGAGTTTCAGGCTATAAGGAAGTTGGGGCTGTAAGCATCGATATTAAAGAGAAAAACAATAATGTGGAGTTTTTGATGGATAAAAAGTATAATCAAATTGGTTTTATGTATTTATAAATTTATCAGGACTTATTATAGCTGATAATTCTGCTAAATATTGATGGCCACGGCTCCAACTTCCTTATACACCAAAACTCGCAAGGGGTCAATTAAACCAATATGGCACACACGCATAAACATCTGGTAAACACATAACATTAGACTGCACATCAAAACAAAAGCAGTATTACAAAACAAACAATAACATAAAATGAGAAATAAAAGTTGCAGAGTCAAAAAATACATCCATCTCCTACGGGGGATGGTTCGTTTTTCTGGTCCCCCGTTACCCTCATGCTTAGCCCCATTACCTCTGAGATTTTTCACAAGTTTGCCCCATTAGTTTGGCGATTATAATATCTTTCGCTCCATTCCGTTCATTCAATTTAGATGTACATTTTTTCTTGGCAAGCGATAGCGAGCCTGTAATTTAAGAGCAAGCGGCCTTCAGCCGAGACATTTTTCTATCGAAAAATATACAAATTTATCTTGAATCATATCTTGGGGGTGGTGTTGATGGAGGCCTGAAGAGGAAACTAAAAAAATAATAAGATAAATAAGATGAATAATAGGATAAATAATACGATAAATAATACGATAAATAATACGATAAGTAATACAATAAGTAATACAATAAGTAATACGATAAATAATAAGATAAATAATAAGATTAATAATAAGATTAATAAATACACATCAAAATACGCCCATCCTCCCTCGAGTCCCGACATCAAAATGGTTCAAACATAATATTTGTAATCCATTCATAGCATGGACGTCAACAAATTATAACTAGCTGATGCCGAGAGGATTGGGTTCTAGTCATGTGGTGATGGGCTGGTCTATCAGAGTGAGAGATGAGCAATCTCTGCCATACCCATAGCTTACTCTGACTGTTCCTTTAACTTATATATTTTCTAGATCTCAAGTGACTGAGTCTCTTCCGTGGATTGACCTCCCAATCTACCAAGATTGGAAGCCAAAGAGTCACATTTTTCCCTTGCCCCTCAACTTTCTCTTCATAATTGCTGAGGGGCACAGGGCCCTGGGTGGGGCTTTGGTTTCTCGGGCGTTTCCGCACCCTCCTCAGCTCCCCGCCATGGAGTGGCTTCGGTCACCCAGGCTTTATTGTGGTCGGCAGGGAGGGTTCTGTTGTTGTTGTTGTTGTTGTTGTTGTTGTTGTTGTTCCCCAAGCTGCCTGGCCGAACAGCCCCAAAGCCCCGAGCAATTCCAAAGCCATAACCGAGCGCCCCCACAGAACCCTCCCTGCCGACCACAATAAAGCCTGGGTGACCGAAGCCACTCCATGGCGGGGAGCTGAGGAGGGTGCGGAAACGCCCGGGACACCAAAGACCCACCCAGGGCCCTGTGCCCCTCAGCAATTATGAAGAGAAAGTGGAGGGGCAAGGGAAAAATGTGACGCTTTGGCTTCCAATCTTGGTAGATTGGGAGGTCAATCCACGGAAAAGATGCAGTCACTTGAGATCTAGAAAATATATAAGTTAAAGGAATAGTCAGAGTAAGCTATGGGTATGGCAGAGATCGCTCAGTTCTCACTCTGATAGACCAGCCCATCACCACGGGAGGGTTCTGTGGGGGCTCTCGGTTATGGCCTTGGAATTGCTCGGGGCCTTGGGGCTGTTCGGCCAGGCAGCCTGGGGAACAACAACAACAAATTATAACTCATCATACTAAGAATCATGGACCACAAACCTCACTCTTATGTCTATTGTAGTATTCATAAAGAAATCATCATCGTTATCACTCATTATTATCTCTCATTATCACTCGGTATTATCACTCAGTATTATCACTCAGTATTATCATAATCATGTTTATCCTCATTATCAACCTCATTTTCATCATCATAATAAGCATCATTATTATTAATGATTATAATAAAACATATTTGTTATACTCCTCCTCATAATAATAATTAATATAATCATAATTATTATAATCATCATAATCATTCTCATCCTCATCATTACCATCCTCATCCTCATAATCATCCTCATTATCATTATTATGATTAGTTAGTAACCCCTTCAAGATAACGACAAGTTTTAACAGGTTAATCTGGTTATCATTATACAATTTTATTCAGCTCGGGAAGGATCTTTGTGAGTCAGAAGCATAATGGAGTTGGTTTCGACTTATATTCCTGGAGATTCCTTCTAAGCTGCAAACATCTGTCTAATGATAACCAGAATAAATTGAAAACAAAAATAAACCAAAATCAAATATTGAATGACAAATAAATTTGCAACTTTTTTTGTTATTTTGCCAATTTCACAAACAAGTCCGAATAGTTTACTTTTGCTTAAGCCTCTGAAAATTAAGACTTATTTTGACAGTGCATTCTGGCTATCATTGGACGATTTAATAGAACTTAGGAAGGATCTGTGGGAATTATAAGGGCAAAGATCATCTCTATTAACCTTCTGATTCCTATATACCCTTTCTAACCTGAATACAATCTTCTAATAATAGCCAGAAAACGGAAATTAAATGCGTAATCGGATCTTGAAAGGGTTACCAACTCAATTTATGAATCAATCAATCACAATCAATTAAAACATCTTTAAATCTCACAATGATTTAGAATATCATGAAATCTCTCAAAAGCAGCCTACAAATATTAAAAGCAATATATGTGCAAATCGAGCAAAGGAAACGATCTTTGCCTGTCAAATTAAAAATAGTCTTGATACAATATAAACCAAGAAAACATGACTATATAAACACCAAATGAGGAGGAGCACTTTATTGACAACGTTTCGCATATAGCATCATCAGATCAAATTAATATGAAACGTTGTCAATAAAGAGCTCCTCCTCGTATGGTGTCAATAAAATAATCTTACTCCCAGACTACTTTTTTCTAAACTATTGTTGATTCATTATTAATAGGCCAGAAATGTTGACCAATAACTTCTGACTGATAATTCGAAAAGGACTAAGAAACTCAGAATTAAAATAAGCTTACCTTTTTAAAGCTTTATGGAAGCCTAGGGAGGAAACTTAAGGAAGTATTTAATTATTGAATAAATAAAACTCCCATTACGTTAGTCTGGGAGTATCTTTAGTATAAAAATACAATCTGATTAAAATTGTTATGGATGTATGAGTCTCCTTGGGTTGCCACGCTCGTATTGCTTCTTGAATCATTAACACATAATAGGGGTTTGTCCTGTACTTTTCCATGATCATGCAAGTGGCTCGAATGAAAAAATGTGCCCACAATACGAAAACAAATACAGATCAATAAAGACTTTAAAAAGGAAATAATTGTAAACTTTGGTTACTTTACAAAAAGCAACAATTAATTGGTATAAGGTTTCCATTCAACCAATATTTGTATAATGAGGAATTACAACAAAATTGTTTTTCATCTAGAGTAGTTTAAAATCCATCAAAATGAAAGTTCAGAAGTTTCCAGGTTAAGTAATTTTAGGCAATCCCTGAGCCAACCCAAACAGCTGTCCCCAGAGTACAGTAGGAGGCTCTCAGATCGAACACAAACCTGAACAAGGGATGTGGCTCCACCATGTACTTACAGAAGAGCTCAGCAGTCTTGTAGTAGGCCTGCCATTCGTCGTTCGTCAATCGGCTTCTGATCATCATGTCTGCGTGGGCCCGCATGACCTTTGAAAGAGCCTGGGTCATCTCGCTCATCACAAAGTCGTAGTTATACGTAGTCAGAGTTGGGTTACCAGGCACGGGTTCTCGCTTGGCATACGAAAGGCGACACTTCAGGCACTTCTTAGCATCCGGATCCAGGGCTTTCAGGCACTTGATGCACTTCAGCATGATCTCATCTCCTGCGTGGTTGTGGACCATGTTCTCCATTACTGGCCATTTATACATGCACGCATCACAGGTGCAGGTGTATTTTAACTTCATCTGACATATATTGTTCCTCTTCTGCAAGCTGTGGCTCTGGTAAGGTTGTCCGTGGGAAATGTAGAGTGTGCGACCTGCTGGGACGAAGCGCATAGCCCGGACCACCATCACCTTCCCATAAGTGTTCTGAGAGCACGACTCTACACACCCAAAGTTGAAAAGGCTGATTGTTGGGAAGACTGCCGTGCCGTAGGAGCTCATCTTGCCGTGACAGAGACCTGGACCATACTCCTAAAAAATATATGCTTAGTTAAATCAACAGACTCAATTCAGAAACGCATAATAAACATCACCAACACCAACCTTCCTGGAAATACATTACAAAATGTAAATGGGACTTTTATTATTATCATTATCGGATGGAGGGGACTCATTAGCCTTGGTCGGCAACCCATCTATGGGAGAAAACCTTATGAAAATCCGGGTGGATGAGACTCTTCAGCCTTGGTCGGCAACCTTTCTAGGGGAGTAAACTTGATACAAATCCGTACTGCTTACCTAAGGGTAAGGCAGGTTACTGGATGGACTAGCCAAACACCACTATAGAAAAATAGTGCTAAAAAGATACACAGAGGGCCTCTGAGTCGGACGGATCCTAAATGGAGTGGTCAATCCTGTAAGTCCTTCAGTAAACTGGCTCGGGTTGTCCCTCTTACAGGGAATAGATCCGCTTGGGGGCATTCTGTGTATGGCCACCCTCATTAAGGGGAGTAAGGCGTCCGGCAATAGATAGATAGATAAACTTTATAATCATCACTTCTAGTCAAGGATTAAACCATTGTTTATGAACTCAAAAGGAAAGAGACCATCAAACAAATTTACCCTGGTATACTGCCAAGTCAGATTCAAAGTACAGGCATTCATTAAGGGGAGCTTTTTAGTTTGTTCCCTAGACCTCGATTAAACTTTAAAATCCCAAGACCCCCTTTGTGATAAAAGCACTATCTGAACGGCGATTCCTCCTAAATTGCAGGGTCGCTATCGCTTGCCAGGAATAAAATGAAACCTAAATGGCATGAAAGGTCGCCAAACTAATGGGGCGAATGTCTTAAAAACTTAAAACTAATAGAGCTAAACAGGAGGGAGAAGAGAGTCGAGAAAACCCCTTCATTAAGAATGACACACACCTGCAGTTCAGCGACACTGTAGGTATTGCTGGAGAATCCCAGCAAGTGGTGCAGAAGGGTGCTCCCAACGATAATATAGTCTACCTCGTGGGGCGGATAAGGGGCCCCGTTGATGATGAAGAACTTCCCACTCCTCTGCAGCAGCCTCAGCAGTATACTGGCCTGCAGGCACTTCTCCAGCAGGTCCTTGGGTGACCTTTTGTCCCGGTTTGCTACCAAATGGAACATGGACCTACAAGAGATATAAAACTTCGGTAAGATCTCTTTGTGATCTGTGAACCATTGATTTTGACTACACTAATATTAGTCTGGACTTTTATTAGGTGCGATTTCTCTGAGATTCCATAGCGTTGTAAGAGCCAACAGATACCACTACCACATCCCCGTGCTCAAGGGAGACCGTAACCAACCAGGGTTTAGTGGAAAGATCAACTTCACACTAGAGCACGGCGTAAACACACTACCTCTTGGGTATAAAGTCAAGACTATCCACTCAACTAGCCGGTTAGCTCCATATGACCTCAAAGAAATCTACTAAATGTAAATGTTAGGTTAACAATATTTGATCAGTTCAGGATACCTTGGAAATGCATTCAGTACGGGTGAATTTTTGTCATTATATTCTGACTGTTGCTTGATTATTTTATTCAGTTTACGAAGTACTTCTAGCAATAACAAAAATTACTATCTCAACCATCTTAGTTACTAACTAGGTTACTAAGAGGCTAAAAATAGTCTAAATATAGAAATATTATTGAATAGAAGTCGCCTGCACTGAAATTGTTTAGGCAATAATTAAACCCATTGCCTGTACCAACCTGTAATCCTCTCCGTCATACTTCCCTATGCCGTTGAAGCCCAGTTTGGCTGGATCTGTTGTCATGGCCTCCATCCGCAGGCCATAGAAATCGTGCAAGACCTTATGTAAGCCGACTTTTACCATGAGCCTGAACCCCATGGCCAGGAAGTTGTCTGAAGAGAGTGAGTAGAGAGCCACCAACACGGGGCACTCCTTCCCGTGGCTCCCGGACATTCCCTCACTCTGGCACGACAGGCTACAAAACAAAACCTGAAAATATGATTAAATTTAAGGGGAGATGGGTCGTTTTTTCTAGATCCCCTTCTCCCTCATGTTAAGCCCTATTAGTTTTCAGATTTTAAGGTATGCCCCATTAGTTTGTCGATTTTAAAACTTTTCGCCTAATTTCTTTGTCAATATTAAGACCTTTTGTGCTATATACCTGTATTTTGTTTTTTTTCCCCCCTGGCGAACGACAGTGAGCCTGTAATATTGGAAGAACCGGCCTTTGGCCGGGGCATTTTTCTACTAAAAAATGTACAAACTAATCTAAAAGGGGGATCTAATGGAAGTTTGTTTAAAGTTTGATGGAGGTCTAGGGAGAAAACTAGAAAAATAAAAAGATACATAAAAGAGCAAGTACATCAGCCCATCCCCCCTTAATTCAGAAATGTTGACTGAATGAATATAACCACCATATGAGGAGGAACACTTTGACAACGTTTCGCATGTAGCTTCATCAGGCCTATATAATACTAGCCAACTTATATTCGAAACCTTGTCAATGAAGTGCTCCTCCTCGTATGTTATTACATGAAAAATATAGTCATTGTTACCATGGGGATGTGACCGGTGCCCATATGATCTGACCTTATTGCAATGGTGGCAGGGCAGGGGAATGGCTGACTTCAACAGACACATACAATATTTCAACACACACTTCCCGCTTATGACATGATCTGACCTTGTTACAGTGGTGGCAGGGCAGGGGAATGGCTGACCTCAACAGACACATACAATATTTCAACACACACTTCCCGCTTATGACATGATCTGACCTTGTTACAGTGGTGGCAGGGCAGGGGGGTGGCTGACCTCAACAGACACATACAATATTTCAACACACACTTCCCGCTTATGACATGATCTGACCTTGTTACAGTGGTGGCAGGGCAGGGGAATGGCTGACTTCAACAGACACATACAATATTTCAACACACACTTCCCGCTTATGACATGATCTGACCTTGTTACAGTGGTGGCAGGGCAGGGGAATGGCTGACTTCAACAGACACATACAATATTTCAACACACACTTCCCGCTTATGACATGATCTGACCTTGTTACAGTGGTGGCAGGGCAGGGGAATGGCTGACTTCAACAGACACATACAATATTTCAACACACACTTCCCGCTTATGACATGATCTGACCTTGTTACAGTGGTGGCAGGGCAGGGGGGTGGCTGACCTCAACAGACACATGCAGCAATACTTCAACACACACTTCCCGTTGAGGGCCGATACGTAGCTCTCCTCCACTGCTAACAACTCGCCTGTAGGATAGAACATTTGTCCCTTGAGGATTAGGTCGCGTTTTGACAGTATTCTGGCTATTATTGGATTATTTTCTTAAGGAGAGATCCTTCACTTTTTGGTCAATGGTTTTATTTATTTATTATTTTTTTTAGTTTCCTCGCTATACCTCCATCAAGCTTAAAATGAAGCCCCCTAGACCCCCTTTCAAAATAAATTTTTACATTTTTCGGTAGAAAAATGTCCTGGCCGAAGGCCGATTCCTCTTAAATTACAGGTTCGCTATCGCTCGCCAGGAAAAAATCGAGACCTAATTGGTAGGAAAAGTCTTAAAATTGACAGAAATGGGGCGAAAGTTCATAAAATCGCCAATCTAATGGGTCTAAAGATGAGGGAGAAGGTGGTCTAGAAAAGCGTCATGTCTCCCCTTAAGTCAAGAGTGACATGCGTGACTCAAGGTTAATCGAGATCCTCTTTACACCTTCCATTGCTAGAAGGCTTTCCTAAGCTGTATAAAATGACCTAAAGATAGCCAGAAGAAATTTATGAAATGCGTCATGATCCTCAAAGCGTTAAGCCGGTGTCACACGAGAGCTTTTATAGTCAACATTCGAAGATCAAAATTTTTCTGGCAACATTTCTGTATTATTTTGCACTGGTATCGGATACTAGGCTGATGATAGATGAATTTGGGTGACAGAAAAATATGAAATGTTGACCTCATAAGCTGCTAGACCAGTGTTGATGATAAATGTTGAGTGAAAAAGTGCTCGTGTGGTACCGGCTTTATAGTATATGGTGTTATGTAATTTCGTGGAAATTTCATATAGATTTTTGCCAATGTGTTTTTTTTTAATGATTATGACCCATTATCTACAAAAATCGTGTTTGGCATTTTTTTGGATGCCATCTTGGAATAATGGCGGTCATCTTGAATTTTCGGCATAAAATATGGATATTTTGCCCATCTGTGCAAATTCTAAGCCCTTTATACATTATATTTTGTTTAATTATTAACACAAATGATGACTAAGATGTTTGTATCATGAAATAAAGTCATGGCATTCAATATTTTGAAGGACAGGACATATACAGACCTCTAAATCCAAGATGGCGGCTAATTTTACGAGAATTTGTTAATTTGCTTTTTTGTTTTTTCTAATTGTTTTTTCTTTGTTCACAGAACATGGGAACCAAGCGACGCAAGATAGAAAACAACTACAGACAGTGCATCGTATGTCAAGAAAATACAAATGAAACTGTCAGTACACCAAAGCCAGACAGCTATATTCGTTTCCTGGAGTGTGTCAGAGAAAGGTCAGACTATGGAGAACCCTTGCCCCTCAACTTTCTCTTCATAATTGCTGAGGGACACAGGGCCCTGGGTGGGGCTTTGGTTTCCCGGGCGTTTCCGCACCCTCCTCAGCTCCCCGCCATGGAGTGGCTTCGGTCACCCAGGCTTTATTGTGGTCGGCGGGGAGGGTTCTGTGGGGGCGCTCGGTTATGGCCTTGGCCTTGCTCAGGGCCTTGGGGCTGTTCGGCCAGGCAGCTTGGGGAACAACAACAACAACAACAACTATGGAGAACAAAAATACATATCTATGTCGCAACGTCTGGTTAATCTGGAGCCGCAAGATCTTCAAACTAACAGTGCAGTGTGGCACCAGTAATGCTATGCTGAGGCCACGAACAAAACAGACATACAGCGAGCCAAGACCCGCCACAGCAAAGCCCTCGAGAAGGGTGATACCACAGTACTGATCAGACGAAAAGGTCGGCCACCGAGCAGTCGTACACCAAGTGTTCCATCTACGTCACATACAGGATCACAACGGAAAGTAACACGTTCGTCCATTCCAAAGGTGCGAAAAGAATGGAGTTTCTTCTGTCAAAGAGCGACAGCCGAAAATACTCACATGTGCCAAACCGAAAACATTGGGGAGCAAATAGCAGCTGTGGTAAAAGAAAGTGACAACACAACCTGGAAAATAAACTATTCGGAACTGCTGAATGAGAAAGATGCTTTGTCGAGAGACTTACTGTATCATAAGTCATGTATGACCATTGAATGGCAGAAGCTAACAACTCGCAGAAAGCAGGAAACACTGGAATTTGATGCTGAAATTCCAGATATTGAAGGTGACAGAAAGTTTATTGCTGCAGAGGTACATTTTTTCAGTCAGCTGCAGGACCGGACATCTTCTGGAGAATTTATTCCAGTCAGTGAAGCGCAGAAGGACTATCAACAAATCATGCATCAGCATAATCTCCCACATACAGTTTCTCGTCAGTGCCTGAAGGAAAAGATCAGACAGCATGTTGACGGTGTTGCCTTCACAAGTTCTGCCAATCCAGCAAAATCAGATTTGATCCATTCTTCCGGTGTTGCTGACGCCGCAATACGACAAACTTCAACTTTGAATGACAAAGAAAAGATTACTACAATACTCAAATGCGCAAAAATAGTCCGCACAGCTATTGACCAATCCAAGCCATGGGAGTTTGAGGGCTCAATCAGCAACCAAGAAAATTTCATCCCAAATGAGTTGATCTGGCTGTTGAAATGGATCGTTCAGGGTGACACAGCAGTTGTTTCAGAAGTCCGAAGTCAAGAAGTACATTCTAGATGCACAAACTTGGCTCAAATGATAATTCAGAGCCACAAAACCAAGAGGCAGATCAGGCACCAACCTAAGTCTTGTGCAAGCTCATTTCGAAGCAGAAAAGAGACTCCCCTCACTTTTGGGCTATCACTGCACTTTCTATCATGCCAAAAGAAGCAAGAAAACGATAGATATATTGTCAAATACTGGAGCTGGAGTATCATATCATCATGCTACAGAATGCATTGGTCAGCTTGCAGCTGCTGTCCAGGAAAACATGGCGGACAACCAAGGTGTCTATGTACCCCCTAACCTTTTTGTTGGGCAGCCACTCAGGACATCAATAGACAACATCGACGCACAAGTAGATACTACAGATGGAAAGAATTAGTTTCATGCGCTTGCTTCAGCTGTCTATCAAACTCACGTTGACAATGGTGAAGCTGCCAAAATCTCAAAGCCTTTGCATCTGAAACCTCATGGTGCCTCTTGTACACTGAAAGATGTACCAAAGACTGGAGTGGCCTTGAGCCCTTGCACCATAACAGGGACTCCAAAGCCAACATTGAGCCCCCCCATTACGTGGAGTTTGAGCCGCTACAGCACCAGGACTGCTTGGCGGACTCATCAGTGCAGGACACTGCTTGGCTATTGGCTCGATATATCAACAGATCAAATGTACCAGAATCTACTGATCCAAGTGAAGACGCAAATACTCAGCAAGTCCCACTGTGGTCCGCGTTCAATTCACTACTGTCCGTGTCAACCAAAAAGATAGATAACATCCATGCACTCCCGCTGATAAATGCTCCACCACAGGACTGGGACACCTTGGTTACAGCGTTGGTTGGACTTAAACTCGACCAGATGGTAGTAGGTGATAATCGTCCACAACCTGCGTGTGTATGGCTTGATATGGATCTCTACAAACGTGCCTTTAAGCTGGCTTACCTACAGCCAGACACCTATGCTGACAAGTGGATCCTTTCTCCGGGTCAATTCCATATTGAATTATGTGCCTTGCGTTGTCTTGGGAAACAGTCTAAGGAAGTGGCCTTGATGAGTTGTGGGTCGAAAGTGGCTTGTATGGCACAGCTGTTGTCAGTCAGATACTGAGCAGGAATCACTTCAGTCGAGCAGTTAGACGTCACCAAATTACCTTGCAGGTATTTTCAGATCTGTACTTTGAGGCATTCTTCGAGAAACATCCGGAAATCTACCCTGCAATGAAAGATGCAGCTGTGATCCTCTCAAATGCATGCAAAACGCAGTGATATTGGCAAATGTCAACATGCCTTAGTACAAAAGATTCAGGAGCTCGAGCTACCAAAACTGATGCGTGATTTTGACTCAAAATGCCAGAAGTACCCAATGTTTAGGTGGGTCCGGATGTATATGCAGCAAGTTGAGAATCTCTTGCGGTTCCAAAGGAGCACACGACGTGGCATGTGGGACGTCCAATTGGGATCACTGGAAAATATGTGCGTTTGGTTTTTCGCATACAATAGAATGGACTATGCGATGCACATTCCTGAATATATTGCCCATATGTACAGCCTAAAGGATACTCACCCTGACATCTGGGAAGAGTTTGTGAATGGCGGCTTTGTGGTCCAAAAGAGTGGAGTTAATTTCACAGCCATCGGAGTTGACCAGGCCCAAGAGCATGTTAACAAAACACACGAAGCAGATGGAGGAATCGACGGGATCACCACCAGTCCAGAAACCCTGCTCAAGTATTGCCCGAGTACAACTGAGCTTTCACGTTTGTCCAAGGAAACTGAAGAAATGCTTGGTTTGGCATCTGATGTTCCAACTCGGCACCATGATCTGTCAGAGAAAACTTCAGCAGCAGGAGAAACAAGTACACTGCCTGAAGGAAGTTCTGCACAAATCAAATCCTTTTAAGGTAGGAGAAACAAGTTATGGCACAGAACATAAGCTTGTACACCTCACTAAAAACATCATCATCAAGGAAGATGTGCAGGAAAATATTCTTGGCACGGTGGAACGTGGTTCATCTGCAGATCAGAAGTTTGTGGACGAACGAATTTGCGGTGATCAGAACCTCTGGGGAAAGATGACTAAAGTGAAACATCTAGGCTGGAACGACAACAACAAATCCACTCGCACAAAGATTGGAGGAGAACAAGTTACTTTGAAAGCTTCAAACTCGTTGATGTCAAGGCTTCTGATCCTGACCCGATCATCCAGAGATGTTGACTTGAAGGAAGCTCTCAGCACATACGAGTTTTCCCCAATCAATCACATGCTGATGACACCAGATGGCTTGTTGCATCCATGCAATGACAAATCACAGCTCATTCACCATCTGGAGAACCATGGATCAGCTGAAAATGGCCAAGCTGATGCACCTTTACTGGATGACTTACCACTTGATAGAGCTTCTATTATCATCGATGCCATGGCAGTAGTTCATGAGATGGCCGTTTTCAAGGACAAAATATCATCATGTGGAGACCTGGCAGAGCATTTCGTCAATGCCATCAACTCCAAAAGTCGCCCTTACTCGAAGTGCTACGTGGTGTTTGACCAATACTGCCAGTCCTCATTGAAAGAGATAACAAGACAGCGTCGCAGTGGAGCCAAGCTTTCCAGGGGAACAGAATACAAAGTCGACAGAAACACGCGTATTAAAGATCTCAACAAGTTCCTCAATAGTACCAAGACGAAGGAGCTTCTGACAATATTCTTGGCCCAACAGATTGTTGTCAACTGCACAGCAGACGTAACCACTATCACTTGTCAAGGTGTCCAGTCCAACACATCTGGCAGTTGTCATGCTGCCAAGCATGACGAGGCGGATACGTTGCTGATCTACTACGCCAGTGAAGCACGCAAACTTGGACTTACTGTTCACATCTACTCCCAGGACACAGATGTGCTGGTACTTGCCATACACAATTTGGCAGTCTTAGGTGAGGATGCAGCTATGATAATGGGCACTGGAACCAATCGACGTGTACTGCCTTTGTTGCCTATCCAAAATGCACTTGGTGAGGAACGTGCTCAAGCCTTGATGGGATTTCATGCCATAAGCGGGTGTGACACAACTGGAAGGATATTCGGCAAGAGCAAAACTTCATGGTGGAAGGCGTTTATGGACTGTGGTGATGACATTGTTGGTGCACTTGCTCGTCTGGGACAGGAGAGTGAACCATCCTGTGAAGTGCTGGGTCTTTGTGAAGCATTCATCTGCAAGTTACTCGGTCCAAAGAACGCAAGTATTAGTCAAGCTGCGGCACTCAGATGGTTTCATTTTCGTGGACTCAACACCAAACAAGGAATCGAGAAGCTGCCCCCAACACAAGGATCATTGCATGAGCACATTCGACGGGCACATTACCAGTGCTTAATCTGGAGGCAGGCCTTAATTCCACAACCAACCGTTCCAGCACCAACTGAATTGGGATGGTCCATCAGTGACACTTCGGGACATTTCGTTCCCAAGTTAAGCAGAATACCTCTGGCTCCAGATTCCATCTTACAGTTGGGTCGGTGTAAATGCACAAAGAGTCAATGTAGTGGGCGATGTTCCTGCCGCGAAAACCAAATGCCCTGCACAGAGTTGTGCAAGTGTGATCCAGATGGATGTAAAAACTTGGCTGATGTGGGCGAAGCTAGTGACGAATCTGACACTGAATGAGTATCAGACTTGACATGAACTTGTCTCAGGAACATAACATAGTAACAGTTCTTTTATTTAAACAATCAAAGTGTCTCATTTTTGCAACGGAGGTTAACTGTCATACTGTCATTTGATAAAAAAATACCCCAAAAATTATAAATCTGATGGCAAGTAAAAGTATTATATAAACGTATTTTACAATCATTTCTTCTCACAGAATTTGACTTACGATAAAATAAAAAAATACTACTTTACTCATTGCATTGATATGCACAAATATAGGGTACATCACACTTCACACCCCCATAGACAGTCAAACAGTTCGAAACTTGAGCAATTTGCGGCAACAAATTTCCGTTTTTGGCGATACCACCCGATCTTCTTTAACAGGCTAAAAAATTTCAAGATGACTTCAGAAAAAATGCCAAACACATTTTTCATGCTCCTAGTACTCTAGGCTAACAAAAAAAAACACATTGGCAAAAATCTATATGAATTTTCCACGACAGCCAAAAATGTGACATAACAGCATGTACTATTAGTGGAAACTCAATTAGTTGTAGATTCAGTTGTAGACTATTTAGGTAATCAATGGATCCCTTCTGTACCAGCGACATCTTTATATATTTTTTCTAGCTACATTTAGACGATTTTATGAAACTTAGGAAGGATATATGGTAGCTAAAAGGATTAATAGAGATAGTCTGTAGCCTTTTGATTGGTAGAAATCCTTCCTAAGCTATATAAAGTCTTCTAATAGTTGTCAGAGTATAATGAAAAGGATGTCACCAGTACTGAACGGGTTGAATATATTATCTCTCTCGCACATTTTACTAACCTGGAAATATGTCCCTGCCGGCTATGAGATGCCTGCCCTGATCAGCGGTGTAGGCCATCTCGACAGCCTTACTGAGCGCTGGCATGGTGGGGTTATGCTGGCTAAGGGTCGGGGGGTCGGGACGCGCAAAGCGGAAGGCAGGCAGAGTAGCTTCGCCAGGTAGACCCTTTCTTGCCCGAGTCTTGCGCTTGGTAGAAGAAAATAATACAACTAAGGTTATTTTACAGGAAAAATATTATGCAGGATTGTTATTATGACTGGGTTGGACTCTCTTCGGTGGTAGGATGTTGGTCACACTTCTGTGTCACTTCGTCGAGTATGCCTCCTCTTGGTTGGACAGATAATTTTCTTGTGTAAATTTAAAAATAATGGTGGTACAGGGAAGAGAATCTGCACAAATTTCTGACAAGCTGCGAAAAGCCTTAAATGGTATTTTTTCCCCCAGATGTTTGGCTTTTAAGGGGGAATGATAATAAACCCATGACTATATAAAGATTGAGCTCGATTACATAGATTATAATTATACTTTCGCGAGTTATATCCTAGGTAAGAAAAACTACGAGACAGTGAGAGTCAAACACACAGTGGAGGGCCTCCATCACTGATTATCCTTTGATTTTTCGATTTGCTTGGTAATTTTTCTAGTTGGGTACGGTACCTATTATACAGGCATGCAATATATAATTAAAGTATCGTCTCAAAGAACTCTTGCTTTGATATGTGGAGAGAGCCAAGCTCTAGGACTACATCAATTTCCCTGCGATATAAATCTTACGGTTTGGCTTAAGAGACGGATCGCAAAGGACAGGAACAGAAGAAAAAACATGTTTATACATATATACCTTCAGGCAGGCTATCCTCAGTCCGTTCAGATAATCGCGATTCTCCTGCGGACAGCCAAGCCCCAGGACCAAGTCAATATCCCGGATACACAAGTCAAACTTCTTGAGCTTGAAGAGGAGCTTTGCCCTTGCGTCATAACCCTGGGAGAGCTGTTCATGTGTACCCCAGCCTGAGGAAAGGGCACTGTCTGGAGAAGTGGCACCTTCTTCACTGAAGCCCGAGGAACTGCCTGGAGAAGCAGCACCTTGTTCAACCAACCCAGAGAAAGAGTTGTCTGGGGTATTGGCATCCTCACGTAACTGCCTGTTGTCATCATTTGTCTGGGAGTTACTGGCAGGCCCTGGGAAGTATTGGAAATACATTTATAAAATCTTATACGCAAACGGTAATATATAGGCTAAGCTCTGAGTAGTACAGCATATTTAAACTAATAAAGCCCATTTATATAATTATTCCAAAGAACGGTCTTAGGTTACGATGTACGACTGCTCGAGTTTCCACAAGACTCAATCAGTAACTCTCATGCAGTGCCAACTCGACTAACACATTTAGGCAAGATCCAGTTTTGATTGTCCCAAGTTGATTTGGCATATCTTGAGATCTACTTGACTATTTGGGAAACTGACCAACAGCCTCACCTTTCTTCTTGTTCCTCCTCTTCTTGCGGACTTAGACGAAGAAGAAATAGAAGAAATTCGGCTCTTAGGAGATTCCATGGTTCGTTGACATACATACATACATAACATTTTAAGACTGAGTGTTCCACACATACGTGAAGTTTCAGTCTCTTGTCCTAATGGCGGCGTTCCAGGCAACCCTGTTAAGGGCTGCTTCACTTGTCAAGTTCTTGGATTTGAGATCGGCACATATAGTCCGATCCCAGGTCTTCCTCGGTCCACCCCTTTGTGCAGCTCCCTCCACAATCACAGACCTGCATTTTTTCACCCAATTTTGTTCATCCATTCTCTCCACATGTCCATACCATCCCAGTCTACTTGTACGCATCACCTCGCTAATACTCTTTATACCTAAACATCTCTTCAGCTCAACATTTGTTATTCTATCCTGTAGCCTGGCCCCATACATCCATCTCAGCATTCTCATCTCATTACGTTCCATTCGGTTGACATCCTCTACTTTAACGGCCCATGTTTCTGAGGCATAAGTCATTGCACTTCTAACACAGGAGGCATACACCTTTCCCTTCAGGGGGAGAGGCATTCTTTTCATGGTCAGGATTGGCAGCAGTTCTCTGAACTTCCCCCAGCCACACCTAATTCTAGCAACAGTGGCAGCCTCGGCCCCACCACCGGCAGAGATGGTATCTCCTAGGCAACAAAACTTTTTCACCAGCTCCAATGACTTATTTCCAAAATTCACAGCCACAGGATCATCACTTAACACAAGCTCGCCTTTGCACACTACGCACTCAAATTTCTCTATTTCTGACTTATCCTTCGGCAGGGGTCCCTTTATTCTACTACAGCGCTCACTCCCATGGTGTACCCAACATCAACTGATGCTACATTGAATTGAGTTAACGCCCACTCCCTTTCCACACACTGCACATGGGTATGCACCACTCTTTTCCACATTGCCTCATCTCAATCTACAATGCATAACCTTGGTTTTGTTAATATTGACTCTTAAACCCTTGCTCGCCATGCCCTCTCTCCACTCTCTGAATTTGGCCTCGGCATCTTGCATACTGTCAGCTATTAGGACTAAATCGTCTGCATAAAACAGTTCCAGCGGGAGTCCGCCTCTTAAAACTCTAGACAGTGCCTCCAAGACCATCATAAAGAGGAGGGGGCTTAACACTGAACCCTGATAGACTCCAACACTGACTGCAAACTAGTCACTCATTACACCCTTCACCCTCACCGCACTTCGCGAATCCTCATACATCTTCATTATCACACGCACCAGCCACTCTTCCACACCAAGTTTCCTCATAGCCCACTGCACAACATCTTCAGGCACCCTTCGTTCTTTGTTTCTCCGCGCATTGTCTGTAATTATTTTGCGCTTAGTTTTTAACCACAAATTATTATTTTATAGTTATGAAATTGTCACCATGACCTTCACATTGGCCTCTTAACCCTTACTGTACCAGCGACTGCGAATCGTCGTCAGTAATAAAGTCGCTCGTCAGTACCAGCGACGGAAGATCGCCGTCAGTACTATGCGGTAGTTGTAACTGCCTGTATCGAGCGATACCAGGTACCGTGAGTTGTACGCACAGTTTTGAGACCTTGGCAACACTTCTCAGCTTATATTAAAGGTCTCACAGCCTAGCTGGCTCAGTATTTCGCCAACTTTTAAGGTGGAAGAGTATTCACTCTCGACTCTGAAGCCATTTTGGCCTCATTGCCTGGTACTGGAAGGTGCATTTATGGTAATACCCTCTGGTACAGTAGGGGTTAAAGTATTAAACTGTGCACACATATGCGAATGTATTCATCGGTTAGTCCATATTTAAATTTAAAGCATAATTCAAAGTTTATTACTTGGTCTATCTTAGTTAAACCCTTGACTTCTATATACCCTTCCTAATCTTAATCAAATCGTCTAGCATCAGTCAGAATACCATTTAGAAATAAGTCCTAGTGCCGAAAGGGTTAAATAGCTAGTATATGAAGAACGTGGCCCTACCTTCATCTTCCTGGGGTTGGTGGGTAGGGTGGGTGGCATACAGGATACAGTCATTTAAGCACCTCAGGGCCATGTCATAATTCTCCTTGGCGAAGTGGAGTTCACCCAGCACCCGGGTTCTGTAAGGACATTTTGTAAATATATGAGCAGTTAAAATATCTTTGAAAAGTTAACAATGAATATAAAAACCATACGAGGAGGAGCACTGAAGAAGCTATCTGCGAAACTTTGTCAATAATAAAAGTGCTACTCCTCATATGGCGTTTATATTCATATGAACAGTTATTGAAGTAGTTATTTATTTTCTCAACGCATTCAGTAACTGTGACTTCCTTTTCCATTATATTCTGGACACTATTATAATATATTATTCAGCTTAGGAAGGATCTGTGGTAGCTCAAAGGCTTAAATAAATATCTGTAGCCTATAAATTGTGAGAGTTCTTGCCTAAGCTGAATAAAATCACCTAATAGTTGCCAGAAAATAATGAAAAGGACGTCACCAGTACTGAACAAGTTAAGGTTTATAGAGCGCTCCGTTTGAGGCTATCTGAAATCGCCCATTTTCAAACAACCTTTCCTGCTCAATGGGCGAGCTCATACATAGCACATGTCCGCAATGTGGGCCCGATTAGTTTGATTGGTGGCTAGGTGTGGGCCTTAGCGCAGACTACAAAAATCTTACCAGGGCCCATCAATATCATAAAATCCTTACTGAATCTACAGGTTTATCTTGGATGGCGTTTGGTTCGAGCCTTGCTGAGACGCGGTTAGCTCCATGCCAACATCAGCTACAGTAATGCCATGGCTTATTGAAGTAAACCAACTGATAAATCTACAGTTATACTACCCCTATATTGTCGCTATTCTGTTGGTACTAATGGGTTAATATTATTAGTAGTAGACTTAGTATGGTTTGATGATGCGCGGAAATGTATATTCGACTTGAAATAGATACATTGAAGTATTACAAACCTTCGCGAACCCATACACAGGGAAAGGGAGCTGGGTTTAGACTGGTCGCAAGACAGGTTAGTTTTCGGTTAGGTTAGGTTAGGCTAATGTTAAAAATACTAAAATGCGACGGTCCTCGGTATTAAACAACACCGTTTATCAAATAAAAAATAAAAAACAACAACAAATTACCTGAAAAACTCTATCTGGTTGGTGATAAATTTTTATAAAAAAAAAAAAAAATCCAGTTTCCGCGTCTGCTGAACCATCCAAAAACACGCTAAAAGGCTTGTTTTGAAGGAGAGAGGTGGTGGGGGGGTAGTGGGGGAGGGGTAGTATAACTAGATTTACCAACTAACTACTCAAAAGCAACCCCTTTAGTACAGTTACAATTTATGTAATTAACAACTAAGCTAAATCCTTTGTATGTACTGTATAGGTAGGTAAGCGAGGTTATGCAACTATGTTAGGTTACGTCAGGTCACGAGTGATTGGAAACCAAAATCAGTATCAATAGTATCATAGCAAAGATCATAGCAAAAATCTGTTCCACATGAAAAGCGTTTATAGTGAATAACATCCACCGATTTTCACTGGCATACAAACTCCATAGCAATTTCTTAGATACTGTTCCTTCCCACAACTATTTGGGGGTTCACATCTCAGTGGAAATTAGGTGGACCACTCACGTTAGCAACATCAGAGCAAAGGCTAATAAGACCCTGGGCTTCCTGCACAGGAATCTCACTAAATGTAACACAAACATCAAAATTCTAGCATTTAACACACTTGTTCGGCAACACTTAGAATACTGCGACTCCATCTAGGATCCACACACTCACAACAAATATACTAGATGCCATACAAAAGAAAAACGCAAGATGGATCAGACGTGATTACAGACACTACATCAGTCACTTTGCTCAAACAAGACATTAAACTCGACCCACTTGCAACAAGAAGACAAATGCACAGACAACAGATGTTATATAAAATCACTACCAACTTAGTAGACATAGACAAAGATTATATATTTACACCATACAAGTACACAATAGACTCAGCCACAACCTAAATAAACACACGTAGCCTATCAGGCAAGCATGGACATATTTAGACAATATTTTTTTTCCCCGCAGCATCCAAGAGTGGCATCACCTCCCATTTCATGTAGTTAATAGCCCCACTCTTTATTCTTTTAGAACTAGGACCACCAATCATTACATCCCTAATCCTGTCCCCAACCACTAGTCCTAATGTACAACCCCCGCATATCATGCCGCCCAAGAGATGCCCTCTGCGGGTCCCTAAACGTAAACTTAAAAAAACAGAACCGACCTGCAAGCTTGCTCGTCGTTCTTGCTGGAGATGAGAGGCTTGAGGGAGTTACTAAGCAGAATCTGGGCCTCTTTATTGCACCAGACCTTCTCAAAGATCTCCTCAGTGGTCCTATGGGGGCCCATGAAGGCCGCGAGGTCTGTCAGTGCAGCGGGGTGGCGTTTGTTCATGGCATCCACGAACTTTTTCACCACTTCGTCCAGTTTGTAAGGGGTCCGCCGAACGTTCGCCATAGTGGGGCATCGGAGGAGCGGTCAGGGAAGAGGGGCCAGTCTGAAAACCAAAGAACTGTCAGAGAAGGTGTTCACCATTTGTTAATTTGTCTAACTATAAAATACTTTTGCATACCAAAATTTTCAAATTTCAGTTTAAAAGGGCGCAGTCTAATTGTTTTAGATAATTCTTCTCCTATAGGCCTTCTGTAGCTGCTTTGAATGCTCCCGATTGTGTTATTTAATTAATAATGTATTTAGTATGTTTTTAGCAACGTTAAAATACACTCTTTAGAAGTCAGGGCTTGAAAAAAAATGGTTGGTAAAAAGCACTTTTAAACTAGAACAAATAGATAAATAAATACAATAGCAGCCCTGTAATTAAAGAAACCCTAACATATTGCATAAACCCCAAAGGCAAAGGGTGATCGTAAAAGATAACGATATTCAAGCAAAACTAAATGTACACTTGGAAGCAATAGTGTCCAGCCCACTCTTAAATATTCGTGGATTTCGTCTGTTTTTAATTATGGAAGTATATATCTGGAATCGAATTAAGGGCAGATCTCCACTCGAGGGATTTTTTTCTTGACCCGTTTCCCCCTCATGTTTAGCCCCGTTGCTTTTGAGATTTTAAGACGTTCGCCCTAGTAGTTTTGGACATTTTAAGACATTTTGCCCCATTTCTGTCAATTTTAAGGCCTTTCGTGCCATTAAGGCGTCAATTTTTTCCTGGCGAGCGATAGCGAGCCTGTATTTTAAGAGCAACCGGCCTCCGGCCGGGAATTTTTTCTACCGAAAAATGTACAAATTTATCTTGAAAAGGGGTCTAGGGGTGTAATTTTGAGCTTTATAAAAACTTAGGGAACAAACTAAATACCTCCCTTTAACCCTTCGAGTACCAGCGCCGTGTGCTATATTGTATGCTAGCTATATTTAAACAATATTATGCAGCTTAGGGAAGGATCTACAGTAGTTAACAGGGTTGGTTGAGATAGTTTGAAGCCTTGTTATTGCTAGAGGTCCTTCCTAAGCTGAATATAATCGTCTAATAGTTGCCACAATATGATTAATGGGACGTCCCTGGTACTCAACAGGTTAATGTATATAATTTTCTATACAGCAACTACAAACTATTTACACTATTGAAAAAAAAGTTCTATCCAAAATTCAGTCCAAATAATTAGAATTGCATTAAGAAAAACCTAGGGGGTCCAGGAATTATTATGAGTGGGCTCGAGACTATGGTGTCCGAGTGTACAACAACAATTGGCCACTTGTGAGTTTCAGGCTATAAGGAAGTTGGAGTTCTTACATTGATATTTAGCAGAATTACCAGCTAAAATGCGGTTGTAGAACATTTATAAATACATACAACTAAATTCAACATACGTTTATAAATACATACAACTAAATTCAACATACGTTTATAAATACATACAACTAAATTCAACATACGTTTATAAATACATACAACTAAATTCAACATACGTTTATAAATACATACAACTAAATTCAACATACGTTTTATCCACTAGACATCTACTTTATTATTGTATTTCCGTTTAATACCGATGTTCACGGCACCAACTTCCTTATAGCCTGAAACTCGCAAGTGGTCGAGATCAGGTCACAAACCTCTGGGGAGACCATGTAAGCCGCGTTGGAGCAGCTGGAAGACTGAATTTGCCCAAACTTGATCAGCGTTGCAGCACCGGTCTCGAAATGTTTATTATTGTGCAGTTCGACTCGCTCTGCTGTCAGTGTTCGAAACATTGGTCACTATCCCACGAACGGTGACAAAACTAATACCAGTGAGCATTATTAAACCTGTCTTTACCGGCGACGTCTATTCAATTGTTATCTAGCTATATCAAGACGAATTGTTATCTAGCTATATCAAGACGAATTGTTATCTAGCTATATCAAGACGAATTGTTATCTAGCTATATCAAGACGAATTGTTATCTAGCTATATCAAGACGAATTGTTATCTAGCTATATCAAGACGAATTGTTATCTAGCTATATCAAGACGAATTGTTATCTAGCTATATCAAGACGAATTGTTATCTAGCTATATCAAGACGAATTGTTATCTAGCTATATCAAGACGAGTTTGTACAGTTTAAGAAGGATCCGTGGTAGTAGAAAGGGTTAAGTGAGATAGTTCGAAGCCTGTTAATTGCTGGAGGCCCTTAAGAAACGGCATATAATAGTCTAACAGGACCAAGAACATAATTAAAGAGACGTCGCCGGTACAGAAGGGGTTAATGCCATTGTTTAGCTTTATAATACAGCTTAACAGACGATACAGTAGATGCAATAGTTTATAATACAGCTTAACAGACGATACAGTAGATGCAATAGTTTATGAATAGATAAACTAATGAGTATTGAAATGTTTACCCTACTTAAAATTATCTGAAATGTATTGTGGAAAATATGGTCAACAACGCAAATTAATCGAGAAACGAAATTTTGTAGTAAGTAACGATCAAAACACTACACGTAAACTAGATAGATAATCACTTAGTAATAAATCTCTTTCACATAAAGGAACACAAATATATGATTAAGAATACAAGCATTATAATATAGTCTTATCCCCAATATATTTATCCATATTCGTTGTTCTAATTTTCTAACCAACTTGCTTTGTAAAGGAGTATAACGAGACAAATGGCTGAAAATAGAAACAAATATGTTATCTTCGAAGCTGTTCCGAATCACATGAACCCATACATTGGAATTACGTCATCGCTTCGCCCAAGGAATGCAAAATAGTAGATAGGGCCTATACTGCCAATTGCATTCAATATCTAACTGGCCTGAATATATTTAATTATATTGTATTAGTAAGAAAACAATGGACTGGGGTTCTCAAAAAGGGGCTATAGTCCTGACGCTAATGCTTGACTTACAGTGTGCTGGCTTAATAATCCAAAAGGTTTGATAGCCTCTGAAGTCTTATTTTAAATAAGTAGATGACATTTTGTTATTTTGTATTATATATTTTGGCTACCATTAAGCAATTTCATGCAGAAGTACCGACGGGAGATAGATTGTGCTTTGATAAAGTTTTCTCAACTTTGAATTTTACAATTTGGTCCGATGGGGCCCCTATTTGGACATTCTCTGTTTAGAGATTTCAAGACATTTCATCTCATTAGCTGCCGATAATAAAACGCATCATCCCATTAAGATGTCGATATTGTTGTTATTGAAAATAATTAGCTTGAAGGGAGCCTGCGTTTTTTCTTTTTTGAAGGAAGCCTGGGAAGTCGTTTTTGTTAGCCTAAGGGACAAACTACAATTCATTGGGTGAGGGCGGGTCCTCTCCAACCATAGCCGTTTCTGTCTGTCTCTTTTACTGTACAACTTGTCCTTCTAGGTACTGGCGAGATCGCCCTATTGGGTGGCACTGCAAGGGGGGCTGCGGACTGTGGGGACATAATTTTGCCCAGGGGTGCAAGGCCGTGGGGTGATGATCCCCTCCAATGCTGCCCTATTAGAGACAGATCTCATGTCGCCCTGACCCCTTCGGGGGCCCAAACATCTGGAGCAGCTTCGGTCTACCGAACTCGGGACTGTTCGACCAGACTGTCTGGGGAATTACAACAGCAACAACAACAACAATACATTGCTCGCCAATGGCAAAATAATTAAGCAAAATATCACAATAACCCACCATCTTTGGATATATTCTTAATTACTTTTGACTCTCCTAGTTTCTTTAAGACCTGCAGTTCAGCCTAAATATTACATTCGTGTTTTTGCCTCTCCTTCTGAATATATACATCGACACTTTGTAGAAATAGAACAATAATGCGAGCTTATGATGGATAAATAGATTCTGGAATTTGGTTGTATGCATTTACTATATATGCACTACAATCGTATTTTGGCCGGTAGTTCTGCCAATTATCGTTGTCTACAGCTCAAACTTCCTTATACCAAAAGAAAAAAAAATCGCTAAACTAATGGCACGAACATCTTATAATACCAGAACTAATGGGGCTAAACATGAGAATGCAGTCTATAAAAAACACACTATTAATTGTTTTAAGGATTGAAGATTATCTTAACCCCTACTGTACCGGAGGATGCAGTAATAAAAGTCCCCACCAGTCCCAAGCAATGTGGCCAAAATGGCAAGATAGAACAACCTTCCACCTCAAGAGATGAAGGAAGACTGGCTCTCCCAGCCTTCAGTGGGTTTTATATAAGCTGAGAAGTGTTGCCATATCGAGAGCAGTGCTCAAACGGCCGTGGTACAGCCTGGTACAAGCAGTTACAAGGAAAGTACATTACTGACGGCTCCCAGCCGTCGCTGGGACTGGGGAGTGACTTATCTACTGACGGCTGGTAGCCGTCCCTGGGATTGGACGGGTTAAGTTACTTGAATGTTTTAATGAATTTCATGTTGTGACCATGACCCTCGGAATATTTACCCTTGAGTTGGTCAGTATGTTATTCATATACAGTCAATCATATTTACCCTTGAGTTGGTCAGTATGTTATTCATATACAGTCAATCATATTCAGCAACTAATGTCTGGCGAAGCCGGTCCTTAGTGATTTTGGCCCCATTCATTGTTCTTTCCTCTCACTAAAACATTACGCTTTCCATAATGCAGTTGGGTCTAAGTACATGATTAGATTGATATCCAGAATTCGAAAATGGATATTAATCGTTTACTCAACCTTAACGGTGTTGTGTAATGATTTAGGTGCTTATGTTCTGGGTGTGGTGTCCAGAGTTCGAATCCCGGGAGGACCATATGCCTTCATTAATTTATTCAAGTACATTGGGCTTTGTAATGGAGGATTAATGTTAAGAATGGAGTGTTCCTTAAATTCTAGTCCATTAATCATAGGTAGGCCAAAAATCATGACTGCTGACCACTAACTTATCTATAACAAATTAACGAATTGTCCTCACCTATTCCCTGTCCGACTCTTCCCAAAAGGTAGACATATTACCTGGTTCACTTTAGTCCATTTTGAGTTTTAGAGGTTAGCGTTCAAGACTTCTGGCCTATCTATATTGAATTGACTATAGGTAGTGCCAGCGAACTTGACAATCATTTTGACTCTACATTTTCATATAATTCAAAATTAATTAAGGCAATCTGGCTGACGTTTCTATCATTGGGGAGGAGTCCATCAGGAAATAGGTGGATATTTACAGCCAGTTTGCTCTAGGCCCTTTCGAGTTACGAAGTTAGAGATCAAGATAAGTCACATTTTTGGCTCTACCTATAGTTATTTTCACACCTTCTTATTTTTGTCCTAATCTATTGCTTTCCTCTCCTTACATTGGCATAGTGCGTTGTACGGTCGCGCTAATAAGTTATGGCCCACCTGTCATTACGTTTGGCTTGCTTTGTGCTGTATTAAAGTCTGTCAGATGTTGAATAGGGTGGGTTAGTGTAGGAACATGTTTGTATATTTCAGTCGATATGAAGAAATGGAGCTTAGATATTGCCGATACAAATAATTGATCAAAACATACTTGGTGCCGAAACATCACTTATTAGCGCGATTGTACGATAGTGCGTAGTTATGTGTGCGATTAGTTTGCTTCGGAAACAGATTAACTTGCTCATGTAGTGATGTACACCCTATGTTGTGGATTATGTTTTTATTTCATAATTTTATTTTGCTAAAGCGTTGTTTCCACATTGAGACTTTGATTAGTTATTTTGCCTTTATATTGCCTTTGTCCAAGTTTTGGTTTGTTAATTTTGAAAGTTTTACCATTTTATATCAGATATTGTTGCATAGGATTGAAGAATATCTTTATTTGAGAATTTATATTAAACTCCAATTTTCTACTATGACCTTCGGAATTTTCACGTGAAAGTTGGTCAGTAAATTGTTCCTATTCACAATAAATAACTTTGTTAGACCCTCCCAAGGACCACCCAAATGCACATATGAACATTAGGCAAACCCCCATTAATTTAACCCCTTGAAGATTATGCCGCGTTTTGACAGCTTGTTCCGACTATATAGAAAACTTTATGGAGCTTAATGGATTTGTGGTAATTTTAAGGGTCCAGTAACCCTCTGACGTCCAAATACCCTTCCTAATCTGAATAAAATCTTCGAATAGCCAGAAATAGAAAAGTATGAGTTATAGAATACAGAGAGGGCAAGTACAGTCGGGCTAATAAATGATATACCAGCACCAAGTATATTTCGATCAATAATTGGTATCCGCAATGTCTAAAATTGGGTGAGATAGACAAGCATGCTCCTACACTTAACCCCCCCCCCCCCTATTCAACATCTGACAGACATTAATACAGCACAGAGCTAGCCAAACTTAATGACAGCAGAGACATTACTTATTAGCGCCACTGTACAGTATCAGCTGATTTCATTGTTGGAAATGGCTGGGTAAGATCCTGAAAACTTTCCTCTTGACCATGAGAAGTCTCCCACTTCACCATAAAGAAAAAGTGTATGTCTCGTGTGTGTGGCTGGTTAAATTGGAAGATATTAACCCATTCAGTACCGGTGACATCCTTCGCACTATATTTTCGCAACTAGTAGGCCATTTTATTCAGTTTAAATAAGGCCTCCAGCAATTAACAGGCTTCGAATGATCTCAATTAACCGTTTTTACTACTACCGATCCTTCTAAGTTGCACAAAATCGTCTAAATATAGCTATAATAAAATATAAAAAAGGGGTTACTAGAATACACATAATAAAAATGTAAGTTTTGTGCAGCTACAGTGATTGGAAACTTAGGACAACCACCCAGAATAAAATAAATAATCTATACAATACAACATTTATTTTTATACAATTTACGTCTATGCAAGTAATTTCTAACTGGAGTCACCAGAGTTGCAAGTTTGTATATAGTCCATTCATTTTAGGTAGGCCAAAAATCTCTACCACTAACCTCTAACTCGTAAACGACTAGAGTAATTGATATAATACATCTTCCACTTAGGATTTGTCAGCAAAGGAATAGGTGTGGTAATTTGCAGTCCATATGCTCTAGCTCATCTTGAGTTACAAAGGTTTGGAGTCACGATTTCTGTCCTACCTATAATGAACTATAGTACCGGTAATATCAATACAATAAAATAAGCTTAACTGAATTTGTGTAAAGTAATTCAATGATAGAACTCTCATGGAGTTGTTCTTTCTAAGAAAGAATATTCACACACAAAGTTCAGTTATTTTAAAATTTATAAATTGGATATTAAATAAATGATAAAAGATACTCTGCATTTTCAGTTTATAGTAAAAACGATCATGGAGCACACTTTTATATACAATTGCCCGTCACTGAGTCCGTAAGAGAATTTAAGTAGCATGTCAAGTCGAGCACAACTTTATACATAGGATGAGGCTCAACTACATACTTGGTGACTAGTTCGACCATCTTGAGAATCATCTCCACCTCCATTTCTGAAGCGCGTCCGCTCTTCATGAAATTCTCCTTGACACGCGGGTACTTTACTTGCATCCTTTCGATCTGTCCCAGGACTTGGTAGTAGTTGTATGTTGAAAGATTCGGGTGACCAGGCACGGGCATTCTCTTATCGTAGGAAAGCTTGCATTTGCAGCATCTTCTGGTGTCCCAATCTATAAGTTGCGAGCACTTGACACATTTGAGGGGTATCTCGCTACTTGTCAAAGTTTTCAGCATGTTGTCCCAAAGAGGCCAGTCATCTTCACAGGCATTGCAGGTACAGAAGAAATAGAACAGCTTCTTGAGGTTCTCTCTTCTGACTGGCAGAGGATGCAGCTGGTAGGGGTACGAGTGACTGAGGTTAAGAGCACCGCCTGCCGGGACGAATCTGGAAGCCTTTATAACGCTGACTGCACCATGGCAGAGTATGGTGCAGGAGGGGTTGCAGGAGTAGTTGAAGAGGCTCACAGTTGGGAACACTCCGCAACCCACAGGTGATACAGAGAAGTCAATGTTATTTACATTTACCTGAAAGAAGGAGGCAATATGAGGACAATATTATTAAGTATTTTTCTAGCTACCTCCAAACTATTTTATTCAGCCTTCTCACTTAAGCAACCGATTCTCAAATGGACAACACTTACTCGCATGTCAAACTCTAGAATGATTATTGAAATAGAATCCAAATTACTATACAATTATGTATCTCCCTTTTACCTGAAATTCATAAATGTCGTTAGTGTTGCACAGTAAGCAAAGGAGGTGGTGGAGCACACTGGATCCTGCCAATAGAAGGTCCTTCTCGTTCGGGATGAAGGTCGCACCATCATTATCCACAAAGAACCTCCCACTCTTCTCCAGCAACTTGGTCAACAGACAAGCTTCCAGGCACTTCAGGTGAAGCTCTGAGAGGGCCATCTTGCTTTGGTTGTTCACCAGGTGAAAGATTGATCGATAGTCACTCCCATCATAAACCCCATCGCCATTGAAGCCAATTTTGTCAGGGTCCTGGTGCTCTGCTTCTGATTCGAGTAGGGAGAACCTCTTCTTGATGGAAGAGTAGCCCGCCCTGATCATGAGTCTGTACCCCAGGGCCAGGTTTTCGTCAGACTTCACCTGCCACAAGGAGAGCAGGACGGGACATTCACCCCAGTGGCTCCCTGTCATTCCTTTCTTCTGGCAATCCACACTGCAGAAAACTACCTGCAAGGGGAATAGAATAATGGTGTGAATTGCATATCTGATTCAGTACCTGTGACATCTTTCTTATATAGGCCTAATTTCAGATATATTTGGACGATTTTGTCAAGCTTAGGAAGGATATATGGTAGCTAAAAAGATTAGTAGAGATAGTTTGTAGCCTTTCAAATGGGTAGACGTCGTTCCTAAGCTGAATATAATTGTCTAATAGATTGCCAGAATATAATGAAAAGAACGTCACCGGTACTGAATGGAAAATATAAATTCTATGAAATATATTAAACTGTATATTCCACTATGTAAACTAAAATAATTCCTCCTGGAAAGTAAGAGATAGACAGTAGTAAATGTTCTTTGCTGCACTGCACAATATGCCAGGGAAAGTTTTGCTAATATTCTGTTGAGTTTGTGTTACGTTGCGAGTTCGATGATTGGCTTGGGATATGATAAATCTGGTTTCATGCCCAAGAAGTAAACAATGTAATGTATTCTAGCACTTGCTGTTTCCATTGCCTTTTGTCTTTGCATCTTTAAACTTAAAAAATCTAGGTGGCGACTGTATCTACCTGGCTGCAGGAGTAGCAAGGTAGAGGGGCTGAGGTTCTCCGGAGACATTGGGTACAGTGGCGGGTCATGTTAAGAGGGTCAGTCACCGTAGCCGTGTAACTCTCTTCCACACTCACCACTTCACCTGAGGGATTAATTGTCTATTAGACGAGGATTGGATCTTTTATCTTTCTTGGCATGCATACAATAATAAAACCATTATCTAAAGGGCCATGTTCAGAGAAGCCATCGCCGTCTCTGCATAAATATTCCACGCCCACTACCGCTTCTAATTCAGATTTACACGTAACTTCTATATCTTAGGTGCTAGGTATCAACAAACGGTAAACCTGACTTTTTGGACAGACAGCGATTTCAGTAAGTTTTATTTTATTTTATTTTTTTACTTTCCTTCAGATATAGTGTAGTTTTATACTGAAAAGGAGCGGAAATGAGTATATACCCATTATCCAACAATATTATAAACATGCCCCCTACTAGAGGGGAGGGTTATGAAGTTAAAGGAAAATGAGTGGTTCAAAGAGTAAAAAAAGACATTAGCCTAACCTAACAACCTTACCTAACCTATCCTAGTAATATGGGTGGGGGCTGCCACCCCCACACCCCCGCTGGTTGGGCAACAGTGCAAAAAAAAAAACAGTATTATGGGACACCCCTTACTCCCTAACCCTTAACATGAGTTCTGCGGGTGGACGTAAGTTAAATAAGAAATAATCGTATTTATTTCCTATTAATTTCCGGAAGTTTAAAATTATGCGAAAAAATCTTAATATTTATGTTACTTTGCCATCACCCATTAAGATTGCACTGCTGGCTGTGGTGCGTATTTTAGCGTTTCATTTATTTTTTTCTCCCTTATAATAAAATAAACTCTTAATGACATGTATAGCAATGATGTATATGCTCTATTAGGCCTAAAAAGATCGATGGGCTAACTGTCGGTTCAAATCATCAGTATAACCCAACAAACTACTATTGTATGTGCTTTGCTGTGGTGTAACACCATTAGGTGTGGGGTGCAAGCTACTTTAACATCATCCCCACAACTGACTGCTGCTGTCCCAAACTATCCAAATGTGGTGAGGTGCTGCTGAAGCCTTTGACTCAACTACTATATTGCAGTTGGGGATGCCACTATGACTATGCTACTTAATGTAACACTCCTGCATAACAAGCTTGCACGTGCATGCATGTTTGCCATATATACTTGGGTCTAGAAGCCTTTAAAATAAGCGTGTGAATATAATCAGATCCTCTTCTAGCACAAGTTCCTCGCCTGTACTATACCTGAACCACTACTGACCTGGGTAGATGTCCCTCTTGGCCACAATATGTCGTCCCAGTTCGTTGTTGTAGGTCAGCTGAGCCGCCGCGCTCAGTGCCGGCAAAGAGGAGTTTACTTGGCTCACTGTTGGGGGCTCTGGACGCTCGTACTGAAACGCCTGACACTTTTCCTTCTTCGAGTTGAGCTTCGTGTCCCTTCGCTTCAGGCAGGCCTTTCGTAGTCGTCCAAGTTGATTGCTGGTTTCTTGCGGACACCCAAGTCTCAACACCTGGTCAATGTCCCTCATGCAGAACTCTAACTGCCTGTACTTAAAGAGAAGACGTGCCCTAGCCTCATACGCCTTAGATAACAGGTCAAACTCACCCCAACCTGAAGAGTTCTCGGGCCTGACCAACTTACGAGCTTCAATGTTGACACGGATAATCTCTCTTGTGGTTTCTGTAATATTTGCAGTTGTCGACATAGGATGAGGAGCCATTAAAATACTAGCATTGTAGAATTTCAAGGCTTTGTCATAATTCTTCTTGGCCGACTGGATATCGCCTTCTATTCGACACTCAAGAGCAACTTCTGCATTCTTTCCTTTTGATTCGGATTTCATAAGGCGATTTAGGATTATGTGGATATCCTCAAAGCCCCACAAGCACTGGAACATTTCTTCGAGGCTCCTGTTAGAACTGAATTCCGTTTTTAACAGTGGCGCTTTTTCTGGGGCTTTAGTTTTAAGGACCTTTTTGAACAAGCGCAAAATCTCTTTCAAGTCATATTTTGAAGTGTGGGTCGTCATTTTACAATTATGTAGGTTTTGTGTGCACGATTCAGTAACCTGCAAATGAAAAACACATTTAGTAGCTATATTCTTGTCATGAGAGATTTTTAGGTCTGTTCATTTATATATATATATATATATATATATATATATATATATATATATATATATATATATATATATATATATATATAATACCGGTATATATGTATAGGTAACCTTCAACATGTCGATCAACTGCAGACATTCTTTGCCTTCTTACGCATCAAATCAACCAAGCTACAGACCAACATGGTGAAACACATACAATAGCACTGGATATATCAAAGGCATTTGATAGAGTCTGGCATCAATCCTTATTGTCAAAGGTGTCACACTACAGCCTTGCATCATTAGTTCCACTAATTTCTTCTTATCTTCATAACGGAAAAATACGTGTAATGGTAGATGGCCTTTATTCTCAATTTCACTCAATAAATGCTGGTGTTCCCCAGGGATCAGTTTTGGCCCCAACTCTGTTCCTCATTCATATCAATGATCTCATATCTACCACTCATAATCCAATACATTCCTACGCAGATGACTCAACACTCCACAGTTCCTTCACATTTACCAATTCTTTCACCCAACCCGATCTTATAAATTAAAAAATAAACACTGCAATTTCTCTGAACCAGAACCTTTCTAGAATTAATGAATGGGGACAAAAGAATCTAGTTTCCTTTAATGCACAGAAAACCAAGTATATTCAATTTTCTAACAGACAATCTCACTGACTCCCATATATTTTTTAATGATTTTAATATTCCCACTTCCCCTAGTATTGACATTCTCGGTGTAACATTAACTACTAACTTGAGCTGGACACATTATGTTAGAAGCATTGATAAGAATGCCTCTAAAAAACTGGGACTCCTGTACAGAGTTCGAGAATTCTTCACTGACGAGCAGTTGGCCGTAATATATAAAAGTCATGTGCGTTCTCAGATGGATTACTGTTCACCTCTGTGGGGTGGAAGTGGAGTGGTTGCATTGGGGCAGTTGGACAAAATTCAAAATAAAGCTATTAGATTAATCAATAACCCTGCAATCACACAAGACCTTCCTACATTATCCATACGAAGAAACGTTGCATCCCTTGCATTATTCTACAGATATTTTCACAGCAATTGTTCCGAGGAACTTGCTTCAATTGTGCCTCCTTACCACATCTTTCCCCGTAGAACTAGGGCAGCTGAGAGCGCCCATGAATTTACACTTTCTCCTCCACAATGCAGAACTTCTGCTTATCAGAATTAATTTATCCCCAGAGCTTTGGAATTCACTTCCCTCGAATTGCTTTCCACAAACTTACAATCTACAAATGTTTAAATCCAGTTGTTAAACATTTTATGAATGGAGGATGCCTTTAGGCACATGGACCTTTTTGTTTTATGTGTTTTTCCTTCCTCCGTTCATCGTCTCTTTTAAAAAAAAAATAAAAAATAAAAAATAAAAAATAAAATAAAAAAAACAAGAAAAAAAAAAGACTACATCGTAGTACATCGGCCTTATTTTCCATGTTTTTTGTTTTATTTTCTTCAAGGAATATAGAATTTTATTATGGTTTTTCATGGTTTGAGTGGAGGATTTGTATTAACTTGCCCATTATCAATCAATCTAAAGATACCGCGTCAAATTGCGCCATTTATTGGGTGAATCACGTTTTTACAGTAGGTGGGGGAAATTGTGGGGTAAATTGGATACAGGATTGGTTGAGGGGGGGCACCGCACCCCTCACCCCTCCCCCACCCCTTGATTTATAGTCATCCTCATATGACATATGGCGGCAGTACGTGTGGAGAGTGAGCAGAGCGAGTTCTTTGACCTGAATGTTGGTTTGAAACAGGGGTGTGTGATGTCCCCGTGGTTGTTTACTGTATATATGGATGGAGTTATGAAAGAAATACTATCAAGAGCAGTGGATGTTGGTGTATCGCTGAAAAGGGAGGGAATTGAGTGGAAGCTACCTATACTGCTGTTTGCGGATGATACAGTTCTGATGAGTGATAATGAATGGGAGTTGCAGGGTCTGGTAAATGAGTTTGGAACAGTGTGCGAAAAACGGAATTTGAAGGTAAATACGGGGAAGAGCAAGGTTATGGTCTTCGAAAGGGGTGAAGTCACAGAGTGTGAGGTGAAGCTGAACGGTCAGGCTATGGAGATCGTCAACTCTTTTAAGTATCTGGGCAGTGTGTTGAGTAAAGATGGGACTATGGATGAAGAGGTGCGGGAGAGGGTACAACAGGGGAAGAGGGTTGTAGGAACGCTAAAAGCAGTAACAAGAAATAGGGTGGTCAGTATGGAAGTGAAGAAGTCCTTGCATGACAGTGTGGTAATCCCGACACTGACTTACGGAAGCGAAGCATGGACGTTGGTTGAGAGACTCAGACCAAGAGTGAGAGCAGTGGAAATGAATTACTTAAGGAGTGCATGCGGAGTTACATGGAGGGATAGACAGACTAATGAGGAAGTAAGAAGGAGGTGTGGTGTGGAGGTAGATGTGCTGGAAAGTGTGAAAAGGAACAACTTGAGATGGTTCGGCCATATGGAACGTATGGAAAGCGAGAGAATGACTGAGAGGGTGTACGAGAGCGAGGTGGAGGGACAGAGGGGGAGAGGTAGACCGAATATGAGGTGGAAGGATGGAGTGAGGAACTACATGAACGAAGGCGGTGCTGGTTGGGGGGAGGGGCGTCGACTGACTGGGGACAGAGGTGCATGGGGGCGGTTCGTTCGTGGCCACCCCTTTGGGGATCACGGCGTCAGGCAATAGATAGATAGATAGATAGAAGTTTATCTGTAAATGGGCAAACACAGGTTGCCACGTTCGCACCATTTATTGGGTGATTCGCGCGAATTTATATTCGAGCGTATGCGCATTCATGCGAATTAATAATGAATTCGCGCGAAGACGCATACGAGCTAATTGTTATGGTGAGGGATAGAGGTCTTCAGTTGACGAAAAAATGGCGTCGCTAAAAGCCGCACCGTCTATATTCTCGAGAGTATTGACAACCATTTTACGGTAGGCAGACATTTTGTTACCGTTTTTTTTATTAGGTTTTGCCGAGGGTTGAAACTAATTTTGGTAAAATTCTAGATCCGGTTTCACAGCGAATTTAGAGTTTTGTGTTTTTGTTTTTCTCAGTTTTCTTTAATATACAGTGTTGTTTTATACTAAGGACTGGCGGAAATTAGTATTTACCCATTATCCAACAATCTAAAAACACGGCCCCCACTAGTGGGGAGGGCTATGAAGATCAGGGAAATTGTGGGGTAAAAGACTAAAATAAGGGGTAATATTAGCCTAACCTAACCACCTTACCTTACCTAACCTAACCTAGTATATTAGGTGGTGGCTGCCGCCCCCACACCCCCGCTGGTTTGGTATTAAAATAATAAAAGATGGACGGTCGCCGAAAAAAAAAAGTCTACGGTATTTACTCCGCAATCTTCAGCTTTCGCTGTGGATAACAGGCGGTAAATATTAACTTTTTCACAGTAATTATAATTCCATTTGCGCCGCTACTGACCGATATAGGAATGAAGTATGGTATATGACAAATTTATAGAAGCCATAGAAATTGATGAGTGTGCTGTGAAACCGGAACTAGAATACCCTAATTTTAATATGATGTTTAGAGCATATAGATTCCATATCGGTCTTCAAATATGTCAAAAAAATTAGTGACATAAAAATAGAGTTATACTAAAAAGGGTCCCGGCCGAAAGCTGGTTCCTTCTAAAATTAGAGGCTCGTTATCGCTCGCCAGGAAATATTCAGACACCTAAAGGGCACGAAAGGTCTTAATATTGATAAAAAAAATGAGGCGAAAGGTCTCAAAATCGCCAAACAACTGAATAAACGAAACTCAAAACTAATATGCTAAACATGAGGGAGAAGGCGGTCCAGAAAAAGCGATAAATCTACAGTTACACTACCCCTATTTTGTCGCTATTCTGTTGGCAATAATAGGTTAATATTATTAGTAGTAGACTTCGTATGGTTTGATGATGCGCGGAAATGTATATTTGACTTTAAATAGATACATTGAAGTATTACAAACCTTCGGCAAAGTGAAGTTTGTTTATCTGGGTGTACAGTCGGTTGGGCCGCGGCGTACTTGTTTTTGCCCCCTGCTGTCAATTTAACCCTCCGACATATGACGCAATTTTGAGCCTATTGGAGATACTTTAAAGCCTTTGTCACCATCAGGGGTATTTAGAAACCTTTAGTTTAGTTACTTCAACCTCTGCAGTTGTCTTTGAGGTAGCTGTGGGCAGAAAACTAATTTTGGAGAGGTAATTATAAGAGTGAGAGAACTCTATTTCTTATTGCTAATCTGGCAACCTCTGAGTCATAAATGCGTGAAAGGGATATATGATGATGACAATAAGTCATGGGGGGGTGAGGGGGGCAAAGCCCCCCCTCATGGGGAAAACAGTTGGCAAGAATGTTAAGTGCGAGCGTACCGCCATCCTTGTTTACACTACGCATAGTGGCGTCGGACCTTTGCCATCATGTTCCCGTCTATTTTGACTACCTTCAGATACAATAATATGTTGAGCGCCCCTCACCCCCCCCCCCCCCCCCCACCCATGACATATTGTCATAATCATATACATTGCCAGCAGGGGGAAAATAACCGAAACAATTGCCGTCAAAATAGAAGCGAAGTTAACCGCGGCGATCGCCCTATGTAAACATGACTACCGTACACCCATTTACGTTTAAGTTTAAGTTTACGTTGAGGGACCCGCAGAGGGCCGTTCTCAGGCGGCATGATATGCGGGGGTTGTGCTTTATAGGACTAATGGTTGGGGACAGGATCAGGATTAGGGATGTAATGATTGGTGATCATAGTTCTAAATGAATCAAGGGTGGGGCTATTAACTACACGAGATGGGAGGTGATTGCACTCTTGGATGCTGCGGGGAGAAAATTATTGTCTAAATATGTCCGTGCTTGCCTGATATGTGTGGTATTTTAGGTTGTGGCGGAGTCTCGTAAATCGTATACTTGTAGGTTGTAAATATATATCTTTGTCTATGTCTACTAAGTTGTTGGTGATTTTATATAACATCTGTTGTCTGTGCATTTGTCTTCTTGTTGCAAGTGGGTCGAGTGTAATGTCTTGTTTGAGCAAAGTGACAGATGTAGTGTGTCTGTAATCACGTCTGATCCATCTTGCAGCTTTTTTTTGTATGGCCTCTAATTTATTTATATTGTTGAGAGTGTGTGGATCCCAGAAGGTGTCGCAGTATTCTAAGTGTGGCCGAACAAATGTTTTAAATGCTAGAATTCGGATGTTTGCGTTACACTTGGCGAGATTCCTACGCAGGAAGCCCAGGGCCCTATTAGTCTTTGCTCTGACGCTGCTAACGTGAGTGGTCCACCTCATATCCGCTGAGATGTGGACCCCCAAATATTTGTGGGAGGGAACAGTATCCAAAAATGTGCTATGGAGTTTGTAGGAGAATGAGATGATTTTATTTGAACGGGTGAAACGGATATGGTGACATTTGTCCGGTCTAAATGTCATCTGCCACTTGGCTTCCCACTCTTCAAGCGCAGTTAAGTCTTCTGTAGTCGAAGGCAATCATCCCTATTAGTAATTGGTCTATAAACTAAGCTATCATCTGCGAAAAGTCTAGTAGTAGAAGTAAGCGATAGTGTGAGGTCATTTATGTATGAAAGGAAAAGTAGGGGACCCAGGACAGTGCCTTGTGGGACCCCAGAAGTTACAGAGACAGTGGAAGAATGAGAACCCTCGAGAACAACGCGTTGATCCCGATTGGTCAAGAAAGTCTTAATCCAGTGAAGAAGTGGTCCTCTGATGCCATAATAATCTAACTTCGCTAACAGTCTTTGGTGAGGGACTTTGTCGAAGGCTTTGGCAGTCTAGTACTATGGCGTCAACTTGTCGAATTTTGAAGTCGTTAAGGGTTTGGGAAATGTCATGTGTGGTCACAAGTAGTTGTGTCTCGCACGACCGTTTGGGCCGGAAGCCGTGCTGTGCGTCAGTCAGTATATTTTGCCTATCTAGATGGTCCATTAAATGTCGGTGGATGATATGTTCTAAAATTTTGCAAGGAACTGAGGTAATCAAAACAGGTCTATAGTTAACAGGGAGGGTTCTGTCTCCGGATTTGAAAATAGGAGTCACGTTTGCCAATAGCCAGTCATGGGGAAGTTCTCCGGTGTCAATGGTCTGTGAGAATATAACCTGCAGGATAGGGGCAAGAATGGCAGCATTCACCTTAAGTATCCTGCAGGGTATATTGTCTGGTCCAGTCGCTTTGTTGATGTCTACCTCAGATAAGAGTTTCTCGATTCCCCGGGTATGTATAGTCAGTGGAAGTATAGGTGGGTGTGGTGGTGGTGATGGTGACAGTTCCGGCAAGTTTGCTTGTTCTTGTGTAAAAACTGACTGGAACTGCGAATTAAGAGCATGTGCTTTGTCCTGTGGAAGTGTGACCAGAGAATCGTTATGTAATAATGTTGTTATGCCAGTCGAGTCTTGTTTGCGCGCTTTGAAGAAGCTGTAGAATTGTTTGTGGTTTTGCATGTTGTTTGTGAGGAAAGTGGTTGTGTAATTAGTTTCTGCTAGTTTGATTTCTTTTTGTAATGTTTTTTGTGTGCTTTTGTAATGATCCCAGTGTTCTGTATCGTTGTAACGTTTAGCTGTCTTGTATGCTTTAATCTTGTTTCTATGTAGTCTTCGTAACTGTCTATTGAACCCTGGTGGTGACTGGTTCTGTGTAACGGTTTTCTTGGGTATGTGCTTGTCCATTGTGTCATTATGAAGTCGCGAAGTCTGGTCCAATTTAGCTCAACAGAATTGGCCATTGGGTCGTTGTCGAGGATTAAGTCAGCTAAGTCTACCGAGATGGCTCCCATGTCAGCTCTGTTGTATTGGTAGATTTTCCTGGGTAATTGTTTCTGGATGTTTGGTTTTGTTTGCGTCTACAAGTATCATGCCGTGGTCACTAAGCCCTGGTAAAACCTGTGTTCGTGTAATTAAAGAGGTGTTGTTTGTAAAGAACGAATCTAATATGTTGAATGTGACCCAGAGTCTTATGTTAGGGTTGTTTCTAGCTACGGTAATTTGTGTACGTGTTGGTTCGAGTACTGTTTGTGAGAGTGAATGGGTGTTGATTATGTCAATGAATTTTTCGTGTAATGATCTGTCGGTCTGTGGTAGTATTAGGTCACCTTCATGGTCACCATTCTCCGTTGTCGCGTAATCTGTCCAGTTAATGTCCGGTAAGTTGAAGTCTCCAGCCAACCATATGTTCTTGGAGGGATCAATTTTCGATAAAGATTCATCAAGGGACTGCAGGTAATCTAAGTTACTGTTAGGGGGCCGGTAAAATGATCCTATATAAAGTGATCTGCAGCCCTGTATCGGAGTTTTAATCCATAAAATTTCGGTAAATTTCTATAATTGCACCTATACGAGCTAAAAAATATATTATTGAATTTCACAGGAAGGTACGACGAGGTTAGTGATGTGGTATAGGTGGCAATATGCGGAAATGGATTATAAGGGCATTCCGCCCCCTCTGACAAAAGTCTATCAATCTAGATGAGACACAGATTTTACATTGTTTCAGAGAGACATTAGCCTAACCTAACAACCTTACCTAACCTAACCTAGTATTATGGGAGGGGGCTGCCGCCCCCACACCCCCACTGGTTGGGTAAAACGGTAGAAATCCAGTTGAGTAACCGTAGATTTTCGTAAGGGGGTCAGAGGGGGCAGAATGCCCTTATAATCCATTTCCGCATATTGCCACCTATACCACATCACTTACCTCATCATACCTTCCTGTTAAATACAATAATAATTTGTTTAGCTCGTATAGGTGCAATTATAGACCTATACCAAAATTTCTGCGTCCGCGCTAAGTTCGGTGGCTGGTGTTACGACTAGTCCCGGCTTCGTCGCTATCATGACCCCACCGTGGTCTCTGTTCTGTCTGTCTTTTCTATGTAAAGTCATGGTATAGGGACTGTCCGTCGGGAAGACTTCACTGTCTGAAATGTCAGGATTGAGCCAAGTCTGTCCCTATAACGATGTCAGGGTCATAAGTCTAAAGGGTGTGGTGAAAAAAGTCTCTTTTGTTTACAATGCTGCGAAAGTTGATAAGGAGGGTTCTGAGGGTGGAAGGATCTCTGTTAGGGGGGTTTTCGGAGGTGGTTGTGGTAGAGGGGTAATTAAGGAGTTGGGTGGTGCTATGGAGGTTATAGATAAATGGGGCTTATAGGTAGAATGATTAGGTGTGGAATGGTATGGTTGCTGATGCGTCGGGGAGGTCAAGTCATGCAGTCTGTTATGTGTAGGGGAGGAATAGTAAAGTTCTTGCCTAAGTCTAGGGTTGGTGTTAGCTACGGGTGAGATGGGGTGGTATGGTATTGTTGGTCGCGGAGAGGAAGGTGTAAATTCAGGAAAGGAAAATCTATTTGAAGTGGGTATTGGATTAAATGAGGGAGGAAGCGTAATTTGGGACTCCACAATCCCAGCAGATCCAAGATAGACTTTGGTCAACCAACCCGTCGAACGCCGCCGTGAAGCCCCCGACACAGCTGATATAATACCAGCCCTGGTGGACGGAAGCCTCACAGCAGCGGTCGCACTGGATGGCCCGTTGCCCCCACTTTACCGCCCGCCGACAGATTTGGCATGGGAACTTGGGGGCACATGGGCCGGGGTTGACCAAGGCCCCAGTGTCACCCGAACTCTACATCCATCCCAAACGGTTTTTCAGAGGCTTATAATTCCTTCCAAACATTATATATATTGATAAAAAATTGGGTAAAATTCTAGTTTCACGTACACAGCGACAAAAGGGAGGCGCCGTTGTAAAGGCATAGCTTCCCGACCAACTATGAAGATCAGGGAAATTGCTGGGTAAAAGAATATAATGATAATAAACTACATTAACGAGATTAGCCTAACCTAACCTAGTATTATGTAATAGCTATGGTGCCGCATATGGGGAGATTTTTTTTTTTTTTTTTTTACAGTAGGTATAATTCCTTATAATGCATTTCCGCCGCTTTGGACATATATAGGAATTAAGTATGGTATATGACAACTCTAAAGTAGCCATAGAAATTTATGAGTATGCTGTGAAAGCGAAACTAGAATTAACCAAAAATTAAAACTAACAACTATAAATCCATGGGAAAATTAGTGACATTAATATAAAACAAATCAGTTTTTTCAGCTTCCACATCTGCTGAACCATCCAAAAACACGCTAAAAGGCTTTTAGCGTGTTTTGAAGGGGGTGGGGGTAGTGGGGTAGTATAACTGTAGATTTACCGAAAAAGCTAGTACTACCCCCTTAAACTGCATAAAATAGTTTAATTTTGGTCAATATAGAGTCACACCACAGCTGGAATCTCATTTCTAAGGGTAGTTTTGGGTTCCTATCATTCCATGTTTCATTGCTATATACTCTTTATCCACCGGAAAATATTATTTTTTCTTGTTTTTTTATGTTTTTTTATTTTTTTTTTGTTTTTTTAGCATTAACCTAACCTAAATGTATTTGGGGGCTATTAGGTTAGGTTAGGTTAGGTTTTTTGGTTAGGTTATTAAAAAGGTAATTCTGCATAACTACTACTCCTGCTATTTTATGTTTAATTTATTTTATTTGTGTATGTTAATGCTTTGTAAGTGTGTATTTCCTATTTAGAAAGTGAGGAAAGCCCAATTTATTAGCATTTGTATTATTAATTGAAATTCCGATACCTCAACAATCTAGGAGAGGGTTTGGGAATGCGGGGTTTTGGGTGGGGTAAAAATAGGGGTATTATGGGAATAACTAAAAATTTAATATATACAATTGATAAAAACCCAAAATTTTGAAATCCGAGCCAAGTTTTGGCAAAAGTTGGCTCGGATTTGGCCAATTTTCAGAGTCCAAAAAGGGCAAAATTGGAGAAAAAAAAAATTGGCTCGGATTTCACCCTTTTTCAGCTGAAGAAAACTCCAAAGTGTTGACCAAACTTGGCTGGTGTTTGTCGAATTTTCAGAGTCCAAAATCACAGTAACTTCATTTTGAAAGCTGGCTGGGGTTTTCTTGTTTTTCACTGTTGAAAAACTCAGTAAGAATGTGGTTAACATTAGCCTAACCTAACCTAACCTAACCTATACTAGTATTATGCGTGGGGGCTGCCGCCCTCACAACCCCGCTAAATCCATGAAATCCGAGCCAAGTTTTGTCATTAACCTAACCAAATAACCTAACCTAACCTAGTATTATGGGGTTAACATTAGCCTAGCCTAGCCTAACCTAACCTAACTTAGTATTGTAGCTGGGGGCTGCCGCCCCCACACCCCTGCTAAATCCATGAAATCCGAGCCAAGTTTTGTCATTAACCTAACCAAATAACCTAACCTAACCTAGTATTATGGGGTTAACATTAGCCTAGCCTAGCCTAACCTAGTATTATGGGTTTTGCCCTTTTTGGACTCTGAACATTGGCCAAAACTTGGCTCGGATTTCAACATTTTGGGTTTTTTCAATTGTATTTAATAGGCTACATGTTTAGAGTTATTCCCACAATACCCCTATTTTTACCCCACCCGAAACCCCGCATTCCCAAACTCTCCCCTGGATTGTTGAGGTATCGGAATTACAATTATTAATACAAATGCTAATAAATAGTGCTTTCCTCACTTTCTTAATAGAAAATACACACTTACAAAGCATTAACATACGTAAGTGTGAGGGGGGGGGGGGGCTGAGGATATGTCCCTATATAATGGGCGAATTTGGCCTTTTTTACATGGAAAAGACCCTGTAATGCAAGCCCTAAAGGTCTACTTACGGTTATATATTGAAGAAAAATAGCCATACTAGAGAAATACCGCCAAAAATACCCCTAAATGTGAGGAAAACTAACCTGGCATGAGGCCTTCCAGGAGGTTGTGTTTGAAACTGACGTCACACTTCACAGGCGAAGTGCATTGTGGGTACAAGTTAAAATGTATTGTTACAAATCGATATCCCAAAAACTATTTGTAGAGAAATGAGAAAGTAATAAATTCAGACAGTATGTAAAACACTGGAAGAGACAATTGTAAAAGATAATTTGTTGGGAAAATAAATCACTAGGTGAAGCTCCACTCTGACTGGCTAATGAACATCCGGAAACTTCTGGGAGGAGCCTAGCATGTAAACAAATTGTTATGGACTCTGTGAACTGGCTGGACAAAACTAGGGCCTAATCTGAAAATTTTATAGGGGGGTGACAATCAAATTGACAAAATAAGAAAAGTAGCACTCATCCGCGCATCTGTAGGGTCCCTTGAGTAAGGTAAGATCAACAACAAATAATGGTATTATTCTATAATTGCACCTATACGAGCTAAACAAATTATTATTGTATTTAACAGGAAGGTACGGCGAGGTAAGTGATGTGGTATAGGTGGCAATATGCGGAAATGGATTATAAAGGCATTCTGCCCCCCCCTCTTAACCCCTTACGAAAATCTACGGTTATTCACTCCAACCCAACTGGATTTCTACCATTTTACCCAACCAGCGGGGGTGGCAGCCCCCACCTATAATACTAGGTTCGGTTAGGTAAGGTTGTTAGGTTAGGCTAATGTCTCTCTGAAACATTGTAAATCCGTGTCACATCTAGATTGATAGACTTTTGTCAGAGGGGGGGGCGGAATGCCCTTACAATCCATTTCCGCATATTGCCACCTATACCACATCACTTACCTCGTTGTACCTTCCTGTTAAATACAATAATATTTGTTTTAGCTCGTATAGGTGCAATTATAGAAATTTACCCAAATAATTACCTGAGACAGGAATCCCGTAATCGAGGAGTAGTGGTGCAGTTAACCCAACTAAGTAAAAAGGCGCCATCGTGCTGAAGTGGTTAAAGTCCCAATATAACCCTTTGAGGATCATTAACTCATTTTGGCAGTTTCCTCTGGCTATTATTAGACGATTTTGTACAGCTTAGGGAAGGACCTCTAGCAATCACAGGGGTAAAGTCGATCACATTAACCTTTTGATTCAAGCAGATCCTTCCTTTGTTTAATAAAATAGTCTAGTAATAGCCAGAATACACTGTCAAAAAGAGTCATAATCCTCAAAGAGTCAATGATAATAAAATAATACGTAGTCGCAGATACCCAGCCGTATGGTCCTATAAGTCTATTTTTTTCCAGCTGATGGTAATTTGAATCCTTTAACATCTGATTTATCGATTCGGAAAATATCAAGGAAACCGACCACCTTTTATTTCGTGATTTTTTTTTTTTTTTTTGGTTTTAGCTAGTTTTCATCATTATACAGTGGTTGTCATTAATTAGAAGCTCCGGAAAAAAAGTTTTCCCCATTATCCAACAATCTTGAGATACGGACCCCGATAGTCGAGAGGGCAATGAAGTACAGGGAAATTGAGGGGTAAAAGACGAAAATAAGGGGTAATATTAGCCTAACCTAACAACCTTACCTAACCCGCTGGTTTGGAGTTTGATTAATAAAAGGTTGACGGTCGCCCCCCAAAAAAAAAAAAAAAAAAAAAAAAAAAATAAAAAAAAAAAAAAAAAAAAAAAAAATAAAAAAAAAAAATGAAGTCTACGGCATTTACTCCGCAATCTTCAGCTTTAACAGGAGGTAAATATTAACTTTTTCAAAGTAATTGAAAACTATTTATTTTTCCGGAGATTCTAATTAATGACAACCACTGTATAATGATGAAAACTAGCTAAAAAAAAAAATTATGAAATAAAAGGTAGTCAGTTTCCTTGATATATATACCATCGATTCTTACTGGACAAATCTGATACTCCTATGGCTGTGCGTCATATTATTGCCAAGTTTTCATAATTAGCAACCTATTTCGCCACAAAATCATGATAATAAAGTAGTAATCAGAATGGAGAGATGGCAATTTAGGATCAGCTGGAAACAAAATGGAATACAGTGTAGGTACTGTATGATAGCGTAATGGGCTTCGAAATGCAAGATATAAACACTCGACATACCTTCCAGAATGGAGATGGTCTAAGTAGTGCGAAAGGTGTCCAGGAAGTGACTGAGAGAGAAAACCCCCAATGAGGTCCCTTAGCTTAATTGAGCGAAACCAGCAGCGAATTAAGTTTATATGAATAGTTCGTTCTTTTCGATAGATGAGCACTCAGTTTTACAATCTTCGTTCGTCTATATTTGCAAAATGTTGAACGGTACTTGAAAAATAGACAGAATGGATAAAAAAAACACCAAGTTTATGCACAGTTCACTCCAGGACTTAAATCGAGGTTTCGAATCTATCCCGAAGTAAATCGAACCTCTTCATTAATTCTTGACCTAGTAATTGTGTTTCAGAGCTTCGTTTTGCTGTTAAGGGGAGGAAGACCGTTTTTCTGGACCCCCTTCTCCCTAATGTTTAGCCCCACTAGTTTTGAGATTATAAGACGTTCGGCCCATTAGTTTGGCGATGTTAACACCTTTCATCCCATTTTGTTGTCAATTTTAAGACCTTTCGTGCCATTTAGGTGTAATTATTTCCTGGCGAGCGATAGCGAGCCTGCAATTTTAAGAGGACCCGGCCTTCGGCCGGGAAATGTTTCTACCGAAAAATGTACAAATATATCTTGAAGGGGGGTCTAGGGTTGTTTTTTTCTAAGCTTGGTGGAGGTCTAGGTAGGAAACTAAAAAAATATATGAATAAATGAACTAATAGACCAAACAAACGGCCTGCCTCCCCTTAAAAGGTTCGTATTGGGTTAGGATTTATGGTCTAGACTCTAGAGGGTACAGTCAACTCGTATGACCCGCAGAGTCTCGGAATATCGTTTAGGTTTATGAAAAGCTTAACAGTTTTATCTATCTATCTATCTATATACTCAGGCCCAATCCAAATTTTTCATACTTTATTTTATTTTTGTATTTTTTTATTTTTTTTTAGTTAATGTATAAAATAAATGTCCAATGTATAAAATGGAAACAGAGATGAATTCAGAAATGTATCGGCAAAACAGTTTCCTACAGCAATCTGAAAATATATAATTGCATAACTAAAATTTCGGAGACTGCGGATTAAAAGAGTTGACTGTACACTGTAGGGCATAAATCGTGGCCTTAAGGGGGTAGTGTTTGTTTTTTGGTCTATATATTGATTTATTAATAATATATTTTTGAGTTTCCTCGCTAGACCTCCATCAAGCTTAGAAAAACACCCCCTAGACCCCCTTTCAAGATATATTTGTACATTTTTCGGTAGAAAAATGTCCCGGCCCAAGGCCGATTCCTTCTAAATTTAGAGGCTCGCTCACGCTCGCCAGGAACAAAATCGACACCTAAAGGGCACGAAAGGTCTTGATATTGACAACAAAATGAGGCGAAAGGTCTCAAAATCGCCAAACTAACGAAACGAACGGCTTATTACCTCAAAACTAACATGCTAAACATGAGGGAGAAGGGGGTCCAGAAAAGCGAGTACTACCCCCTTAAAATCAATCAAAAATTTCGAATCAATCCCGAAATTAATTGAATCTTCCCATTAATTCTGTACTTCTATCTATCTATCTATTGCCTGACGCCGTGATCCCATAAGGGGTGGACACGAACGAACCGCCCCCATGCACCTCTGTCCCCCAGTCAGTCGACGCCCCTCCTCCCAACCAGCACCGCCTTCATTCATATGCTTCCTCACTCCATCCTTCCACCTCTCCTTCGGTGCACCTCTCCCTCTCTGTCCTTCCACCTCGCTCTCGTACAACCTCTTAGTCAATCTCTCGCTTCCCATACGTTCCATAATTATGGCCGAACCATCTCAAGTTGTTCCTTTTCACACTTTCCAGCACATCTACCTCCACACCACACCTCCTTCTTACTTCCTCATTCGTCTGTCTATCCCTCCATGTAACTCTGCACGCACTTCTCAAGTAGCTCATTTCCACCGCTCTCACTCTTAGTCTGAGTCTCTTCCCGAACGTCCATGCTTCGCTTCCATAAGTTAGTGTCGGGATTACCACACTGTCATGCAAGGACTTCTTCACTTCCATACTGACCACCCTATTTCTTGTTACTGCTTTCAACGTTCCTACAACCCTCTTCCCCTGTTGTACCCTCTCCCGCACTTCCTCATCCATAGTCCCATCTTCACTCAACACACTGCCCAGATAATTTAAAGAGCTGACGATCTCCACGGCCTGACCGTTCAGCTTCACCTCACACTCTGTGACTTCACCCCTTTCGAAGACCATAACCTTGCTCTTCCCCGCATTTACCTTCAAATTCCGTTTTTAGCACACTGTTCCAAACTCATTTACCAGACCCTGCAACTCCCTGGATGGGTATACACGTCTTAAAACAGTTGGCTGAATGGGGCCGAATGGATACAAGCCAGAGAAAGAGAGAAAAGGAGAGAAAGAGAAAAAAAGCCAACCAACTACTGATATAATCCAGATGAGGGCCGTCCACACCTAACACATAATATACAAGTAAAATGTATTGAAATTCATCTTAGCGGAATAGTCATGCCAAATCACTGCCCTCGTGTTTTCATGAACTAAGCAATGCTAGTTACCAAGATCGATTAAATTAAGGGGTAGTGCTTGTTTTTTGGTCTATGTATTTAATTATTTATATATTTTTGAGTTTCCTCGCTAGACCTCCATCAAGCTAAAACAAAATGGTCAATATTTACGAGTCGCACCACAGCTGGGATCTCATTTCTAATGGTAGTTTTGGGTTCCTATCATTCTATGCTTCATAACCACTTTTTATCCACGGGATTTTTTTTTTCTTTTTTTTTTTTTTTGCATTAACCTAACCAAAAAACCTAACCTAACCTAAATGTATTTGGGGGCTATTAGGTTAGGTTAGGTTAGGTTAGGTTAGGTTTTTTGGTTAGGTTAATGCTAAAAAAAATAAAAATAAGCCAAAAAAAAAAAAAAAAAAACTTCCCGTGGATAAAAAGTATATAGCAATGAAGCATAGAATGATAGGAACCCAAAACTACCATTAGAAATGAGATCCCAGCTGTGGTGCGACTCGTAAATATTGACCAACAAAATTCCCCCTAGATCTCCTTTCAACATAATGTTGTACATTTTTCGGTTGAAAAATGTCTTGGCCGAAGGCCGGTTCCTTCTAAAATTACAGGCTCACTATCGCTCGCCAGGAAAAAATCGACACCTAAATGGCACGAAAGGTCTTCATATGGACAGAGAAATGAGGGGAAGGTCTTAAAATCGCCAAACTAACGGATCGAACGTCTTAAAATCTCAATATTATTAGGCTAAACATGAGGGAGAAGGGGGTCCAGAAAAAGCGACTACTACCACCCTAAGATTGTTCTCTGGGTCTTCTCCTGGGCGACCAAGATGTGTGAATTTGTAATTATTATTTTGTTGTTTCTGTTCGGGATCTGTCTCGAGTCGGTCGGCTATGGGGTATGTGCCTGAATATAATTATACACACATACATACACACACACATACATACATACTCACATACATACATACATACTCACATACATACATACACACATACATACATACATACACACATACATACATACACACATGTAAGTTTATGAGAAGATATTGTTCTGATGCGACCACTTGAGATGACCCAATTCCTTTGCTACAGGGGTTGTTTATTAAGGGAGCCCACCTCGCTTTTTTTTGTATCTTTCTCTCTCTCTCTCTCTCTCTCTCTTTGGCTTTTATCCATTCGGGCCCATTCAACCTACTGTTTTAAGACGTTTAACCCCATCAAGATGTCAATATTTTCCTGGCGAGCGGTAGCGAGCCATCATATTTTTTATTTTTGTTTGACAGCAGGCTAAATTTGTACATTTTTCGATAGAAAAATTTCTCCGGCGAAGCCGGATTTCTTCATATAATGCTGGCTCGCTATCGCTCACCAGGAAGAAATCGACACCTGGATGGGGATAAACGTCATAAAACAGTTGGCTGAATGGGGCCGAATGGATACAAGCCAGAGAAAAGGAGAGAAAAGGAGAGAGAAAAAAAAAAAAAAGTGACCCCCCTTAAGCTTGCAAAATAAATAAACAACCCAAAACAGGAACGGTACAATTATAGACAAAAAACTTATCAAAATCATTTTTTTTTTTTTTTTTTTTTTTTTTTTTTTTTTTTTTTTATGCGAGTGAGGGAGACAAAAGGTTGAACTGCCTGTAGCGAGTACCTCCCCCAGAGTCGCAAGAGTGACAGGGCCAAAATCAAGGGACGTTCGAGCCAAAATGCCTGAAATAATTATTTAGCAAAACATATTTTTTAAATAAAACACAAAAGAACACAAAACAATAAGAAGTCAATTGGCCACTTGCGAGTTTCAGGCTATAAGGAAGTTGGAGCTGTGGCCATCAATATTTAGCAGAATTATCAGCTATAATACGGTCATAATACATTTATATATACATACATACATACATACATAAAATTTTAATGCTGAGTGTTCCACACATAAGTGCAGTTTCAGTCTCTTGTCCTAATGGCGGCGTTCCAGGCACCCTGCTGCTTCACTTGTCAAGTTCTTGGATTTGAGATCGGCACGTATAGTCCGATCCCAGGTCTTCCTCGGTCCACCCCTTGGTGCAGCTCCCTCCACAATCACAGACCTGCATTTTTTCACCCAATTTTGTTCATCCATTCTCTCCACATGTCCATACCATCCCAGTCTACTTGTACGCATTACCTCGCTAATACTCTTTATACCTAAACGTCTCCTCAGCTCAACATTTGTTATTCTATCCTGTAGCCTGGTCCCACACATCCATCTCACCATTCTCATCTCATTACGCTCCATTCTGTTGACATCCTCTACTTTAACGGCCCATGTTTCTGAGGCATACGTCATTGCACTTCTAACACATGAGGCATACACCTTTCCCTTCAGGAGAAGAGGCATTCTTTTCATGGTCAGGATTGGCATCAGTTCTCTGAACTTCCCCCAGCCACACCTAATTCTAGCAACAGTGGCAGCCTCGGCCCCACCACCGGCAGAGATGGTATTTCCTAGGTAACAAAACTTGTTCACCAGCTCCAAAGACTCATTTCCAAAATTCACAGCCACAGGATCATCACCTAACACAAGCTCGCCTTTGCACACTACGCACTCAAATTTCTCTATTTCTGACTTATCCTTCGGCAGGGGTCCCTTTATTCTACTACAGCGCTCACTCCAATGGTGTACCCAACATCGACAGATGCTACATTGAATTAAATTAGCGCCCACTCACTTCCCACACACTGCACATGGGTATGCACCGCTCTTTTCCACATTGCCTCCTCTCAATCTACAATGCATAACCTTGGTTTTGTTAATATTGACTCTCAAACCCTTGCCCGCCATGCCCTCTCTCCACTCTCTGAATTTGGCCTCAGCATCTTGCATACTGTCAGCTATTAGGACTAAAGCGTCTGCATAAAACAGTTCCAACGGGAGTCAGCCTCTAAAAACTCTAGACAGTGCCTCCAAGACCATAATAAAGAGGAGGGGGCTTAACACTGAACCCTGATGGACTCCAACACAGACTGCAAACTCATCACTCAGTACACCCTTCACCCTCACCGCACTTCGCGAATCCTCATACATCTTCATTATCACACGCGCCAGCCACTCTTCCACACCAAGTTTCCTCATAGCCCACTGCACAACATCTCTAGGCACCCTATCAAAGGCCTTCTCAAGGTCTACAAACACAAAGTAAAGATCCTTGCCTTTTATTAAGTATCTTTCCTGTATCTGCCTGACTATGAAGATAGCATCGGTTGTACCCCGTCCTGGCATAAAACTAAACTGTATATCATCAATTGAGATGCTTTGCCTGATCATACTTTTAATCCATAATAAATTCACATTATTATTAAATTTTTCTTTAATACTCATGTTCACGGCTCCAACTTCCTTATAGCCTGAAACTCGCAAGTGGTCAATTAAAAACGCCGTGGGGTATATAGAAAAAACCTAACTCATTTACATAAAACTTTAATGAAAATGCGCAATAAAACCTACTTCCCTGACTAATGCACAGGTTAAAATTGCACCAGTAATTAATAATATCAAGGAGTGTATTTCGATGGCATTAAGGGGGGTCATCGTTTTTTTTTTCTCTCGTTTTCTCTCTTTCCCTGGCTTGTATCCATTCGGCGCCATTCAGCCAACTGTTTTAAGACGTTTATCCCCATCCAGGTGTCGATGTCTTCCTAGCGAGCGATAGCCAGCCAGCATTGTATGGAGAAATCCGGCTTCGCCGGAGAAATTTTTCTATCGAAAAATTTACAAATTTGCTGTCAAAACAAATGTATACCTGTATATATATGCTGGCTCGCTACCGCTCGCCAGGTAAATATTGACACCTGGATGGGGGTAAACGTCTTAAAACAGTAGGCTGAATGGGGCCGAATGGATACAAACCAAAGAGAGGGAGAGAAAGATAAAACAAAAGTGAGGTGGGCTCCCTTAACCCCTTGAGGACAATGCTTTCTTCTGACAGTTTATTCTGGCTATTACTAGACGATATTATTCAGCTTAGGAGGGGCGTGTGGAGCTGGAGAGTTAATTGGGCTAGTTGTCACCCTTTGGAAGCCTAGAGAGCCTTCATAAGCTGCAGAAAATCGTCTATGGATAGCCAGATTACACTGTCAAAACGCGTCTTAATCCTCAAAGGAATCAATTACGTAAAATACAAATTAAAATAATCTCGTTAAGGGGAGGTTTTTAGTTAGTTCGTTAGACCTCCATCGAGCTTAACATTACACCCCCTAGATCCCCTTTCAAGATAAATTTGTACATTTTTCGGTAGAAAAATGTCCCGCCCGAAGGCCGGTTCCTCATAAATTACAGGCTCGCTATCGCTTGCCAGGAAAAAATCGACACCTTAATGGCACGAAAAGTCTTAAAATTGACAGAAATGGGGTGAAAGTTCTTAAAATCGCCAAACTAATGGGTCGAACGTCTTAAAATGTCAAAAGCAATGGGGCTAACCATGAGGGAGAAAGGGGGTCAAGAAAAAAAAATCCCTCAAGTGGAAAATAATCTCCCCTTAATGAAGTCAGTGTATAATAATATTTTCCTATGTATAAAGTATCTGTATTGCGTCACTATGAATAAACACCAAATATAAAGTATCTGTATTGCGTCACTATGAATAAACACCAAATATAAAGTATCTGTATTGCGTCACTATGAATAAACACCAAATATAAAGTATCTGTATTGCGTCACTATGAATAAACACCAAATATAAAGTATCTGTATTGCGTCACTATGAATAAACACCAAATATAAAGTATCTGTATTGCGTCACTATGAATAAACACCAAATATAAAGTATCTGTATTGCGTCACTATGAATAAACACCAAATATAAAGTATCTGTATTGCGTCACTATGAATAAACACCAAATATAAAGTATCTGTATTGCGTCACTATGAATAAACACCAAATATAAAGTATCTGTATTGCGTCACTATGAATAAACACCAAATATAAAGTATCTGTATTGCGTCACTATGAATAAACACCAAATATAAAGTATCTGTATTGCGTCACTATGAATAAACACCAAATATAAAGTATCTGTATTGCGTCACTATGAATAAACACCAAATATAAAGTATCTGTATTGCGTCACTATGAATAAACACCAAATATAAAGTATCTGTATTGCATCACTATGAATAAACACCAAATAAAGTATCTGTATTGCGTCACTATGAATAAACACCAAATATAAAGTATCTGTATTGCATCACTATGAATAAACACCAAATATAAAGTATCTGTATTGCATCACTATGAATAAACACCAAATATAAAGTATCTGTATTGCACACTATGAATAAACACCAAATATAAAGTGTCTGTATTGCGTCACTATGAATAAACACCAAATATAAAGTGTCTGTATTGCGTCACTATGAATAAACACCAAATATAAAGTATCTGTATTGCGTCACTATGAATAAACACCAAATATAAAGTATCTGTATTGCGTCACTATGAATAAACACCAAATATAAAGTATCTGTATTGCATCACTATGAATAAACACCAAATATCAGTATAGTGCTGGGAACCCACTTAAGATATTTTTTATTATTATGATTTTGTTATTCTTCAAGTAAATACCGAACTCAAATCAAATATACTGATACCATTGTAGGCCTACTTTAAAAGCAGCTAAATACCCGACTCATATTTTGTCTTGCAATTTTGGATTATGATTTAGACAGCTGACTTAATTTGTAAATTTTTCGGTAGAAAATTTTCGGATTTCTCCATACAATGATGGCTCGCTGTCGCTCGCCAGGAACAATCGATACCTGAATAATAAATGAAATAAAAGAACACAATCCACCACATAGGGTGTACATCAATACATGAGCAAGTTAAGGGGAGACGGTTAACTTTTTTGGGCGATTTTTGCATGTATTCATTATTTTTCTAGTTTCCTCCCTAGACCTCCATCAAATTTAAAAAAACATGCATTACATCCCCCTTCTAGAGTAATTTATAAACATTTTCGGTAGAAAAAATTCCCGGCCGAAGGCCGGTTCTTCCAACATTACAGGCTCACTATCGTTCGCCAGGGAAAAAATCGACACCTGGATAGCACGAAAGGTCTAAATATTGACGACGAAATGGGGCGAAAGGTCTTAAAATCGACTAACTAATGGGGCAAACATCTCAACATCTGAAAACTAATGGGGTTAAACATGAGGGAGAAAGCGGCCCAGAAAACCGGCCCATGTCCCCTTAATCTGGGTCCCAAGCAAAAGACTCTTTGTGGCCATATTAATTTTGTACATGGTAAACTAAAAAGGTGGGAAAGGGAATATACTGTATAAAAGTTGTGTTAAGGGGAGGTTTTGGCAAGAATGTAGTTACCGGGTGTACCCCATCATGTTCCCGTCTATTTTGACTGCCTTTGGATACAAAAATACATTACCCCAACCAAACAACCTAACCTAAGCTAGTATTATAGATTTATAAGTATTTATTTTATTATAAGTATTTATAGATGAATTATGTTGTATGTCGGTAGTGGTACACCCGGTAACTACATCCTTCCCGAGGTTTTTAGTTTGTTCCCTAGACCTCCATCAAGCTTACAATGTCACCCCGTAAGCCCCCTTTCAAGATAAATTTGTAAATTTTTCGGTAGAAAAATGTCCCGGCCGAAGGCCGGTACCTCTTAAATTACAGGCTCGCTATCGCTCGCCAGGAAAAAATAGACACCTGAATAGCACGAAAATTCTTAAAATTGACAGAAATTGGGTGAATGCTCTTAAAATCGCCAAACTAATGGGGCGAACGTCTTAAAATATCAAAAGCAATGGGACTAAACATGAGGGAGAAAGGGGTCCAGAAAAAAAATCTCCCCAAGTGGAAATCCCCCCTTAATTAACCCTTTGATCATTGGGACTCCTTATCAAAGTTTATTCTGGCTGTCATTAGACGATTTTGTACAGTTTAGGAAGGACCTTTGGGTATCGTATGGGGGTACAGACTATCCCAGTTGAGGGGGTTAATTTTTTGTTTTTTTCCTTTTCTCTCTTTCTCTGGCTTGTATCCATTCGGCCCCATTCAGCCTACTGTTTTAAGACTTTTATCCCCATCCAGGTGTCAATTTTTTACTGGTGAGCGATAGCGAGCCAGCATACATTTTTAATGTTTTTAACAGCAGGCTAAGTTTGTACATTTTTCGATAGAAAAATGTTTCCGGCGAAGCCGGATTTCTTCATATAATGCTGGCTCGCTATCGCTCACCAGGAAGAAATTGATATCTAGATGGGGATAAACGTCTTAAATAGTTGGCTGAATGGGGCCGAATGGATGCAAGCCAGAGAAAGAGATAAAAGGAGAAACCAAAAAAGCAGGTCACCCCCCTTAACCCCTTCCATACCGGCGACGTCTTTTGCCTTCATTATGGCTGCTCTTAGAAGATTTTATTGAGCTTAAAAAGGGCCTGCAGCCATTAACAGGCTTCGACCTATCTCACTTAAGGGGGGTGACCTGCTTTTTGTTATTTCTGTCCTTTTTTCTCTTTCTCTGGCTTGTATCCATTCGGCCCCATTCAGCCAACTATTTTAGGACGTTTATCCCCATCTAGGTGTCGATTTCTTCCTGGCGAGCGATAGCGAGCCAGCATTATATGAAGAAATCCGGCTTCGCCGGAGAAATTTTTCTATCGAAAAATTTACAAATTTAGCCTGCTGTCAAACAAAAATAAAAAATATACTGGCTCGCTACCGCTCACCAGTAAAAAATTGACACCTGTATGGGGATAAACGTCTTAAAACAGTAGGCTGAATGGGGCGAAATGGATACAAGCCAGAGAAAGATAGAAAAGGACAGAACAAAAGCAGGTCACCCCCCTTAACCCTTTTTACCACCACAGATCCTTTATAAACTGCACAAAATCCCCTAATAGTATCAAAAAGACGTCGCCGGTACGGAAGGGGTTAATCCTCTTGAATTCCATATACCCTTCTAAATCGGAGTAAAATCGTCTAATAATCGGAGTAAAATAGTCTAATAATCGGAGTAAAATAGTCTAATAATCGGAGTAAAATCGTCTAATAATCGGAGTAAAATAGTCTAATAATCGGAGTAAAATAGTCTAATAATCGGAGTAAAATCGTCTAATAATCGGAGTAAAATCGTCTAATAATCGGAGTAAAATAGTCTAATAATTGGAGTAAAATCGTCTAATAATCGGAGTAAAATCGTCTAATAATCGGAGTAAAATCGTCTAATAATCGGAGTAAAATCGTCTAATAATCGCCAGAAAACAAAGATCATACGTGGTCATATCCTCCAAGGGTTAAGGGGGGTGATCTGCTTTTTGTGTCTACTTTTCTCTCTTTCTCTGGCTTGTATCCATTCGACCCCATTCAACCTACTGTTTTAAGATGTTTATCCTCATCCAGGTGTCAATTGTTTCCTGGCGAGCGGTAGCGAGCCAGCATACTTGTTAAAATATTTTTGACAGGAAGCTAAATTTGTACAAACATTTCTTCGGCGAAGCCGGATTTCTCCATACAATGCTAGCTCGCTATCGCTCGCCAGGAAGAAATCGACACCTGAATGGGGATAAACGTCTTAAAGCAGTAGGCTGAATGGGGCCGAATGGATACAAGCCAGGGAAAGAGAGAAAAGGAGAGAAAGAAAAAAAAGCGGGTCACCCCCCTTAACCCATCCAGTGCCAGCGATGTCTGTTGTAATTTATTCCAGGTATATTAAGACGATGTTATGCAGCTTAGGAAGGATCTGTGGTAGCTCAAAGGATGTTATGCAGCTTAGGAAGGATCTGTGGTAGCTCAAAGGATTAACTGAGATCGTCTGCAGTCTTTTAAGGGGAGGTATTTAGTTTGTTCCCTAAGTTTTCATCAAGCTTAAAATTACACCCCCTAGACCCCCTTTCAAGATAAATTTGTACATTTTTCGGTAGTAAAAATGTCCAGGCCGGAGGCCGGTTGCTCTTAAATTACAGGCTCGCTATCGCTCGCCAGGAAAAAATCGACACCTTAATGGCACGAAAGGTCTTAAAATTGACAGAAATGGGGCAAAATGTCTTAAATGTCCAAACTACTAGGGCGAAAGTCTTAAAATCTCATAAGCAATGGGGTTATACATGAGGGAGAAAGGGGTCAAGAAAAAAATCCCTCAAGTGGAGATCTCCCCTTAATGGGTAGAGGACTAGACGTACCCTTCCTAACTGCATACAATCATCTAAGAGTTGCCAGGATATATTGAAAAGGAGTTATTAAGAGATAGTCTGCAGCCTTTTAATGGGTAGACGTCCTTCCTATGCTAAATAAAACCGTTCAATAGTTGCCAGAATAAAGTGAAAAGGATGTCACCGGTACAAAGCGGTTAAGGGGAGGTATTTAGTTTGTTCCCTAGACCTCCATCAAGCTTAAAATTATACCCCCTTGACCCCCTTTCAAGATAAATTTGTACATTTTTCGGTAGAAAAATGTCCCGGCCGAAGGTCGTTTCCTCTTAAATTACAGGTTCGCTATCGCTCACCAGGAAAATTGACACCTTAATGGCATGAAATGTCTTTAAATTGACAGAAATGGGGCGAAAGTTGTTAAAATCTGGGGCGAACATCTTAAAATCTCAAAAGCAATGGGGTTAAAAATGAGAATGAAAGGGGGTCCAGAAAAAAAATCTCTCAACTGGAAATCTCCCCTTAAACATCACAGGCTATCTTTTGGATAGTCTGCAGCCGTTAAATGGGTGGACGTCCTTCCTAAGCTGAATGAAATTGTTTTATAGTTGCCAGAATAAAATTAAATGGACGTCAAAAGGGGTTAAACCTGACAGGCTATCCTCTGGTCATTCAGAAATTCAGGATCCCCGTGGCGCCCGAGCTGGTGTAATGGTTGTTGAGGACAAGAATGGCGTGGAACAGAGGATGAGGCTCCACTACGAACTTGCACAGAAACTCAGCGAGGTGGATCACATCCCTCACGTCCTCCTCCGACCTCCGGCACTGGCTCAATAGGTTCCCCTTCACACGGTCGTATTTTATCACCGCCTTCAACAGCTGATCCAGTTTGTTTTCGTAGTTGTAGGTGGCCAGATGCGGGCTGCCTTCTACAGGTGCGCGCTTGTCATACGCCAGCCCGCAGTTCAGGCACTTCAGGAACTCCTTATCCACGGCCTTTGAGCACTTGACACACTTGAGCGCAACTTGATCTATTATTATCTCCATGGGCATGTTCTCGATGAGTGGCCAGTCATTGTTACAGGCCTCACAGGTGCAGGTGAACAATTTCCACTTGAGCATGTTATTCCGGCGGGAGGTGCGACTGTTCCTCTCATAGGGCATGCCATGGGTCAGGTTGAGGGTGCCACCGGCGGGGACGTAGCGTATAGAGGTCACGGCCATCACACTCCCATGGAAGCTCACGGCGCACGACGGAGTACAGGTCTGGTTGAAGAGGGACAGGGTGGGGTACACGGCTCCTGCGATGGTCTCCAGCGCGTGTTCATACTGGATTTTAGAATACTGGAAAAAAAATAAGCCTGTAAGACAATACCAAGATAATGAAAATGGTTTAGTCGAAATCGACGTAACCTAACAGCATTTGTGGACTTGTTACCGAATGAGAGCTACTAGATGAATCCGTCTAACCTAACTTGACCAAACCTATCAGTAATGGTTGTGTTGTTACTCACTGAAATGGACTATTCTTGCTACCTAACCATACTGTCACGCATGCAGTCAATGCCAGTCAAGGCTTAAACTAATCACAATTCGGGTCTGGGAGACGGAGGTTATTTAGTTTGAAGGCAGGTCTATGGGGTAGAAGGGCGTTTGTTTAACTTGAAAGAGAACCTTGCTGGGGGGGGGGGGGGAATAATTATCTTGAAAAGGGGGTCTAGTAAATTCACATTATCACCAACCTACCAACTAAATCAATAACCACCACCTACCAAGAACAAGGTGATGGGGTACATGTTGTAGGTGAAGTTCATGAGATGGTGAAGGGCAGCGGTGCCTGGGAGGGAGAGAGAACATCATAATGATTATAATAATAAAGTAGGTGTGCAGTTTTCGCATTACCAAAAAACAAAAAAGAAACAAAAATGCATACGCAACTCTGCGACCTATAATTCTGCAAGTAGTATTGAATCTCTTAGGTAAAATAGGTTTATATACAGTATATATATATATATACACAGTATATATACAGTACATAATTTTATATCACAATATATAAAATATACCGGTATATATATATATAATATATATAATATATATAAGAAAGAAATAGTGACCATAATCTGTGGCCTTTACCATTCACCTTGACCTTTGAATAACAAAAACAAAAAAATTGGACAATCGTTGCATTGACCAACCAAATTTGCAAGCAAAATTGTGACGATACGTAACCCGTTCAGTACAGTTCTGTTAGTTTCATTTCATACTGGATACGAAGACGATTTTATTTAGTTTATGAAGGGCATAAAATTAGCAGGTTGTCAACTATCTTAACCCTTTTTACTAACACAGATCCTTCATAAGCTCCACAAAATCGTCTAATTATAGCTAGAATACAATAAAAAAGACGTCACACCGGTACACAAAGGGTTAAACAGTCTAGGAAGAGTTTAAAGACTATCAACACTTTATTTGTTCTTTGACCTTGACCTTTGACCTTAAGTATTATATATATATATATATATATATACTGTATATATATATATATATATATATATATATATATATATATATATATATATACTGTATATATACGTGTATATATATATAATATATATATATATATATATATATATATGATTGAAATATATGTTATTTAAGTAAAATGCAACTAACAGTCGTCAGCTTATCGAAAATTGAGTTTGTTTATGATGAAGGTTAACTTATGACCTTGGCATGTGACCTTCACCTTTATCTAGGATTATATTTTTGTTTGCTTTGATATAACTCTAGAAAATCAAATAAGTGTGTCAAATTTCATTAAAGATCATCAGTTACTTTCAGAGGTATTAAAGGAATAGTTTACCTTGACCTTTGACCTTCATCTTGACCTTCGTGATGTCTGAAAATTTAAAATTTTAATTTTTCCTCAATGCACAACTGTCTCAACGAATTTTGTGAAGTTTACATGAATAGTAAAGAAATTAGCATATTGACCTTATATTTGACGTTGACCTGTGAACTTTACCTATCAAATGGAACTATGTTTATTCTTGTATGACCTTGCTCTAGACATTCCGAATATGCATGATATGCCTAATGAGAATCTTACATTAAATAAGAAATACTAGTAAAAATCATATATAGACCTTTAATCTTGAATTTTGACCTTGACCTTCGGCCTTAGAATTTCTTATCAATGATTTGGTTAGCCTAACAGCAATGTTCGTATTAATTAGCATTATGAATATGGTGTAGCCTAATTTGTATAAAAACTTATTGATTACAAATAATGATCATATACTGTGACCTTGACCTTTGACTAAAAGTAAAATACATATATTTGGATGGCCGTCGCATTGACCAACTGAATTTGCCTGTATAATTTTATGACAATACATTAAACAGTCAAGGAGTTTAGGGAAAATGACATATACTCTTATTTTGACCTTGACCTCTGACCTTAACTATTACAATATTTATGTGAAATTTGATATATATTAGGGTATATTTAAGTAATAAGCCATAACACAGCCAGTTTTCTAAAATTTGAGTAATCTTTTTTTAATAAATAATAAAAGTTGACCTTTGACCTTGATCTGTGACCTTTATGTAATGGTAAATTTTTGTTTGCATTGACATTGCCCATGAAAATCAAATATGCATGCCTAATTTCATTAAAACACATCAGTTAGTTTCATATATATTAATAGAATAGTTGACCTTGACCTTTGACCTTTATCTTGACCTTTATATGTCTTAACATTTATTATTTTCCTTTTCACTTAGGGGAGACTCCAGGATGATTTTTATCTCAGCTTCTATAAGAGACTCATTGCTGGCCTTTTGCCACATGTACCGTCATGGTGTAACGTTGACTCGATGAGAAAATCAGCACTCTATGTACGTGCGCGCGTGCGTGAGCGCAGAATTTCACAAAAAAGTATTAACTCACTGAAGTTTTTCCAAATTTCCCCCAATTTTGGCATGGCGTATCCTACCAGCATCCCCTACAAAGTAGCGTCAGCTTTCTCCCCTATAAATAATAGAAGGTGGTGAACAAAAATATTTTATACCATTAGTTTGGGGTAGAGCTGAAATGTGACTTTCAAAGGGTCATATCTCCTAAATTTGCGGGAAATCGCCGAAAAAACGACGAGAGAATGTTCTTTTATATGCCAATTTGCTGTGGTTAGATGGGGAATGCATTTGGGCAATACCAAATCCAGTTAATAGACTCGTTAGGGCCAAAAAGTAATTACTAGCAATTTAATTTGTAACTTTCAGAAAAGTGTAAATCCATTCTGGTGGTCTAGTTTTGTTACCCCTCCTACATAAATGTTTTCTATGGGGAGCACTACCTATAGAAAATGACCTTTGATGGCTAACTAATTTAAAATTTATTTTTCAACCACGTTTTAGAGTACATATTCATTCTAATTTGACCGAAATCCTTGATATTGGGCACCCCAAAGGGGTACCTTAGGAATGTAATAAGGGTGTTTATGCCCTCATATGATCATCTATATTGCTTACAGAAGCCCTTTAGACTACAGACACAATTTTTTTTTTTTTGTGATTGACTGAATTTTATTCAGTTTTTGGGGGGTCCTGGGCAAACCCCCGCCCCTGGGGGTTATGGATGCAATATGTCTTTTTTGTCCTTCCTATGCTATTCTCATATGTTGAAAGAAGCAGTTTACAGAGAGAACAAAAAACTTGAAATTTTGACCAGAGCCAAAAAAAAAACTGGAGTCTCCCCTTTTTTAAGTGCAGCTATCTCACCAAATTTTGTGAAGTTTGCATGAAAAGTAAAAATAAAATAGCATATTGACTTTTTATTTGACCTTGACCTGTGACCTTGACCTTTCATATGGAATTTAATCGTTGATTGTATGACCTTGGCCTAGGTTTTCCGAATAAACATGGTAAGCCTAGTGATAACATAACAGTTAGTATGAGAAATACTAGTCAAAATACTATTTTGACCTTTGACCTTGGACTTTGAGCTTACCCTTTAGAATATTCATCTACACTTTGTGCAATACGATATCAATGTTACCAGTAACTTGTAAAGTGAAAATTAAGACATTTGAATAAAAACTAAAAATAAATAGTATAAGTTGACCTGTGACCTTGACTTTTATGTAAGAGTAAACAATTGTCTTCATTGACATTGCCCAGGAAAATCAAATAAGCATGACTAATTTCATTAAAACCCATCAGTTAGTTTCATATATATTAAAAGAATAGTTGACCTTGACCTTTGACCTTTATCTTGACCTTTATATGTCTCAACGTTTATTATTTTCCTTTTCACTTAAAGTGCAACTATCTCGCCAAATTCTGTGAAGTTTGCATGAAAAGTAAAGAAAATAGCATATTGACCTTTTATTTGACCTTGACCTGGACCTTTCATATGGAATTGAATAGTTTCTTGTATGACCTTGGCCTAGGTATTCCGAATATACATGGTAAGCCTAATGATAATGTAACAGTTGGTATAAGATATACTAGCAAAAAAATATTTTGACCTTGACCTTTGACCTTACCCTCTAAAATATTCATCTAAGTTTGGGAAATACGATATCAAGGTTACCAGTAACTTGTATAGTGAAAATGAAGACATTTGAGTAAAAAGTAAAATAAATAATAAAAGTTGACCTTTGACCTTGACCTGTGACCTGGACATTTATGTAAGAGTACTTTTTTTTCTCATTGACATTGTCCTGCAAAATCAAATAAGCATGCCTAATTTCATTAAACCCATCAGTTAATTCCATATATATTAATAGAATAGTTGACCTTGACCTTTATCTTGACCTTTATGATATGTGTGTCCAATTGTATTATTTTCCTTTTCATTTAAAGTGCAACTATCTCACCCAATTTTGTGAAGTTTGCATGAAAAGTAAAGAAAATAGCATATTGACCTTTTATTTGACCTTGACCTTTCATATAGAATTGTATAGTTTCTTGTATGACCTTGGCCTAGGTATTCCGAATATACATGGTAAGCCTAGTGAGAATCTAACAGTTAGTATAAGAAATACTAGTGAAAAACTTATTTTGACCTTTGACCTTTGACCTTGACCTTTGACCTTAGCCTTTGGAATATTTACCTATAATTTGGTCAATACGATATTAAGGTTACCAGTAACTGGTATAGTGAAAATGAAGAAATTTTAGTAAAAACTAAAAAATATGAAATATTGACCTTATTTTTAACCTTGACCTTAACCTTTAAGTTAAATGGAAAATTTGTTTTTGACTGACCATCGCATTGACCAAATGGATATACCTGTTAATTTTGGTGAAAATCCATCGAACGGTCTAGGAGGAGCTTCCGGACAGACAGACGGACAACGACGGCGGACGACGGCGACGACAGACAGGCTGGCTGGTGGTGCACAGTATACGGGCGGGATCTGTTTGCACGATACCACTCTGCTTCGCAGAGTTGATAATTGTGGTATATATTTAAAATATACTTAAACTATTAGGATAGTTGATCAGGAACATATATTTTATTAAATACACTTTAAAAAAACAGACAATATTTCGTATCATTAGTGTTTCTCGGTCCAGGTCCAGGTACGTTCACACTAGAAGAGTTTGAAAACTCTATGACTGTACAGAATAAACTTGTTCTTCGGAAGGATTAGGTGCCATTTCAACTTATCTGTACAATCGCTATTCAAAGGTCGACTTAATTAGACTTTGGTATATACTTGTATAATTATGGCTCGGGTAAGCGAGCAGGTTCCCTCGATTTGCTTCCCTATTGTGGTTGGGAAGAACAAAAGGTGGGGTGGGAGCGCCTCTGCTGAGATGTTCTCCTGACTGTACCGTGTCATGGAAAAACTCTCCCGCCCATGACCCCTTCTTTTTATACCAACGCGTCAGGTGGCTCAAATGTATCTCGAAGGGGGATCTTGGGTGTATTTATTTAAATTTGATGGAAGTCTAGGAAGGAAACTAAAGACAAAATATATGAATACAAAAAAAAATAAAAAATCATTGTCCCCTTATCCATACCTGTGATGAGAATGTCCTCCTTGTCCGGTGCAAAGGGCAGCCCCTGACCGTCCACGAAGAACTTGTTACTCTTGATGAGGAGCTTGGTGATGAAGCAGGCTTGGAGGCTGTGAGACAGGAGGTGGGTGGTCTGTTGCTTGTCCTTGTTGGTCACCAGGTGGTACATGGTTCGATAGCTGGACCCGTCGTAGACCCTGGCAAGGCGGTCATATTCAGTTTGTGATTAACCCAATCAGTATAGGGCTAATTCAGGCACTCCTGATTGCTTAAGCAAGTGCCTGAATTAAATGAAATGTTTGCAGCAAAAAAACTAGAAGAAAATAGCTTTAATATGACACCAGAACAAGCTTCGTAGCGCACGGGATTCACCCGCAGTGTTACTACAGACATCAGCAGTATTCGCTAATAATCAGCAATGTCGCACTACATTTGCCTTTGGCAACGCTGCATATATCTCGCGAGACATGGGATCAGTGTCAGTGCCTCGGCAGACGTGCCGGAGAGTGGACGGGGTGCCTGCCACACTCCTGCTCACTCGCACTTGTCTCACAGGCTTTAATGGGCATTAAATTGCAGGAATTTGCCAGGACGTACCTTTACGGCTTCCGCAGTGTAAGGGTTAATAATGTAAATAGTCCTTAACTCTTTGAAGCATCTGACACTTTTGACATTTTATTCTGGTTATCATTAGATGACTGTATAAAGTTGATGAAGGACCTGTGAGAATTATAATATTAACCCTTACTGTACCAGCGACGGCGAATCGCCGTCAGTAATAAAGTCACTCGTCAGTACCAGCGACAGAAGATCGCCGTCAGTACTATGAGAGTTGTAACTGCCAATATCGAGCGATACCAGGTACCAGAGTTGTATGCACTGTTATGAGACCTTGGCAACACTTATCAGCTTATAAACAAGGTCTCACTGCCTAGCTGGCTCAGTAGTTCTCCAACTTCTGAGGTGGAAGGGTATTCTCTCTCGACTCTGAAGAAATTTTAGCCTCATTGCCTGGTACTGGAGGGTACATTTACGGTAATACCCTCTGGTACAGTAGGGGTTAAAGCCCATCTCAATTAACCCTCTGAATGCCATATATGCTGTACAGTATAATTTATACCCTCCCGAATCTGAATAAAATTGTCCAAAGGTAAAATTTTTTAAAAATAATACGTCCAAAAATAGTGAGAGGGTTAAATTATGCAAGTTTTTCTTAAATACGTGAAATATAAATGCTATATTAAAAAACACTTTCAAGATTCGATGACACATTTCTTTTCTGTTATATGGTTATTATTGGACGATTTTATTCAGATTAACCAGGGGATTTGGAAGTCAGAGGATTAAGGGGGTACTGCTTGGTTTTTGATCTATTAATTCATTTATTAATTTATTTTTTTATTTTCCTCGCTAGACCACCATCAGGCTTAAAAAACTCCCCCTAGACCCCCCTTCAAGATAAATTTGTACATTTATCGATAGAAAAATGTCACGGCCGAAGGCCGATCCCTCTTAAAATTACAGGCTCGCTTTCGCTCGCCAGGAAAAAATCGACACCCAAATAGCACGAAAGGTCTTGAAATTGACAACGAAATGGGGCGAAAGATATTAAAATCTCCAAACTAATGGCAGGAACGTCTTAAAATCTCAAAACTAATATGGTAAACACGAGGGAGAAGGAGGTCCATAAAAAGCGAGTAGTACCCCCTTAATTGAGACCGTATTTTACCCATATATTAACCCCCAGACCCTTCCTAAACTGTATAAAATCGTCTAATGACAGCCAGAATATACTGTCAAAATGCGTCATAATCATCAAAGGGTTAGATATATATAATAATCATGCTGTATTTATCATTTAACTCTTTCACGCTTTTATGACGCAGAGGTTGCCAGATTAGCAATAAGAAATAGAGTTCTCTCACTTATAATTACATACATACATAACATTTTAACCCTTAATTAGCGGCGAGCAACATAAGTCGAGTTAAATAAAGCTGGACTATGTGGCGGCGCTCGACATAGGTCGAGTGGCAATTTCAGCACGTAATGTGGCTGAGAGAGAGAGACAAGTGGTGGCAGGAGACTAGCGAGCGTATGACTGCTCCAGACCACCGCGGCGAACCTACTGACACAAATCTCAGCTCCCTCCTCCCTCTCTCACTCGCTACATACTCAATTATGTACCGAAACTACCGAATTACCTGCTTTTTGCACTCGCGTTGCACGGTTATTGCAAGAAAACTATCCATCATACAAGGATCGTTATGGTGTCATTCGAAAGCTCTGTTTATGCCCTTTCAGGGATAGGTACTTGTTTTACGTTCTGGGTCTTATTTAGGCATGAAAATGATTACGTAAACAGCCCTATTTTGGCTAAAAACACCCCGCTGTGCGGTACATATAAATAAACCGCATAGGCCGCTCGTAAGGTGTTAAGACTTAGTGTTCCACACATACGTGCAGTTTCAGTCTCTTGTCCTAATGGCGGCGTTCCAGGCAACCCTGTTAAGGGCTGCTTCACTTGTCAAGTTCTTGGATTTGAGATCGGCGCGTATAGTCCGATCCCAGGTCTTCCTCGGTCCACCCCTTGGTGCAGCTCCCTCCACAATCACAGACCTGCATTTTTTCACACAATTTTGTTCATCCATTCTCCACATGTCCATACCATCCCAGTCTACTTGTACGCATCACCTCGCTAATACTCTTTATACCTAAACGTCTCCTCAGCTCAATATTTGTTATTCTATCCTGTAGCCTGGCCCCACACATCCATCTCACCATTCTCATCTCATTACGTTCCATTCTGTTGACATCCTCTACTTTAACGGCCCATGTTTCTGAGGCATACGTCATTGCACTTCTAACACATGAGGCATACACCTTTCCCTTCAGGGGGAGAGGCATTCTTTTCATGGTCAGGACTGGCATCAGTTCTCTGAATTTCCCCCAGCCACACCTAATTCTAGCAACAGTGGCAGCCTCGGCCCCACCACCGGCAGAGATAGTATCTCCTAGGTAACATAACTTGTTCACCAGCTCCAAAGACTCATTTCCAAAATTCACAGCCACAGGATCATCACTTAACACAAGCTCGCCTTTGCACACTACGCACTCAAATTTCTCTATTTCTGACTTATCCTTTGGCAGGGGACCCTTTATTCTACTACAGCGCTTACTCCCATGGTGTACCCAACATCGACAGATGCTACATTGAATTGAGTTAACGCCCACTCCCTTTCCACACACTGCACATGGGTATGCACCGCTCTTTTCCACATTGCCTCGTCTCAATCTACAATGCATAACCTTGGTTTTGTTAATATTGACTCTTAAACCCTTGCTCGCCATGTCCTCTCTCCACTCTCTGAATTTGGCCTCAGCATCTTGCATACTGTCAACTATTAGGACTAAAGCGTCTGCATAAAACAGTTTCAACGGGAGTCCGCCTCTAAAAACTCTAGACTCTTCACCCTCACCGCACTTCGCGAATCCTCATACATGTTCATTATCACACGCACCAGCCACTCTTCCACACCAAGTTTCCTCATAGCCCACTGCACAACATCTCTAGGCACCCTATCAAAGGCCTTCTCCAAGTCTACGAACACAAAGTAAAGATCCCTGCCTTTTAGTAAGTATCTTTCCTGTATCTGCCTAAGAAGATAGCATCGGTTTTACCCCGTCCTGGCATAAAACCAAACTGCATATCATCAATAGAGATGCTCTGCCTGATCAAACCCTCAAGGACTCTCACAGACCTTCATGATTTGGTCAAGCATTTTCAGGCCTCTATAATTTCCTCTATCTAACGCATCCCCTTTTCCTTTGTATATATTTACTATTACATTTTTGAGCCAATCCTCTGGGATTTTCTCATCTTTAATAATGGTGTTTAACACTCCAAAATTAATTTTCTGCCCACAGCTAACTCAAAGACAACTGCAGAGGTTGAAGTAACTAAACTAAAGGTTTCTAAATACCCCTGATGGTAACAAAGGCTTTAAAGTATCCCTAATAGGCTCAACATCGCGTCATAAGCATGAAAGGGTTAAGGGGATAGTGCTTGTTTTTTTGCCAATGTATTGTATATATATAATGTATTATTATATTTTTGAGTGTCCTCGCTAGACCTCCATCAAGCTTAAAAGAAATACCCCCTAGACCCCCTTTCAAGATAAATTTATACATTTTACGGTAGAAAAATTCGGCCGGTTTCTTTTAAAATTACAGGCTCGCTATCGCTCGCCAGGAAAAAACTAGACACCTAAATGGCACGAAAGGTCTTAATATTGACAAAGGAATGAGGCGAAAGGTCTCAAATTCACCAAACTAACGGAACGAACATCTTAAAATCTCAATGCTATTATGCTAAACATGAGAGAGAAGGGGGTCCAGAAAAAGTGACTACCTCCCCCTTAATCCAATATGAATCCTAGAAGTGGCAAGATGGTGCTGGAAACGGGCCCTCTGACTATTTTCAGACTACAGTATAAAGAATATGGATCTATAAATCTCTACATTTAGCTTAATTATCAGCTATGTTATAATTGTAGGCCTAGTGCATATGCAAAAAATAGTATTCAACAAAAATGCTATTTATCAAAAGTTTGTATACGTTTGGTTATTTTTCCTAATTATCCATGTCTACTACAGCTCTTAACTTCCTTATAGCCAGAAACTCTCAAGTGGTTAACCCTTTCCCTGCGGGAGACGTTCCGTAACGCCATGGCAATTTACATCAATTTACAGGCTTTTCTATCTATCTATCTATCTATTGCCTGACGCCGTGATCCGTGAAGGGGTGGCCACGAACGAATCGCCTCCAGTCAGTCGACGCCCCTCCTCCCAACCAGCACTGCCTTCATCCATATGCTTCATCACTTCATCCTTCCACCTTTCTTTCGGTCTAACTCTCCCTCTCTGTCCTTCCACCTCGCTCTCGTACACTATCTATCTATCTATTGCCTGACGCCGTGATCCCCGAAGGGGTGGCCACGAACGAACCGCCCCCATGCACCTCTGTCCCCAGTCAGTCGACGCCCCTCCTCCCAACCAGCACCGCCTTCGTTCATGTAGTTCCTCACTCCATCCTTCCACCTCATATTCGGTCTACCTCTCCCCCTCTGTCCCTCCACCTCGCTCTCGTACACCCTCTTAGTCATTCTCTCGCTTTCCATACGTTCCATATGGCCGAACCATCTCAAGTTGTTCCTTTTCACACTTTCCAGCACATCTACCTCCACACCACACCTCCTTCTTACTTCCTCATTAGTCTGTCTATCCCTACTCTCGTACACCTTCTTAGTCATTCTCTCGCTTCCCATACATTCCATCTCAAGGTGTTCCTTTTCACACTTTGCAGCACATCTACCTCCACACCACACCACCTTCTTATTCCTCATTCGTCTGTCTATCCCTCCATGTAACTCCGCACGCACTTCTCAAGTAACTCATTTCCACCGCTCTCACTCTTGGTCTGAGTCTCTTCTCAAACGTCCATGCTTCGCTTCCGTAAGTCAGTGTCGGGATTACCACACTGTCATGCAAGGACTTCTTCATTTCCATATTGACCACCCTATTTCTTGTTACTGCTTTCAGCATTCTTACAAGCCAGAGGGAGCAGGAGCGCAGCAGACCACACGTCCTTCTCCCAGCCAGGCGGCCGCGGCACTGAGGACTCTGAGTCAGAGTCTCGCAAGATATACAGTGCTGCCAAAGGCAAATGTAGCGCGATATTGGTGATAATTGCTCATTTTAGCGAATGTCTATGGTAGCGCTGCAGGTGTTGGTGTCATTTTGAAGCTATTTTCTTCTAGTTTTCGGCTGAATAAATTTAATTTCATTTAGACACTTGCCTAATCAATTAGCAGTGCCTGAATGAGCCCTAATATGACGATAACAGGCGGAAATATGCCTGCAGCGTAAGTGTTAAGGATTATATTTTCTGGACTTCCTTCTCTCTCATGTTTAGCCCCATTGGTTTTGAAATTTTAAGACATTTACCCCACTAATTTGGCGATTTTAAGACCTGTTGCAAATAGGTAGGCCAAAAAACGTGACACCTTACCTCTGTATCTCAAAAAGGGCTGGAGCAAATGGGATGTACATTTCCATACATATTCCCTGGTTGACCCCACCCAAGTGGTAGAAATATTAGCTCAATTACTCCAGTTGATTGGGAGTTATTGACGTTCAAGCATTTTGGCCTACTTATTTGGAACAGTGTATAGTCATAGAACCCACGGTATAATTACTCACAAGGTAAACGCACTGAAAGTCTTTAACTCATATACATGCAGGCTTCTAAAAAGCAGTAAACAGACGTCTATCACTTTTTTTTCTGTGACTTCACGCTCAACCATAGTACTGTCATAATATAGGATATAGTTGTCGGAATAACATTGATTATTCTATAAGCGAATATTTAGTGAAATATTCATATACCAGCATCGCTTGTTTGTTTACATAGGTGCCGCTATAGTCTTTTCTCTGGCCGCGAGACGGCAGCACCGTCCGTTCTGCTCCCCCAGTCCCCACCAACATTTCGCTTCGTCAAAATCTCTGATTCCCTCTTAGATTCTTAGCTGGCCATATACTTACACATATCATCTCTCCACATCCCCTGGGCCTTCATACACCCTCACACGCCATCCCTGGGTGAAAGTCGACGAGTGTCGGCAGCAAACTACTTGAATTTAAAGGAAGTTGAACAAGGGATAAGCGAGAATCCGTATACCTCCATCCTTTCTCCCGACCGACGAAGCGAAAATCACCAACACCTTCGAAATATCTCTTCATATAAATTACAAATATATCGAATAACAATGCTAACATGTAGATTGGGTCCTACTACAATTACATTATTGATATCAATTGACATTACTCTAGATATTAGGTGAACAAAAATACCATAGCGATCGGAAGATTTCCGCGGTAAAATTTTAAGCGACATCGGCTGTATAGTAACTCATAGCCGTATATATAATCTTCAAATTCAAAATATAACAACTTTAGCAAATAGACTAGGGTCCTGTCACACTATATATGTCTATCCATATATGTCTATGTCTATCCATGTCACTTTACATTTTCGGTGGAAAACACAATATACCGATCCTGTTTGAAGACCATATTTAGGCGAGTTGAATGAAGGTCACCATCTGTCGCAGTTCCAATATATCCAACGTCGGTCTTTATACCATGTTCACATCAACTAACAAAAAACAATGTCTTGGCTTCCCCATATTATGATAACAACAATGTTTAGGCAATGGAATAAAAGTATTTCCTGGATATAAGAACACAACCAGCTCACCATATGAAGTGACCATATTTATCTGGGAGACCAGTAGGGTTGTACAAAACGTGACGTCACATGGGATCGATCACGTGACTGTCGTGGTTCCAGTAATAGGCTCGTGCCCATACCTTTCTATTGTCTTTATACCGTGATAGAACCTGTCAAAGCCACAGTCCTGGTAGCCGACTTTCATCGTTAGTCTTTAGCCTACACCAGTTCCTCTTACCCACTAGCTAGCCCCTTTAGTTTGATGATTATAAGACCTTTCACCCTATTTCTTTGTCAATTTTATAACTTTTCGTGCCATATAGGTTTCAATTTTTTCCTAGCGAGCGATAGCGACCCTGTATTATAGGAGGAACCGGGTACATTTGTCTATCGAAATATGCACAAGTTTATCTTGCAGGGAGGTATGTGTCTTTTTATAAGCTTGATGGAGGTCTAGGGAGGATACTACTACTACTACTACTAACAAAAAATCTCCCCTAAATTGGAAGTCCTTTACCTGTCAAATCCTCGTTCCTTGGGGTGCCGTGTCTCCTCTTCCTCCTGCAGCTGTGGAAGGACCGTCTTGAGAGTCTGGTATCCCACCTTCACCATCAGTCTGTACACCAGGGGGATGTTGGAGTCCCTCTTACCCAGCCAGAAACTGTCCAGCACGTCACACTCCAATCCGTGACACCCTGACATGCCAGACGATTGACACTCCTTGCTGCAGAAGCTGACCTGGAATACATAAACATCCAGCCATGAGCCATAATACCTGCTGTGGCATAGTCAGCAAAGCGTCGGCTGCTGGTCAAAGGGCTGGCGGATCGAAGCCGTATTGTCAAAATGTTGCAACTTTACTTAGCGATTCGTGACAAACGCCTAATGTTCATGGCCACCCCTTCTCGGGAATTACGGCGTCTAGCAAAAAAACAAACATATCTGAATCTGTATCGAACCCAAGTGAGACATGCCCGCCTCATGACGTTCCTTGCTGCAGAAACTTACTTGAAATACAAACATACAGTATAGTCATGAGCCATAATAGGGAAAGAGAAATGACCCAGGAAATTATAGACCAGTCAGTTTGACAAGTGTTGTGTGTAAACTAATGGAAACGGTAATTAGAGAAGGAATAATGGAGCATATGAAATCAAACCAACTTTTCAGTGGGAGACAGTTCGGATTCTTGCCGGGGAGGTCGACGGTACTACAGCTAATTAAGGTGGTAGATGATTGGATGCAAATTCTAGAGGATGGTGATGTAATAGACGTGGTATATTGCGATTTTATGAAGGCCTTCGATAAGGTCCCACATAAAAGGTTAATAGAGAAAGTTAGAAGTTATAATATAGGGGAGAAATGTGTGAAATGGATAGAAGCCTTCTTGAAAGATCGGAGACAGAGGGTACTGGTGAATGGAATAGGCTCGGGGTGGAGGGAAATTACAAGGGGGGTACCTCAGCAATCTGTGTTGGGACCACTACTGTTCGTTATATTTATCAACGACTAACCTGAAGTTATAACTAACGGAAGTGAGGTATACCTGTATGCGGATGACACTAAGCTGTATAGAAAAGTGAGGAGTAAGGAAGATGTGGGTTTGCTTCAAGGAGATGTGGAGGGCATGAAGGGATGGTCTGAGCATTGGTTAATGCCTTTTCATCCAAAAAAATGCAAGTACATGCGGATTGGGACAAGCAAGATAGACAAGGTAAGATACAGTATGTATGAAGTGAATGCAGAAAAGGATATAGGAGTAGTGATAGACAATAAGTTAAATTTCTCAGAACATTTAGCGATAAGGAGGACATTTGTGTCACTTGACAAAGAAATCTTCAGGAATCTATACAGCGCTGGTTAGGCCGCACCTGGAATATGCGAACCAGGTGTGGGCTCCATATATGGTAAAGGATATAGAAGCAGTGGAGAAAGTGCAGAGGAAAGCTAGCAAGCCAGTACCAACGTTGAAGAACGCGGGCTATGAGCGAGGTTGAGGACACTGGCATATAGGAGAAAGAGAGGGGATATGATAGAGACTTTTAAGATAGTGTCAGGAAAGTATGATGAGGATGTGTGTGAAGGTATCTTCTTGCTGCGGGAGGGAACGAGAGGACACTCTAAGAAAATTTACAAAGAAAGAAATAGGCTTGAGAAGGCAAAGAACTCATTTTGTGATAGAGTGGTAAATGAGTGGAACGCACTGCCCCAGTATGTAGTCGATTCCGAATCAATAAGCGAGTTTGAAAGTAATCTTGATAAAGCATGGGGAAGACAAGATTTGAAGTTTGATTATAAAGCAAAAATACAGAATAGTAAAAATGTTGCGTCTGCTACCGCCGCCGCCAACACCGTGAATGACCGCAGCAGTGCAAGTACTGGTACTGAGCTGGATACACAGGCCTAGTTTGCCTTTTTCCAGAGGATCTACTGTAAGAAACTGTAAGAATAATACCTGCTCACCCATCATGTCCAACAGTCTATCATGTCATGGCCAAAACAATGCAAGTTAGTCTAAATTTTCTTATATTCTTTCTAATATTAATTACAATCTTAGAATAAAATGATCCCGGATTGACGTGAAGAGGAGGATAGAATGCCAAGGAAGATACATGGAAGTCAGGTGAATGGAACAGGTGGTAGAGGAAGACCACTTGGTACTGAATGGGATAACCATACTCATATCTCTCGCCGCTCCATCCAATCACTCATAGATAACACACAGCTGCAGGCACGACCTCCCTTAACCTCCCTTCTTCGCGAGGACAGAGTCCACCTGGCCAGGCTGAGATGTGGGCACCATCCAGCTCTTCTGAGCTATCAGAAGTGACTGGATGACTCTGTCGTTGACACCTGCCCAGGATGTAACATAGCACCCCATACCATTAAACACATCATAGAAGATTGCATTTCACATGATCACTTACGCCAACAACACAATCTACACTCCTTGAGGGCTCTGTGGGAAAGCCCGACCGTGACCATGGCCTTCCTTAGGGACTCGGGGCTGTTCGGCCAGGCAGCTTAGGGAACAACAACATCCTATTGGCTTACCCTGGTGCAGTGATAGCAGGGCAGCTTCGCAAAACACTGCTTCAAACACACACAGCAAAAGGCGGGCAGACAGTCCTTGTGCAGCAGTGATGAACTGTAGCCATCCTCCACTCCCAGTACATCACCTGCAATAATCATAATGATAATACAAATTATGATAATAATAATAATCTATCTATCTATATACTCAGGAAAATACCCCATAGCTGGGGGTATGAGGGGTACAGAGCCCGAACAGGGACAACAAAACAAGAAAAACAAAATCACGCACATCTAGGTCACCCAGTAGAAGACCAAGAAACCCAGGCCCAGCAAGATTCCCAGGTCCCAAACCTAATAATAATAATAGTAATTACAAATATTTAGTAAATAATACATATAGGGTACATACCAGAGTTGGGTCAGATTAGTTAAAAAAAAAAAAAAAAAAAATCTATGTGATTGAGGGAGGCAAAAGGCATAACTGCCTATAGCGAGTGCCTCCCCCATAGTTGAAAGAGTGACAGGGCCAAAATCAAGGGACGTTCGAGCCAAAATGCCTGGACACACGGAGTTTGAAGCAATTTAAGTCATAGGAAGAGGGAAAGACTGATTCTGGGAGAGAGTTCCAGAGCTCAGCTGTTGAGTAGAAGAAAGTTTGAGAGTAACGTTTCACTCTTGGGTTGGAGAGTTGCACAGAGTAGGGGTGGGATTGAGTTGCAAGACGGGTACCACGTGCCCTACGTAAAGGAGGTGGTATGCACTGGGATAGCTCTGAGGAACACTGATTATTATAGTAGCGATAGAATAGCGAGAGAGATGCAACATTGCGGCGGAGAGAGAGACTGCAGAGAGTTGGTGGGTGGACGGGAGTTAATGATACGAAAGGCCTTCCTTTCAACTTTGTCTAGGAGAGCGGTGTGAGAGGAACCTCCCCACACATGTGAACAGTACTCAATACAAGGGCGCACTATGCCCCTGTACAGAGCAAGAAGCTGTGCAGGGGAAAAGAACCCCCTAAGGCGGTTGAGCACACCCAGCTTCTGGGAGGCTGCCTTAGCAAGACTGGTAATATGGTCCTTCCAAATGAGAGCAGAAGAAAAAGAGACACCAAGAATATTGAGAGAAGATGAAGGATTGATTTTTGTATTGTTGAAGAATAAGGGATAATCCGCTGGGAGATCCTGACGGGTAGATAGATGGAGAAATTGGGTTTTGGAAGCATTAAAGTTAACAAGGTTTTCTCTGCCCCAATTGGAAATATTATTTAGATCAGAATTTAAGAGTTCTATGGCTTCATTACGTTTGTCGTTGAGGGATTGCTGGCTTGGGCGTTCTGAAAAACTAATGGAGTAGTGTAAGGTTGAGTCGTCTGCGTATGAATGGATGGGAATTAAGGTACAGTTAAGGAGATCATTTATAAAAATTAGAAAGAGAATAGGAGATAGGACAGAGCCCTGAGGAACACCGGAGTTTATAGGGTGAGGAAGTGAACAATGGCCGTCCACACCGCGGCTATGGAACGGCCGGAAAGGAAATTAGAGACAAAGGCACAAATGGAGGGATAGAAACCGAAGTAGGGTAGTTTAGAAATTAAAGATTTATGCCAGACTCTATCGAAGGCTTTCGATATGTCTAGTGCAATAGAAAAAGTCTCACCGAAGTCCCAAAAGGAGGATGACCAAGAGTTAGTAAGATATGAAAGAAGATCACCAGTAGAGCGACCCTTAAGGAAGCCATACTGGCGATCTGAGAGCAGATTATGAGAAGAGAAATGCTTAAGAAATTTGGAAGCAAGAATAGTTTCAAAAACTTTAGAAAGACAAGAGATAAGAGCAATTGGACGATAGTTGGAGGGTTGAGAGCGGTCACCCTTCTTTGGGACAGGTTGAATGTGAGCAAACTTCCAGCATAAAGGGAAGACGTTAGAGGATAGACAGAGACGAAAGAGTTTGCCTAGGCAGGGAGTCAGCACGGAAGCACAGTTTTTGAGAACAACAGGAGGAACACCGTCCAGACCGTACGCCTTATTAGTGTTAAGCCCAGAGAGGTAGGAAGATAAGGAACATGATAATGAATATGTATGAAGGGGCGGAGACAGAGATTGTGTGGAAAAATATTGCAGTGAAAGGAATCAGGAGAAGGAAAGGGTTAAGGCAGGGATGTAACCTGTCACCACTAATTTTTGCAATGTGCATGGAGGAGTTGGTGAGGAGAATTAAGAGTAAGGGTCAAGGAGTGAAAATAGGGCAGTATAGGCCAGCAATTCTGACGTTTGCTGATGATGTTGTGTTGATAGCAGAGACAGAGGAAGATATGGGGGAAATGTTACAGGAGGCGGAAAGGTTTGGCAGAGACCTAGAAATGAAGTTCAGTGTAGAGAAAAGCAGTATGATAGTAGTAAATGGACCAGAGGCAGTAGAAATGAGGATAGGAGGGGAAAGAATAGAAACAAGGGAGGAAGTGAAGTATTTAGGGGTATGGATAGGGAGGGAAGGGCGACAAAGGACAATGAATGAGAAAATCATGAAGGTGGAGCAGTGTAGTGGGAAACTGTGGAATGTGACAAAAACCAGAGTAAATAAATATAAAATAGTAAGAGAGGTGTGGAAGGACTTTGAAGTGCCGAGAATAATGTACGGGATGGATGTGAGAGGGAGTACAGGGGGAGAAATAAATAGACTGGAGACGGGACAAAATACAATAGGAAGAATGGGGTTAGGAGCAAGAAGGTGGACAGCAAATGAAGCAGTGAGAGGGGAGATGGGATGGAGTACGTTTGAGGAAAGAGTGGCGAAGGCAAAGTTGAGGTACAAGAGTAGGTTGGAGGAGATGGAGGATAATAGGTGGCCAAGGAGAGTGAATGAATGGGGGGGGGGGGGAGGGGAAGAGTAGATGGGCAAAAGAGTGTAAGAGAAAACTGAAAAAAATAGGAGTGAAACAAAGAAGGGTGGGAGAGGAGTGGAGAGATGTAGGGAGTAATGCAGGACTAGGTCAGGGAAGGAGACTAGAGAAAGAGATAGGAACGAGAGTGAAGGAAGTAGGAAGACAGGAATGGAAGAGAAATATGGAGAAGAAAAGTACACTGATAAGATATAGAAGCAAGGGGAGACCGAGAAAAGAGGAGTTCTATGACGGAAGTTGGGGAGCTGAACTACTGTTTAAGGCTAGGGCAGGAGCATTAGAGACAAATAGGAGAACATGGAGGTGGAATGGGGGGTGAAAGAGTGTCTACAGTGTGAGGTGGGAGGGAGGAGAGTAGAGGAGACAATAGAACATATAGTGACAGAGTGCCAGGGGTATGCAGAGGAGAGAGATGGGTTGGAAAATGAGTTGAAACGGGTGGTAGGGGAGAGGGAATGGGAGGAACAGAAAGAGGAAGAGGATGAGGGTGTAAAATTTGTGTTAGGTCTCGGGACAGAAGAGGGGGTAGATGGGGAAATGGGGAAAAGAATGAAGGTAGTGAAAAGATTCCTGGAGCAGGTGTGGCAGACGAGAAAACGGAATAGAATAGGGTGAGGGGGGAGAAGGAGACCAGATCGGGGGAGGAAGAAAAATGAGATTAAATAGTAGAGAGGGGAAAAGTTAAATTAAGGTAAGGAGAGAACAAGATATTGGGAGGTGGAGGAGGGGGTAAAATAAGGAGAGGAGAGTTCTGCTTAAGCTATATACTTCAATTCTTTGTCTTTAACTATCCTTTCTACGACTACATAATTTCTAAACTAATTCTTAAATCTAGCTCTAGCTGTTTCTGGAGAAGTCACCGGTGCATAGGTGAGCTGGCTTTGAGAGAGGACAGCAACTCCACAAAAAGAAGAAGAAGGGTAGAAAGTACATCTTTAGAAGAGATTAGGATATTAGGCATAAGTAAGAGAGAGGAGGGCGGAGAGGGAGGAATAGCACCGGAATCATCCAAGGTGGAGTTTCTAGCAAAAGTTTGAGCGAAGAGTTTAGCTTTGTCAGAGGAAGAAGTGATGGTTGTGCCATCAGAGTGGGAAAGGGGAGGGAAAGACGAGGAAGAGAAATTGTTGGAGAGGTTTTTGGCTAGATGCCAGAAAGCCAATTAATAAATAATGTTTCTCCTAAATTATAGGCTCACTAATCGCTGTTAGGGAGAAAATTGACACAAATTGTACGAAAGGTCTTAAAATTGACAATGAAGTGGGGCAAAAGGTCTTATAATCGCTAAACTAATGGGGTGAACGTGTCAAAATCATTGCGACTAATTTGAGAGAAGGTAGTCCAGAAAAAACCCTGAACAGTTATATCTGAGAGTTTGTGTACAGATGCCCACATAAGTTCTGTTCCTCGTCGTTATCTTATGTACGAAAGTAAAATTAATACAAATGAAATGCTAGTGTGGTTACTTTTAATTATCAGTTGATTTGCCATATGGGTTAACTACTGCATAAGAAACTACACTTTTTACCCTGGATATGTATCGGTGTGCCACATATGGTGCGGGGGATACGCAAATTCCAGTTAAAGAAAGAGTTATACCTATCCAGGGTTCAATCATGCGCATTATGGTATAATTCTAGCGGTGGCTCCAACTCTGTTTGGGTATTAAAATGATTTCCGTTCATCTATTTGAATCCTTACTTATTGGTTCTTGGTACAGTATTATAAACTGGAGCATTTTCATTTTTTAAATATACTATTAGGTTAGGCTAATAAAAAAAGTAAATTGCACCAATTCTTAATATCACATATCATGAAATATGAAGGAAAACTAGGGAATTAAAAAATAATCGATGCTAAAACCGATTTGGAGCCATTGCTAGAATTTTACCGGTATTGTATTGCCATGTAAAAGATGACAGTGATAAACAAGATTTCAGGATTTATGTGGGCAACTGTACTGTACATACTCCCCTGTACTAACCCGGGTAGATGTCCCTCTTTGCCACAATATGTCTGCCCTGGTAGTCATCGTAGGCCATCTGGACGGCCGCACTGAGGGCTGGTAGGACACTGTTGGTCTCGCTCACAGTGGGCGGGTCACGGCACTCATAGGAATACATTTTTGTCACGACTTCATTCGCCTGGCTCCTACTGCCAGACTTCATGCGCTGTGGAGAGGAGTTAATTTCCTTTAGAAGATCCAATTACGCATTTCTTTTTTGCTTTCTGGCTATTATTAGACTGTTTTATTCAGATTAGGAAGGTTTTATGGAAGTCAGAGGGTTGTTGTTATTATAGTTCCCCAGACTGTATGGCCGAACAGTCCCGAGTCCGGTTGACCGAAGCCATCCAGATGCTCAGGCCCCCGAAGGGTGAGATGAGAACTGTCTCTGAGAGGGCAGCAGGGGAGGGAATCATCAGCCCACGGGTTTGCACCCCCGGGCCAATGCCCCCACCGTCCGCAGCCACCCTTGAAGTGCCACCCAATCGGGCGATCTCGCCAGCATCTAGAAGGAAAAGTAGTACAGAAAAAGAGACAGATAGAAATTGCTAAGGTTGGGTAGAGGATGTCAAACCTCACTCTGTAAAGGTTAATTGATATGGTCTTTACGCCTATAATTCCCACAGATCCTGGTTTAATTGTGTAAAGTCGTCTTATGATACCCAGAATATACTGTCAAAATGCGCCATAATTTTCAAAGTATTAATTAAGTGTAAATACTTTGCGTGATAGCTGTAAACATTAGGAAGATAGAGCTGTAAATATTTTGGATGGTCACTATAAACATTATGAAGACCACCACCATTTGAATGTGAGACTGATACCACACCTCATGTGGAATACTCTTTACATTTATGTATGTATATATAAGCTTGCATTAGACTAATGATTAATTTTGCAAATAACTTATCTTAGGTATTACATTATAGACAGTAGTTATTTACCTTTAAGCAACCCTGCTCGAGTCTCTCAAGGTACTCCTTTATATCTTTAGGACAGCCGAGTTCCAAGACTTGTTTGATGTCCTTGATACAGAGGTCAAACTTCTTCAGTCGGAACAAAAGATGAGCTCGCGCGTTGAAACCCTGGGAGAGCTCTGGGAACTTGCCCCAGCTAGAGGTGTTAGTGGTTTCCGTTGATGGAAAATGCTGAAAACGTTGATGAAAAAAATGATGGATGCTCTCTCCTGTGCTAGTGCTTCCACAGCTCCCAGTATTGTTCAAGTCATTAGTAGTGTTTGCTCCTTTCGTATTGCTTGCTCCTTTAGAATTCTTTGCTCCTTTATTAGTGTTCTTTCCTCCTTTAGTATTCTTTCCTCCTTTTGCAATTTGTGCTCCTTTATAAGTGCTTGCTTCTTGTGCATTCTTCGACCCTTGTGCATTCTTCGACCCTTGTGCATTCTTCGACCCTTGTGCATTCTTCGACCCTTGTGCATTCTTCGACCCTTGTGCATTCTTCGGCATTCTTCGACCCTTGTGCATTCTTCGACCCTTGTGCATTCTTCGACCCTTGTGCATTCTTCGACCCTTGTGCATTCTTCGACCCTTGTGCATTCTTCAACCCTTGTGCATTCTTCAACCCTTGTGCATTCTTCAACCCTTGTGCATTCTTCAACCCTTGTGCATTCTTCAACCCTTGTGCATTCTTCAACCCTTGTGCATTCTTCGCTCCTTTAGTACTATTAGTTCCTTGTGCATTCTTTGCTCCTTTAGTATTGTTCGCTTCTGTACTAATGCTTCTTGGTCCTGTAGTAATGCCTGCTCCTGTTGCAGCACCAGTTGCTGCAATACTGTTCGTTGTTGTACTAGTGTTCGTTGTTGTACTAGTGCTTGTTGTACTAGTGCTCGTTACCGTACCAGTGTTCGTTGCCGTACCAGTGTTCGTTCCCGTACTAGTGTTCGTTCCCGTACTAGTGTTCGTTCCCGTACTAGTGTTCGTTCCCGTACTAGTGTTCGTTCCCGTACTAGTGTTCGTTCCTGTACTAATGTTTGCTCCTGTATTAATGTTCACTGCTGTACTGGTGTTCGCTGCTGTACTAGTGTTCGCTGCTGTACTAGTGTTTGTTGCTGTACTGGTGTTCGCTGCTGTACTGGTGTTCGCTGCTGTACTGGTGTTCGCTGCTGTACTGGTGTTCACTGCTGTACTGGTGTTCACTGCTGTACTGGTGTTCACTGCTGTACTGGTGTTCGCTGCTGTACTGGTGTTCGCTGCTGTACTGGTGTTCGCTGCTGTACTGCTGTTCGCTGCTGTACTGGTGTTCGCTGCTGTACTGGTGTTCGCTGCTGTACTGGTGTTCGCTGCTGTACTGGTGTTCGCTGCTGTACTGGTGTTCGCTGCTGTACTGGTGTTCGCTGCTGTACTGGTGTTCGCTGCTGTACTGGTGTTCGCTGCTGTACTGGTGTTCGCTGCTGTACTGGTGTTCGCTGATGTACTGGTGTTCGCTGATGTACTGGTGTTCGCTGATGTACTGGTGTTCGCTGATGTACTGGTGTTTGCTCCTGTACTGGTGTTTACTCCTGTACTGGTGTTCGCTCCTGTACTGGTGTTCGTTGCTGTACTAGTAATCATTGTTGTACTAATGCTTGCACCTACATTAATTCCTTCTGTACTTCCTGCTTCGTTTGCTTGCTGACCTTTGGGATGAGCAGCCACTATGATGCTTTCATTATAGGCAGCAAGGGCGTAGTCATATCTCTCCTTCTGAAATTCCTCGTCCCCAGTTAAGCGATACTTTCTTGAGCGCTCGTTGTTCTTGTTCGAGGGACGGGGGAAGAGGAGCGGGTAAAGATGGTAGTGGGTTTCCTCGTAGTTCCACAAGCAGGCAAAGATGTCCTCCTCAGTGTTGTCCGGGGTCATCGCAGAGATTATCTGGAAGAACTCCGCCGGGTCCTTATAGGCAATCTTGCACATGATGCTCTCCAAAAGGTCAACAATGTCTTCTTCGTGGCTGGTCATGATGCTAAGATGTGAAGAACCTCCGTGGCACCTGCAATGTTTTTAAGTTACTGTAAATAAATTATAGATAGTGATATATATTGTACTCTATCACAGCAATAACACTCACTTGTACTGTTAGGAGAACATTTTATGGTTTATATCAAGGAGGTGCCCCACAGTTAGGCTTTCAATTTCTATGTGTTATAGGTTTGGTATAACCCAGACTTCGTTGCTGTATACTGTAGGTCATTACGGCCACAAATGCAGTATATGGGAACTATATATATATATATATATATATATATATATATATATATATATATATATATATATATATATATATATCACTAAAAAACAAATACTCTATAATATACCTATCAATGGCAGCGGTGCCAAAATTCTGGGGTAATACCCTAATTAAGCCCACTACTTTCAACATAGATGCTGATTTAAATAAGTCATGAGAGGGAAGGGGTGGTTCTGCCCATCTTGTATCCCACGGCAACCCTAATTTGATCCCTCTGCACTGTCAGGTGCCGAGTTTTAAGGGGAGGGCACACCTATATATGCTAAACTCCCCAAAATCCATTTTTGTGTTAATTTCCCATTGCCATCTATATATATATATATATATATATATATATACAGGTATATATATATATTTTTTTTTTTTTTTTTTTTTTTTTTAAGAGACAATGAATGGAGGAAGGAAAAACACAGATAAAGCAAAAAGGTCCATGTGCCTAAAGGCATCCTCCATTCATAAAATGTTTGTAACAACTGGATTTAAACATTTGTAGATTGTAAGTTTGTGGAAAGCAATTCGAGGGAAGTGAATTCCAAAGAGTAGTAGCTCTGGGGATAAATGAATTCTGATAAGTAGAAGTTCTGCATTGTGGAGGAGAAAGTGTAAATTTATGGGCGCTCTCAGCTGCCCTAGTTCTACGGGGAAAGATGTGGAGAGGCGGCACAATTGAAGCAAGTTCCTCGGAACAATTGCTGTGAAAATATCTGTAGAATAATGCAAGGGATGCAACGTTTCTTCGTATGGATAATGTAGGAAGGTCCTGTGTGATTGCAGGGTTATTGATTAATTTAATAGCTTTATTTTGAATTTTGTCCAACTGCCTCAATGCAACCACTCCACTTCCACCCCACAGAGGTGAACAGTAATCCATCTGAGAACGCACATGACTTTTATATATTACGGCCAACTGCTCGTCAGTGAAGAATTCTCGAACTCTGTACAGGAGTCCCAGTTTTTTAGAGGCATTCTTAGCAATGCTTCTAACATAATGTGTCCAGCTCAAGTTAGTAGTTAATGTTACACCGAAAATGTCAATACTAGGGGAAGTGGGAATATTTACATCATTAAAAAATATATGGGAGTCAGTGAGATTCTGTCTGTTAGAAAATTGAATGTACTTGGTTTTCTGTGCATTAAAGGAAACTAGATTCTCTTGTCCCCATTCATTAATTCTAGAAAGGTCCTGGTTCAGAGAAATTGCAGTGTTTATTTTTGAATTTATAAGATCGGGTTGGGTGAAAGACTTGGTAAATGTGAAGGAACTGTGGAGTGTTGAGTCATCTGCATAGGAATGTATTGGATTATGAGTGGTAGATATGAGATCATTGATATGAATGAGGAACAGAGTTGGGGCCAAAACTGATCCCTGGGGAACACCAGCATTTATTGAGTGAAATTGAGAATAAAGGCCATCTACCATTACACGTATTTTTCTGTTATGAAGATAAGAAGAAATTAGTGGAACTAATGATGCAAGGCCGTAGTGTGACATCTTCGACAATAAGGATTGATGCCAGACTCTATCAAATGCCTTTGATATATCCAGTGCTATTGTATGTGTTTCACCATGTTGGTCTGTAGCTTGGTTGATTTGATGCGTAAGAAGGCAAAGCATGTCTGCAGTTGATCGACATCGTCTAAAACCATATTGCCTATCACTGATTAATTTATTATTCTCAAGATGCTTAATTATGTGATTATTTAATATAATTTCAAAGACTTTACCAAGAGTGGAAGTTATAGCTATTGGTCTGTAGTTTGATGGATCTGAAGAGGCACCTTTTTTAGGAACTGGATGGATGTTTGCTTCTTTCCAGGGTACTGGGAAGCATGAGGTATGAGTACACAGACGGACAAATTTTGCCAATACAGGAGCGAGCACCAAGGAGCAATTCTTAAGTACTATTGAAGTAATTTCATCTGGACCAGGAGCCTTATCTACTGAGAGATTCTGCAAAATAGTTTTGACATGTCTGGTGTGGATCTTAAGTGAGGGAATTTCAGGCGAATTAAAATTAAGTACAGGGACATCTTGATTTATTTCATCTAAGGTTGAGTTGGTGGAGAAAATATCCGCAAGAAGGTTAGCTTTACCTCGTGGGTCACTTACAAGATTGCCAGTCAGAGATTTTAATGGTGGAATGGATGAAGCAGTAGTGAAGTTGGATTTGAATGAGTTAAGAGTAGACCAAAATATTTTGTTATCATTTGGATTATTTTTTTTTTTTTTTTTTTTTTTCTATGTGATTGAGGGAGGCAAAAGGCATAACTGCCTATAGCGAGTGCCTCCCCCATAGTTGAAAGAGTGACAGGGCCAAAATCAAGGGACGTTCGAGCCAAAATGCCTGGTCACACGGAGTTTGAAGCAATTTAAGTCATAGGAAGAGGGAAAGACTGATTCTGGGAGAGAGTTCCAGAGCTCAGATGTTGAGTAGAAGAAAGTTTGAGAGTAACGTTTCACTCTTGGGTTGGAGAGTTGCACAGAGTAGGGGTGGGATTGAGTTGCAAGACGGGTACCACGTGCCCTACGTAAAGGAGGTGGTATGCACTGGGATAGCTCTGAGGAACACTCATTTAGAAGTTTATTTGCCTGCTTGTGGAGAAAGTTTGATTTAGTTAGGTTTAATACAGTTTTGGCATGATTTCGGATGTTTCTAAAGTAATTAAAGGCTTCATGTGTTTTTGATCTTGTGTATGCATTGTAGGCTATTGTTTTTTGTTCAGTTACTCTAGCACAATTATGGTCAAACCATTTAGGTGAATTAGATCTTTTACTGTACTTTTGATGAGAAATAAAAGTTTCCATTCCAATTTTTACAAAATCTTGTATGTGGCTCAAGGTGGAGTGTGCATCATTAGAAAAGAAAGAGGTCCAGGGAATATCAATAAAGAAACCTTGAAGACCCTCCCAGTCTGCCCTATCGTAATGCCATTTAGTCACCAAAACAGGTTCAGAGTAGGAAGGTGTGGTAGGTGATGGACAGGTGGCCTGTATCAGACAGTGATCAGAAGATCCAAGCGGGGACCTCACTGTAACATCATAATTTTCTGAATTGGTTGTTAAAAATAAGTCCAGTAGGTGGGAATTATGATTAGGATTATCTGATACACGGGTGGGTTGGTTGACTAGTTGAGTGAGATTAAATGAGTCTGCAAATAGCTCACATTCAAGACCAGCATCATCAGTCCTGGCTGAATGAGTGAGCCATTCAACATTATGGACATTAAAATCACCCAACACAGTGATTTCAGAAGAAGCATTTAAGTTGAGGACACTGAGTTGTGAGGACAGAGAATCAAAAAGACTTTGCTCTGGAGGAGTATTTGGGGAACGGTAGATGCAACATATGTATTTAAATTTACCAGCAGAATTAATTTGTATATAGAATAATCAAAATAGGGACAATTGAAACTAGTAACCTCCTCCAGGGCAATTTCAGATTTTGCGAAGCAACATACACCTCCCCTAGGTCTGAAATTTTGGAGCAGTTGATAACCTGGAAAATTAAATCTAGACGTGTCAGATGTGGATGTTACTTGATTCTCCGTCAAAAAAAGGAGAGTAGGGGATTCTGCTTGAAGAAATTGGTGTACAGAATTGATGTTAGAGTGAAGTCCCCTTATATTACTAAAGAAAAAGCTGCACCGACGAGCAGCTTTGGGACGTTGCAATGCTCTGTAGTCTATTCTACACTCAGACAATCTTTCATTTATAAATTTTGAAAAAATAGCTGTTGAATAAAAAACAAAAACAATCTAATATATCAGTGTAAAAAACAAAAAGAATATAAAAACTAATACTTTTTTGTATCGACAAACCTACACTAAATACCAATAATCAAGCATGAGGTAATCCCATGTTGAGTTTTAGAAGGTTGAAACAAATATATAATTTATAGCAGTTGAGCGAATTCCGTGAAAACAGGTTCGACCACAGAAATTATAAGTCATAAATTAATTTGCTCTCAACAAATGAGTCTTATATTATCGTGTAACAAGTGTGCGAAATATGGAGGAAATCGTGCAAACATAGTAGGTGTCAGGTATCAAGAAAGTGAGAAATACACACTTTCAGGAACGATCGATTGTATTATATTATGCTATATTATGTGTTATTATATGAAGAGGAAATGAAGGAGACATATTCTGAGAGAGACCTTGGGGTGGTCATTGACGCCAAACTGAGCTTCACCTAACATGTAGCCAAGAAAATACATAAAGCCAACAGACTAGTGGGCCTAATATGGAGGACGTTCTGTACCCTGAATGAGGAAGTTTCAACCCATTGTATGAAGCCCATACCGGTGGTTAGTTAGGGATCTAGAAATGGTGAGTTAAGAATTTTCAGTTGCATGATCTTGGCTCATAGCTGTCTACTCAGTGATAGTGAGAGCGGTGTGTGAGTGGTGCGTGCAGGGGAGGAGAGGTAAGGGGGTGAGGTGGGGTGTACGGCACATCTCTCACCCCCACAGAGGGTTACTAGGGGCCAAACGTATGAATGAAGTATCTAATCCGGATGTATAGGAATTGTATTTATATATGTATTTACCTTTGTCTGTGTTTTCTTGCTGACGTTATATACACATGCAAAATTTGAGGGCATTTCAAGGGAAGAGGTGATAAAGTGTTTTTGACTGTTATTACATGAATATATAACTAGTTTCAGCATGACCATGGTAAAAAAAAATAATAATAATAATTACGGATGACAATTGAGTTTAGGAGTAAAGTCGGTTGGTGGAGGTAACATAATAATCGGGGTGGTGGGGGGTAAGATGAGGAGGGGGCCTGGGGAGGAGGGGAGGGTTCATAAATCTGTTTGTGTATTACTACATGATTCTTCTACCCAAAAGAAAGACTGTTAACATTAAAATGTAAAATGCCAAATTTTAGTGTAACTCGGTCCACAAAGGTGTGGCCTCCCCTTAATTAAGATTGCTGGATAATGGGGAAAAAGTAAAATCTGAGGGTTGTTGCTATATAAATGCATTGTATATTGATGTAAACTATATATTAATGTACAATTCTGCTAAAGATTGCTGTGGGAAAGGTCCTTATTTATTACCAGTGCGATTTAATTTAGGGGCGTGCACTTTACAGGTACCACCACAGACTTATTAGAGACTTGGGTCAATATTTACGAGACGCAACATTATAGGTAACAAATTTCTAATATCAGTTTTGGGTTCCTATCATCATATACTTCATTGCTATATAATTTTTATCCTGTGGGGGGGGGGGGGGGGAATCTTGGGATTTTTCATTTTTTTCTTGGGATTTTTTTTGGGGGGGGTCATTATAACCTAACCAAAAAACCTAACCTAACCTAATAGCCCCCAAATACATTTAGGTTAGGTTAGGCTAGATTTTTTGGTTAGGTTAATACATAGACTACAGTAAATCTCGACTGGACACGAAAATGGAACTTTGCAGTAAGGGACCCAAAATCGGAGAACGAACCCCCAAGTTCGAACCTCGAAACCGCGAAAATTTTACATTTTCGCCGTTTCGAGGTTCGAACTTGGGGGTTCGTTCTCCGATTTTGGGTCCCTTACTGCAAAGTTCCATTTTCGTGTCCAGTCCAGATCTACTGTAGTCTATGGTTAATACAAAAAAACAAAAAAAATACCAAGAAAAAAATGAAACATACCAATATTTATTTTGTTGGTGGTACCTGTAAAGTGCATAAAGTAAAATTCTACCTTATTACCCATTTGACAAAGGGGATGCTCTACAGAACAACAGCAACTCTATTACGGAATTCCTGCCTTTTGATTTTTTCTTTTGTTCTTGCCTTACTCCGGGGACCTTACAGTTGTGGAGACAAATGCTGGTAAATTGATATGGTGTGACAGTCACGAGTTTTATTTTATTTTTATTTTTTTTTCATTTTTTCTTTGATATACAGTGTTGTTTTACCTAACTAAGAAACCCGTGGGGCCACCTCCAGAGGCTGCCAACCGCGGACGGCTGCCGACCCTCCATGGCTGAAGACAAAATCAACGACCAGTGGAGAAAAACCGGATGCCGGCCGCGGGGAGCAGTTTCGGGAGCCAAACCGTCACAACCATCCCCTGCCCCCTCCTTGGGGGCACGGGTCCTTGGAGCGGCTTCGGTCGCGCCGGGAATTTCCACACCTCTCACACCACACACACACATCACACAGTTTTTCCTACACCGAGAAATGACTCTCCGGCTGTCATTTCTCGAAGACTTCTTCTAGCCGGAGACATTGAGAGCAACCCAGGACCCACGTACACATACATATGTCCAACTTGCTCAAAACCCATCACTTCGAGTCGCCATACTAAGGGTTCAGTTCTCTGCAATTCATGCGGGAACTGGACCCACTTCACCTGCACAACACTTGCCTCCAAGAAACACTACACAAACACCTGGACCTGTTCCTCATGCCCCTCCCTCTCCCAGTCAAATCCCTCACCTAAAACCCGTCCACCTCTCCTCCCCAACCAACCTAACCTTCCCATATCATCCACTCCCCCCCCCCCCCCTAAAACCCGTCCACCTCTCCTCCCTAACCCACCTAACCTTCCCATACCATCCACATCCTCAACTCAACACACCACACCCCATCCTAATCCATTCCAACCCCCATCTCCTGCTCCCCAATCCCACCTCACCCATCCCAACCCCCAGCCCCTCCCTCACCCCCCCCCCTCACCCCTACCCCATCCTCGTGCAGTAGCACCCAACATACATCGTGCACATAACATTAACATTCTTCAACTGAACATAGATGGCATCAACACAAAGAAACACGAACTCTCACACTTCATTAAACAACACAACATACAACATGTCGACGCCTGCCCGGGATGTAACACAGCACCCCATACCATTAAACACATCATAGAAGACTGCATTTCACACAACCACTTACGCCAACAACACAATCTACACTCAATGAGAGCTCTGTGGGAAAGCCCGATCGTGGCCATGGCCTTTCTCAGGGACTCGGGGCTGTTCGGCCAGGCAGCTTAGGGAACAACAACAACAACAACACAACATACACATTGCCATCTTACAAGAAACAAAACTCCGCACAACACAAAAAACACCCACATTTCATAATTTCACCACCATCAGACAAGACCGGGCTGTCGGCGGGGGCGGTGGACTCATCACCCTGGTACACAAAGAAATATCATACATAGTAACCAGTGAACAAACCAAATCCCTCCTCCCCCCAAATGATAACACAACAGAAATACAATCAATTAAAATACGCACTGGCAACAACTCCAACATAACCATTATAAACACATACATCCCTCCCCAAACATCCCCTACAGTACCAAATGAATACAGACCACACTTACAACACATCACAAACACCCCACACATCATCCTGGGTGGTGACTTCAACGCCAAGACGTCGGCCTGGTTTGTCGACAACCCCGACACAGACAGAGGGCTGGTACTACAAAACCAAACCGATAACCTCATCATCCTTAACGACATCCATCAACATACCCATATTCCTCACCAAGCCCTCTATAACCCATCATCTCCAGACATCACCTTTTGCTCCCCAGAACTCGCCCCCACAACATCCTGGAGGGTGGTCAGAACCTTAGGCTCTGACCACCTCCCGATCATTATCACCACCAAAACCAGACTCACCCCAGCTAGCCACAAACACACATACACCAATTATAAAAGAGCTAACTGGGAAGCATTCACAAATGAGACAGAACAACACTTCACAACTCTCTAAACAGTACAACCATCACTAACATCAACAATGCTGTACACATACTCAATAAAACTATCCAAAACGCTGACAAGAAACACATTCCAAGAGGTAACAGAAAAAGACAACCCCAACTTCACACCAGAAATTCAAAACCTCATCAGACAACGCGACATACTGAAACACTCCCCACACACAAGACATTTCACAACAAATTCAAGCACTCAACACCCAAACTAACAACAAAATACAAGAACAACAAAAACTAAATTGGAATAACTTCCTACAAACACTTGATCACAAAACAAACCCCAAAAAACTCTACAAAACACTAAACAGCATCACACTTTCCAACAGCAACTCAGCACAATCACATGCTGCAATCACAACAACAGACTCTACTCCTTCATGTAAACAACAAGCAAACACTCATCAATCACTTCTCACATGTCAGCCACCTAAAATCTCACAAAGACGACCGACGTGTCATCCGACGTAAGAGACAATTCCCCACAGACCCTGACTATACACCCTTCACCAATCACCAGACAAAGCATATCATCAACAATCTCAAGCACTCACCCGCCTGTGGCCTAGACAACATAAACAACATACACCTCAGACACCTGGGACCACAAAGCATACAAGCACTCACTAACATATCAAACTACAGCTATTCACACAACACAATACCAGACATTTGGAAGCATGGTATCATCATCACATTCCCCAAACCCAACAAAGACCCCACGCTACCCTCCTCGCACCGCCCCATCACACTCCTTTGCTCCCCCTCCAAAGTCATGGAACGCCTAGTATTACAACTAATTACACCTGACCTACCCCTAGCTCCAACACAACATGGCTTTAGGCCACTGCACTCCACAAACACTCTTCTCACAGACCTTACACAGAGCTTTCGACGGCATCAACTCAGCTAGACCACCACACAGATCACTATTAGCCACACTCTACATTAGTAAAGCCTTCGATGCCATCCCCCGCCACAACCTAACAAACAAAATCTACAACACAATGAGAAGAGTGAGTGAGAGCACAGTGAGAGCACACAGGTTGGTCGAGCTCCTCAAAAGATGGGATTTTCGGAGGGGTATCGTGGGGCTAAGTGACCCATATACGTATCAGAAGATCGGCGATGATACGGTGTTTCGGCACATAGTAAACAGAACGTGGTTTCTTGTTTAAACATCGCCCACAAAGCATATTTAGTTTAATCTTGAGAGTGTTATTACCAGTATCAGTGAGGGGACAAGGAGCCGTCAGGCACTAGCCCAGCCCTGCCCAGGCACCATAAACCTCCAGCAGTAACCACAAGGTGAGTGAAGTAACCGTTTATAGGGCAGGCAGTTTCACCCTTATGGTTCCCCACCATAGGCCTTATCTTCCATCTACCCCAAGGACCTGACCCTCGGTCTTTCAACTTCTCAAACAATTCTAACCATTATGAAGTACTTGCTATAAGGTCAATTTTTATTTCCCTCTCTCTAACCATTTAGGAAATACTTGCTACAAGGTCCATTTTCATCTCTCTCTCTCTCTCTCTCTCTCTCTCTCTCTCTCTCTCTCTCTCTCTCTCTCTCTCTTTCTCTCTCTCTCTCTCTCTCTCTCTCCTTTTTATCCTTAACATCTTTCCATCCACTTTCAATCACCGCACTTAACCGTCTCATTGTTATTATATTTTGGTTTTCTATAACTTCAGATCGCTCTTTATCATTTTAGTTATTTGTTTTTCCCTAACATCTTTCAATACCCAACCAGGCCAGCCCCCTCTCCAGCTCGCTTTCTTTCTCCCTCGCCCCCGCCCCTGCTCTCTCTCCCTCTCTCTCTCTTAACATTTTGTACAATTTAAGCATTTTTCCATAACTGCTGTCCTAGATTCGGTTACCCACTCAGATCCTGGCCCTCGCTCACTCTCTGGCTCTCTCCCTATCTTGATGTTGACAGCATTATTAATATCCTAAGCATTTATTAATACTCAATATCAGGGTGGCGTCGCCAGTGTAAGTAATCATAGGATATAATTGGCGTGCTTCCCTTCAATCAGTTAGATCTTTTAGTTGTACCGGTGCCCAATGCCGAGGATTTATACATTTAACCACTTAGCTTTAGGAGAAGCAGGCCAATTGCCCATCAGAAAGGTTGACTATGATATGTGATTTTTTTTTTTTTTTTTTTTTACATATCCCATCAGAAAGGTTGACTATGATATGTGAATTTTTATGCATCCAGCCAATTATACATTAATAACAACAGCAATAATCTAGATATGTGCCAGGAGAGATTTTCCGGGGTTTCTGAAACAAGGGAGACATGGCAGAGATGGAAGCACTACGGGAAGATCAGGAGGTCGGCTTGGTAGAGGCAGAGGAACGGATAATCTTGGAAGACTATGGCCTAGCAGATACTAAGTGTTTTAAGTGCGGAAAAACCAATGCAAGAAAGAATTCGCGAAAATGTTCCGGCTGTATTAGATCTATTCATTTATCTTGTGCTAAGCTGACAAAGAAAACATCAGGAGAACAACCAAACTGGAAATGTCTCACATGCCCAGGGCCCACTGTAGAGCCAACCGGGGCAACACCGGCAACACCGGTCGCCGACTTGACCCAACTTGTGACCAAATGGAAAGCGCAGATCCAGGTCCTTACCCGGGCACCTAAAGGAGCCAGAATCCAAGTGGCGGAGGCCCTTACAACCATCATAAAGCAGGCCCTACAGCTTAAGACACCCCTCGCATGGGCACGGCTCCTGGGTTTCTCCTATGGGGCCCTCCGAAAACCACCCAGAACCAACATACAAGACCATCTTCAGGTTTCACTAGCCACCAGAGTGAAACGTCAAGTATCACAGTATATGGATGGAAACAAACTGGTGGAACCCCCCGAACAGCAACCAAACAGGGCCCAGAAGCAACAGGACAAGGAAGAGGAAGAGGCTGAACAGCTAAGTAAGAGGGTCGCGGCGAAGCTGGCGGATAGTGACATCAAAGGGGCCGTCAGACTGTTGTCCTCTTCAGAAGGTTTTGCTGGTCAAGGCACCGAAGTTGTTGAAGCCCTACAAGAAAAGCACCCACCTACACCTAGGGACCTAAACCTCCCCCCTGGCCCAAATGACCAGATGCGCCAACCTTTAGTTGTCACGAAGGAGCAGGTGGTTGCCGCAGTGACTTCATTCCCAGCAGGCTCAGCCGCGGGCCCAGATGGTATCCGACCCGCCCACCTCAAAGGCCTCTTGGGTCAGGGATCAGGAGCTGCTGGGGAGGCACTCTTGGAAACCCTCACCAAATTCATCAACATGGTTTTAAGAGGGGAAGTACCCGACTGTGTCACACCCCTATTTTTTGGGGCATCACTCTGTGCACTGGCAAAAAAAGATGGCGGTGTGCGCCCAATAACAGTAGGGAACACCTTCCGCCGCCTTGCCACAAAGGTGGGTTTGAAACCACTCTCGAATGGCCTAGGTCAACACTTAAGACCAGTTCAACTAGGTTTCGGAACTCCAGGGGGGTGTGAAGCTGCTGTACACGCAACCTGCACCTACCTCAGCCAAGCCCAAGAAAAACGAGTGCTTCTAAAGATTGACATGCGGAACGCATTCAACAGCATTCGCAGGGATGTCTTCCTCCGTGCAGCTCAAGAACACATCCCCACTCTGTACCCCCTACTTTGGCAGGCTTATTCCAAACCTTCAATCCTGATTTTTGGCGAGACGGTAATCCCATCAGCGACCGGGTTACAGCAGGGAGATCCAGGTGGTCCTGCTCTTTTCTCAATAGGGGTGGATGCAGCAGCTAACAAAGTAAGGTCAGAACTGAATGTATGGTACCTGGACGATGCAACCTTGGGTGGGTCAGTAGAGAACGTTCTAACCGACCTAAATAACATCGTAACTGACCTCGGCCAGGCTGGGCTAGTGATAAATGACACCAAATGTGAACTTGTCCTCCTCAACCACACACGTGAACAAGGAGAAGAGACTCAGGCCCTGTTTCGAGGCATATTGCCAGATGTAAAGATCCTTCAGGAGCACCAGCAAACCCTATTAGGTTCCCCACTAACTCTGGCAGCAATCCCACCAGCACTTCAAGTTAAAAAGGAGGAGCTTCAACGTCTCGTGAGTCGCCTGATACACATCGATGCCCACTCAGCTCTGGCCCTTCTCAAGAACTGTTTCTCCATCCCAAAACTCCAATACCTCCTGCACACATCGATGACTTACACGAACAATGGTGGCCTCCAAGAATTAGACAGCATAATCCGAGAAGCAGTGACCAGCATCACCAACGTGGAATTTAAAGAACGGACCTGGACACAAGCCACCCTTCCTGTCCGCCTCGGGGGCTTGGGCATACGGAGAGCCTCGGATATTGCCTCCCCAACCTTTATCTCTTCCCTCATCGCGACCAACGACCTTGTAGTGTCCATCCTTTCTTCTCAACCCGGAATGACACTTAATTGGGACGTTTCAGGAGTGATAAACACCTGGAAGGAAAGTACAGGAGTAGAGGAGGAGCCTCAGGGTACCTCCAGGAGCAAGCAGAAAGCGTGGGATACCATCTCGGCGAAGAAAACTCAAGAAAATCTCCTAACCAATGCAGACCGGGTTGCAAAAGCACGCCTCCAGGCAGCCGCCCGTTCGGAGAGTGGCTTGTGGTTACACGCCATCCCCATCCCACCTCTTGGAACTCACTTGGATGCTGAAGCGCTCCGGGTTGCCATCGCGCTCAGAGTGGGTGCGGCAGTTTGTCACCCACACACTTGCAAGTGTGGTGGGGGGATGGATGCTCAAGGTCACCATGCCTTGTCATGTAATTACAACGCAGGCCGCCTGCCAAGACACTCTGCACTAAATGATATCATAAAACGGGCCCTGCAGAGTGCTAACCGTGCATCAATCCTCGAACCACATGGACTTCACAGAGAAGACGGCAAACGGCCAGATGGGATGACCACTTTCCCTTACAAGAATGGCCGGTGCCTCGTGTGGGATGCCACATGTGTTGACACTTTCTCCACAACCAACATCGCCAGAAACGCCGACGAAGCAGGTGAAGCCGCCCGGATAGCAGAAAATAAAAAGCGAGAAAAATATCAAGCCATCGCCAGAAATCATCAGTTCGAGCCCCTGGCATTCGAAACTTCAGGAGTCTTCGGCCCTACCACCCTTAAGATGGTGAATGAAATAGGCCGTAAAATCAGAGAAGTTTCAGGAGAACCCCGGGAAACCCTCTGGCTCAAGCAAAGACTAGGGATGGCTATCCTCCGGGGCAATGCCACCAGCGTCATGAGCTCAGTTCGACTGGACTGGGTCATGCCACTGTGTGAGGCCCGGGCAGGAGTGGTGTATCCGTAGTCTTTCCACAGTAGGGTAAAACAAAACAAACTTTATTTGTATGTAACATGTGTGATGCACATAAATAAAAGGGGATGTGTCGGATGGTTGAAAGCCACAGTTGCTCGCGCGTTTGGGGCTAGCAACACGTATTATGAAAAACATGTATCCTCCTTCATTCACTGTCCCCCCCTTCACTCACTCAACCCCACAATTTGCCGGAGGATAACAGGTTTTTCACAATACGTAGACGGAGGTCTTTTTAAATAATAACATGCACAACAACACAAAAAGGTGGCTGGCCAACTTCCTAGCAGGCAGATGTGCACACGTATCTTTTGCCGGTCAGTCATCTAAAATCAGAAACTTTCCAAACGGAGTCCCACAAGGATCCGTCCTATCGCCCGCACTCTTCAATCTGTACATGCACGATATAACTATACCCAATACGCCCCAAATAAACTTAGCCTCCTATGCAGATGACATAACACTCACATGCACACACCATAACCCAAAAAGAGCAACAGATCTCCTTCAACCCTATCTCAACACACTACATGGCTGGTGCACTACAAACAGACTTAATCTAGCCCCAGCCAAATCCACCGCAACCCTGCTCACAAGTTGGACAGGAGAACACGAATACATCCCTCAACTCACCATAAACAACACACCCCTAACACATACACACACACCCAAAATCCTAGGAGTAACATATGATACTCATACGACATTCAAACAGCACACCACAAACATTAACTAAAAAGAAACTGACACCCAGACTTAACGCCCTCAGGTCACTTGCTCACACAAAATTTGGACACAACAAAGAAACTACCACCACAGTATATAAACAATACATAAGATCAGTGATGGAATACGCAAGCCCAGCCTGGGCTTCTAACCTAGCTGAAACACATCATAAGACCTTACAGACTATTCAAAACAAAGCCCTGAAGATCATTACAGGCTGCACAGCTACTGCACCCACAGATCACCTACATCAAGAAACCAAAATCCTCAAAGTCAAAGACCATCTGGACATGAGAGGCACTTAATTCCTGGCAGCAGCCTCCACGAACCAAGACCACCCACTAAACTACATGGCAACACACCCACAGACACCAAGAAATATCAAAACAACACCCAGCACACGGTATCACACACAATTATTGTCCTCTCTCCCTCCCTGCCCACCCCGAACCAACTTCCAGAAGCACATCCATACTCATATCTCTCACCGATCCATCCACTCACTCACAGACAACACGCAGCTGCATGCACGACCTCCCGAAATCCATCCTTCCGAATCCTCCCTTCCTCGCGAGGACAGAGTCCACCTGGCCAGGCTGAGATGCGGACACCATCCAGCTCTCCTGAGCTATCAGAAGAGACTGGATGACTCCGTTGTAGACGCCTGCCCGGGATGTAACACAGCAACCCCATACCATTAAGCACATCATAGAAGACTGCATTTCACACAACCACTTACGCCAACAACACAATCTACACTCAATGAGAGCTCTGTGGAAAAGCCCGATCATGGCCATGGCCTTTCTCAGGGACTCGGGGCTGTTCGGTCAGGCAGCTTAGGGAACAACAACAACTAAGAAACCTAACCTAACCTAACCTAAAAGTAATACGTGGATAGAAACTAACCTAAAATGTACGCAATTACCAAAGCAGCACTGGATCGCGCAACTGTAAGGTCCCCCGAGTAAGGTAGGAGGGGGAAAAAAAAATCTATAAAGCAGAAATCCCGTAAAACAGGACTTGTCATTATGCAGACAAGACTCTGTGTTTTACCCTATATCTCCCTTATAATACATTTGCGACGGGAAGGACATATATAGGACTGAAGACTATTATATAACATACCTATTGGCTACACAAACATCGATGGGGCTTGTAACTGTCGCACCGTAAAATCTTACCCAAATACTACTTTTGTAATTACGTACATTTTATTATTCCATCCCCTGTAAACTTTAGAAACACATTCGATAATCTTCAATAACGCTACTGCAGCGTTATTAGAAATAATTTATTAGCAAAAATAGGGGGATGGATGTAGTTTCCGGGCGTACGGTCGTCATGTTTACATAAGGCGATCGCCGCGGTTAAGCTCGCGTCCATTTTGATGATGACAATATGTCATGGTGAGAGGGGCAAAGCCCCCCCTCAACATATTATTGTATCCAAAGGCTGTCAAAATAGACGGGAACATGATGGCAAGCGTCCGACCCCGCTCCGCGTAGTGTAAACAAGGCTGGCGGTACGCCCGAATTCTACATTCTACCCTAAATAGGTGCCAATAGACTTGCCATATTTTTCTTATTATAGTCTGCATGGAGGAATTTCGTTATCGCCAACTTGAAAGAACCCAATTTCACCGAATAATAACACCGAAAATAATCAAAGTCCCGAATGTAAACAAAGCATTCTGTTAATTGACCTCCTTCTCCTTCTTGTTTTGTAGGATACCAAACAATGATCCGGCAACCTGTTTTTGCCCCCTTAGAAATCAATGTATACAGTATGAGGATGACAATAAGTCAAGGGGGGGGGGGGGGAGCGCTCCCCCTCAACCCGTCATGTATCCAATTTACCCCACAATTTCCCTCACCTACTGTAAAAGCACGATTCACCCAATAAATGGTCCCATTAGACGCTGTATCGATAAATCTACAGTTATACTACCCCTATTTTGTCATTATTCTGTTGGTACTAATGGGTTAATATTATTAGTAGTAGACTTAGTATGGTTTGATGATGCGCGGAATTGTACATTTGACTTGAAATAGATACATTGAAGTATTACAAACCTTTGCGAACCCATAAACAGGGAACGTGAGCTGGGTTTAGACCGTCGCACACCCATAAACAGGGAACGTGAACTGGGTTTAGACGGTTGACGAGACAGGTTAGTTTTCGGTTAGGTTAGGTTAGGTTAGGCTAATGTTAAAAATACTAAAATGCGACGGTCCTCAGTAGTAAACAACACTGTATATCAAATAAAAAATAAAAAACAACAAAAAATTACCTGAAAATCTCTTAATCCCGGTTGATCATATATACTTTAATTAATTTCATTGGGGGTGTGGTGGTGAGATTAATAAAAATAATATAATTATGGTTGGTGATAAATTTTTATCAAAATAAGTTTTTTTCAGTTTCCGCGTCTGCTCAACCATCCAAAAACACGCTAAAAGGCGTGTTTTGAAGGGGGGAGGTGGTGGGGGGTAGTGGGGGAGGGGTAGTATAACTGTAGATTTACCGGGATGGATGTAGAGTTCGGGCGTACGGTAGTCATTGTTTACATTGGGCGATCGCCGCGGTCGCACTTACGTTCCCGTCTATTTCGATGCTATATTTTCTGCTATTTGCCCCCTGTCATTACTACATGAATACTAGGTTAGATTAGGTTAGGTTAGGTTAGGTTAAAATAGACGGGAACATGATGGGAAAGGTCCGACGCCACTACGCGTAATGTAAACAAAGATGGCGGTATGCCCGCTCACTACATTCTATCCGATTTACCGCTGTATCTTCATAATGATGGATAATGGGTAAGTTAATGCTAATCCTCCACTCAAACCATGAAAAGCAATAATAAAACATTATAGGCTATTCCTTGAAGAAAAAATAAATAAAAACATGGTAAATAAGGCTGCTGTAGGATTATTGAACGCTACCACACATTCCACAACTTTGTATAGCTGCTCGTCGGCCGACTCCAGGAGAAGAAGGGGTTTGTGGATCCCAAAGCCAAGCTCTTGGGGCATGATGATAAATGACTCATTACTGTTCTAAATAGATGACTATTTCAATAGGTCGTTGGGAGGGGATTTCCTCAACCCACCGTGGATCCCACAGCCAACATGTTGAGCTATGACAAGCAGGTAAATTTAGTTGTGGAATATTAACCCTAAAAATGTATAGAGAAGGGAAAATAAAATCCACTCGACTACAACAGTAGCACTAGTCTGCGCAAAAGTTCTTTGAGTATGGTAAGAGCAAAAGACAAAAATCCATAAGGCAGAAATCTCGTAACTGAAGGGGTTAAGTAAAATATGAACACAAAGAACAGTCAACTTGCCAAACCTGTGGAGGAAGAAAGACACAGGCCAATTGAGAGCTGGTGGTGAAATGGCTGCAGCAATGGGGAGGATAGGTCAGCTGTTGGGTAAGATGGGAAACTGTCTGGGGTGCCATCTAGTTCTTATATGCTTCACTAATGTGGAATCTAGGTTATGAGAGCAGCAATGGGGAGGATAGGTCAGCTGTTGGGTAAGATGGGAAACTGTCTGGGGCGCCACCTAGTTCTTATATGCTTCACTAACGTGGAATCTAGGTTGTGAGAGCAGCAATGGGGAGGATAGGTCAGCTGTTGGGTAAGATGGGAAACTGTCTGGGGCGCCATCTAGTTCTTATGTGCTTAACTAACGTGGAATCTAAGTTTTCACTTTAAGGGTACTCACATTTTCTGGACCCATGGGTTTAGACCCATTCGTTTTGCGATTTTAAGACGTTCGTTCACTTGTTTGGCGATTTTGAGACCTTTCGCCCCATTACTTTGTCAATATTAATACCTTTCGTGCCGATTGGTGTCGATTTTTTTCCTGGCGAGCGATAGCGAGCCTATTTTTTTAATGAACCGTACCAAAAAATGTACAAATATATCTTGAAAGGGAGTATAGGGGTGTTTTTTTTAAGCTTGATGGAGGTCTAACGAGGAAACTCAAAATAAAATAAATAAATTAATAAGTAGCCCCCAAAAACAAGCACTAGACCCTTAACCCTCTCCGCCATATGACACAATTTTGAGCCTATTAGGGATACTTTAAAGCCTTTGTTACCATCAGGGGTATTTAAAACCTTTAGTTTAGTTACTTCAACCTCTGCAGTTGTCTTTGAGTTAGCTGTGCTCAGAAAACCAATTTTAGAGTGGTAAGTATAAGAGTGAGATAACTATTTTTTATTGCTAATCTGACAACCTCTGCGTCATATGAATCTGAAGGGGTTAAGGGGAGTGATTTTTTTTTTATTTCTCTCCTTTTCTCTCTTTCTCTGGCTTGTATCCATATTCGGCCCCATTCAGCCAACTATTTTAAGACGTTTATCCCCATCTAGGTGTCGATTTCTTCCTGGCGAGCGATAGCGAGCCAGCATAATATGAAGAAATCCGGCTTCGCCGGCTTCGCCTGCTGTAAAAAACATTTTAAAAATATGCTGGCTCGCTACCGCTCACCAGTAACAAATTGACTCCTGGATGGGGATGAACGTCTTAAAACAGTAGGCTGAATGGGGCCGAATGGATACAAGCCAGAGAAAGAGAGAAAAGGAGAGAACAAAAAGCAGGTGACCCCCCTTAAAGTGGTGTCACACGCTTTTCCCGCCAAATTTTGATGAACCAATATTTTTTTATTTCCATGCTAATTTTTGGCTTTTTCGCATTGGAATTGATAACTAGCCTGAATATGTATATGATGTTAAGAGAATGAAATAATATATAACTTTAACTCTTTCACGCTTTTATGACGCAGAGGTTGCCAGATTAGCAATAAGAAATAGAGTTCTCTCACTCTTATAATTACCTCTCCAAAATGAGTTTTCTGCCCACAGCTAACTCAAAGACAACTGCAGAGGTTGAAGTAACTAAACTAAAGGTTTCTAAATACCCCTGATGGTAACAAAGGCTTTAAAGTATCCCTAATAGGTTCAACATTGCGTCATAAGCTTGAAAGGGTTAATTATGAAGATGCCAGACCACAATTGACCACTTGCCAATTTCAGGTTATAAGGAAGTTGGAGCCGTAAACATCGATATAAAACAGAAATGCAATAATGATGTAGGTTTCTGATGGATGGAGAGTATGGTTAAGGGGGGATTTCCACTTGGGAGATTTTATTCTGGACCCCTTTCTCCCTCATGCTTAGTACCATTGCTTTTGAGATTTTAAGACGTTCGCCCCATTAGTTTGGTGATTTTAAGAGCATTCGCCCCATTTCTGTCAATTTTAAGACTTTTTGTGCCATTTAAGTGTCGATTTTTTCCTGGCGAGCGATAGCGAGCCTGTAATTTAAGAGGTACCGGCCTTCGGCCGGGACATTTTTCTACCGAAAAATCTACAAATTTATCTTGAAAGGGGGCTTAGCGGGTGACATTTTAAGCTTGATGGAGGTCTAGGGAACAAACTAAAAACCTCGCCTTAATACATTAATTTTGTATGGGTTTATAAATGCACTACGTCCGTATTTTAGCTGGTAATTCTGCTAAATATCGATGTCTACAGCTCCATCTTCCTTATAGCCTGAAACTCGTAAGTGGTCAAATGCCGGGAAAATCGTTCGTGTGCCACCGGCTTTACCCCGATTATTATAGTCGATGTCACACGAGGGAATTTTCGGTCATTTTCTTCGAGCAAGTTTTTCTAACAATATTTCTGGAGCTTTATAATTATATTGTTATCGGAAACTAGACTTAAGGGGAGGAAGACCGTTTTTTCTGGACCCCCTTCTCCCTAATGTTTAGCCCCACTTGTGTTGAGATTATGACACGTTCGGCCCATTACTTTGGTGATTTTAACACCTTTCGCCCCATTTCGTTGTCAATTTTAAGACCTTTCGTGCCATTTAGGTGTCGATTTTTTCCTGGCGAGCGATAGTGAGCCTGCAATTTTAAGGGGAATCGGCCTTCAGCCGGGACATTTTTCTACCGAAAAATGTACAAGTTTATCTTGAAGGGGGGTCTAGGGGGTGTTTTTCTAAGCTTGATGGAGGTCTAGGGAGGAAACTAAAAAAATATATATGAATAAATGAATTAATAGACCAAACAAACGGCCATTCTCCCCTTAAGTTGGATTACAGTGTGATAGGTATGTTAAAACAAATAAGACTTTTATTTTGAAGCTGCCAGACGTGAATTGCTACCAAAAAAAAAAAAAAAAAAAAAAAAACGGAAAAAACCCTCATGTGACACCGGCTAACACGAGATGATTGTAAACAGCTTAGGAAGGACCTCTTGCGATCGAAGGGATACACTTGATATCAATTAACCCTTTCACTTCCACTTCACGAAGCTTTTAATTTAACCCCTTGAGGATCATGACGCATTTTAGTAGCATATTCTGGCTATCATGAGACGAGTTAATACAGCTTAGGAAGGATCTGTGTGAATTCAAAGAGTGTGAAGACTGTCTCCATTAACCCTCTGACTTCCATATACCCTTCCTACCCTAAATATAATCGTCTAATAATAGCCAGCATTAAGGGGAGTTTTCCTTTTTTTTCTGGACCCCCCTCTCCCTCATGTTTAGCCCCATTGCTTTTGAGATTTTAAGACGTTTGCCCCATTAGTTTGGCGATTTTAAGACCCCTTGCCCCATTTCTGTCAATTTTAAGACCATTCGTGCCATTTAGGTGTCGAGTTTTTCCTGGCGAGCGATAGCAAGCCTGTAATTTAAGGGGAACCGGCCTTCGGCCGGGAAATTTTTCTACCGAAAAATGTACAAATTTATCTTGAAAGCGGGTCAAGGGGGAGTAATTTTAAGCTTGATGGAAGTCTAGGGAATCAACTAAAAACCTCCCCTTAACCCGTACAGTACCAGTGACGTCATTTTCATTATAGCGTGGCAACTATTAGACGATTTTATTCAGATGAGGAAGGACCTCTAGCAATAATATGTCTTCAAACTACCTCAACCAGTCCTTTTACCTACCGCAGAGCCTTCCAAAGCTGCATAATATCGCCTAAATACAGCTAGAATAAAAGATAACGCACGTCGCTGGTACTCATACGGTTAACTTACCAAAAATGTGGTGATGTGCTGGTCTATCAGAGTGAGAACTGAGCGATCTCTGCCATACCCATAGCTTGCTCTGACTGTTCCTTTAACTTATATATTTTCTAGATCTCAAGTGACGGCGTCTTTTCCGTGGATTGACCTCCCAATCTACCAAGATTGGAAGCCAAAGCGTCACATTTTTCCCTTGCCCCTCAACTTTCTCTTCATAATTGCTGAGGGGCACAGGGCCCTGGGTGGGGCTTTGGTTTCCCGGGCGTTTATGCACCCTCCTCAGCTCCCCGCCATGGAGTGGCTTCGGTCACCCAGGCTTTATTGTGGTCGGCAGGGAGGGTTCTGTGGGGGCGCTCGGTTATGGCCTTGGAATTGCTCGGGGCCTTGGGGCTGTTCGGCCAGGCAGCTTGGGGAACAACAACAACAACAACAACTTACCAAAAAGCGTCAAAATCCTCAAGGGGTTAATAAAAATCGTCCGGTAACGGCCAGAACGAAATCAAGGAATGTGTCATGGTATGCTAAAAAAGGTTTGTATTCATTTATTTTCGCTTTGTATATATATTTTTTTAAGGGGAGAAATTGGGAGATGGTTCACTTTTTTGGGCGATTTTTGCATGTATTCGTTATTTTTCTAGTTCCCTCCCTAGATCTCCATCAAATTAAAAAAATAAAAAAAAACATTAGATCCCCTTCTAGATTAATTTGTACATTTTTCGGTAGAAAAATGTCCTGGCCGAAGGCCGTTTTTTCCAATATTACAGGCTCACTATCGTTCGCCAGGGAAAAAATCGACACCTAAATAGCACGAAAGGTCTAAATATTGACGAAGAAATGGGGCGAAAGGTCTTAAAATCGACTAACTAATGGGCCAAACATCTTAACATCTGAAAACTAATGGGGCTAAACATGAGGGAGAAAGTGGTCCAGAAAACCGGCCCATCCCCCCTTAATAAGACTTTATATATCATCTGAGGTGAACTTGTGAAGCCATTGATTTCGGGGACTGATGAATAATTGGTGTTTCTGAATGCTTGTGTGCTTGTTTAGTGTTCTTCTCTATACTCTATTTTTGTTTCGAGCTGAGGGTAAATTGTCATGTTTCTATCTTTGTTACTCGGCTATAAGGCAGATTTGGTAGCGAAAGATGATGGTCATTCTGAAAACTTGGCATTAATATAACACACAGCCATAGTAGTTTCATATATTTCCATTAAGTATCGAGTAATCCGCTAATAAGAGATTCAATTTACGATCAGCTGGAAAAAAATAGAGTATAGTCACCTCTTTTTCCTTTCTCGTGTCTCTAGAGCTGATCCTCCCTACCCCTTGTGGGAGTAAGGGCTGGCTACTGACTCACTTATAGGCTAGAACTGTAGTACGGTCGCGCTAATAAGTCATGTCCTAGCTGTCATTACGTTTGCCTCGCTCTGTGCTGTATTAATGTCTGTCAGATGTTGAATAGTATGGGTAAGTGTAGGAACATGTTTGTATATTTCACTCGATATGAAGAAATTAAGCTTAGATATTGCTGATACCAATTATTGATCGAAACTTACTTGGTGCCGTATAATCACTTATTAGCACGACTGTACCTTGGGGAGAAAAATAAATAAATGATGACTACAAATAATAGAGATAAATTAAACACAGTGAACTACTACGCATTGAGGAACGAAACAGATTGAAATAAATTGCAATCTTTATGAACCTACATGTATTATTAAGTTCTTTTTCACAAATTAACACTCACTTTCTAGTTTGGCTTGGAATACACAACAAATAAGTAGAAATAAATGTCAATCTTAATGAAAATTGACGTATTATAAAGATTTTGTTTCCCCTCGGAAACTAAGGGAGAGATTTAAGTATATGTTTTTTTTCTGGACCCCCTCCTCCCTTATGTTTAGCCCCATTATTTTCGAAATGCTAAGACGATATCCCCATTAGATGGGCGATTATTAGACCTTTCGACCCATTTCTGTCATTTTAAGACCTTTCGTGTCGATATTTTCCTGGCAAGTGATAGCGAACCTGCCGAAAAATGTACATATTTATCTCGGATGGGGGTCTGGGGTGCATTTGTTAAAGCTTGGATATTTAGGGATGAAACTGAATAAAACTATGAATAAATACAAAGAAAAATACAAGGGTAGCCTTGACAAGGAGATTCAATTCAGTCTGAGCTTCAAATATGTAGAACGAAGCATTAATGGGAGAATTTTGTGTTATTATTATTAATAATATTAGTATTAGTATTATTAGTAGTAGTAGTCGTAGTAGTAGTAGTAGTAGTAGCAGTAGTAGTAGTATAGGGAGGCGACTGGATTGAAGTTGCATGGTGTAGAGTAGTAATATAGTAGAATAGTAGGAATAGAATAATATCTGATCTTTGTCAAATATAATGAATGTACTGTATTAAACAAAAGTAGTAGTAGTAGTAGTAGTAGTAGTAGTAGTAGTATCCTCCCTAGACCTACAGTACATCAGGCTTTTACCCCTTCACCACCATGACGTAATTTTTATCATATGCTGGTTCCCATTAGACGATTTTCTTTAGTTAATAATCTACCTATGCGACTCAAATGGGCAAATACAATCTTAATATACCCTCTTAGTAACATAGGTCCTCCTTAAACTGCATCAAATCATCTAATTTTAGCTAGAATCAAATGGAAAAATACGTCATGGTGCTGAAGGGGTTAATGTTTGTATTTGGTTTCCGGTAGAATAATGTCTCTCCTAAAATGCAGGCTCCCAATCACTCTCCAGGAAAAAAAAATCGATATTTTGTATTTCCTTTTTTCCCTATGTGTATGAAGGAGACAAAAGGCAAAACTGCCTGTAATAAGTGTCTCCCCTAATGAGAGAGTTCCAAAGCTTACTTGTTGAACAGAAGAAAGGCTGTGAAATACGGCTGGGGTTAGAGAGTAGGACAGAATAGGGGTGGGTGGGAGTGAGGTGAAAGGCGGGTGTGCCCCCCCCCCCCCCCTTCTCTCTCCGTAAGGGAGGTGTGCAGGAGAGGTCTTAAATTTAACAAAGAAATGGGGTGAAATGTCTTAAAATCGCCAAACTAATGTGGCGAACGTTCTTACAATCTCAAAACAAATGGGGCTAAACATGAGGAAGAAGGGCGTCCAGAAATAACATCTTAATGATCTCAAGAATTGCATATACTGGGTCGAGAATTGCATATACTGGGTCGAGAATTAACTCGAAGATTAGATTCAGTTCGGGATAGCTTCAAAAACTTATGGTTTTTTTTCTGGACCCCCTTCTCCTTCATGCTTAGCCCCATTAGTTATGAGATTAGAAGACATTCACCCCATTAGTTTGGTGATTTTAAGATCTTTCGACCCATTGAGTGCCATTTGGGGGTCTATTTTTCATTAAGAGCAATAGCGAGCCTACCGAAAAATATACAAATTTATCGTGAAGGGAGGTTTTAGGTATTTTTGAAGCTTATACATCAGATACCATCAGCTGTTGTCAAAACGAATGAAAAACAACACACAAAAGCTGTTGTAACTTCACTACCAAAAATTTTAACATTTGGGTAATGGACTGTTCCTATCAGAATGGGGTAGAGCGTGCCCTGCCTCCCATAGTTCATCTCTCTGTATCTCTTACTAGACTTCATTCGCTATCTATAATTTTTGACATAACCAATTTTTGACATAACCAATTTTTGACAACCAATTTTTGACAACCAATTTTTGACATAACCAATTTTTGACAACCAATTTTTGACAACCAATTTTTGACATAACCAATTTTTTATAATATATTGACCACTTGCGAGTTTGGTCTATAAGGAAGTTGGAGCTGTGGTCATCAATATTTAGCAGACTTATTAGCTAAAATACATCCATGATACATAATATAATATATAAATACATAAAAACAAATTATCATACTTTTTATCCATCAGAAACTCACATTATTATTGCATTTCTCTTTAATATCGATGTTCACAGCTCCAACTTCCTTATAGCCTGAAACTCGCAAGTGGTCAATTGTGACTTCCCCGATTCATTGACTACCCGGCATGCAACATTTCCCTTCGTACTATACTACTTTGTTCACCCTTCGTACTATACTACTTTTTTTCACCCTTCGTACTATATTACTTTTCCTCACCCTTCATACTATACTACTTTTCCTCACCCTTCGTACTATACTACTTTTCCTCACCCTTCGTACTATACTACTTTTCCTCACCCTTCGTACTATACTACTTTTCCTCACCCTTCGTACTATACTACTTTTCCTCACCCTTCGTACTATACTACTTTTCCTCACCCTTCGTACTATACTACTTTTCCTCACCCTTCGTACTATACTATTTTTCCTCACCCTTCGTACTATACTACTTTTCCTCACCCTTCGTACTATACTACTTTTCCTCACCCTTCGTACTATACTACTTTTCCTCACCCTTCGTACTATACTATTTTTCCTCACCCTTCGTACTATACTACTTTTCCTCACCCTTCGTACTATACTACTTTTTCTCAGCGGTCAAGCACCGGGTATTATGGAAATACCCGGTTTGCCACAGGTGTAACAAAAATCTGATTATGGTGGATAATTGTGGCCTGATGAAATACATCCACTTTTCTATTTTACCTTGGGGTGTGTGATTGGCTTCATCTGATTCACCGTAAATGTCATCCTAGTTTTAATCTCAGCTCTTTTTCACAGTGTGTGTGTTTATCTATCTGTCAATCTATATCTATCTAACCATTCACATCTCTCCCTCACCCAAATAAATACACACAGGGGAGTAAAGGTAATGAAGTACATTTACTCAAATACAGTACTTGGGTATATTTTCTCAGCATCTACCTTTTAAAAAGTAGATTTTTTGTCCAGTACTTTTACTCTAACTCGAGTAGTATTTAGAAGAATTACTTGTACTTTTACTCTACTACATTTAATTTACTTCTTTTAATTTTGTAGAATAAACCTTCAGGAAATTTCCGAAATATTATTTTCAAATTATTTGAAATTCCAGGAAGCATTTCCGCTGGACATTCCCTGAGAGTAGGTGTAACATTCCTTGGCTAGTTCAAAGGTCATCATACACAATACTGTCAATACATACACACATTTTATGGACCGAGTATTCCACACAGAGCACGGTTCCGTTCTCACGTCTTAATGGCGGCATTCCAGGCAACCCTGTTAAGAGCTGCCTCACTTGTCAGGTTCTTTAATTTAAGATCAGACTGCAAAGTCCAATCCCACGTCTTTCTTGGTCCGCCCCTTGATGCATCTCCTTTCACATTCATGGACTTTCATCTTTCCATCCAACTTTGTTCATCCATCCTCTCCACATGTCCAAACCATCCAAGCCTGCTAGTACACATCACATCACTGATACTCTTGATACTTAACCTTCTCCTTAGCTCTTCATTTGATATCCTATCTTTCAGTTTGGCACCACACATCCATTTCACCATTCTCATTTCATTGCGTTCCATTCTGTTGATATCATCTGCTTTGCCAGGCCACGTTTCTGAAGCATATGCCATTGGCTTCTAGCACATGAAGCATAAACCTTTCCCTTCAAGGGGAGAGGGAGTCTTCTCATGGTGAGTAATGGCAAAAGTTCTCTAAACTTTCCCAAGCCCCATCTTATCCTGGCGATAGTGGCGGCCTCAGCCCCACCACTGGCAGAGATGGTATCATCCAAGTAGCAAAACTTGTCCACCATCTCCAGTGCCTCATTGCCACAGTTGACACTCTTGAGCCGGTCATTGAATACACGCTCCCCTTTGCATACTATGCATACAAATTTCTCAATTTCGGACTTCTTCTTTGGTAGAGGTCCCTTTACTCTAAATCAACTTTCTCCCTGTGATGTACCCAGCTACGGTAGATGCTACACTGTATTGAGTTTGGGCCCACCCCTTTTCTGCATTACTGCGCATGGGTATGCACCACTTTTTTCTACCTTTCCTAGCCCTAATCTACTGTGTCAAACCTTGAGATTATATATATTAACTCTTTACCCTTTACTTACCATGCCCTCTCTCCATCTTCTAAACTTGGCCTCAGCATCCCATGCACTATCTGCGATAAGTATCAGGTCATCTGCGTATAGCAGTTCCCAAGGGAGCCCAACTCTGAAATCACCAGATAGTGCCCCCAGAACCATAACAAAGAGGAGATGGCTTAACACAGAGCCCTGGTGAACTCCAACTTGAACTGTAAACTCCTCACTCAGTACACCTTTCACCCTCACTGTCGTTCGCGAGTCCTCGTACATCTTCATTATCACACGCACCAGCCACTCCTCTACGTCAAGTTTTCTCATAGCCCACTGCACAACTTCTCTGGGCACCCTATCAAAGGCTTTCTCCAGGTCTACAAACACAAGATACAGATCCCTATTTTTAAGTAGATATCTTAAGTATGGTGCCGATAGCCCTCCCCTCTCCCCCAGACATCCTAATGACTCTCCCCTTGCCCCACCTGATCCCATAGTTTAACCTTACCCTTTATACCCGTAACTCAGCATAATATTACTAGACACTATTTTATGTTTAATTAAATTGTAGTTATTTTCCCGGATTTCACGTATATATGGCGATAATTTTTACTTTTGGTACTCGAGTAATTAATTTGGTGGATACTTTTTTACTTTAACTTAAGTAACTATCTAGTTGGTTACTTTTACTTTTACTAGAGTAACTTTTTTAGTATAAACTTTTACTTTAACTTCAGTAAAATTAGTTAGTACTTTTAACACCCCTGCATACAGATTATACCCAAATATACTGTATATACACAAATATAGATGTGTATCAATAATATAAAACAGTGCACAAATGGCCTTGATCAATAAAATCTTTAATTTAGTATTAGTTCACTGAACTATAAATTTTAAAAATACGAAAACATCACATACTAGGCACAAATTATATCACATACATTTGAACTTTAATGTGCTTAAAGATTCAATATTATCACTCTAATAATGCCTAAGAACTGTAAATTATTTTAGCAACCCAGTTTTGGAAAGTCAGTTATAAACAATTTAAAGCATTTATTTGAAGACTATAATATGAAGTTGAAAACACATGATAACACTTTAGCCGATTCTGGTTTTAGATTACCTATAAGACCAGGTAAGGTATAATAATATCACAATAGGTAAAGTTGTAGATTAGCTGGAAGAGATGGAATACATCATAGATAGAGCCAACTTTGATAGGACTCCAGGGCAGGTTTCTTTGCAATTTTGATTATCTAGTTCCTTAGCGAGTTGGTGAACATTGATGCGGACTACTATAATTCCACGATACTATGTTATTAGAACTGGGGTTTTGTTCTAGTACAGTACGTTGATAATTATTGAGGTGGACCACTAAAAATGACTCTATACTATGTTATTAAAACTGAGTATTTTGTTCTAGTGCAGTGCGTTGTAACTACTGATACGGGCTACTGTAATTGACACACTGCTACATTATTAGAACAAAGATATACAGGGTGTTCAGAAAACATGTGGACAAAATTAAATGGGTGATAGGGAACACAGAATTAAAAAATTTGTACTCCATGGAGGTATGTCCATAAATGCTTCCTTGCGGTGCTACAAGGTAGACAGTTTCAACGTAATTTCCCTAAATTTGTACCCTAACTTCTCTGTGAGTAATCCGTTTACATACAAACATGGTAATTTAATGTACACAACAGTATGACATAAGACATCTTCGTTCAGTAAACAGTTCTGACTGATGATTAATGAATGTTAATCTTCTCTTCAATTTAATGTTCTTTTGTTTTTGTAGTGTACTGACATTAATAAAGTAATGTTCATACTGTTGTGTACATTAAATTACCATGTTTGTATGTAAACGGTTACTCACAGAGAAGTTAGGGTACAAATTTAGGGAAATTTTAGTTAAAACTGTCTACCCTGTAGGACCGCAAGGAAGCATTTAAGGACATACCTCCATGGAGTACTAAAATGCCCCAGAACGAGAAGCCCACCACAGAAGCCACGAACGAACACCACACAGAAACACCAAAGGAAAGGTCCACAGAACGAAAGGACCAGCTGACCGAGCCAGCCATTTCAGACAGGCCCAAGCCCGCAGGGCTAAGCAGCTCCAGACCGCACCCATTTACCTTTTCTAAACTGACCATTTTCCACACCTCACGTACACTAACCCCCTCGTGTCCTACACTCCTAACTACAAAGATGATGAACAGGAATATACATTCATATTAAAAACACCCATGCCCTGTCCCGACGTTGAGCCAATGCCAACACATCAGACAGCCATAATTATAGCTATGTATGTTCTTACATCCGAGAAGTAGATGTTATATATCTTAGAAGTTAAAACACCCACGCTTGTCCCTAGACCTCGTATATCATTTCCCATGACGAGTATAGATATATGTAACCCGTGCTCAGTCGCCCCTTTCATTGTTCCTCTAGTAACTAAGTCTATAATATTAACTGCCACCAGCATTGATACGACATAGCGGCACTGTCCTTGTGTCGTATTGTGCCAAGTACAGATCAACCAGGTTTCATCACCTTATTAGGGCGACGACTATAATGTCATCGTTCATCGATGTATGCAATCCTTAGTTTAAGTATTAATATTAACATTCCCTAACATCTTGTCTTGCCAGACTAAGCTTCTGAAGACCCATCGCCCCATAAATCTACAGTATGTATTCAATCCTTAGGTTAAGTATTTTTATCCGCCATTGTGTTCACCTTTTTCCATTTACTTTCCACAATTGTCATACGTCTTCCCCTTGCCTCCTTCGTATCCACAGTCCACACTACGCCAATTTACTTCGTGTCATACACCTCTTACCCCAACCAGAGATTGTATAAGATAACCTGGTTACCAGTATCTGTCATAAGTACCCCGAAACAATAACTAAGTACCCCTACGAACTGCCGCTGTTGTTGGTATATTTATATTTAATAGAAAACGCAGTTCCCAGGGCCAACTAATAGTATCCATAACCCCTCGGACTGATCACATAACTCTATCTTTTCCAGACTCATATACCACCCCATAGTTGCATTCCCCGGTAGCATTTGGCTAACGTATTCTACTGCCTTTTCAAACTTCCATATCAATTGTAGCCTAATGCCACCCCCACGCCCAGGGACCTTAGGGGCAAAATTTCCCTGTAGCCCTTGAACTCTCCCCCCCCTCTCATTAAGACACCCGCGCTTCTCGACTCTTGTCCGACCTAGCCTCTCTCTCATACCTCTTGAAGATCCTTGAATTGTCCGTTGCTAACGCTCTCCAACCTTTTATATATATACTCCTATCCAGCCTACCTTCACTTAGTAGGCCAGAACAACATTAGAACTTTACTAGCCCCTTGCATGCCATCTATTCTCTTACAACCAATTCATAACCCTGCACCCAATGGTCGTCGGTGCGAGGTTAGCCGCCTCGCCAGTAACTAACTTCTATTGCCATACTTCCAGATAAATGTGGCAGAGTTAGCAACCCAGTCTCCACCACATCCAGCAAACCCTACAATTAACAACCAGCCGAGTAAAACCAGCTAGCTAAGGCACCTTCGGTTTTGGTAGTAAGGACACCCACATCTGTCTCATACACAGAGGGTTATTACAAACACTGGTGATATGGCAAGCCCCTAGCCACAGCCGCCGGACGACTATCACAGAGAGGGCGCCCAGCTCCCCCTTTTTGCCCACCCGAGGAGGGAGACCCCCACCCCCGCGGAGGTATACCTGGCCCCCTGTTTTGACTTCCGAGTCATAGCCAGGTAGCACAGGAATTCTTCCTATCAATGAACTAACCATGCATGACTAACACCTTTACTAACCTCTATTAACTCACAATAAACCATTTACCTTTCTTGCATGCTCTGATCACTAAATTAGCACCTCAGCTATACCATAGAATGAAGATTGAACAATCTAGAGAGACGCTCCTATCACAGCTGTCCCCATCCTCCTCGCCAAAGTAGATCCAGTCTCTCAAATACTTCCAGTATAGCCAAAATAGTACCTCTTACTAAGGCTCAGTTATATGAAAATATAAAGGCTTCCTATAGCCATGTGCCACAACAGTAAATACCATCTTACCTAGTCCCCATATCTATTGAGAGCTCAAATAAGTCCATAAGACTCGAGATCCCTACTGTCTACAGGGCCCAGAACCGAGCCTATAAATCTAGCTCCCGCCCCCAGTCAAATCAGTTGAAAGCTAGACACCAACCAGGGGTCACTACCCTGCAGTTAACTTCTAGCTCTGCCCTTGTGTTGTTCCGGAGTGAGATTCCAGAGCCGGCAGACTCCGTGGCAGATTTGGATAGAAGGACCTGCCCACATATTTGAGAACTTCACACATATGGGCCCCCTGGACGGGCCGCGGAACCAGTCGTTAGCCCCCAACATCATGGACGCAAGATAACCAGGACCAGACCCATCAGATACTACCCAAGATTCCCTTTAGCAGTACTACATATTACTGTGCTGATTAGAGATTCACTAATTAATATTTTTACGAAGTGGCTATCTCTTTGCCCCAGTATAATTCATATAACCATTCAATTAGGAAGTGCTAAGCGTATCAGTGTTCATTATTTAACAGGCGATACTAACTCTCATAATCAACCATATGCCCAGATATTATTACCTAGAAGGAAACCCTAGTGATATCTGAAGGTTCGCCCACTGATTTGCGTTCTATGTATTTCTGAGACAAGAATATAAAACTTAGATCAGTACCCCCTGAGGTTACTAGAATTCCCGTACTCTAAAATACGCGTGTCTAATCTAGTCTGTGAACTACTACTTGTGCACCAGAGCTACCAGTAATACAAATAACAGTGAATATGATTCTATAAGTAACATTGATGGTCTTCGGTATATAAACCTGTGAAATTAAAGCCAGTGATCAGAAGATTAATACCTGAACGTTGGAAGTGGGAGACTAGGCTCCATCCAGATCCACTTATGCTAGTGTTGTTCAATTCTATTATATTGTCTTACACAAGTATTCTGCAGTGGTATATCAATAAACGTGATCGTGTAACTTGCTACCATGTGTTTCTTTGTGTTCTCTATTCATCATATCTTGTATTGTGTATGCAGCCTTATATACCCAGTCAATTAGAACTCACATTACCCAAGTTAAACCTGTAGAAAAACAGGGCATAACAAGTACAAACTGTTTAATTCTGTGTTCCCTATCACCCATTTCATTTTGTACAAATGTTTTCTGAACACCCTGTATATATATATTTTTTGTTAACCCCTTCTTCCTTACTTTTAGCCTAATTAGTTTTGATGTTTAAAGACGTTAGCTCCATCAGTTTGGCGATTTTAAAACTTTTCGCCCCATTTCTTTGCCAATTTAAAACCTTTCTTGTCATTTAGGTGTCGATTTTATCCTGGTGAGCGATAGAAATTTATGAGAAACCGGCCCTTGGCCGCAACGTACTTCTACCGAAAATTTAACAAATATCTCACGAAGGGGGTCTTTGGGGGATTTTTTTTTTTATCTTGATGGGGGTCTGTAAGGAGAAAACTAAATACCTCCCCGTAAACTGTTGTTGCTTGCTCTCCCGTGTGTCCTATGTATACTGGACCTATTTCCTGAAAGCTAATAGCCAGTAATGCAACACCTACGATATATAAATCCCTTGAAACTTAATTCTCCTATAAAGTAATTCCCCTTAACCCTTTGAAGATCATGACGGGTTTTGGCAGGTTATTGTGGCCATCATAAGACGATTTTATGCAGCTTTGGAAGGATCTATGGTAATTAAAAGGGTAAATACTATCTCAATCACCCCTCTGACGTCCATTACTCTTCCAAATCTGAAAAAACCGTCTAATAATAGGCAGAAAAGAGAAAAGAAGTGCGCCATCGATCCTCAGAGGGTCACCTGCTTTTTGTATCTTTCTCTCCTTTTCTCTCTTTCTCTGACTTGTATCCATTTGGCCCCATTCAGCTAACTGTTTTAAGACGTTTATCCCCATCCAGGTGTTGATTTTTTTCTGGCGAGCGATAGCGAGCCAGCATTGTATGGAGAAATCCGGCTTTGCCGGAGAAATTTTTCTATCGAAAAATTTACAAATTTAGCTTGCTGTAAAACAAAAATATATATATGCTGGCTCGCTACCGCTCGCCAGGAAAATATTGACACCTGGATGGGGGTAAACGTCTTAAAACAGTAGGCTGAATGGGGCCGCATGGATACAAGCCAAAGAGAGAGGGAGAGAAAGAAAAAAAGCGAGGTGGGCTCCCTTAAACTTAAACTTCCCAAACTACATTGAAACCTCCCTACACTGAAACTTCCCCACACTGAAACCTTCCTACACTGAAACCCCCCTACACTGAAACCTTCCTACACTGAAACCTTCCTACACTGAAACCTCCCTACACTGAAACCTTCTTACACTGAAACCTCCTTACACTGAAACCTTCCTACACTGAAACCCCCCTACACTGAAACCTTCCTACACTGAAACCTCCCTACACTGAAACCCCCCTACACTGAAACCTTCCTACACTGAAACCTCCCTACACTGAAACCCCCCTACACTGAAACCTTCCTACACTGAAACCTTCCTACACTGAAACCTCCCTACACTGAAACCTTCCTACACTGAAACCTCCTCACACTGAAACCTCCTCACACTGAAACCTTCCTACACTGAAACCTTCTTACACTGAAACCTCCTTACACTGAAACCTTCCCACACTGAAACCTTCCTACACTGAAACCTCCCTACACTGAAACCTCCCCACACTGAAACCTTCCCACACTGAATCCTCCTGACCTTTCTCCCTAATATAGTCTCTTATTAGCTCTGACATTAAGCACTAAATTCATTCTTATTTTCATTATTATGGAATGTGTGTGGGCGTGGGGGAGAGGGCTGTGGGGGAGAGATCTGTGGGGGAGAGAGCTGGGGGCTCAAGTAAAATTCTTGGAATCCTAGGTAAGCAAACACAATTACCTCTCTCTGTGTGTGTGTGTGTGTGTACTTACTCTAGTTACTCTAGTTGTACTTACTCTAGTTGTATTGCGGGAGTGAGCATGCTCGTTATTTCCCGCCTCCTATATGTGTAGGGGTTATATGTATCGTTGGAATGGCTGTGGATGTGTGTGTAGTCTGTATTTTTAGCCAATTGGCGACATCGGAAACGAAGGCTTAGGGTGGATCTGCATGGTACCATTCTCACTATAGACGGTACCGTCTCGCCCGAAGGCTTAGGTAGCCATCAGCTTAGGTGAACCATATGATACCCATCTCGCCTTGTACCATTTTTGCCAACCCCAGATGGGACGTCACAATGTCGTCCACTTATTCCAGGTACCTATTTACAGCTAGGTGAACTGAGGCTAACACATGAAAGGAGACAAGCCCAATTTGTCTCCGCCCGGCCGGGGATTGAACCCCCGACCCCTCGTGTGTGAGACGAGAGCTCTACCTACTAGGCTACGGGTTGTGTGTGTGTGTCTGTGTGTGTGTGTGTGTGTGTGTGTGTGTATTACCTAGTCACGCATATACATTATGGAGCACAGAAACCCCGTGAAGCAGTTTGGACTTCAATTCAAAGTTCATAGGCAATACTGAATAGAAACGAAGATAGTAAAAAAAAAATCCCTCTCCCCACCCACCAAGTCCTCCGATATTAAGATAGGCATGAAAAAAAAAAAAAAAAACGAGGAAAAACGGTATCCCTGCTGCTCACTTGAAGCAAATAGTAAAATAGTAAATATATTAAAAAAAAAAAAAAAAAAAAAAAAAAAAAAAATGCATACCGGCACTATACCCTGTTCCAAATAAGTAGGCCAAAAATCTTGAACATTAACCTTTATAACTCTCAAACGATTTGAGTAATCGAACTAATATTTCTACCATTTGGGAAGGGTCAGTCAAGGTATAGGTGTCGAAAAATGTCAGCCCATTTGCTCTAGCCACTTTTGAGTTAAAGGGGTTGGGATTTAAGATTTCTGACCTATACCTACTGGGACCCAAGGTTAAGAGATACAACGTTTGTTGTATCTCTTAACCTTGCTGGGACCGTGGTATAGTGATAAGACGGGGTAATTTCGCCGAAAATTGCGTATTTTGACGAATAGAAACTGCCACAAATGGAATTTTTAAATGTTTAATTGTTTATCTATACATTCAGCCTTTCTGCTATAGATGCCCAAAAAACAAAACAAATATATAATGTTTTGGTCATGCTGCCGATTTTTTTTTTTAAAGTTACTCTCGCGGCGAAATTACCCCGCCGGGCGGGGTAATTTCGCCGCGACCTATTTTACGCATTATCTAGCTAGTAAACTAGATAACATTATATGATTAATGGCCAGACAAAACACTAGGGCGCAGGGAAAAGCAATGAAAACATGCACAAACTCAAACTGACACTAAACATGCCAATAGAAAAACGTCGCACGCACACACACAACTGAACAGGGCGGGCAGAGATGCAGGTGTGTCACACGTGTAGGCCTAGGCGCCACTGTGTCTAGTGCGGGTGTGGACGTGTGGACATGTAGTGCGGTTGTGGACGTATTTATTAGGCCTACGGGTGTGGAAGTATTTAGTGCGGGTGTGGACGTGTCTCGTGTGGGTGCGGAATGTAGGTTGCTAGTGCAAAGTACCAGGCAGCAGGTGACGGCTACTGCCAACACTGTGTCACACGCAAACATACAAACAAACAAACCACCCACACTCACCCGACCATACGGTCAGACGCGCCACAACCTAAACAAAACTTGCTCTACAACCTAAACCAAAACTGCTCTACAACCTAAGCCAAACTGCAGCCGAATCCATGCAATAGTTAAGGAGATATCGGCGTTTGAATGCAAATGATTAGCGCCGCGGCGAAATTACCCCGTCTTACCCCCTAGTTTTGAAGTTAGCTTAACCCCTTGAAGCTCTGACGCGTTTTAGCAGTTTATTTTGGCTATCATTAGACGATTTTATGCAGCTTAGGAAGGATCTGTGGGTATTAAAAGGGTAAATACTCTCTCAATCATCCCTTTGACTTTAATATAATGTTACTAATCTGAATAAAATCGTCTAATAGTAGCCAGAAAACAGAACAGAAACGCGTATTGGAGCTTGAAAGGGTTAAACATTTACTCTCTACATGTTGTAACCCGTATACTGCTAAGATAGGCCAGTGTTCAATTAACCCTTTCAGCGTCTGATTACGGCACGCATTTATTTTGTTTCCTGGTTATTCTTAGACGATTTTATTCAGAATAGGAAGGGTATACGGAAGTCCGAGGGTTAATGGGAATAATGTTTACCCGTGTAATTCTCACAGATCCTTCGTAAGTTGTATACAATCATGTAATTATAGCCAGAATAGACTGTCAAATTGCGTCAAAATCTTTAAAGGGTTAAAATGAAAGATGGAAGCTTGAAAAGTGTTTAATCAGGAGAAAATTGGAAGTTATGCTCACCTAGTCCTATAATTTGAGTCTACTCTATTATGATAGTGTACCGGTATATTGTGTTACTTTTAACTACTTCAGACAGATCGATAAATAGATACACGAGAGAGAGAGAGTATGAGAGAGAATTAACTGTATCAGCTCTGCGTAATCAGAGCGCTATTGCCACAAAGGTCTGTCACATTAAACAGCATTTCATATATATATATATATATATATATATATATATATATATATATATATATACCGGTATATATATTTTGTTTATTACGCATCTCTTGCAGGAATGACACAATTTGGCAGATTGTAGCCTATACGATTCAAACTTAAATATTTAATCGAAGGCCTTTTCTTCTAGTTATTAAAAACGTATTCTATGGTGTATTATATTATATATAGAAGCAATAAAACTGTTAAAATGACCCGGGAAGTGTATATTAAACCAAATACAAAACTTTTAATAATGAGGTAAGAGATGACAGTTTATGTGTTATTTATCACTTTTCAACCCAAGACCAGCGGGGGTCTGGGGGCGGCAACCCCCAGGATGCCCAGGACGACCAGGTTAGCTTAGGTTAGGTTAGGTTAGGTTAATGACCAGCTATGTAAATACAGTAGTGTATTTGTGTTTAGTCTGTGCTCAAAAATCCATTTTCTCTAGAAGGCCATACACTCAATTTTTACCGATTCAAACAATCCTTTATGGGCGATATAATAAAAGAACATACATAAGAAAAATGGAAATCTGCAGAAGGCCTAGTGGCCCATACGAGGCAGACCCCTTCTTCCCTACATCCCTATTTGTTATTTTACACCTTTATGCCCTACACTACATGTATTATCTCATAATACACTCTAAATTTTGTCTCCCTCACTCACATAGAAAACAAAAATACACTCATATAATAGTATAGATACCCATAAGATCTTCGTTTTCTTTCAAGCTAGATTTCGGTGTAAGAGAAAATCGTGGGTATATAAGGGGTAACAATAATAGGCTATGGGGGAGGGTGATTTAAAAAAAAATACCTTTAATTATTGTATTTTTTGTTATGTATTCCGACTCTTTGCGATAACTGTGGTTAATATTATTGTATTTATTTGGTGAAATTTAATAGTATTAAAGTTGCAATAAATTAATTACATAAATGTGATAAGTTCGGGGGCGATTTAAATCCTTCGTGAGTTAACCAGGTGAGTTAACCTTCACTTTTTTGGTGCATTAGTGAAGTGAGGACGTTGGAACTGAAACTCCTACAGAATTTAGCAAGTTGTTTAGTTTGGTGATATCATTCATCGCACGAGATTTATCTGAAGATTTATTATCACAAAATGACACAAAATAGCGGGATGGAGAACGTGAGACTTCTCTTTGTTGATGAAATAGAGGAGATTTTGGAGATGGCACCCGACCTGGGAAGCAGGTTCACCGTTGTTGACTTGGAAGATATCAATTTTTACCATCTACAGAGGGAACACGGTTTCTTGTTGATCGAGCCGGTTTTGGGTGATGAAAATCATGCAACCGTGCTTTACCGCGACGTGAATGATTCATATTTTTACTTTGATAGCCAACCGTCAGAAACGCCTCCAGATGTAACTGAATACTTGACGGCAAAATGTCCTTCAGGGCAATTAATAAATAATGTTGTTCCCTTGCAGTCTTACTCCTACTCCACCTGCACATATCATTGCCTTAACATTGTAAAATATATTTGTGACCACCCAAATATTACTGCAGTAGACCTATCAATTAGATATCCCAGTGATATCACTGCAGACAACGAATTATTCGTCTTCTTCAACACCGTTTTCCTACTCACAACATTTCGCAACAACATTAAGCTGATTGACTACCGTTATCGGGATACTTTTCCGGATTTTCTGGCTTTGTCGTCCTGTCACGAGCCAACTGTTTCCAGGACGGCGAAAAAGGTCCGGGAAACAAAGGTAAAACGACTCCATAACTGAAAATGGTGGTATACCATGCATATCCTAGGTGTGGTATTCTTGATGTCGCCAGTATAGCTCTGGCTCTAGTTCAGAAGCACCCACCAAAGGTCTTTCCTGTGAAAGTCGCATATCTACAGGCTACGATTGATGACTCTTTTTCATTTTATTCTGGCTATCATTAATATATTTTATTCAGTTTAGGAAGGAACTCGAGGAATCAAAGGGGTACAAACTATCTCAATACACCCGTTGATTCCACATATCCTCCTTAAGCTAAAAAGAATTGTCTAGTGGTAGCCAAAATAAAAGAAAGAAACTCGTCAAGGTGTACCGAAAGGGTTAACGTTACCTGGTGCGATGTCTTGAGGGTTATTATGATTATTTTGTTTAATTATTATTGAGGATTTGGATTATGCCATTTGTGTGTGTGTGTGTGTGTGTGTTTGTGTGTGCCTGCGAACAACAGTCTAGTATATGTATGATTCTCCTTTTATTACAATGTACAACAATGTATATATTTAAACACTGAGCTTAATAGTGTAAGGAAAAGACAAGATAATTATAATTGGTGAAGGTGAATTATATGTATGTGTATGTATATACAGTAAATAGCTATATCCACACACACATAAATATGTACCGGTATATATATATATATATATATATATATATATATATATATATTGTTACGATCCAGGTTCTCAAAGACACAGGGCTCTTCAACATTGGACTAGATAATGGCAAAAAGCAACAACAGTAACACTCGATCCAACCCCTGCCTTAAACACTGGAAAACAAAACACCATTACCGCCCTGAGTCGTGCCTGGACAACGAGGTATCCTATGACTCGGTAACTGGTGCACACACACTAGGCTGACGCTCAATGAAACAGCCTATTCTCAAACAGTAAAAGTTTACTCGATTATGTTACACAAAGAAAAGATAGTTAACATGATTAATTAACGTTACGGTAGATACTCAAATAACTGGCACTCCTGTATTAAAGAAAGTGCAATGCTAGTCCTGCAACATCAACTGGAAACTTCTGAAATAAGTCTGATGCTGGGAAGATGTTCGTAAAGAATCTTGAACAATTATAATGCAGAATACGGGTCACAATAAATGCTAGGACATATAGTAATAATAGGCAGGCGAATAATAAAGACTGCGCAAAGGTAGTAATGCTCGACAACTAAAGAAATGCTTTGTGACACAACGCAACAGCCTACTCGGGTTGTGCAACTCAACAACAACCTCGGCTCAAAAGTGCAGTGAATAATAATGCTGCATACATATAATAATGGGGCTTATCTCTAACCAGTGTCTGCTCAGTTAATAAAGTCTAGCTGGGGTATCAAGGCAGGGCAACAATGGGCGAGCATGCGGCTTATCCTAACGTTGTCCAAGGGTGGTATAATGAAGATTACGTTATATGACGGGGATGCTCTCTTGATAAATCTAGGTCTCTAGTACCTAGCTCTATCCTGGCGATCCCTCAGAAGTCAACACAAAGAGGCAGCACTATGTTGTGAGGGATAGGCTATGGCCCTCTCACACCACAGCGCTGTGCTCGCAAAGTAAACCCAACCCGAAGACAACTTAGGCTCCCACAGTACCTGTCGATGTCGTGCAGAGCTTAGCTAACACTGCACACATCGGAGACAACGACACAGTAACCTTACCCCTAGTCTAGCTTTAGATAACCAAGAAGAATCACTCAACACCTTGCAAGGGAGACATATACCGGTCTACAACCTTCCCGAGAGAGGACACATACGGAAAAGTCCGTCTCTCTAAACCTCAATAAAGCATAATACCTCCTTAACCTAATACATGGAAATATCTGAGAGCTTCGCGTACAATACGACTGGTCGACGGTGAACGTCTATGCTGAAACCAGAAGGGATGTTGAGTTTAATAAAGATTAGAGAATGAGAAAGGAGAAGTCGAGAGAGAGAAATAGTATGCAAAGTAGCGAGTATGGGGGACAGAATTGCAAAGGATGTAGGCGATACGCGTGTCAGGCAAGCTCTGAGCTGGTAAAGAACACGAGGCAGCGACGGGAAGGGACTAGTTGACCACCCGGCCGCCAATGCCGTCAGCGCCCAAGCTAGCTGTGTCATAGCTCACCACGCTGCTGGGTGTACTTCACACACTCTCGCTCGCCTCCCACACAAGCAACATTTATATTATAGCAAATATAAAATATAAGGCGCGGCCACAGACCAAAACAAAGACCACTTCTAGACTGTCTGTGGCAACACGACACTAATGAAATAAAGCAGATTATTCTAGGACAACTGTAGCCTATCCCCCCATCCTGGCGAGCGATAGCGAGCTGCAATGCCCCACGCAACCATTCTGCTAACGCCGGGAGGCGTCACAATATATATATATATATATATAGAGAGAGAGAGAGAGAGAGAGAGTATAAAAGCTATGAGATAGGAGCTGCAGGTGAGAGGAAGATAAATAAAAACAAAGAAGTAGCCTGAGGTTACCTGTGTACTATCACGAGGCGAAGGGGGGGAGGGGGGTCTCTCTCTCTCTCTCAATTAACATAATCCCCATGTTCTTTGTACTTTCCCCATTCCTCTCTCTCTCTCTCTCTCTCTCTCTCATGTTTAACAAACCTCTTAGACTTCTTCCACGATATCCTCAACCTCTACGATGAGAGTAAAGCTGTTGATATTATATACCTTGATTTTCAAAAGGCCTTTGACAAAGTTCCCCACAAACGTTTACTGCTAAAACTAAAAGCGCATGGAATACAAGACGGTGTGTTGAAATGGATAGAAAATTGGCTCAGCGACAGAAAGCAAAGAGTAGTCATAAACGGTAAGGCATCTAAATGGACCAATGTAAGTAGCGGGGTACCCCAGGGATCGGTACTAGGACCAATTCTCTTTCTAATTTACATCAACGACATAGATGAGGGTCTCACCTGTACAATCTCAAAATTTGCTGACGATACAAAAATTGCAAATAGCGTACTCTCAAAAGAACAAGTTGACGATATGCAACACAATCTAGATAAATTGTCATGTTGGGCCCAAATTTGGCAAATGAGTTTCAATGCGGATAAATGTAAAGTACTACATATCGGATACCTAAATGAGAAAGCAAACTATTCGATGAATGGCACTCAGCTTAAGAATGTAAACAAAGAAACCGATCTGGGAGTAACAATATCGAGTAACCTAAAACCGAGTCAACAATGTTCAGAAGTTGTTAAGAAGGCAAACAAAATAATTGGCTTTATAGGCAGGTCATTTGAGCATAAATCCAAAGAAGTTATCCCAACCCTTTACAATTCCTTAGTCCACCCTCTTCTGGAATACTGCGTTCAATCCTGGTGCCCTTATTACCAAAAAGATATAAACAAGCTAGAACGAGTTCAACGTAGAGTTACCAAAATGATACCTAGCCTAAAGAACAAACCATACGAAGAGCGTCTTAGAGAATTAAATATATTTCCTTTAACCCAGCGCAGATTAAGAGGTGACTTAATTAAAGTGTTCAAAATCATAAAAGGCATCGACAATATGAACTGTAGTAAGTACTTCACTATCGACCAATCTAATTACACGCGGGGAAACGGTTGCAAAATTATTGGTAAATCTTTTAACTCACACGAATCTAAGAATTTCTTCTTCAATCGAGTTGTCAACTTGTGGAATGGGCTGCCCCGAGACGTTATAGACTGCAGCACCGTTGATTCATTTAAACTCCGCTTTAACTTCCTAATCCTGCCACGGACATTAGTTCTAGGGCAGTAGTTCCCTTTCCAATGTTCCCTTACCCACTCTAAACCACTGTTTGGACACTTGATCCTCAGTGTTTTGGAGGACAAGCAGCCTAGAAGGGTCACTAGACCTGTTGTTGCTTGATTTCCTTTGTACTTCCTTCCTTTGTACTCTCTCTCTCTCTCTGCAAATTAACATAATCTGCCATGTTCTCAGTACTCTTCCCTTCCTATTAATTCCTGTATACGCTTTTTTTCTCACCGGCTTCCCTAATTAGCCTTTTAATTAAGCTAATCACTCATTAACCCCCCAGGAATCATCATTATCCGGTAATCTCTCCGTTACCCTGTTGTCTTATCATCGAGGAACTAAAACTCGTTGAGGAACATTTTACGATCCATTTTCTAACCCCTTGAAAATTATGCCGCATTTTGACAGTATATTTTGGCTATCACTAGATGATATTCTACAGCTTAGGAAGGATCTGTGGGAATTAATAGGGTGAAGGCTATTATTTATTTACCCTCCGACTTCCATATAGGCTACCCTTCTTAATCTGAAAAAATCGTCTAATAATAGCCAAGAAACAGAAAAGAACTGCGTCATCGTACCCTAATAATTATTGTTGGACTCTTCATAATGTGCCTGATCCGGTTGGAAACCTGATTTTGGCATTTTTAACGAAAGATATTTATACAGGGTGTTCAGAAAACATGTGTACAAAATTAAATGGGTGATAGGCAACACCCCTTCTCCCCTCTCAACACTCTTCTCTGAGCTAGTGCCGATACAAATGGCCAGTCCTGTATAGAATCGTGAGGTTCAGAGTCGTAAAGATTCCAGGACGAGCTCCATAGAAACTGAAACTGAAACTGAAACTGGGAACACAGAATTAAACATTTTGTACTCCATGGAGGTATGTCCATAAATGCTTCCTTGCGGTACTACAAGGTAGACAGTTTCAACGTAATGTCCCTAAATTTGTACCCTAACTTCTCTGTGAGTAATCCGTTTACATACAAACATGGTAATTTATTGTACACAACAGTATGACATAAGACATCTTCGTTCAGTAAACAGTTCTGACTGATGATTAATGATTGTTAATCTTCTCTTCAATTTAATGTTCTTTTGTTTTTGCAGTGTACTGACATTAATAAAGTAATGTTCATACTGTTGTGTACATTAAATTACCATGTTTGTATGTAAACGGATTACTCACAGAGAAGTTAGAGTACAAATTTAGGGAAATTACGTTGAAACTGTCTACCCTGTAGCACCGCAAGGAAGCATTTAAGGACATACCTCCATGGAGTACAAACTGTTTAATTCTGTGTTCCCTATCACCCATTTCATTTTGTACAAATGTTTTCTGAACACCCTGTATAGTCTATATATCTTGATTAGAACTGGGTTATTTGTTCTGGTGCAGCGAGCTGTGGTTGGATACTAAAGCGAACATTGGCAGCACGCACCACATAGTAAACCTTGAGATCATTGATAACCTGGAACAGAGGATGCGGCTCCATGACATATTTACACAGCAGTTCCGCCAGAATCACCATGTTGTCCTCGGCGTTCTTCTTAAACTTGTGTATAGCCCATAGTATCTTCTCCTTCATGAGCGTGTAGTTATAGGTACTCTTGTTCACCCGGGTCAGCGGCAGGCGTTTCAAGTACTCCGTGTGACAAGATGAGCACTTCTTGGTAGCGGGATCGACTGTTTGGAAGCACACGACGCACTTCATTTGGAATTCATAGCTCTTCGGGTCACTAACTACCTGGGACCACATCGGCCAGTCCCTCTTGCAGGCCTGGCAGTAGCAGTGGAAGTAGTAGCGCCTCCGGACCTCCCGCCTCCGGTCCTGCAGGTTGAACAGTTGGTACGGGAAGCAGTGCGGAAGGGTCAGGGGCTCTCCGGCGGGGACATAGCGAACAGTCCGGACCGCCATAAACCTGTCAACAGATTGTATTTTATGAATTCATTCATTATCAAGAATTGAATTTAATCGATAGAGTTTAGGCACAAAATCCAAGCACTGGGACCTGAAAAGATCATTCAGCGCTTCATTATCAAGATGTATTTGTCAATACTATCTCAATTAACCATCTCACTTTGGCGATGGGCTGGTCTATCAGAGTGAGACCTGAGCGATCTCTGCCATACCCATAGCTTACTCTGACTGTTCCTTTTACTTATATGTTTTCTAAATCTCAAGTGACGGCGTCTCTTCCGTGGATTGACCTCCCAATCTACCAAGATTGGAAGCTAAAGCGTCACATTATTCCTTTGCCCCTCAACTTTCTCTTCATAATTGCTGAGGGGCACAGGGCCCTGGGTGGGGCTTTGGTTTCCCGGGCGTTTACGCACCCTCTCAGCTCCCCGCCATGGAGTGGCTTCGGTCACCCAGGCTTTATTGTGGTCGGCAGGGAGGGTTCTGTGGGGGCGCTCGTTTATGGCCTTGGCCTTACTCGGGGCCTTGGGGCTGTTCGGCCAGGCAGCTTGGGGAACAACAACAACAACAACAACCATCTCACTTCCAAATGCCCTTTCTAATCTGAATAATATCGTTTAATAATATTCAGATATTTTTTTTAAAAAGAGTCATAATCCTCAAAAAGGTAAATACTATGAAATTTAGATAGAATGTAAATAGAATGAACTGTTAAAACGCGTCATAATCCTCAAGGGGGCCGTTTGAGGATCATGACGCATTTTGATAATATTCTGGCTAGCATTAGACGATTGTATACCCTCGGATGAACTTGTGGGCACTAAAGAGTTAATTGAGATAGTATTTACCCCTTAAATTCCTAGATATCCTTCCCAAATGGCATAAAATCGTCAACTGATAATCAAAAATAAAATGGACAAATGCGTGAAGGGGGTATTACCGACCTGCCGTGTGAGGTGTGGGTGCAGGAGGCGGCGCAGGAGAGGTTGAAGAGACTCAGGGTAGGGAAAACTCCGGCACCATAGTCTTCAAAGGTCATACTCCTGTTCTTCTCACCGATATAGTGCTGAAATAGGATCCTGGGTTAGCTATAAGGTCAGGGAGGGAGTAGTGGGTTTGGCACCGTAATCTCAAAGGTCATACTGCTGTTCTTCTCACCAATATAGTGCTGAAATAGGGTCCTGGGTTAGCTATAAGGTCAGGGAGGGAGTAGTGGGTTTAAGGGAACACTGTAGATTTCAAAGGTCATGTGGCTACTCTTCTCACCGATATAGTGCATATTGCCCTTTTGAGACCATTTAAATATACTCTCTTACAGGGAATGGGTCCGCTTGGGGGCCATCTGTGTATGGCCACCCTCATTAACCCCTAAAGAGCGGCGCCCGTCTATAGTCGGACAAGAGAACCAAGGACTATGTGGCGGGGCCTGGCTATAGTCGCATGCAATTTTGAGCACATTATCGGCTCTGAGAGAGAGACGAGCGGTGGGAGGAGCTTAGGTCGGCTCTGACCGTTCGGCACGGGTCCCTCGCGGCAACTGACGTCCCCTCCACACACATCCACATTCACTAACTCGCTACACAGGGAATTATGTAAGGAAATTACCGTATTTTAGCGATTTTGCCCTTCGGTTGCACGATCGTTGCAAGAGAACGCGTGGTCGTAGAAGATGGTTCTGGTGTCATTGGAAAGCCCAATTATCGCCCTTTCAGGGATACATAATTGTATTACGCTCTGGCTCTTGTTTATGCATGAAAAAGAGCATGGAAATAAGCTCGTTTAGGGTAAAACCCCCGCTTGGCAGGTAGTAGAAGTTACCGCCTAGGCCACTCGTTGAGTGTTAAGGGGAGTAAGGCGTCCGGCAATAGATAGATAGATATATATATATGTATGTACCTTTGCTATCTCAATAAATTATCAAATCAAATAAAGATGCCAGCAACTCTAAACGAAGGAGACCGAAAATTATATAACATTAAAATATAGAAGGCAATTAATGTCTCGATAACAGTGTACCTGACCTTCCTTGCCTTGACCTCGTTGATGGAGTGTGTGTTGCAGGTCAGACCCAGGAGGTGGTGAAGAACGCTAGAACCTGCCCAGGGGATAAGTGCACATTAAAATGCTGACGCTCATTTGATTTTGTTAAGTTATTTGCTTTATTTATATTATATTATATTTCTATATTTTGTTTATATTCTATTCTATTTTATGTATCTATTTATATATATATTTATTCCATTTTATTTTATTTTATTGGGGGGGGGGGGCTAAGTCGTACTAAGAAAGTTCTAGTACTCTACAGTATGAGCCTCTTTTCCAGTCAGTTATTTAGGGGCTAAGTCATGCAACTTAACCCCCTGGACCCCAAGCAATTTAATAAAAAAGTACATTCCAGGCTCAGCCATTTGTAATTTTTGTTTTTGTTTTGTTTTCCCTAAACATATGGGATAGGTTAGTAATGAAGGAAAAACAACATAAAACCGTTCACCTAGGTCAGTTGGGGGTCCTGGGGGGCGGGGGAGTCACAATTAACATGGAGTGATGGATAGGCAAAATACTGAAAAATCACTCCCGCGCGCGCTCCCACACGCACGCGGCTGGACTTGGGGGGGTTGCCCACCATCGGTATTGTTCCGTGGGAACCTAAAGCAGTTCCCATACAAATCTAAACCCTTTAAGTGCCATAGGACAAGAGTAGTTAAGGCGGATGCAAACGTTGCGTGCCTGGTACTGTGGGTTACATACATAGGCGACGCATAACGTGCATCCCTGGGGTCGAAAGGGTTAACAATGCTAACACAAGACTGCGCCAATAACAAAATTTACTGGATAGGATTATTGTTGATCCAAACTGTCTGGCCACCCAGCAAAACAGAGAATTCTACTGTATACCTGCCATGACAACAAAGCCACTCCAACAGCTTCCTCTCTCTCCAACACCCCTTCTCACCTCTCTACACTCTTCAGAAAATAGGAAAAGTAGAAAGTTGCTACGAGGTGCTGTTGTGAAGGCTTATCCCTCAATACCTTCACCTGACCTGATGGCTACATAATGAGACAAGCTGTTACCTTCACTCTAGAATGAAAAAGCCACATTATTTTAGATCACAGGTTCCCATTGATATCTGTGTGGGACGGAACAACCACAGAGAAACAGGAAAAGGCTCTTCTACCTATAACAATAATATCCTCGGTGGTCGGAATGAAGGGTTTGCCATAAGTGTCCACGAAGAACCTGCCACTCTGCATCAATAGCTTGGTACACAGGCAGGCTTGCAGGGTCCTCTCGATCAACTCCGTGTTCGTCCGCTGGTCTAGGTTCGTTACCAGGTTATAAACAGACCTGTAAGTAAAAGTGAAATCAGTAAATACATTGATTTTAGATAATTGATCACTTAACCTGTACAGCGTCAGCAGAAATAAAACTATAATAAAATAGTGAGGGAGTGAATTTTCCTAGCAACTTTGTCCTTGATTACTGAAGAAGAATAACAAAATGGGTACAGCTGTAGAGAGATGAAGCAGCTAAATATGTTCTAGATGTGTGGCTGAATTTAACCCTCTCCGACATATGACGCGACTTTGAGCCTATTAGGGATACTTTAAAACCTTTGTTACCATCAGGGGTATTTATAAACCTTCAGTTTAGTTACTTCAACCTCTGCAGTTGTCTTTGAGTTAGCTGTGAGCAGAAAACTAATTTTGGAGAGGTAATTATAAGAGTGAGAGAACTCTATTTCTTATTGCTAATCTGGCAACCTCTGCATCATACGAGTCTGAAGGGGTTAATGCTCTTGAGGATATATTATAGTTTAACCCTTGTCTGGAGGGGGTGGACTTAAGTCGGTCTAGAGAACCATGGACTATGTGGCGGGGACCGACTTCAGGCGGTGTGCAATTCTGAACAATATTTGGCTCCGAGAGAGAGACGAGCGGTGGGAGGAGCGTAGGTCGACTCTGACCGTTCGGCACGGCTCTCGCGCCAGCACTGGGCCCAGCTCAACACACACCCACACTCACTGCCTCGCTACACAGGGAATTATGTAAGAAAATTACCGTATTTTAGGGATTTTTCCTTCGTCTTGCACGATCGTTGCAAGAGAATGCGTGGTCATAGAAGGATGCATTTAAGTAGTTATTAGAAGTGAGTAAAGCCATCCATTAACGATTATACTATAAAATAAGCTTTGGCGGTGGCTAAAGTAAGCCAGATCTATCCATCATGTGTGTCAGCTTCATCTGTCTACAACCATAGCTCTCCCAATGCTATACCGACCGATAATGTGAGCCGTCGTAGATGTCGCCGTCGTTGAACCCGCACAACATTGGATCCCGCTTCGCTGCTTCCTTAGCATAGTACGGATACATAGTCTTGAGGTAGCTGTAGCCCAACTTGCCCACCAACCTGTAGGCCAGCACCAGGTAGTTGTTTCTGGTCCCCGCAACCCACAGTGAGGGCAGCACCGGACACTCCACCCGGTGATACCCTCTCATGCCCTGCTTTTGGCATGGTCGGCTACAGAATATAACCTGAAAATAGTATATAAATCATCATATTATAACGAAAACAATGCAGCCTTTATATTATCCCTCACAGTACCGGCGACGTCTTATATATTTCAGCTACATTTAGACAATTTTATGAAACTTAGGAAGCATATGTGGTAGCTAAAAGGATTAATTGAGATAGTCTGTAATCTTTTAACAGGTAGACATCCTTCCTAAGCTGAAGGAATTCGTCTAATAGTTGCCATAATATATTAAAAAAAGGGTCACCAGTACTGAATAGGTTAATGGTAATATCCTCTGGTACACAGAGGGTATTACCATAAATGTACCCTCCAGTACCAGGCAATGAGGCCAAAATGGCTTCAGAGTCGAGAGAGAATACCCTTCCACCTCAAAAGTTGGAGGAATACTGAGCTAGCTAGGCTGTGAGACCTTGAAAAAAGCTGAGAAGTGTTGCCAAGGTCTCAAAACAGTGCGTACGAGCCATGGTACCTGGTACCGCTCGATACGGACAGTTACAACTACCACATAGTACTGACGGCGATCTTCCGTCACTGCTACTGACGAGTGACTTTATTACTAACGGCGATTCGCCGACGTCGTCGCTGGTACAGTAAGGGTTAAAGAACAAAAATCTAGAATAAAGTACTATTTACAAAAGATTCCAAAGTTGGACTGACCCCTTGCCTCCGGCTCCCACTTCTCCATCTCAAGATAAGTAAATCATTTAAAGCGATCACTGGTACAATTTTTTTTGAACAACAATGAAACTCTGGTATAATTTTTTGAGACATTGCCTTCAAATACTTCAATCAAGGGTAAGATCCTGTGTAGCAGGGAGAGCTGTTTTTCAGATGCCTATTTACTAAGAAACATTGAACAATATCTTTAACCTAACCTAACCAAAACCTAACCTAACCTAATCTAATATATTTATGGACTATTTATGAATGTAAAATATATAAATATATTGTAACATAAAATTATTGAGATATAAGTACAGGTCTCCCCGCTACACAGGATTATGCCTTTTATTTAAATGTAATATGGACGCAAATATTATCAAGCAACAAAATTCAGTGCTCTACCCTGCTGCAGTTACTCAGTTACTTGTTCGTCAAGGGGAATCCACGCAATGCGAGCTAAGCTCATTGTTATCGCGCCTCCTTAACTGGGAATGTATTGCGTGAAATGCATGTTAAGTGTTTTATGTATTGTTGGAATGGCTGTGGATGTGTGTGTAGTCTGTATTTTCAGCCAATTGGCGACATCGGAAACGAAGGCTTAGGGTGGATCTGTATGGTACCATTCTCACTATAGACGGTACCGTCTCGCCCGAAGGCTTAGGTAGCCATCAGCTTAGATGAACGGTAATTCTGCATAACTACTACTCCTGCTATTTTATGTTTAATTTATTTTATTTGTGTATGTTAATGCTTTGTAAGTGTGTATTTTCTATTTAGAAAGTGAGGAAAGCCCAATTTATTAGCATTTGTATTATTAATTGTAATTCCGATACCTCAACAATCTAGGGGAGAGTTTGGGAATGCGGGGTTTTAGGTGGGGTAAAAATAGGGGTATTATGGGAATAACTCTAAAAATGTAATAAATACAATTGAAAAAACCCCAAAATGTTGAAATCCGAGCCAAGTTTTGGCAAAATTATTATTAAAATAGGGATTCGCACCAAGCCTAAAAAGACTATGTGGCACCAAAAGAAACTTTGTGGAAAGAAAAAAAACATCGGAGGTGTTGTGGGGCTGGGCGCAATACGGAGTAGAGGAGAAGAAGACTAGGAAACACTAATTAACACCTTACGAGCGGCCTATGCGGTTTATTTATGTGTACCGCCCAGCGGGGTGTTTTTAGCCAAAATAGGGCTGTTTACGTGATCATTTTCATGCCTAAATAAGACCCAGAACGTAAAACAAGTATCTATCCCTGAAAGGGCATAAACAGAGCTTTCGAATGACACCATAACGATCCTTGTATGATGGATAGTTTTCTTGCAATAACCGTGCAACGCGAGTGCAAAAAGCATGTAATTCGGTACTTTCGGTACATAATTGAGTATGTAGCGAGTGAGAGAGGGAGGAGGGAGCTGAGATTTGTGTCAGTAGGTTCGCCGCGGTGGTCTGGAGCAGTCATACGCTCGCTAGTCTCCTGCCACCACTTGTCTCTCTCTCTCAGCCACATTACGTGCTGAAATTGCCACTCGAGTTATGTCGAGCGCCGCCACATAGTCCAGCTTTATTTAACTCGACTTAAGTGGTGAGCCGCTTTTTAAGGGTTAAAGAAGCTGAAGGAGACGGGTATGGAGGAGAAACCGCATAAGATGTGGGAGGGAGAAAGTGGGGGACTCTCCAAGCATATCGGCTAAGACAAGGGGGCGATTAAGGGAGGATATGAAGGGGAATGCCTGCCGTCGGGCATTGGAGAAACGCGGACAGTCGATCAGGAGATGCTGGACAGACACTGGAATATGGCAGCAAGGACAGAGCGTGGGGACATCACAGGACATCAAATGACCATGCGTGAGCCTGGTGTGGCCGAGCCGAAGACGGGCTAGAGCGGTCTCCCATCGACGATTGCGATGAGAGGAAGACTTCCAAGGTAGACGGAAGGTTTGACAGAACGCAGTTTGACATCAGACACCCTCATGGAGGCCCATTCGTCCTGCCAGCGCTGACGTAGTAATTGAGCAACACGCGGGAAGTAATCAGATGCAGGAATACGTCGTGGCACGAGTCGGTGAGAGGTAATAGCAGAGCGGGCGAAAAAATCAACCCGCTCATTGCCAGGCACTCCAACATGACTCGGGACCCAACAGAAAGACAGGGACTTCAATTTAGTAGCGATGCGGAACAACCATTCTTGAATCTCTAGCACTAAGGGGTTAACAGCGGGAAGAGACTGAATGCTCTGAAGAGCACTAAGGGAGTCACTAAAAATTACAAAGCTATGCAGGTGTGAACAAAAAATAGTACGTAGGGCAAATAAAATAGCAAATAACTCAGCCGTAAAGACACTAGCACATGATTGGATGTGACGTTGGAAGGTCCGGTCCGGGAACACAACCGCAAACCCTGTACCAGCGGAGGTCTTGGAACCGTCAGTGTACACTGGAACGGCTGAAGAGTGGCGTAGCATATGTTCCGCAAACTGAGCATAAAGCAACTGTGGGGTTGAAGAGGCCTTAGAGGGGGGGAGGGCAGCTGAAAAACGGTAGGGCGAGGGAGTAGCCATGGGGGGAACTCTGACTGTCGGAGTGGGAATGGGATGGGAAAAGAGAAGGAGGCTAGTAAAGCAGAGACCCGACCGGGGAACGAAGTAGCAGACACTGATGGGGCTAAGCCGGAAGCCGTGGGAGGAAAACCAGCCGAACTGTGTTGCAGAAGGCGAAGATGACATCGAAGGGTCAGTTTATCCCGCCTGGATGATAGCGGTGGGACACCTGATTCAGCATAAAGGCTAATAACCGGAGTAGAGCGAAAAGCCCTTAGCGACAAGCGCAGACCGTGATGGTGAAGGGAGTCTAGGCGCTTAAGGTTTGTACGCGCAGCGGAGGCATATACCTGGCAGCCATAATCGATCTTGGAGAGAATAAGCGTTGTATGGAGGCGCAGAAGAGTCGTCCGGTCCGCACCCCAAGACAAGTGGCTAAGGGATTGTAAGAGTTGAAGCCGTCGGGTGGTGGAGGTCAGTAACGAAGTAATGTGCGGGTACCATGTCAACCGAGTATCGAAAATGAGACCTAAGAATGGAGCTGAGGACCTGTAAGGCAGAGGGCGGTTATACAACGTAAGAACAGGATGCGGGACTGTATGGCGTTTTGTGAAGATGACGGCACAAGATTTCGAGGGCGAAAACCGAAAACCATGGGCCGTAGCCCACTGCGCAGCTGCATCAATGGCCTTCTGCATGAGATTTTGTAGGGCAGCGATATCCAAACCCACAGCGTAAATAGCGAAGTCGTCCACATACAAAGAAGCACGGACACCAAGAGGGAGAGAAGAAATAATACCATTAATAGCTAGGATAAAAAGGATGGTACTAAGAACACAACCCTGTGGGACACCGTCGTGTTGGGGGTATGTTCGTGAGAATGTATTCTGAAGCTTGACTCGGAAAGTACGATCACGGAGAAAGTTCTTCAAGAATACCGCCATGTTGCCAGACACACCAGAACGTAAAAGGGTATGAAGGATGTTGTATTTCCAGGCAGTATCATACGCTTTTTCAAGATCGAAGAATACAGCTAAAACCGACTTAGTGTCCGAAAAGGCATCGCGGATAGAAGTCGCCAATCTCAATAATGGGTCCAAAGTACTACGGCCCTTGCGAAAGCCATATTGAAAAGGTGACAGGATGCCTCTTGATTCCAGGAGCCACATTAAGCGGGAGTGAACCATGCGTTCTAATAATTTGCCTACACAACTGACCAGGGCAATGGGACGGTAATCTGCTGGTGCATGGCCCGACTTACCCGGCTTAAGGAATGGGAGAAAGATGGCATGTCTCCACTCAGCCGGAAAAAAGCCTGTGGACCACAGACGGTTGTAGATGGATAAGAGAAAGCCAAGCGCAGGTGGAGATAAGTGCTTCAGCATCAAGTAATGGACACCGTCAGGGCCTTCACATGTATCTTTACAGGCTCCCAGGCTAGACTCAAGCTCAGCCCGGGAGAAGGGGGCATTGAAAAACTGATCAGATGATAAGGCGAAGTCAAGTCGCTTAAGTTCAGAACGGCGTTTATGCATCTGGAAGGAGGGCGGGAGATGGAGCCAGTGCTAACATCACTGAAATGTTGTCCCAACATATTGGCCACCAGAGACGGATCGCCCACAATGCCAGTGTTGGTATGGAGGACTGGGGCCGGCGTAGGCGCATGTTTCCCTGCAATCTTCCTGACGCGAGCCCAGACTTGCGGAACAGGTGTATCTGCGTTGATAGTAGAGGCATACGACATCCAGCTAGATTTTTTTGCAGAGCGGATTGTACGACGGAAGACGGCATTAGCCTGTTTGAAAAGAGTATACGCATCCCGCTCATATGGAGAGCCTTTTTTCTGACGGAAACTCTTCCACTTGCTCTTTTATTGCGTAAAGCCGAAGTGCACTGAGCAGTCCACCACGGTACACACTTAGAAGACATACTCCGAATGGTGCGTGGAATACAAGTATAGGCAGCATGGAGCACAAACATCAGGAAACTGGTAAGCATGGCATCAGGGTCCGGGAAAGCAGGGGTCGGATTAGGCGGAACAGCGAGATCAGCGAAAGATGACCAGTCGGCACGATCGAAACACCAACGGGGAGGGCGCGGCACTGGGGAGTAAGACGTAGGGGAGAGGACAATCGGGAAGTGGTCAGTCGCACAGTAATCATTAAAGACCTTCCAAGTAAAATCCAAGGATAGTGTAGGGGAACACAGAGACAAGTCAATACATGAGAAGGTACGGGTGCCGCTATCAAAATGTGTAGAAGAACCAGTGCTTAAAAGAAATAAATAGTGTGTACGAATCAGAGCCTCAAGGGAACGACCTCGTGTATTAACGGTAGAGTCACCCCACAGGGAATGCCTGCAATTAAAATCCCCTAAAAGGAGGAAAGGTGGAGGTAATAGAGAAAGGATCCTGTTTAATTCTGGAACATCGACCGGGATCGAGGGGGAAAGGTATATGGAAACTACTGTAAGCCAGCGTGAAAGGAACACTCTGGCAAGCGTGCATTTAAGAGAGGTACGGATAGTTAACGGAGACACTGGGACATCATGATGTACGAGGAGGCAAGTAGCATACTGGGATTGGGGAGAACTTATATAGGAGTAAAAAGGTAATGGGGAGGGGGCATTAGATAAACGCGATTCTTGTAAACTAATAACAAGTGGGCTAAACCTAGAGATAAGGTAACGAAGATCACCAAGATGTGCTGCAAAACTACGAATGTTCCATTGTAAAATGGACATTAAAAAGACAAAAAAGAATAAAAAGAAGACGCGTACAAGAGGGAAGAAAAGACGTACACTATATACAACATATTTACAAAATACAGTTAACACCGTGGGTGGAAAATATAGCCAAGAGAGGCTAACGATGGGAAATAATAGCAGGAATTGGAGAAGACGTTGAAGGGGAAGACTGGAAACCGAGGGGCATAGGGAGGTCTAACAGAGAAAGAGGAGAGGAAGGAGGAGGGCCGGAAGAGGTAGGAAGGACGGACCGCGGGTGGGAAGAGAAGGAGGGGGTAAGGGCAGGAGAAGGAAGAGGGGGAGGGCCAGGAGGAGGAAGAGGAGGAGGGCCCGGAGGAAGGCCAGAAGGGGGAGTGGAGGAAGAGGACGGGGCAGGGGAAGGCGGGAGAGGGGTAGGGGGGAGAGAAGAGGGGGTAGGATGAACTTCAGCATGAACAGTTGAAGGTGGTGGGTGGGAAGAACGGATAAATTCATCAATCTTAGGTAGGGTTTCGTAGGAGAAATCTAGGGATGCAGTGACGGGAGGAGGAGGAGACTGGACGGAGAGAGGAGAAAGGGAAACAGAAGGAGAAGGAGGCGACTTCTTCTTCTTCTCGCAGGGACTTGAGCTCCGCACATCACGGAGACCACCCTTACGTTTAAAAGAGGAAGCGGGCGAGGAAGAACGGAGCACAGGAGCCCGTTTGGTAGAGGAGAAGGGAAGTTTAGAGCGAGTAGGAGATTTGGGGCGACTAGAAGAGGAAGATGACGGAGAACGGGGGGGAGGCTTGGAACGGTGAGAGCGTTTGAGGGAGACTAGAAGAGGAGGAACAAGGAAGAGAGCAAGATGAAGGGGCAGAAGTAGGAGAAGGACTGAGAACAGAGAAAGTGTTAGACAAAGGGACAGAAAAGGAAGAGACGGAAGGACGAACGGAGGAGACAGAAGAGGAGGAAGGAGAAAATCCGGGAGAAGCACCGGTAGAAGGAAGGGAGACAGATGACGAAACTGGTGCGACCGGGGCGACGGAGGGAGCGGAGGCGGTGGAAGGAACCGAGGAACCAGAAAAAGGGGGGGGCGTGGTAGAGGGAGGCGAAGAAGAGGAGGGAGGAGACAGAGTCTTGGAAAATGACTGAGGGGTGAAGCCCAAGCGACGAGCCTCTTGGCGGGCTGCGGTGAGCGTAAGGCTGTGTCTCGCTTTGAGGACAGCAACCTCAGACTCGAACAGATGAACGGGGAAAATCTTAGAGTCGGCCGAATGAGACCCGCGGCAATTAAGGCAGAACTGGGACGTTGACTGACATTCGCCAACGGCATGTCTGGACTGCGCACAGCGTGGGCAGAGTGGGCTCTCAGCGGCTGTACGGCAGAACTTCGCCGGGTGGCCGAAACGCCAGCAGCTGCGACACTGGAGTGGACGGGGAAGAGACGCAGTCACGGGGAGGCGCGTACCACCGACAATAACATGGGCAGGAAGGGAAAGTCGAGGTCGGCGCAATCCGCGAATGGACGACCCCCGAGACGGATGGAAGCGGGGATCAGGACAGTCCCTGTACAGGAGTTGAGTCGTTGATCTTTTTGAGCCGGGATGGGGGTGCCAGAACAATCGACGAAAGAGGACATAGCAGTAGCCTGAAGTTCGTTTTGGACGGTAACAAGACGGGAGGCATCATGGCGGGAGTGGAAGGTGACGTCCTTTCCCACCTGTTGAAGGAGACGCAGGTGGAAGAGGAGGTCATCACCGGCTAGAGGCGCAGAAGCAGGGATGGAGAAAAACTTAGTAAAGGAAGGAGGTGCAAAGAGAGAGGACATAGGGAGGACCGAGGAGTGAGGACGAGAAGAGGACGAAACTGGAGAAGAAGAGGAAAGAGAACGAGGGAGGGAGGGCAGAAAAGGGTCGAGGGTGACATGACTAGAGGGAGAAGAGGAAGACGCAGAAATAACTACAGGAGAGGAGATGAAATCCTGGGTAGTGGAGGGTGGAGAAAGACGTGACGAAGACGGAAGGGTAGTAGAAGGATCCGGAACGGTAATGGATGAGAGGGACGAGCGACGACCGAGGGATATTTCAGCGGGCCGGTCGAGAGCACCCAAAACCATCCCCGACTCACCGTGCTCCCGCGGTGAACCGGACTGACAGCCAGACCAACAGACCCCAAGTGGCAGGCTGCATGCCACAAGGGGCTCACTCACCGGAACCACTAAAGCAGAAGCCATAAACGGGGAAGAACAGGGAAAAAAGCATAAGTCGTCACCATAGCAAGAGAAAAGGGGGTAAAGCATGGAAGAAGATACTGCGGTTACCAGGTGCCCCTGGCAACGAAAGGGAGAAAGACCTCCGCAGGGCCACGAAACCCAGAATGCGGCCAATTGAGATGGGACAGGTCTCGGCTTTGAGCTAGGGACCTTGTACAACCCGGGCATTTGTCCTGCAGCTTTGTCCCACGGAGAACGGGGCCGGCGTAGTCACCTGACACACTCACTGGGAAGAGAGAAGAGTCAGAAACCCCAAAGCAACCCTATAGTGCCTATCCTCCAGCAACGAGCCTTGCGAGCCCTGGCCGGCAGCACCTGTCGCCAGGTGGACTCTGCCAACTCAGCAGTGATCAGAGACACCAAGGCGAAGCCCTAAGGAAACTAGAACCTCCGAAGCAGTTAAAGAGAAAGGAAGGAAGCAAACAGGGAAGTCAACCGGAAGGGAAGGGAGGGACGGGACCACAAAAGTTCAAGGGTGGGAGACCGGCCTCTGATGGCAGCCCCAGGAGAAAGCGGAAGAGGGAAAAACGAAAACTAGAGAGGAGGAGAAAGAAAAGGACATGACAAAATTGGTTGGAGGTGATAGGGAGAGCGGTCAAGAACCTTGGCCGCTCCACCTACAAGCCCGGAGCGCCCCCAAACGGCGGCAACGAGTCATGTGGCAAGGGGGAGTTTTGGCAACAGTTGGCTCGGATTTGGCCAATTTTCAGAGTCCAAAAAGGGCAAAATTGGAAAACAAAATTGGCTCGGATTTCACCCTTTTTTTTCAGCTGAAGAAAACCCCAAAGTGTTGACCAAACTTGGCTGGTGTTTGTAAAATTTTCAGAGTCCAAAATCACAGTAACTTATTTTTTCTTGTTTTTCACTGTTGAAAAACTCAGTAAGGATGTGGTTAACATTAGCCTAACCTAACCTAGTATTATGGGTAGGGGCTGCCGCCCCCACACCCCCGCTAAATCCATGAAATCCGAGCCAAGTTTTGTCATTAATCTAACCAAATAACCTAACCTAGTATTATGGGGTTAACATTAGCCTAACCTAACCTAACCTAACCTAACCTAGTATTATGGGTGGGGGCTGCCGCCCCCACACCCCTGCTAAATCCATGATATCCGAGCCAAGTTTTGTCATTAACCTAACCAAATAACCTAACCTAACCTAACCTAGTATTATGGGGTTAACATTAGCCTAGCCTAACCTAACCTAACCTAGTATTATGGGTTTTGCCCTTTTTGGACTCTGAAAATTGGCCAAAACTTGGCTCGGATTTCAACATTTTGATGTTTTTTCAATTGTATTTATTAAATTTTTAGAGTTAGGCTATTCCCACTGTCCACAATACCCCTATTTTTACCCCACCCGAAACCCTGCATTCCCAAACTCTCCCCTAGATTGTTGAGGTATCGGAATTACAATTAATAATACAAATGCTAATAAATAGGGCTTTCCTCACTTTCTAAATAGAAAATACACACTTACAAAGCATTAACATACGTGAGTGTGAGGGGGGGGGGGGGGCCTGAGGATATGTCCCTATATAATGGGCGAAATTGGCCTTTTTGACATGGAAAAGACCCTGTAATGCAAGCCCTAAGGGTCTACTTACGGTTATATATTGAAGAAAAATAGCCATACTCGAGAAATACCGCCAAAAATACCTCTAAATGTGAGGAAAACTAACCTGGCATGAGGCCTTCCAGGAGGTTGTGTTTGAAACTGACGTCATACTTCACAGGCGAATTGCATTGTGGGTACAAGTTAAAATGTATTGTTACAAATCGATATCCCAAAAACTAAATGTAGAAAAATTAGAAAGTAATAAATTCAGACAGTATGTAAAACACTGGAAGAGACAATTGTAAAAGATAATAAGGTATTATTCTATAATTGCACCTATACGAGCTAAACAAATTATTATTCTATTTAACAGGAAGGTACGACGAGGTAAGTGATGTGGTATAGGTGGCAATATGCGGAAATGGATTAGAAGGGCATTCTGCCCCCCTCTTACCCCCTTACGAAAATCTACGGTTATTCACTCCACCCCAACTGGATATCTACCATCTTACCCAAGCAGCGGGGGTGTGGGGGCGGCAGCCCCCACCCATAATACTAGGTTAGGTTAGGTAAGGTTGTTAGGTTAGGCTAATGTCTCTGAAACATTGTAAATCCGTGTCACATCTAGATTGATAGACTTTTGTCAGAGGGGGGCGGAATTCCCTTATAATCCATTTCCGCATATTGCCACCTATACCACATCACTTACCTCGTTGTACCTTCCTGTTAAATACAATACTAATTTGTTTAGCTCGTATAGGTGCAATTATAGAAATTTACCGATAATAATAATAATTTGTTGGGAAAATAAATCACTAGGTGAAGCTCGACTCTCATTGCTGGCTAATAAACATCCGGGAACTTCTGGGAGGAGCCTAGCATGTAAACAAAGTGTTGTGGACTGGACTAGACTGGCTGGACAAAACTAGGACTTAACTCTGAAAATTGTATAGGGGGGTGACAATGAAATTGACAAAATAAGAAAAGTATCCCTTATCCGTGCATCTGTAGGGTCCCTTGAGTAAGGTAAGATCAACAACAAATAATTACCTAAGACAGGAATCCCGTAATCGAGGAGTAGTAGTGGTGCAGTTAACCCATCTAATATATTTATGGACTATTTATGAATGTAAAATATATTAATATATTGTAACATAAAATTATTGAGATATAAGTACAGGTCTCCCCGCTACACAGGATTATGCCTTTTATTTAAATGTAATATGGACGCAAATATTATCAAGCAACAAAATTCAGTGCTCTACCCTGCTGCAGTAATAGCAAGGTAGCGGAGCAGCACACCGCTCCAGACACATACAGCAGTAGTCCGCCTGGGTCGCTGAGTCTATGGTAGCAGCCACATAACATTCCTCCACACCCACTACCTCCCCTGGGAATATAGCCAACAAGTTAGTTAGGAGATCAGATTAGACGTAGTTGAGTCACAAACATTCCTCCACACCCACTACCTCCCCTGGGAATATAGTTAACAAGTTCTTTAGATCAGATGAGATGTAGTTGAGCCACAAACATTCCTCCACACCCACTACCTCCCCTGGGAATAAAGTCAACAGGTTAGTTAGAAGATCAGATAAGACTTAGTTGAGCCACATAAATTCATAATTTTATGGGCGAGATTAATCGTGATCGGTTATCCACTAAAATTTATCATACTCTTTATGAATTTGAGAGATCGATAATTATCGCGAATAGACTCGCAGCGTTATTATACATAATTTATTAGGGAAAGTGAAGCTCTATGGAATCCTTATAATATACTCACATAGATTCCGTTTTGGTAGAATAGTTTTGATAAGTTTTATAACTCGATTTTGTCGATATAAATAGTCCTGCGCGTAAACAAACTCAGTCCCGCAATCTTGAGAGCTCTGCTACGGACGTGTTCATGTTTACAAAAAGTGTTCGAAATGGAGTACACTCGCTACGGTAAAGTGTTATGTTCTACAAAGATGTTACTGTATGTCTAATATACGAACCCACAGTAGCTGGCATGCAACTTGCAAGGGCTAGTGTTGTATCCCACGTACTGGGTCTAGGGTTAGGTTGTTTGGTTAGGTTAATATACTAGGTCTCGGAAACAAGATTCGTAGTTGCGGTAGTATTTACATAAAAACTATAGTTAACTATCAAAACTATTCTTCCACAGTGGAATCTATGCGGTAGTATTTACATCAAAACTATAGTTAACTATCAAAACTATTCTTCCACAGTGGAATCTATGTGAGTATATTATAAGGATTCCATAGAGCTTCACTTTCCCTAATAAATTATGTATAATAACGCTGCGAGTCTTTTCAAAAAAATTGCCGAGATCTCTCTTCTTGCACAAAACATTACTATTCAAATCTATTAGCTGCAAGAATAAAAATGTTGACGTTGTCGATGAAAATGTATCTAACTCTACGGATTCTTTACTCCAAAACAATTACTCCAATGCTAGAAATTTGATACATCCACTATTAAAAGAGCTCATGTGACTTATGCCATAGCTCAATTAAAATTTCAAATAGTCTATAAATCAAAAGGTAAACTGACCTGGGTGTAGATCTCTCGTGGCCACAATATGCCGACCTTGTTGAAGATTGTATAACACATGGACATCAGAACTCAGGGATGTCAGGGCAGGGTTGGGCTCACTTACTCTCGGTGGAGGTGGACACTCGTAGGCAAAAGAACTTGGCGTGTCGGCCATCAAAATCCCATTCTCGATGTCACTCAATGCTCTCTCGCTCACTAACTTGAGTTGCAACAGCTTGTCATAGATATTTTTGGGATAACCTAGCTTGAGAACCAGGTCAAGATCCCGGATGCAGAGGTTGTACTGCTGGAGGTAGTACAGAACACGAGCTCGGCCTTCATATGCCTGAGAGAGCTCCGCATACTCGCCCCAGGTCGAAGATGATTTAGGTCTAGGAAGAATGTTATTGTGATCAAGGAGTTTTGTTTCAGAGTTAGGGGTTTTCTTCTGGACCTTGCTGCTTGGATGGGGAGCCGTCAACACGCTGTAGGTATAGTAACGAAGGGCCATGTCCATGTTATTTTTGGTGAACATTATTTCCCCTTCTCTACGATGCTTGTACGCTTCTTCCTCACTCTTTGTGGGCTCATGGGGATGCACAAGCGGGGATAGTAAGCCAAATTTCTCTTCGTTGGCCAAGATAGTTGAGAATACTGCCTCATTATTCCGCTCAGGACTAATCCTGGACATGATTTCTAATGCTGTTCCAGGATTTTTGGAAATTAAATTACTTATAAACTTTGAAGTCAATTCTGACCAATCAACTTGAGCCCTATTTTCCTCCATGGCTGCCCGTTTGTGCTAGTTAGAAGGTTGAACTTTGTACTGAACTGAAACACAAGACAGGTGTGAAAGATTAATTGGCCACTTCATGGCTCTACGAACTGAAAATGCAACGCTTATTCTAAAGTTAAAAATTAAATAATAAGTTCTGAAGAAAAATATGTTGTTCCACAGCATACGCATATATTATATGAATATATCAGTGTATTCTGAAAGTTTGAGTTGAAAATACTCGGTAATAATGCTGCGAGTGTATTCTTGATAATTACCCAAATCTTCCTCAACCCTGTGAAGGTTAAGTTAATGACAAGACATGACAGTTATCTTAGTTCTCCAGGGTGAGGACACTAAGTTAAATTAGTAGAGGTAGGTTAGGGTAAGTTAAAGCAAATCCTCCATTCACAGCATGATAAACAACAATTAAACACTATAATCCTTGAAACAGGAACACAAAAAGAAGTAAATTCCGTTGCGAAAGGAATCTTCAATTATACCATAAGACTGCGAGTGTTATAGAAATTAAAATCACGGGCACAACTAACTTGATGGGGACATGGTGACTGGCGAAGGAGTGAAATGTAAACAGTTCCTTAGTCATGTAAATATATCATCCACTGTCTCTGATTACAACACCACACAATTAGTTAAAATAGGACTGCAGAGCCTATCAACCCTTCTGGATTTTTTTGCCAGCACACTGTAAGTCAAGAATGGCGTTAGGACTGGAGCCCCTTTTCGAGAACTCTAGTCTCTGGGCACTAATAATATGAAACAATATTATATGTAAACAAAACAGTACTATATTGTATCGTGACTTTGTAGATTTGCTTCATCGGTGCAAGAAAGCGAAACCAACTATCTTATACCCTGTTTCTTTTCAACTGACGGTAAATTGCAAAGTTCCCATCAACATTTCTCAGTTATTATGAAGATTTTGTAGTGACATATGGTGGTAATTATATAAACTTGGTCTTAATATGATGCAGAGATATAGTAGTTTCATATTGTTCCATTAAGTATCGATCAATTAGCTTCTAAGGGATTCAATTTACCGTCAGATGAAATGAAACTGAGTATAGTTTATGCACTCATGATTGATAGTATACGGGGCCTTCAGGGGAGATGGCCACTTGAGGGATTTTTTTCTTGACTCCTTTCTCCCTCATGCTTAGCCCCATTGTTTTTCTAATTTTAAGACGTTTGCCCATTTATTTTGACTATTTTAAGAACTTTCAACCCATTTCTGTCAATTTTAAAACCTTTCGTGCCTTTTAGGTGTCGATTTTATCCTGGCGAGCGATAGCGAGCCTGTAATTTAAGAGGAACCGGCTTTCAGCCGGGACATTTTTCTACCGAAAAATGTTCAAATTTATCTTGAAAGGGGCTCAAGGGGGTGCAATCTTAAGCTTGAAGGATATCTAGGGACCAAACTAAAAACCTCCCCTTAAGCTGCACTGCTCGAAATTGTTATATGAAAATAGATAATCGTGTATTTTAAGGTGCAGTATAATCCAAACATGTATAAACGGAGCTGAAAGGCTATACAGTAGTTGGATAACTTAGGCATGGACTTATTTGCTTCTTGCTGTTGATATAGTCAATGGGACGAGAGGAGAGTTATTAAGGCAACGGGGCGTATTTATTTGCTCATTTATGGTTCTTTGATTATTATCTTTAGTTTCCTCCCTAGACCTCCATCAATCGTATAAAAACACCCACCCAAGACCCTCCTTAAAGATAAATTTGTACATTTTTCGATAGAAAACAAATTCCGGCCGAAGGCCGATTCCTCTTAAATTACAGGTTCGCTATCGCTCGCCAGGAAAAAGATGACACCTAAATGACACGAAGTCTTTATATTGACAAAGAAATGGAACGAATGGGCCAAACGTCTTAAACGCTGAAAACTAAAGTGGCTAAACATGAGGGAGAAAGGGGAACAGAAAAACGGCCCATCTCCCCTGACCATTCCTATTTAACCCCTTCAGTACCGGTCCCGTCCTTTTCATCATATTCTGGCAATTATTAGACAACTTTATGCAGCTTCCAAAGGGGCTTTCTAGGCTTCGAGCTATCTCACTTAACCCTTTCTACTACAACAGATCTTTCTTAAGCTGCACCAAATTGTCTACATACATATAGATATAATAGCATATAACACCACGCCGGCACAGAAGGGGTTAATAGCGAGATAGGCTCGGTAATCTCCGGGGCAGTAACCCCTTCAGCACCATGGTGACTTTTACCTTTGATTCTGGCTAATATTAGACGATTTTATGCGATTTAAGGGGAGACTGGCCGTTTGTTTGGTCTATTAATTAACTTATTCATATATTTTTTTAGTTTCCTCCCTAGACCTCCATCAAGCTTAGAAAAACACCCCCTAGACCCCCCTTCAACATAAATTTGTACATTTTCGGTAGAAAAATTTCCCGGCCGAAGGCCGGTTCCTCTTTAAATTGCAGGTTCGCTATCGCTCGGCAGGAAAAAATCGACACCTAAATGGCACGAAAGGTCTTAAAATTGACAGCGAAATGGGGCGAAAGGTGTTAAAATCGCCAAACTAATGGGCCGAACGTCTTATAATATCAAAACTAGTGGGGCCTAGGAGAAGGGGGTCCAGAAAAACGGTCTGCCTCCCCGAAGGACGAAAGGTTTTCCAATCGACAAACTGATAGGACAAACATCTTAAAATCTGAAAACTAATGGGGCTAAACATGAGGGCGAAGGGGGGGGGGCAGAAAAACGCCCCATGTCCCCTTAAATTAACCGTGGTCTTACCTTTTAGAAGCTGTCCCGTCGAACTGAATCGAATTTTATCATTAAGGGCAGAGGGGTCGTTTTTCTGGTCCCCCTTCTCCCTCGTGTTAAGGGGAGGTATTTAGTTTCTTCCCTAGACCTCCATCAAGCTTAAAATTACACCCCCTTGACCCCCTTTCAAGATAAATTTGTAAATTTTTCGGTAGAAAAATTTCCCGGCCGAAGGCCGGTTCCTCTCAAATTACGGGCTCGCTATCGCTCGCCAGGAAAAAATCGACACCTAAATGGCACGAAAGTTCTTAAAATCGCCAAACTAAAGGGGGCGAGCGTCTTAAAATCTAAAAATCAATGGGGCTAAACATGAGAGAGAAAGGGATCCAGAAAAAAATCCCTCAAGTGGAAATCCCCCCTTAAGCCCCATTAGTTTTCAGATTTGATGACGTTCGACCCATTAGTTTGACGATTTCAAAATCTTTCGACCCATTTCTTCTTCAATATCAAGACTTTTCGTGTCATTTAGGTGTCGATTTTTTCCTGGTGAGCGATAGCGAGCCTGTAATGTAAGAGGAACCGGCCTTATGTGTCTGAGGTTCGCTGTGCTGGTCAAGGGTTCATATGGTGACGGTATTTATGTCTGTGACTGTACGGCCGCGCTAATAAGTCATGTCCCAGCTGCCATTACGTTTGGCTTGCTCTGTGCTGTATTACTGTCTGTCAGATGTTGAATAGGGTGGGTAGGTGTAGGAACATGTTTGTATATTTCACTTGATATGAAGAAATGAAGTTTAGATATTGCCGATACTAAATTATTGATCAAAATATACTTGGTGCCGAGACATCACTTATTTGCGCGACTGTACAATATAGTGAAGCTCATTCTAGGTTGACACTATAGTCTATTTTTTCTAGCTGAGGGTAAATTGTCATGTTTCTATCTTTGTTACTCGGGTAGATTTTGTAGCGAAATATGATATTAATTATGAAAACTTGGCATTAATATGACAGACAGCCATAGTAGTATCATATATTTCCATCAAGGGGAGATTTCCACTTGAGGGAGTTTTTTCTTGACCCCCTTCTCCCTCATGGTTAGCCCCATTGCTTTTGATATTATAAAACGTTTGCCCCATTAGTTTGGCGATTTTAAGAACTTTCGCCCCATTTCTGTCAATTTTAAGACTTTTTGTGCCATTTAGGTGTCGATTTTTTCCTGGCGAGCGATAGCGAGCCTGTAATTTAAGAGGAACCGGCCTTTGGCCGGGAAATTTTTCTACCGAAAAATTTACAAATTTATCTTGAAAGGGGGTCTAGGGGCTGTAATGTTAAGCTTGAAAGAAGTCTAGGGAACTAACTAGAAACCTCCCCTTAAGAATCGATAAATCAAGTGGTAGAGGATTCAATTTACCATCAGCTGGAAACCAATAGACTATAACTCTCCTCAAGTGGGCGGGTGACCTGTTTTGGTTCTGTCCTGCCCTATCTTTCTCGGGCTTGTATCCATTTGGCCCCATTCAGCCTACTGTTTTAAGACGTTTAGCCCCATCCAGGTGTCAATTTCTTACTGGTGAGCGGTAGCGAGCCAGCATTTTTTTTTTTTTTTGTTAGACAGCAGGCTAAATTTGTACATTTTTCGATAGAAAAATGTCTCCGGCCAAGCCGGATTTCTTCATATAATGCTGGCTCGCTATCGCTCGCCAGGAAGAAATAGACACCTAGATGGGGATAAACGTCTTAAAATAGTTGGCTGAATGGGGCCGAATGGATACAAGCCAGAGAAAGAGAGAAAAGGACAGAAATAACAAAAAGCAGGTCACCCCCCTTAACGGATGAACAGTCGGAGAAATGAGAACCGGGCCTTTCGTGCCATTTAAGTGTCGATTTGTTTCCTGGCGAGCGATAGCGGCCGTCGGCCGGGAAATTTTTCTATCGAAAAATGTACAAATTTATCTTGAAGGAGAGTCTTGGAGGGTGTTTCTATTTAAGCTTGATAGAGGTCCAGTGAGGAAACTAAAAACAATATATAAAGATCAATAAAGCCGGTATCACACGAGAGTATTAATAGTCAACATTCGATGATCAACATTTTTCTGGCAACATTTCTGGAATACTTTGCACTGGTATTGGAAACTAGACTATTGCTAGATGAATTTAGGTGAACGAACTATTCTAAATGTTGACCTCATAAGCTGCCAGACCAGTGTTGAGGATAAATGTTGAGGGAAAAAGCACTCGTGTGATACCGGCTTAAATGAGCAAATAAACACGGCCATATAGAAAGAAGACAAAAATCCCCCCCGCCCCTCCCCCCCCCCCCCCCCCCCCCGTCTATTATATGTGTGTCTCCGAGGTTCGCTGTGCTGGTGGTTCAAGGGTTCATCATGTGGGGCCGGGTTTGAGGTCTTGAGGTCTTAATAGTGGTAGTAGTACTCGCTTTTGATGGACCCCCCCCCCCCTCCCCTTCTCCCTCATGTTTAGCATATTAGTTTGGAGGTTTTATAAGACGTTCGTTCCGTTAGTTTGGCGATTTTGAGACCTTTCGCCTCATTTTGTTGGCAATATTAAGACTTTTCGTGCCCTTTCGATGTCGATTTTTTCCTGGCGAGCGATAGCGAGCCTCTAATTTCACAAGGAACCGGCCTTCGGCCAGGAATTTTTTCTACCGAAAAATGTACAAATGTATCTTGAAAGGGGGTCTAGGGGTTGTTTTTCTAAGCTTGGTGGAGTTCTCGCTAGGAAACTGAAAAATAAATATATAATATAAATATATAGACTAAAAGCCAAGCACTACCCCCTTCAACTGTACAGTTGCCCCTCAACTTTCTCTTCATAATTGCTGAGGGGCACAGGGCCCTGGGTGGGGCTTTGGTTTCCCGGGCGTTTCTGCACCCTCCTCAGCTCCCCGCCATGGAGTGGCTTCGGTCACCCAGGCTTTATTGTGGTCGGCGGGGAGGGTTCTGTGGGAGCACTCGGTTATGGCCTTTGAATTGCTCGGGGCCTTGGGGCTGTTCGGCCAGGCAGCTTGGGGAACAACAACAACAACAACTGTACAGCATAGTGGAGTTGTGTTCTCGCGAATACTAATTGCAAAATGTGTATCGAACCCCAGACGAGACAAATAGACACTTGAATATACCCCAGATGCTTCAAGGGTCTGGGGTTCTCGCAAAGGGGCTCCAGTCCTGAAAATGTCCTTGACTAACAGTGGGCTGGCTTAATAATCCAGAAGGGTTGGTATAGCCTCTGAAGTTTTATTTTAACTAATTAACCAGATGCTTCAAAACTTGACTTAAGGGGAGATTTCCACTTGAGGGATTTTTTTCTTGACTCCTTTCTCCCTCATGTTTAGCCCCATTGCTTTTCTAATTTTAAGACGTTCGCCCTATTATTTTGACGATTTTAAGAACTTTCGACCCATTTCTGTCAATTTTATGACTTTTCGTGCCATTAAGGTGTCGATTTTATCCTGGCGAGCGATAGCGAGCCTGTAATATAAGAGAAACCGGCTTTCAGCCGGGAAATTTTTCTACCGAAAAATGTACAAATTTATCTTGAAAGAGGGTCAAGGGGGTGAAATTTTAAGATTGCTGGAGGAGTAGGAAACAAACTAAAAACCTCCCCTTAAAGATAACTTGACTTCAAGGGAGATGTGCTATTATTTTGGTCTATTAATTTCCTTTATTTCTTAGTTTCCTCGCTAGACCTCCATCAAGCTTAGAAAAACGCCCCCTAAACCCCCCTTCAAGATAAATGTGTACATTTTTCTACCGAAAAATGTCCCGGCCGAAGGCCGATTCCTCTTAAAATTTCAGGCTCGTTATCGCTCGCCAGGAAAAAATCGACACCTAAATGGCATGAAAAGTCTTAAAATTGACTTGGAAATGGGGCGAAAGGTGTTAAAATCGCCAAACTAATGGGCCTAACGTCTTAAAATCGCAAAAATAATATGCTAATCATGAGGGAGAGAAGGGGGTGGGGGGCCTGAAAAACCAGCCGATCTCCCCTTAAAGGAGATTTGTTTTTCCCTCCATAGACCTTCATCAAGCGTAAACAAAGGAAGACCCCCCCCCCCCATCCCTTTGAGATTAATTTATGCATTTTCAGTCGAAGAAAGACCCTGTTACATTGTAGGCTCTCTATTACTCGCAAGACAAAAAAATTACACTTATATGGCACGAAAGGTCTTAATATTGGCAAAGAAATGGGGCGAAACTTCATAAAATCGCCAAACTAACGGGGCGAACGTCTTAAAATCTCAAAACTAACGGAGCTCGAGATGAGGGAGAAAGGGGCCCAGAGAAAGACTCAAATTCAGCATAAAAGAGGCTAAATATGCGCGGTTCTCATTTCTCCGATAATTCTTTCGTTCTGCTACGTGTGTGTGTCGACAACGACGCCACTCTTCCCAGACCATCCAATAAATTAACCCCTTCTGTACCGGAAGACGTCTTTTAAATTGTATTCTAGCTATATTTACGTGATGTTGTGCTGTTTAACCCTTTTACGCACATATGACGCAGAGGTTGCCAGATTAGCAACAAGAAATCGAGTTCTCTCACTCTTATAATTACCTCTCCAAAATTAGTGTTCTGCCCACAGCTAACTCAAAAACAACTGCAGAGGTTGAAGTAACTAAACTAAAGGTTTATAAATACCCCTTATGGTAACAAAGGCTTTAAAGTATCCCTAATAGGCTCAAAATCGCATCATATGTCGGAGAGGGTTAAGAAGGATCTGGTGTAGTAGAAAGGGTTAGGTGAGATAGTTCAAAGCCTATTAATTGCTGGAGGCTCTTTATAAACCGAATAAAATCGTCTAATAGCAGCCAGAATAAAGTTATAAGGATGGCACCGGTACTGAAAGGGTTAAGAACAGGCTACCGAGGGCTATAGTGGGATTAAGATCGATAATGATAATGATATTGGTAAGATCCTGTGTAGCGGGAAAAACTGTTTTTCAGATGCCTATTTACTAAGAAACATTGAACAATATTTTCAACCTAACCTAACCAAAGCCTAACCTAACCTAACCTAGTATATTCGTGGACTATTTATTAATGTAAAATGTAAACATATATTGTAACATTACCAAATTATTGCGATATATGTACAGGTCCACCCGGATTATCCCATGATAATTTTTATTTGGTCCATAGAAATACAATTACAATAAATTCTAACAATAACATATTTGACCTAGCTCATTGATGAAGGGTAACATCTTTTAAGAGCCAGTTAGGTATGTTCTTCCAAATTGGTATATTCTTAGACATAGAAAGCTTTACTATGAAATTAGATAGGCATATGGACGAGATGGGTTGGGTGTGAGGGGGATATGCCGGGTGTGGGCCAATCGGCTCTCTGCAGACACCCGTTTTCTTATGTTGACCTCTGACCCTTTTGGTGAGGTCAGTCCTCATATTATTAGTGAATTGGGCCTTATAATTATTAGGGTTGGGTGTGAGAGGGATCTGCCTTGTGTGGGCCAATCGGCTTTCTGCAGATTCCCATGTTCTTATGTTAAGGGGAGATGGGCCGGTTTTTGTTGGTCTAATTTATTCCTTTATCCTTTATTTCTTAGTTTCCTCGCTAGACCTCCATCAAGCTTTGAAAAACACCCCCTTCAAGATAAATTTTTACATTTTTCGGTAGAGATATGTACAGGCCGAAGGCCGGTTCCTCTTAAAATTTTAGGCTCGCTATTGCTCGCCAGGAAAAAATCGACACCTAAATGGAACGAAAGGTTTTAAAATTGACTTCGAAATGGGGCAAAAGGTGTAAAAATCGCCAAGCTAATGGACAGGTCTTATAATCTCAAAACAAATGGGGCTTAACACGAGGGAGAAAAGGGACCAGAAAAACGACCCATCTGCCCTTGAAATTCCACGCCCGAGAGGAAGACATAGTACTGTATATTCTGTCCCACCACGGCCTCGTTATCGGCCCATCTATCATTGAGTACAGAGATAACGGCAGATAACGCTAGATTTACCTTAAGGGCAGGTTTTTATTTATTTGTTAATATATTTATCTATATATTTTTTGACTTATTATATTGTATTATATTATTTTTTTGGCCCTAGACCTCCATCAAACTTAAACATAGATATTTCCAAAGCCCCCCCCCCCCCCCCATTAGAGGGCATTTTTCTTGAAGTTAACCAGGCGAGGAACACACTCCAGAAGAGGATCTGCTCAAAATCCACTATATTAAAAGGCCTAGATACATGTACACATAACAGACATGCATGCACGTGTGAACCCTGGTCACCCAAAGGTGACCAGGGCTCACACAGTACACACACAACAAAGCCACTCCAACAGCTTCCTCTCTCTCCAACACCTCTTCTCCCCTCTCAACACTCTTCGGAAAGTACATACAAGGTGCCGCCGTTGTAAAGGCTTATCCCTTAATACCTTCACCTGACCTGACCTAGTCATGTGGGAGTCCCTGGCTCCAGCACCACATTACCACCTCCAGGGACCATATGGGACTCTTGATAGAAGAACTCTGCTTCCAACTACATGGCCGCACATCGTTACTGGGGCCCCGGGTTATATTGTCAACCACCATGATGTGATGCTAGAAAGTATAACTGGCCAATGATCCAATGATGCGATACACTTTCCAATATGTGCATATAAATTCATATTTGTTTTCAACAACCCACCAATTAATTTAAAAATAAACCTAACCAATGATATCAATGAAAGTAATAAATACATGTGGTACTCCAAGGACTCGAACCTAGGATACTCACACCGAAATTCCGCACACTAAGCACTGTCAAGACAGTTAAAGGTGTATGCACAAGCCTACGATATATTATGCATTCTCGAATACTGCATATTAATTTTAGCCTGTAGGCCTACATACTCCCAACTGCACTATGATAACCTAATGTTTAGACGAATGGAAGGGGTAAAATCAAATGTGAGCAGGTCAGGTGAAGGTGTTGAGGGACAAGCCTCTACAAAGGCACCTCGTATCTACTTTTCGAAGAGTGTTGAGAGAGGAGAAAAAGGGATGGAAGTTCTGACGCTATTCTTGACTTACAGTGTGCTGGCTTAATAATCCAGAAGGGCTAATAGCCTCTGAAGTCCTATTTCAACTAAATGGGAGAAGGGGTGTTGGCGGGAGAGAGAGGAAGCTGTTGGAGTGGTTTTGGTATGTGTGTTATTAGTCTGTATACGTCGTGGAGGGAGCAGGTACCCAGGTTCTGCTTCCTGAATGATCTCTAGATAACCTCGATCTTATCTCAGCTCTCAAGATAGTTCAGTGTTATCTAGGCAGTGGGAGGGGAAACAACTCACGGGTACTGCTCCGGCTGTTACTGCTTATACCAGGACTAAAATGGCTTAACATACCTGTGACTGATTCAGGTAGGAGAGGGAGAGAGAGAGTGTGTGTTGGTGTGAGAGAGAGTATGTGTGTGTGTGTGTGAGAGAGAGAGAGGGGGGGGGGGGAATTATAAGGAACAATTATAGAGCAAGTAAACAATCCGTGAATGATCCCGCACGTACAGTCCCTTATAAACATTCGTGGACCCCCTATGGTTTTCTTTATACACTTATAGCCACCTGGATTGATTATTGGAAGGAACTTGTTTTTCAGTAAATAGTATATATTGTTTGGTAGTTGATTTAAAGAGAATTACATTAAGGGGGGATGGTTCACTTTTGGGCGATTTTTGCATGTATTCATTATTTTTCTAGTTTGCTCCCTAGACCTCCATCAAATTTAAAAAAACAAAAAAACATCCATTAGGTCCCCCTTCTAGATTAATTTGTTTCGGTTCAGAACCGGCTTCGGTTCTTCCAACATTACAGGCTCACTATCGTTCGCCAGGGAAAAAATCGACACCTAAATAGCGCGAAAGGTCTAAATATTGACGAAGAAATGGGGCGAAAGGTCTTAAAATTGACTAACTAATGGGGCAAACATCTTAACATCTGAAAACTAATGGGGCTAAACATGAGGGAGAAAGTGGTCCAGAAAACCGGCCCATGTCCCCTTAATACATTAGTTTTCATAGATACACTGCCATAATTAGAAATGGGTGAGGTCCAGGAATTTCTATGAGTGACTGTAGCCTACCATCCAGGATTGAACCGTGGCCCTCGTGATCAACAAGAGAGCATGTTGGACACTACATCAATATAGTTTATATTATATTTATTTCAGCACAACACCAAACACCCCCAGTGAAATCAATTAAAGTATATATTATGTGATCCACCGGGATTCGAACCTGGGTTATCACACACAGATTTTTGCCACCTTAACCATTACACCACCAGGACGGTTAAAGGTTTATGCACACGCCTACGACTTATTAGCCATTCTCGAATACTGGATATTAATCTAATCATGTTCATATTCCCAACCGCGCTATGGTAGGCCTAATGTGAGGTTTCTAGTTTGTTTCCTACTCCTCCAGCAATCTTAAAATGTCACCCCTTGACCCCCTTTCAAGATAAATTTGTACATTTTTCGGTAGAAAAATGTCCCGGCCGAAGGCCAGTTACTCTTAAATTACAGGCTCGCTATCGTTCGCCAGAATATAATCGACACCTAAATTGCACGAAAGGTCTTAAAATTGACAGAATGGGACGGAAATTCTTAAAATCACCAAACTAATGGGGCAAACGTCTTAAAATCTCAAAAACAATGGGGCTAACCATGAGGGAGAAAGGGGTCAAGAAAAAAAATCCCTCAAGTGGATAATATCTCCCCTTAATTAAGTGAGAGGAAAGAATCTTCATGGGGCACAGATCATAATTATAGACCGGCCTCGCTACGAAATATCCCTGAAGCTACTAATATAATCTATATTGTATTAATTTCACCACAACACCAAACACCCCCAATGAAATCAATTTGAGTTAAAATAGGCCTTCGGAGGCTATCAACCCTTCTGGAATATTAACCCCTTCTGTACCGGCGACCGTCTTTTATGTTTTATTCTGGCCATATGTACACGATTTTGTGCAGTTTAAGAAGGATCTGTGGTGGTAAAAAGGGTCAAGTTTGAGATCGTTCGAAGCCTGTTAACCCGGGAACTGCGGGGAGACTCTTAAGAGTTCCCCCGGCGGACTGCGGGGAGACTCTTAAGAGTGAGTGAACAAAAAAATCAACTTTTGACATCGAAAAAAAAAAAAAAAAAAAAAAAAATTGGCCCCTGGGCCATGCAAAATCCCAGTCCTCTACCTCCCCTCCTTCCCCACTTTCCTCCTCTCCTTCAGTTATCACCTATTTTCCCTGTTATTCCCTTATTCTGAGGTATATTTTCGTGCTAACATTAGAATTCCGGTTGGAGGGTGTGGTCATCACTGATAGCAAGCGAATGCAAGAGAGAGAGAGAGAGTATCGATCGACTGTGTCTCAGTGGCCTTGGGGGAAATTGGCGGGAAAGCAGCTTGCCTCACCCATACATTATACAACTCGCGGGCTATATCTCCGATTTTGACAATTCAAACGCTGTTTTCACTCGTTTTATTGTTGTTTCAGGTTAATACCTTTATAATCAACCCATAATAGGCGCATATGGATAAGTATTAGTGCTATTAATGGTACAATGAATATTTTAGTGACGGAAACACCTCAAATACATGCGCACAGGGAGAGGCGTCTAATTACCCCCATGCGCACTTCAGAGGTTAAGGGGAGGTATTTAGTTGGTTCCCTAGACCTGAATCAAACTTAAAATTACACCCCCTTGAGTCCCTTTCAAGATAAATTTGTACATTTTTCGGTAGAAAAATGTCCCGGCCGAAGGTCGGTTCCTCTTAAATTACAGGCTCGCTATCGCTCGCCAGGATAAAATCGACACCTGAATTGCACGAAAGGTCTTAATATGGGGTGAAAGTTCTTAAAATCGCTAAACTAATGGGGCAAACGTTTTATAATATCAAAAGCAATGGGGCTAAACATGAGGGAGAAAGGGGTCCAGAAAAAAAATCCCTCAAGTGAAGATCTCCCCTTAATTGTTGGAGGTCCTTTTTAAACGGCATAAAGTCTTTTAATAGTAGCCAGAATAAAGTTAAAAGGACGTCACCGGTACAGAAGGGGTTAGGGGAGGCAGACCGTTTTTCTGGACCCCCTTCTCCCTAATGTTTAGCCCCACTAGTTTTGAGATTATAAGACGTTCGGCCCATTAGTTTGGCGATTTTAACACCTTTCGCCCCATTTCGTTGTCAATTTTAAGACCTTTCGCGCTATTTAGGTGTCGATTTATTTCCTGGCGAGCGATAGCGAGCCTGCAATTTTAAGAGGAACCGGCCTATGGCTGGGAAATTTGTCTACCAAAAAAAGTAAAAATTTATCTTGAAGGGGGGTATACAGTAGGGGGTGTTTTTCTAAGCTTGATGGAGGTCTAGGGAGAAAACTAAAAAAATATATGAATAAATTAATTAATAGACCAAACAAATGGACAGTCTCCCCTTAAGAGCCAGCACACTGTAAGTCAAGAACAGCGTCAGGACTGGAGACCCTTTTCGAGAACTCCAGTCCCTTGCACAACATCAATATATCCAATGATCGTATAGACCTGTTCCACACACTTATTGTACTCTATAATGTGAGTGTCCTAGGTTCGAATCCCGGGAGTACCACATGAATTCATTAACCCCCTTGAGGATAAGACGCGTTTTAGCCTATGTGAGTGTCCTAGGTTCGAATCCCGGGAGTACCACATGAATCATTAACCCCCTTGAGGAGGATAAGACGTGTTTTAGCCTACCTCTTTATGCTGGCTATCATTAGACGATTTTATACAGCTTACGAAGGATCTGTGGGAATTAAAAGGGTAAATCCCATCTCAGTTAAGGGGAGGTATTTAGTGTGTTTCCTAGATTTCCATCAAGCTTGAAATTACACCCCCTTGACCCCCTTTCAAGATAAATTTGTACATTTTTCGGTAGAAAAATGTCCTGGCCGAAGGCCGGTTCCTCTTAAATTACAGGCTCGCTATCGCTCGCCAGGAAAAAATCGGCACCTAAATGGGACGAAAGGTCTTAAAAGTGACATACATGGGGTGAAAGTTCTTAAAATCGCCAAACTAATGGGGCGAACGTCTTAAAATCTCAAAAGCAATGGGGCTAAACATGAGGGAGAAAGGGGTAAAGAAAAAAAAATCCCTCAAGTGGGGGGATGGTTCACTTTGTTGTCGATTTTTGTCATGTGTTAATTATTTGTTCTAGTGTCCTCCCTAGACCTCCATCAAACTTTAAAACACATCCATTAGATCCCCCTTCTAGATTAATTTGTACATTTTTTGGTAGAAATATGTCCAGGTTAAAGGCCGGTTCTTCCGAAATTACAGGCCCACTATCGTTCGCCAGGAAAAAAATCGACACCTAAATAGCACGAAAGGTCTAAATATTGACAAGGAAATGGGGCGGAAGGTCTTTAAAATCTACAAACTAGTGGGGCAAACATCTTAAAATCTGAAACTATTGGGGTTAAACATAAGGGAGAAGGTGAGCCAGAAAAACGAACCATCTCCCCTTAAACCCTCTGGCTTCCATATATAGGCTACACCCTTCCTAACCTGACAATATCGTCTAATAATAGGCAGATAACAGACAATGAGCGCGTTATCGATTCTCAGAGGCTTAATTAGGTATATCTGTAAGTTAAGGGGAGATTTCCACTTGAGGGATTTTTTTCTTGACCCCTTTCATTTTTGTACAAATTTATCTTGAAAGGGGGTCAAGGGGGTGCAATTTTAACCTTGAAGGTCTAGGGAACAAACTGTAAACCTCTCTTTAATTGGTGGGTTGGTGATATGAATTTGACAATGTGCCTTCTCCCCCACAGATCTACCCGGTGGTGAAGTCATGGTGTCCGTTGACGGCCCTCCAGATGGGTCTTTGGACTCTCAAGACTACAAGGTTGGAGATACGTTCATTAATAAAAGATAAACATCTATCTATCTATCTATATGCTCAGGCCCAATCCCCATTTTGGGGGTAGCCGACTCAAGACAGAGCAAGAACAGGGAAAACACAAAAACAACATAAAACAACGAATAAACACAGATAAAAAGCACCAACTCACACACATCCAGGTCACCCAGGAGAAGACCCAGAGACCAGGGTCACCAAGGTCGCTCCAGCACTCCCCAGGCCCCCGACCACCCGGAGAGGTTCCGATCTCGGCAGGCAGACATGCAGCGGAGCCAAAGCCACACGCCCTCCCACCACACTTCCAGGCGCACCCTTCATATTAATCGTCTCCCCGGGCCAGGCGCCTGATGGACTATTATCTAGTCCAACTTGCGCCCGACCCCTTACTCCAAATGACCATGTGTTCACTCAACTATTCACAAGCATTCTCCATTCACTCCTGTCCACCACCACTTCCCCTGCCTGATCTATAGTCATTCCTCTATCATCCAAAGCTTTTCTTACACAGTCTCTCCATCTCAATGGGGGTCTTTCTGCCCTTCTATCTCCCCTTGTACCTGACTCACATATTCTCTTTGAAAGCCTTTCATCTCCCATTCGTTCAACACGACCATACCAGCTCAGCACCTTTCTGTCCACTCTGGCTGACAAATGTTCCTGCTGCCCCACTCTCCTACGTATCTCTTCATTCCTCAATCTGTCTCTACGAGTAACTCCACACATACTCCTCAAGCAGCTCATCTCCATCACATCCAGCCCTCTTTTCTCCTTTTTCTTCAGAGCCCATGTCTCAGCCCCATACATCACTGTTGGCACAACAATTCCTTGATACAGTGCACTTTTTACTTTCACTCCGAGATTTCTCGTCTTCCACATACTTCCCATTGCTCCGAAAACCTTCCTTCCTTCACACACTCTCTGTTTTACCTCCACTTCCATACCTCCACTCCTGCTTATCGTTCCTCCTAGATATTTAAAACACTCTACTTGTTCCAATATTTCCCCATCCAGCCTCACATCTAGATTCACCCTATGCTCTCCCCTATTACACACCATTACTTTACTTTTATTGACGTTCACCTTCAGTTTCCTCCTTCCACAAACCACACCAAACTCTTTGACTACCCGCTGCAGTTTCTCATCAGAATCCGCCACCAATGCTGTGTCATCAGCGAGCAGCAACTGATTCAACTCCCAATCTCTACCATTCTTTCCTACTAAACCCAATCCTCTTCCCATAGTTCTCCTTTTAACCTCCCTCACCACACCATCCATAAACATATTAAACAGCCATGGTGACATTACACAACCCTGTCGCAAACCTACCTTTACCTCAAACCATTCACTCAACTCACCATTTCCTACTCTCGCACATGCTCTGCTCCCTTCATAAAAACTCTTAACTGCTTCTAACAAATTTCCTCCTATTTCATAAATCCTTAACACCTTCCACATTGCTTCACGGTCCACACGATCGATCATACGCTTTTTCCAAGTCCATAAAAGCCCAAAATATCTCCTTATGCTTCTCTAAATACTTCTCGCATAACTGTCTTAAAGATAAAGATAAACATACTAAATAATATAGACAAAAAGATGGTAAGATCCTGTGTAGCGGGAAGAACTGTTTTTCAGATGCCTATTTACTAAGAAACATTGAACAATATCTTTAACCTAACCTAACCAAAACCTAACCTAACCTAACCTAGTATATTAGTGGACTATTTATGAATGTAAAATGTAAAAATATATTGTAACATTACCAAATTATTGAGATATAAGTACAGGTCCACCCGCTACACAGGATTATACCAAAAAGATATAAACATACTTAATTAAAATGTAAAACTTGCAAACTAAACAAACCAATACTGGGACAAAGACAATACAAAGTCAAAACAACTTATCAAAATCGCTATGTGGAAACAACGCTTACTAAAGTAAAATGTATAAAATAAAAGAACACAATCCACCACATAGGGTGTACATTACTACATGAGCAAGTTAATCAGTTTCCCAAGCAAACTAATCGCACTTAATAATATAAACTTTATAATAATAAACTTAATAATATAGAACGTAAGAACACCAATAGAACACAAAATATAACACAAATAGTTCACAAAGCACAAATACAGATATTGTATTTTGAGAGAAAACTACATACTCAACTCTGCGATGCCCATTTATCATTCCTTGACCATTATCATATTGAAATACAACACAAGTAAAGTAATAGAACATTATAGGCTATGTTTTCACAATTGATGATAAATTGCTATATTACTGTTCTTTGTTGTTCAGCTATTGGGGAGATTTCCACCTGGAGGATTTTTTTCTGAACTTCTTTCTCCCTCATGTTTAGCCCCATTGCTTGTGAGATTTAAAGACGCTTGCCCCATTAGTTTGGCGATTTCAAGAACCCTCGCCCCATTTCTGTCAATTTTAAGACCATTCGTGCCATTTAGGTGTCGATTTTTTCCTGGCGAGCGATAGCGAGCCTGTAATTTATGGGGAACCGGCCTTCGGCCGGGAAATTTTTCTACCGAAAAATGTACAAATTTATCTTGAAAGGGGGAGTAGTTTTAAACTTGATGGAAGTCTAGGGAATCAACTAAAAACCTCCCCTTAAATGTGTCGTTAATTATGAAAACCTGGTATTAACCCCTTCATTACCGGCAACGGCTTTTCAATTTGTAATCTAGATACAGTATATTAAAGCGATTGTGTGTAGTTTAAGAAGGATCTGTGGTAGTAGAAAGGGTTAGGCAAGATAGTTGGAAGCCTGTTAATTGCTGGAGGCCCTTTTTAAACTGAATAAAATCGTCTAATAGTAGCCAGAATAAAGTTAAAAGAACGTCGCCGGTACCGAAGGGGTTAATACGACGCAGAGACATTCATATTTTTCCATTAAGAATCGAGAAATTAGCTGTTAAGGGGGGTGACCTGTTTTTGTTCTGTCCTTTTCTATCTTTCTCTGACTTGTATCCATTTGGCCCCATTCAGCCTACTGTTTTAAGATGTTTATTCCCATCCAGGTGTCAATTTTTTACTTGTGAGCGGTAGCGAGCCAGCATATTTTTAATTTTTGTTAGACAGCAGGCTAAATTTGTACATATTTCGGTAGAAAAATCTCTCCGGCGAAGCCGGATTTCTTCATATAACGCTGGCTCACTATCGCTCACCAGGAAGAAATCGACACCTAGATGGGGATAAACGTCTTAAAATAGTTGGCTGAATGGGGCCGAATGGATACAAGCAAGAGAAAGATAGAAAAGGACAGAACAAAAAGCAGGTCACCCCCCTTAAGGGATTCAATTAACCATCAGCTGAAAAATAACCGACTATAATAGAACATAAAGAACAAATAACTGACTATAATAGAACATAAAGAACAAATAACCGACTATAATAGAACATAAAGAACAAATAACCGACTATAATAGAACATAAAGAACAAATAACCGACTATAATAGAACATAAAGAACCAATCACGCGGTATAATAGAACATAAAGAACAAATAACCGACTATAATAGAACATAAAGAACAAATAACCGACTATAATAGAACATAAAGAACAAATAACCGACTATAATAGAACATAAAGAACAAATAACCGACTATAATAGAACATAAAGAACAAATAACCGACTATAATAGAACATAATAACGACTATAATAGAACATAAAGAACAAATAACCGACTATAATAGAACATAAAGAACAAATAACCGACTATAATAGAACATAAAGAACAAATAACCGACTATAATAGAACATAAAGAACAAATAACTGACTATAATAGAACATAAAGAACAAATACATATATTGTATTTTGGAAGAACACTGTCTATTAAGGGGAGATTTCCACTTGAGGGACTTTTTTCTTTACCCCCTTCTCCCTCATGTTTAGCCCCATTGCTTTTGAGATTTTAAGACGTTCGCCCCATTAGTTTGGCAATTTTAAGACCTTTCACCCAATTTATGTCAATTTTAAGACCTTTCGTCCCATTTAGGTGTAAAAAAAATCCTGGCGAGCGATAGCGAGCCTGCAATTTAAGAGGAATCGGCCTTCGGTCGGGACATTTTTCTACCGAAAGATTTACAAATTTATCTTGAAAGGGGGTGTAATTTCAAGTTTGATGGAAGTCTAGGAAACACACTAAAAACCTCCCCTTAAATTCTGTGATGTCGCTTTATCATGCATTGACCTTTATATTGTTTGCAAATATTGACCTTTAACTCATTCAGTACCAGGGATGTCCATTTCATCATATTCTGGCAACTATTAGACGATTTTATTCAGCGTAGGAAGAACCTCTAGCAATACTAACGCTTCAAACTATCTCAACCAACTCTTTTAACTACCACAGATCCTTCCTAAGCTGCACACTATCGTCTAAATATAGCTAGAATACAATACAACACACGTCGCTGGTACTGAAAGGGTTGTCCTCATAATTGTAGAATTTGCCTGGATAATAGGTGGGTATAAATGTATATATTATATTATATGTATTATATATATATATTATGTTTGATACCTCAGGGCGAGCTGGACAGACTAAAGAGGGAGTTACAGGCCCACCACGAATTTAACAAGGTAAAAGAGAGTTGTTTATGTGTGTGTGTGTGTGTGTTAGTGACCTGAAGAAGCTATCTGCGAAACGTTTTCAATAAAGTGCTTCTCCTCATATGGTGTTTATATTCCAAATCTATATCGTTGGACAATTGGGTATAGCAACCACTACGTAAGTTAACACTAATTTAACCTCCATGTTTCAGCTTCTTGTTGACGTTCTGGCCGGAGACGACAATACCTTGGTCAGCCAGGAGAAAGTTATTAACACACTACAGGCAGGTTAGTGTGTGTGTTTGTGTGTGTGTGTGTGTGTGTGTGTGTGTGTGTGTGTGTGTGTGTGTGTGTGTATGTGTGTGTGTGTGTGTGTGTGTGTGTGTATATTGGGGTGTGTGAGGTGTTAATGTTCGTGTGTGTGTTGTGGATGTGTGTGTGTGTGTTTGTGTGTATTGGGGTGTGTGAGGTGTTAATGTTCGTGTGTGTGTGTGTGTGTTTGTGTTATGGATGTGTGTGTGTGTGTGTGTGCTGGTGTATATCTATCCATCCTTTTAATGTATCTATCTGCCTATCTATTTATCTATTTCTATACCCAGCTATATGTATGTATGTGTGTTTGTATGCATATATGCATATACTATGTTTTCTTATGTGGATGAGGGAGACAAAAGGCAAATCTGCCTGTGACGAGTGTCTTCCCCAGAGTTGAAAGAGTGACAGGGCCAAAAACAAGGAATATTCGAGCCAATATTTCTGGACACACGGAGTTTGAAGCAATTTAAGTCATAGGAAGAGGGAAAGGTTGATTCAAGGAGAGAGCTCGAGAGCTTAGCTGTAGAATAGAAGAAAGATTGGGATTAACGTTGGAGAGTTAGTTGCACAGAGTAGGGATGGGATTGCTATGTAGCCTACCCTACGTAGAGGAGGTGGTATAGACTGAGAGAGCTTTGAGCAACACTAATTATTGAAATAACGATAGAATAGCGAGAGATGCAACATTGAGGTGAAGAGAGAGAGAGAGAGATTGCAGAGAATCAGTGAGTGGATGTGAGTTAATGAGACGAAAAGCTTCCTTTTCTACTTTGTTTAGAAGTGCTGTGTGAGAGGATTCTCCCCACACATGCGAACAATACTCAATACATGGACGCACTGTGCCCCTGTACAGAGCAAGAAGCTGTGCAGCGGTAAAAAAAAAACTGAGGCGGTTGAGCACACCCCAGATTCTGGGAAGCCATTTTAGCAAGAGTGGTAATATGGTCTTTCCAAGAGAGATCAGAAGAAAACGAGACACCGATAATACTGAGAGAAGACGAGGGGTTGATTTTTGTATTGTTGAAGTATAAGGGATAGTCCTCTGGGAGTTCTTGACAGGTAGATAAATGGAGAAATTGGGTTTTGGAAGCATTGAAAGCAACAAGATTTCCTCTTCACCAATTGGAAATGTTAGTTAGATCAGAAAATAAGTGTTCTATGGTTTCATCACGTGAGTTTTTGAGTGATTGCTTGCTGGGGCGTTCTGGAAAAACTAGCTGTATGTATATCTATCTATCTATTAATGTATTATCTATCTATCTATCTATCTATCTATATATATATATCTACCTATCTATCTATCTTACTATATATCTATCTATCTATCTACCTATCTATCAATTTATATACCTCTCTCTATCTATCTATCTAACTATCTATCTATCTATGTATCTATCTATCTTTCTTTCTATATATCTATCTATCTATATATTTTTTTTCTATCTATCTATCTATCTATCTATCTTTCTATCTAGGCCTATCTATATATCTTTCTATCTATCTATCTATCTATCTATCTATCTATTTATCTATGTATCTATTCCCAGGTCAGCGGAGTGTTCACATCGCTGTTCGCCTCGGGAACCCCAAACTCCTGCTCAATCTCTTGGGCTCCGGGCATAAACACACCGATAGTAATAAGAGAGGTAGGTTCACAGTCACATACACACACACACACACACGCACACATATTGGGCAGATATTAAGTTTCGGGGCATAAACACTTGGATTTTTGTGAGAGAGGTGAGAAGGCTATATATGTATATGCCTGATTATCAACAGACAACACATACATATTACCTACATACTACACACTCATACATAATCATACGCCCAGACACACACATAAAATATATACATCCATACGTACACACAAATATGCTAACAAACACACGCGTACACACAAAAGAGCAAACAGTCATACACAAGCATAAACATATATTTTACATGTACAAAAATCACATAAAATACATACATGCAAATTCATACACATACATACATACAAATATGCACACTCAGATATTCAGATATTTGCAAATTGATTTTAGTTATATGTTTAAATTTTAAAATATACACATTTATCTTTTGACTAAAGTTGCCTATTTTCCTATAAACCTCTTCAGTACTATGACGTATTTATTCATGACGTATTTATTCATGACGTATTTATTATTGACGTATTTATTCATGACGTATTTATTCATGATGTATTTATTCATGACGTATTTATTCATGACGTGTTTATTCACGACGTATTTATTCATGACTTATTTATTCATGACGTATTTATTCATGACGTATTTATTCATGATGTATTTATTCACGACGTATTTATTCATGACGTATTTATTCATGACGTGTTTATTCACAACGTATTTATTCATGACGTATTTATTCATGACGTATTTATTCCTGATGTATTTATTCATGACGTATTTATTCATGACGTATTTATTCATGATGTATTTATTCATGACGTATTTATTCTTGACGTATTTATTCATGTCGTGTTTATTCATGATGTATTTATTCATGACGTATTTATTCATGACGTATTTATTCATGACGTGTTTATTCATGACGTATTTATTCATATGATTCTATACCCTGTTCATTATAGGTAGACCAGAAATGCCAACGCCAAACCTCTGTAACTCAGAAAGGGCAGGTGGTGTCAGGTCAGGTGGAGGTATTGAGGGATAAGCCTTTACAACGGCACCTCGTAGCTACTTTCTATTTTCTGAAAAGTGTAGAGACAGGAAGCTGTTGGAGTGGTTTTGTTATGTGTGTTATTAGTCTGTATACGTCGTCGAGTTGTCCCCCGACTGGTTGCGAGCATGTGAAACACCCTAGGACGTACTACCACACCCACTAAATATCCGTCTTGGCTGGGATCGAACCCAGTAGTCCGGGAGCATTGGCCGCAAATTGTGTCTAGATAAAATCAACCTCATCCATATGATCCATACCATTGTGACTGAAATTTGTAAAGTTATATAGAAAGAGTATAATTTTTAGACATATAATGCAAAAATCGTAACTTCGAAGTTTATCGTATTTAAGAGATATAATGGAAAACAGATTTTGAACATTTTAGTTATCCCTCAAAAAATGTCTTTGATTTAAATTCCTAATTACTTGTGAATGTTGCGTTTTTGTATTACAGTTTTGTAGATAATATTTTAGCATAACTAATTAGTTACATTTGAAGACGCTATTTTGAATGTTTTAAGATATTAGTTAAATTAAATATAGAAGAAAACGGTTTGTTATTACTTATTATGGGTGACTGAAGCAGTATAAATGTAGCCTCCTGGCTCCAATCTGCAAGGCAGGTAGCGTATAATAAAGGTCTGCTGTATTTATTACCCTTCCTACTATTGCGGAGCGGTCCAATCTGCAAGGCAGGTAGTGTAAGAAAGGACCTCTTTGTTTAGTACCCTTCAGTACCCGACTTGGGTGCGGAGCGGTACTAACCTGCTACTACTGAGTGGTACATACTGACTGCCATACGTGCGGATGTGTCCGTAAGCCACGCACGTGGCTTACGGACACTTCCGCATGTATGGCTGTGCTTCATCTGGAGTTTTAGTAGCCAAAACAGTGGTAACACAATTATTTAATGTTCACAAAGTTATTTGAATATAGGTTAATTGTAAACTACAAGACAATTGTTATGATACACAGTTAATTTGGTCAAAAATGGCAGTACTGTAAAAATCAAATAATGTAGAAATTAGAATTGTTATGAATTAAAAGGGAAGACGAATTTGCTCAAATGGCAACAGTCTAAAAAATAATATATTTTGTATGTGAATGCCCCCATATATTTAGTTAAGGTACATATATTTCGAACTTGTCTATTTTTCTAATTAGTAATTTGAAACTATTTTTTACTTTCACTTACATGGACGACGGAAATTAACAATTTGGTAGGGTTGCTCCCGGACTACAGGTCAAGCAGATTCACACGTGAGCGTGCTATCCACTCGACCGCCGCGGCTAGAGCAAATGAGCTGACTCTTTCCAAATGGTAGAAATAATAAGTTGATTACTCTAATAGTTTATGAGTTATAGAGGTTATCCCATTCAGTACCAGGGACGTCCTTTTTATCATATTCTGGCAACTATTACACGATTTCATTCAACTTAGGAAGGACTTCTAGCAATAATAAGCTTCAAACTATCTCAATCAACCCTCTTAACCCACAGATCCTTCCTAAGCTGCATAATATCTTCTAAATATAGCTAGAATAAAATGTAACACATTTTAACGGCGGATCCCCAGATTGGCCGTGGTGATTGCACCTAAACACATACAAAAGTTACAAAAGTAAAAGCTACGTCGCTGGTACTCTTTTGATTCCCAGAGGTTCTTCCCAAATTAACCCGTTTTCTATGACACACTTTTCCCTGTATTCTGGCTATCATTAGAAGATTCTATTCAGTGTAGGAAGGAATAATTGAGATATACTTGAACCTGCTGAATCCTAGTCGGCTTTCTTAAGTTTAAAATTAAATCGTCAGGAAGAATGTAGTATCCGGACTTACGGTCGTCATATGTATATAGGTTGTGCGCTCGCGGTTACGTTCCTGTCTATTTTGACGGCTATTTTATCTGTTATTTTCCCCCAGCTGGCATTATAAATGATGATGACAATAAGTCATGGGGGGGGGGGGGTGAGGGGGTCCCTATTATTTTATCCCATGGCAGTCAAAATAGACAGGAACATGATCGCGAGCATGCGACTAGTGTAAACAAGGCGGGAGGTATGCCCGAGGACTACATTCTTACCAAATAGTCTAATGCTAAACAGATAAAACCCGTCATAATTCACAAGCAGCTAAATAAAATCTTCCACTGAAACCCATAATATAACGAATAAAAACATCCTGACAGGGTTAATTGTCTAACTTCCTTTATTTCTTATTACAGGATGGACGGCTTAAACGTCCACATATTTCTTATTACAGGATAGAAGGCTTAAATGTCCACTTATTTCTTATTACAGGATGGACGGCGATTCAGTTGTCAGCCGGCCTGGGAGAAACAAAGTGCCTGGAGACTCTGTGGAACTACAACACCAGGAACAGCAGTATACGTACGGTCATTCATAAATATCTGTAGACCCCCCCCCCCCCCCCCCCCCTATTTCAAATAATGGAAGTATATATCTCTAGAAACGAATTTATGAATACGATTTTCTATACATCAACTACAAAACTATATATACTATTTATTGAAAAGCAAGTTCCATCCAAAAATCAATCCAGCTTGTTATAATTGCATAAAGACATATTTTTACTAATGAGTGTTCAGTCGTGGTCAACAATACTTGAATTTTTCCTAATTATAAAAACGAGACAGTGGAAGGGGCTGGAGTTCTCGAAAAGAGGCTTCAGTCCTGACATTACTCTTGACTTACAGTGTGCTGGCTTAATAATCTTTCAAGGTTGACAGCCTCTGAAGTATGGTCAGCCATACTCGGTATCTTTTCAACTGACGGTAAATTGCTAAGTTCCCATTAAGATTTCTCAGTTATTTTGAAGAATTTGTAGTGTAATATGGTGATAATTATACAATAATTTGTCATAATATGATGCAGAGACATAGCAGTTTAATATTTTACCATTAAGTATCGATACATTGGCTGCTAAGGGATGTAATTTTCCGTCGGCTGAAAAGAAATAAAGTATAGTGAAACTCAGTAGAAATTCGTCCGTTGTAGTATAATCAATGTTTCAAAATACCACCTACATCCATCATAATAACTCCTCCAAAATTAATGATGTCCATAAGTTCTTGACCACGGCTCAACAGGTGGCCATATGAATTTGTAAACAAATGAAATAAAATAAGATGATACAAAGTAAATCCTCTTAAGGGAGCCCACCTCGCTTTTTTTCTCTTTCTCTCCCTCTCTCTTTGGCTTGTATCCATTCCACCCCATTCAGCCTACTGTTTTAAGACATTTATCCCCATCCAGGTGTCAATATTTTCCTGGCGAGTTGTAGCGAGCCAGCATATATATATATTTGGTTTGACAGCAAGTTAAATCTGTACATTTTTCGATAGAAAAATTTCTGAAGCCAGATTTCTCCATACAATGCTGGCTCGCTATCGCTCGCCAGGAAGAAGTCGACACCTGGATGGGGATAAACATCTTAAAACAGTTGGCTGAATGGGGTCGAATGGCTACAAGCCAGGGGAAGAGAGAAAAGGAGAGAAAGATTAAACAAAAAGCAGGTGACCCCCCTTAATCCATATGAACTGCTAGAACTTGAGCAAAATTAAAGGTCAGGCTAAGGAAGGGAGGTGGGAGGGGCATAAAGGGGGGCAGCGGTGGAGGATGGGGTATGGAGAGATGCCACTACTTTCTATGCGTCACCCAATTTTGAGATTTTTTTTGGCATTGGCACAGTATTTGCCTATTTTTACTGACTTTCCATTATGGTCTTTGAAAGGGGTGCAGCCATAGAGTGTGAGCACTGTGAGGTGAGGTTGAATGGGTAAGGCTATGGAGAATGTCGGCTCATTTAAGTATTTGGGCAGTGTGTTGAGTAAATATTGGAGTATGGATGAAGAAGTGCGGGAGAGGGTGCAACAGGGGAAGAGGGTTGTAGGAACGCTGAAAGCAGTAACAAGAAATAGGGTGGTCAGTATGGAAGTAAAGAAGTCCTTGCATGACAGTGTGGTAATCCCGACATTGACTTAGCATTGACTTAGCATTGACAAAGCAAGGATGTTGTTGGAGAGACAAACCAAGAGTGAGAGGTGTGGAAATGAGATACTTGAGAAGTGCGTGCGGAGTTACATGGAGGGATAGACAGACGAATGAGGAAATACAAGAGCGGTGTGGTGTGGATGTAGATGTGCTGGAAAGTGTGAAAAGGAACACCATGAGATGGTTTAGCCATGTGGAACATATGGGAAGCGAGAAAATGACTAAGAGAGTGTACACGAGTGAGGTGGAAGGACAGAGAGGGAGAGGTAAACCGGAGAGAGGTTGAAGGATGGAGTTAAGAAGTATATGCGTGAAAGCGGTGCTGGATGGGAGGAGAGGCGTCGACTGACTGGGGACAGAGTTGCACGGGGGCATTTCGTTCGTGGCCACCCCTTTGGGGATCACGGAGTCTGGCAATAGATAGATAGAAAAACTGTGACTTTTGGCAGGAATTTTGTAGTTCCTGGGTTAACCTCCTCTACTCAACCCAGGAAACCCGGTACTGTTACACTACGCCGCGGCCAACGACCAGGAAGCCTCGGTGAGATGGTTACTGAAGCAAGGTGGGGTGAACAGGGATACCAAGGGCTTCCATGATGATCTGACCCCTGCTGATGTGGCGGAGAGGGTGGGCAATGACAATATGGCCGTCTACCTCAGGGCTCCGTGGGTTAGTTGCTATCTCTCTCTCTCTCATAGACCACACAGACCACATACCACAGACCACACAGACCTTAAGAACCCCGTGGTCTGTGTTTCTATGTAGCTCTCTCTCTTTCTTTCTTTCTCTCTCTCTCTCTCACATACACACACACACTGTCTCTCTTTATCTATCTAGCTATCTAATCTAATCTACCGAGGAGACTCTCCCTCACACACACACACTCTCTCTGTCTCTCTTTCTTTCTGTATCTATCTATCTAGCTATCTAATCTACCGAGGAGACTATCCCTCACACACACACACACACACACTCTCTCTCTCTCTCTCTATATATATATATATATATATATATATATATATATATATCAATCTATCTATATAAACTGCAAGAGGATCACTTTATTTTCAAACGTTATCAGAAAAGTAGTTATTATGATATTTTGTTTCATTATTTTCTAGAATTTTCCTTGCTTTTGCCATTTTTTAACACTGAATTTTAGTTTTTCCCCTCTGTGTTTATTATACGACCAATGTTGGCGACAGGTTTAACCCTTCCTCCCCGGGCAGCATTTATAGAGGTCGATAGGCCTATCCGGGCGATCTGGCCAAAAACGTTGTATGTAAACATAGGCCTATTTTTTTTATTTTAACTGCTAGAGAAGTCACACAAATCTCAAAATGTAGCCCTTTCTTGTATCTGTAGACTGTCGTTGAGTAGAGCTCTCTAGGTCAACTGGTTCAGTTGTGATTACGATTTCCATGGAGATAATTTTCCCGCAGATTTAGCAAAATCGGACAATTAGAAACACTAATTTTCGCTCTAACTAGCAATAGCGGACAAGGTCGGACTTTTTCTTCTTCTTGCCGAGACTTGTCGTCGCAAAGATCGGCTTTGTAAACAAACGTTTCGCTGCGCGGCTTTCAAAACACGCTTAATAGGCTTTCAAGCTTACGGATTTTAAAAGGACACCCGGGCTCCTGGCCTTCGCAAGCCGCGGCATTTTAAAATGCTGCCCGGGCGGGAAGGGTTGACCTGGGAACGGCGAGAATACTCTCAAGAGGTTTTGGTGGGCAAGGGTAAGGACCCTCTTAAGAGGTAACGCCTAAAAAAAAAAAATTTAAAAGGCCCCAGTAGCACTTAAAACAAGTGAAATGGTTAAGTGAGATCATTCCCCTCCATACCTCCTATCACTATTCCACATCTGTCAAAATCCCCTCCTTTTCCCCCCCCCCCTTCAATTATCACCTATTTTCCCTGTTATTCCCTTATTCATTGGTAGATTTTCGTGTAAACTTCTCCAAGCCGGTTCTATGGGTGGTCATGTGAATGGCCAGTGTGTTACGAAAGGAAGAGGGTGGGGTGAGTGAGTCAGCCTGACTCAGTCGAGCTCTAGGCCTCGCGAGTGGAGGGTCTGCCTCGCTCTGCTCCACAATTCATGAATGAACCGCTAGGTAATAATTCGTGATTGTGACCATTCAAACACTATTCCCACTTGTTTTATTGTTGTTACATGTTACTCTCTTCATATTAAACGTAAAATAGGCGCATATGAATAAGTAATAACGATATTTATCGTAAAATTACGATTATAGGCGGGAATGGAGCTTAATATTGCCGCCCAGAAGTGTGGTGTTCACTACACCCTGCGCGCACTCGCCGGGTTAAGAAACTACAAGAGCATCACTTTATAAATAACTTATCAGAAAAGTGCTCCTCCTTAAATGGTGATAATGTTCCCATTGCTACATTAATATGACCAATGTTTGAGACAGGCTAAGAAACTGCAAGCGCATCACTTCATAATTAACTTATCAGAAAAGTGCCCCTTCTCAAATAGTGTTTTATGTCAGGTCAGGTCAGGTGAAGGTATTGAGGGATAAGCCTTTACAACGGCACCTCGTAGCTACTCTTTACTTTACGTATTATCTGAAGAATGTAGAGAGGGGAGAAGGTGTGTTCGAGAGAAATGAAGTTGGAGTGGCTTTGATAATTATACAGTATGTGTTTAGTCTGTATATCCATATTGTTACATTTACACGACCAATGTTTGCTACAGAAGAAAGTGAAGTGCTGGTTGCACATCGGGGGCGCAGACTCCAAGGACGTTGACTTATCCCCCCTACTGCTACAGGTACGTCTTTACGACTTTCACGCATTGTTTTGGTTAAAGGGAATATGTTGTAAATTGACAAATAAATATATAAATTAGAATATTAATAATCTTGCTCTCTCTCTTTCTCTCTCTTCTTTTTTCTTCTTCTTCTTCTTCTTCTTCTTCTTCTTCTTCCTCTTCTTCATCACATATCTCTTGACCTGCTTCCACCCCTTGTCTACACAGGAACAGCATTTCACCGAAGAGCAAGACGCCAAATTTCCATTGACTCGGCAGCAAAAGGTAAAACTATACCCTGTTCGTTATAGATAGGCTCAAAAAGTTACAACTCGAGATTCCTGAAATATGGTGGACAGATAGGATATAAGTAACACCCTGTTCTTAACATAAATCATCAATTACAAACCCCAATGTACTTGAATAAACTAATGAAAGCATATGGGCCTTCCGGGATTCGAACTCGGGACACCACACCCAGAACACAAGCACCTAAACCATTACACCACCAACACAGTTAAAGGTTGAGTACACGATCACGATTAATATCCATTTTCGAATTTTGGATATCAATCTAATCATGTACTTAAGCCAAGGAAGAAGTGATTCCATTTGGGGGGTGTTCGGTAGAGCGCATACCTCCGCCAACGTAGGCGGCTCACAAAGGTATGAACCGATGTTCACGAAATTTGGTGGGTAGATATGATATGTGCCAAGGAAGAAGTTATTCCATTTAGGAGGCGATCAGTAGAGCGAATACCTCCGCCAGTGCAGGCGGAGGTATGCGCTCTACCGATTGCCTCTTTAGAATAGTTTTTTTAATCCATTCTCTCAACTTCACTTAATATTTGTTTAGCAACCAGAGTAAAATTTTAAATGTTCATATTCATACTGTAACAGTTAAAAAGATTATTCATGTATTTATCTAATATTGACAGTCGTTATTAATATTTGTCTTTATATTTATTATTTTATATAATATCTTGTGTTCCTTTTCTTACTAGCAGGAGACACAGGCCAGAGCAACCAAGCCAGCAATCATAGAAGAGCTAACTACAGAGGAAGAATTGAGAGAGCCAAACTCTGGCTACATGGAAGAGGGAACACGTGAAACAGAAACAGAACCAAAGGGAATGACACAACAGGAAAAGGGGACATACAACACAGAGGCAGAATCGAAGACTACGAGCACATCCGGTGAAGAGCCCAATTCGGAGGAAGAGAAAGAGAGAGAATTAAAGAGAGTAAGAGAAACCGAAGAAGAGCCCAAGTCGGAGGAAGAGAAAGAGAGAGAACTAAAGAGAGTAAGAGAAACCGAAGAAGAGCCCAAGTCGGAGGAAGAGAAAGAGAGAGAATTAAAGAGAGTAAGAGAAACCGAAGAAGAGCCCAAGTCGGAGGAAGAGAAAGAGAGAGAACTAAAGAGAGTAAGAGAAACCGAAGAAGAGCCCAAGTCGGAGGAAGAGAAAGAGAGAGAATTAAAGAGAGTAAGAGAAACCGAAGAAGAGCCCAAGTCGGAGGAAGAGAAAGAGAGAGAATTAAAGGGAGTAAGAGAAACCGAAGAAGAGCCCAAGTCGGAGGAAGAGAAAGAGAGAGAATTAAAGGGAGTAAGAGAATCCGAAGACCAACCAAAATCCGAATCAGAGAGGAGTCACGATGGGAAGGAAAGGTCTGAAGGTACTGCCAAAGTAAGAATACTTGATGATCAGATAATTTTAAAGTGTGTTTAGCTAAATTAAACTTAAAACACACACACACACACACTGTTATGCCACGTTTTCAAGAAAACGTGAGATAATCTGATTACGATTTCCACCTTAGGAATCAGCGCTAATCATCAAGTTAGGTACCTCTCCACTGGGTAGGGATCAGCCTTGGCTCTATTAAACAACACTCTAGTAATAAGCAATGGACACAAAACACACAAGTAAAGGATATACAGGTTTTATTCCTTAATAGCTAGGGTACAATCTCAATATGTCTCTGGAAAAGTAAACATAACATTCATATATAGAGAATAATAATGTTACAAATAAACATATGAATAATAACACACAGAGAGGATAAGTCTCAAATCACAATAAATAAAGTCCTGAAATAAATATACAAAGCTCTCAAATATGGCTTGAATGTAAGTAAATAATAGTTACTGCGATGTAAGCAAGCGTAGCACTGATAATTATGGACAATAGGACAGTATTTGATTTCTAAACGAACAATAAGCTAAAGTAACTTGAATAAGTAATTAAACTGTAATAACTCAAAGAGTAATAAATATGAAAGATAACTTCATAAACGTATGGTTAAAATATTAGTCATCTATGCGTGACTGAGGAAGTAATTACTCTGCAACTGAACTTTCACTATTGGATCTGTACCCGGATGACACGTAGCGTATAAACTCAGGTCTGAACAAGTGTTCAAGTTTTACGTGTAAGTGTAGGACTTTATAACCGGATAAACATATATATATTTCCACATCGAAGAATATAGGAGCCTGTATTCGAGGAAGTATATAAATATTTTCCGCACGATAGACGTGTGTATTGTTCTCCCGAAACAGAGCGACGGATAATAATTAAATAAGGGAAGAATGGTTTGAAACAGGGGTGTGTGATGTCCCCGTGGTTGTTTACTGTATATATGGATGGAGTCATGAAAGAAATACTATCAAGAGCAGTGAATGTTGGTGTATCGCTGAAAAGGGAGGGAATTAAGTGGAAGCTACCTATACTGCTGTTTGCGGATGATACAGTTCTGAGGAGTGATAATGAATGGGAGTTGCAGGGTCTGGTAAATGAGTTTGGAACAGTGTGCGAAAAACGGAATTTGAAAGGTAAATGCGGGGAAGAGCAGGGTTATGGTCTTCGAAAGGGGTGAAGTCACAGAGTGTGAGGTGAAGCTGAACGGTCAGGCTATGGAGATCGTCAACTCTTTTAAGTATCTGGGCAGTGTGTTGAGTAAAGATGGGACTATGGATGAAGAAGTGCGGGAGAGGGTACAACAGGGGAAGAGGGTTGTAGGAACGCTGAAAGCAGTAACAAGAAATAGGGTGGTCAGTATGGAAGTGAAGAAGTCCTTGCATGACAGTGTGGTAATCCCGACACTGACTTATGGAAGCGAAGCATGGACGTTGGTTGAGAGACGCAGACCAAGAGTGAAAGCAGTGGAAATTAATTACCTAAGAAGTGCGTGTGGAGTTACATGGAGGGATAGACAGACTAATGAGGAAGTAAGAAGGAGGTGTGGTGTGGAGGTAGATGTGCTGGAAAGTGTGAAAAGGAACAACTTGAGATGGTTCGGCCATATGGAACGTATGGAAAGCGAGAGAATGACTAAGAGGGGGGTGTACGAGAGCGAGGTGGAGGGACAGAGAGGGAGAGGTAGACCGAAAGAGAGGTGGAAGGATGGAGTGAGGAAGTATATGAACGAAGGCGGTGCTGGTTGGGGGGAGGGGTGTCGATTGACCGGGGACAGAGGTGCATGGGGGCGGTTCGTTCATGGTCACCCCTTCGGGGATCACGGCGCCAGGCAATAGATAGATAGATAGATAGATAGATAGATAGAAGAATGGAAAATCTTCTTAGTTTACGCTAACACTGTGAACCTTAACATACCTCAGTCTAGACCCTCACTAATCATCGTTACCATTACGAACAAGAAAAATACTTAAAGGATTGTGTAGAGAGTAGAACACTGGTAGAGCGAGTTTGGAGCACACTGGTGGAGGCACGGTTGTCTTGGTTCTTGACTACAGGGACCTGGGATTTCACACTTCCCAGCTAGGTTCGGGCCCAAACAATTCCAGTTTTCGTTCTGCTCTATCTCTACCTTCTCTCGTCTCGACACGACGCACTTGATCACTATTCACGCTGAACCTGGAGGATGACAATAAAGGATCCCCTACACTTGGTAAACTTAAGGTATTTCCAGGTGTACTGTAGGTGGACAGTAAATATAATTACTGTCCTGAACCTCGAAGTACGGTGATGCAAGCCTAGGCTGAGTAGTGTTAACTATGCTTGCACTAATAGTACTTGTGCCATCTATTATCAACTGATCGAAAGATATAGCAGCCAATGACTCTATCTCGTCCCTGTCTGTTATTACGAAGTCACAAGAAAGACTCAAGAGACTGCTTTGCACAAGATCTTACGATTCGATCGGAACCTTACAATTGGAGAAGATTCCGATTGAATTATTTTCTGGCCCCCTTTGGTATGGATCACCAGAAGATAAAGAATTAAATTCTTCGACAAGACTTGTACCTTCCTTTCTCCCTTCTATCCTGGGAACTTCGAGCACAGAGTTCAAATAAGGTGTAACGCCAGTAGGCTGATTGCTTTATTCTACTTTGTTCAGCGCGCATAGTGACTCATTTTTTGTTGGCACTTTCGTTGCCCGGTTTCGGGGCAAGAGGGGCATGGGTGACACTCTGGCTTTGTGTTGTTTCAGGGAGCTGGTCACACTAGGGTTTGTTTGCACTTGGGAATTACTTGAGGATGATGCATGTAGTGATTTAACTTTGATATTTGGCTTGTGCTGGATCTGAGGGATATTTATGTATGACATGTGAGGCTGTTCTGTTATTTCTTGCCTGTTAATTTCTTCATTATTTCCACTGTTGTGATGGGTTAGCACTGGTTCTAAATATTCACTTTGCATCTTAACATCCACTTCACTATGGTTTTGATACTCTATAGGGGCACATTGCAGGGGTTGGTGATGAACTTGCATAGTATTGCTGGAGTACAGTGCGGCCACGTGTTGGTCTGGGTGGCTATCGTAGCTTCCCCTCTGAGCCGCGTTTTCTCTCTTTGATCTTCTCTTGTTGTTGTCGTTGTTGCTTCTTCGGTCCCTCTGGTTGCCACTGCAGGTTCTTATGCTAGCAACGCAGATTTTTTTTATCTGGTATGCTCATTGTGGATCTTCATATTAGTAAGACATTATGTAAGGAACATATAATTGATGGGGCCCATCACGTCTCTCCAAAATCCTTATCGAGGCAAATCAAAGCCATCCAATATCATAAAACTTTTCTACCTGTGATCTTGAAAGCCTCGGTTATCCCCTGTAGATATTTTTGATGGCTTCAATGGACACCTGTGCTTCGCTTCTATCCATAAATTACATCATTCTTCTGACGTAGTGTTCAACACGCGGAAGTCCATATTAAATTAAGAACAAAAATCTACTTCTAAGATAGAATCTGAAGAATGAAAGTTATTACACTTTAGCTTAGAATCAAGAGACAAGTTAATGGAGAGAAGAAAGCTTGTAAGGAAAGATACTTTAAGACAACTTCCTGGAGGTAGTAACAACAAAACGGCAAGCTTCTGAGCGACAATCAAACCGAAGCTAAGGTTTATGTTTCGTTCATATGTTTATTGATTAGTCACCTTAATATAAATTTATCTTGCCAGAGAGGCGTAGCATAATCGATAAAATTGATTTGAACTGAGAAGTTGGTGAGGAAGATCAAGAACAATTCCTCTCGTACCTTCGTGGTAGTTAAATTGGGTACCCAAGCTTGTTGTTCATAGGTTATTATATTTTTCCTTTTGATATATAACATTTCATCATTAAAAGCAGAAGGATATATTTATGTAATTTGAAGATCGCAAGTACTAAACTTATGACTTTATTTCCCTTTTCCAGGAGGGTGAGGCGACCAATTTACCAGTGACCACCCTTACTAACGGGGAAGCTAAGACTAAGGTGAAGGTGACGGGACTCCCCAACCTCGGCAACACCTGTTACATGAACTGTGTGTTGCAGTGTCTCTATCACACCCAGCCACTCTATCAGTACATCCTAGTGCAACACTCCAGGTCAGATAGATTAATAGACAGACAGACAGACAGGTATATACTGTACATCGATGGGTAGATCATGCAACTCTCTAGTGTACTGTACACTCGGATACCATAGTCTCTAGCCCACTCATAAGAATTTGTGGACCCCCTATGTTTGTCGTTATGCAAATATAACTATCAGGATTGATTTTTTAATATAAATTGCTTATCAATAAATATTATATATAGTTTTGTAGTTGATGTATAGAAAATTATATTCATATAATTGTTTCCAGAGATATACTTCCATAATTAGAAATAGGTCAAGTCCACGAATATTTATGAGTGGGGTAGAGACTATGGTATCTGAGTGTAGGCCTACATATGAGTGGGGTAGAGACTATGGTATCTGAGTGTAGGCCTACATATGAGTGGGGTAGAGACTATGGTATCTGAGTGTAGGCCTACATATGAGTGGGGTAGAGACTATGGTATCTGAGTGTAGGCCTACATATGAGTGGGGTAGAGACTATGGCATCCGAGTGTAGGCCTACATATGAGTGGGGTAGAGACTATGGTATCTGAGTGTAGGCCTACATATGAGTGGGGTAGAGACTATGGCATCCCAGTGTAGGCCTACATATGAGTGGGGTAGAGACTATGGTATCTGAGTGTAGGCCTACATATGAGTGGGGTAGAGACTATGGCATCCCAGTGTAGGCCTACATATGAGTGGGGTAGAGACTATGGTATCTGAGTGTAGGCCTACATATGAGTGGGGTAGAGACTATGGCATCCCAGTGTAGGCCTACATATGAGTGGGGTAGAGACTATGGCATCCCAGTGTAGGCCTACATATGAGTGGGGTAGAGACTATGATATCTGAGTGTAGGCCTACATATGAGTGGGGTAGAGACTATGACATCCCAGTGTAGGCCTACATATGAGTGGGGTAGAGACTATGGTATCTGAGTGTAGGCCTACATATGAGTGGGGTAGAGACTATGGTATCTGAGTGTAGGCCTACATATGAGTGGGGTAGAGACTATGGCATCCCAGTGTAGGCCTACATATGAGTGGGGTAGAGACTATGGCATCCCAGTGTAGGCCTACATATGAGTGGGGTAGAGACTATGGCATCCCAGTGTAGGCCTACATATGAGTGGGGTAGAGACTATGGTATCTGAGTGTAGGCCTACATATGAGTGGGGTAGAGACTATGGTATCTGAGTGTAGGCCTACATATGAGTGGGGTAGAGACTATGGCATCCCAGTGAAGGCCTACATATGAGTGGGGTAGAGACTATGATATCTGAGTGTAGGCCTACATATGAGTGGGGTAGAGACTATGGTATCTGAGTGTAGGCCTACATATGAGTGGGGTAGAGACTATGGCATCCCAGTGTAGGCCTACATATGAGTGGGGTAGAGACTATGGTATCTGAGTGTAGGCCTACATATGAGTGGGGTAGAGACTATGGTATCTGAGTGTAGGCCTACATATGAGTGGGGTAGAGACTATGGCATCCCAGTGTAGGCCTACATATGAGTGGGGTAGAGACTATGGTATCTGAGTGTAGGCCTACATATGAGTGGGGTAGAGACTATGGTATCTGAGTGTAGGCCTACATATGAGTGGGGTAGAGACTATGGCATCCCAGTGTAGGCCTACATATGAGTGGGGTAGAGACTATGGTATCTGAGTGTAGGCCTACATATGAGTGGGGTAGAGACTATGGTATCTGAGTGTAGGCCTACATATGAGTGGGGTAGAGACTATGGCATCCCAGTGTAGGCCTACATATGAGTGGGGTAGAGACTATGGTATCTGAGTGTAGGCCTACATATGAGTGGGGTAGAGACTATGGCATCCCAGTGTAGGCCTACATATGAGTGGGGTAGAGACTATGGTATCCCAGTGTAGGCCTACATATGAGTGGGGTAGAGACTATGGCATCCCAGTGTAGGCCTACATATGACTGGGGTAGAGACTATAGTATCTGAGTGTAGGCCTACATATGAGTGGGGTAGAGACTATGGTATCTGAGTGTAGGCCTACATATGAGTGGGGTAGAGACTATGGCATCCCAGTGTAGGCCTACATATGAGTGGGGTAGAGACTATGGTATCTGAGTGTAGGCCTACATATGAGTGGGGTAGAGACTATGGTATCTGAGTGTAGGCCTACATATGAGTGGGGTAGAGACTATGGTATCTGAGTGTAGGCCTACATATGAGTGGGGTAGAGACTATGGTATCTGAGTGTAGGCCTACATATGAGTGGGGTAGAGACTATGGCATCCCAGTGTAGGCCTACATATGAGTGGGGTAGAGACTATGGTATCTGAGTGTAGGCCTACATATGAGTGGGGTAGAGACTATGGTATCTGAGTGTAGGCCTACATATGAGTGGGGTAGAGACTATGGTATATGAGTGTAGGCCTACATATGAGTGGGGTAGAGACTATGGCATCCCAGTGTAGGCCTACATATGAGTGGGGTAGAGACTATGGCATCCCAGTGTAGGCCTACATATGAGTGGGGTAGAGACTATGGCATCCCAGTGTAGGCCTACATATGAGTGGGGTAGAGACTATGGCATCCCAGTGTAGGCCTACATATGAGTGGGGTAGAGACTATGGTATCTGAGTGTAGGCCTACATATGAGTGGGGTAGAGACTATGGCATCCCAGTGTAGGCCTACATATGAGTGGGGTAGAGACTATGGCATCCCAGTGTAGGCCTACATATGAGTGGGGTAGAGACTATGGCATCCCAGTGTAGGCCTACATATGAGTGGGGTAGAGACTATGGCATCCCAGTGTAGGCCTACATATGAGTGGGGTAGAGACTATGGGATCCAGTGTAGGCCTACATATGAGTGGGGTAGAGACTATGGTATCCCAGTGTAGGCCTACATATGAGTGGGGTAGAGACTATGGCATCCCAGTGTAGGCCTACATATGAGTGGGGTAGAGACTATGGCATCCCAGTGTAGGCCTACATATGAGTGGGGTAGAGACTATGGCATCCCAGTGTAGGCCTACATATGAGTGGGGTAGAGACTATGGCATCCCAGTGTAGGCCTACATATGAGTGGGGTAGAGACTATGGCATCCCAGTGTAGGCCTACATATGAGTGGGGTAGAGACTATGGCATCCCAGTGTAGGCCTACATATGAGTGGGGTAGAGACTATGGTATCTCAGTGTAGGCCTACATATGAGTGGGGTAGAGACTATGGTATCTGAGTGTAGGCCTACATATGAGTGGGGTAGAGACTATGGCATCCCAGTGTAGGCCTACATATGAGTGGGGTAGAGACACTATGGCATCGAGTGTAGGCCTACATATGAGTGGGGTAGAGACTATGGCATCTGAGTGTAGGCCTACATATGAGTGGGGTAGAGACTATGGCATCCCAGTGTAGGCCTACATATGAGTGGGGTAGAGACTATGGTATCTGAGTGTAGGCCTACATATGAGTGGGGTAGAGACTATGGTATCTGAGTGTAGGCCTACATATGAGTGGGGTAGAGACTATGGCATCCCAGTGTAGGCCTACATATGAGTGGGGTAGAGACTATGGTATCTGAGTGTAGGCCTACATATGAGTGGGGTAGAGACTATGGTATCTGAGTGTAGGCCTACATATGAGTGGGGTAGAGACTATGGCATCCCAGTGTAGGCCTACATATGAGTGGGGTAGAGACTATGGTATCTGAGTGAAGGCCTACATATGAGTGGGGTAGAGACTATGGTATCTGAGTGTAGGCCTACATATGAGTGGGGTAGAGACTATGGCATCCCAGTGTAGGCCTACATATGAGTGGGGTAGAGACTATGGTATCTGAGTGTAGGCCTACATATGAGTGGGGTAGAGACTATGGCATCCCAGTGTAGGCCTACATATGAGTGGGGTAGAGACTATGGTATCCCAGTGTAGGCCTACATATGAGTGGGGTAGAGACTATGGCATCCCAGTGTAGGCCTACATATGACTGGGGTAGAGACTATAGTATCTGAGTGTAGGCCTACATATGAGTGGGGTAGAGACTATGGTATCTGAGTGTAGGCCTACATATGAGTGGGGTAGAGACTATGGCATCCCAGTGTAGGCCTACATATGAGTGGGGTAGAGACTATGGTATCTGAGTGTAGCCTACATATGAGTGGGGTAGAGACTATGGTATCTGAGTGTAGGCCTACATATGAGTGGGGTAGAGACTATGGTATCTGAGTGTAGGCCTACATATGAGTGGGGTAGAGACTATGGTATCTGAGTGTAGGCCTACATATGAGTGGGTAGAGACTATGGCATCCAAGTGTAGGCCTACATATGAGTGGGGTAGAGACTATGGTATCTGAGTGTAGGCCTACATATGAGTGGGGTAGAGACTATGGTATCTGAGTGTAGGCCTACATATGAGTGGGGTAGAGACTATGGTATATGAGTGTAGGCCTACATATGAGTGGGGTAGAGACTATGGCATCCCAGTGTAGGCCTACATATGAGTGGGGTAGAGACTATGGCATCCCAGTGTAGGCCTACATATGAGTGGGGTAGAGACTATGGTATCCCAGTGTAGGCCTACATATGAGTGGGGTAGAGACTATGGCATCCCAGTGTAGGCCTACATATGAGTGGGGTAGAGACTATGGTATCTGAGTGTAGGCCTACATATGAGTGGGGTAGAGACTATGGCATCCCAGTCTAGGCCTACATATGAGTGGGGTAGAGACTATGGCATCCCAGTGTAGGCCTACATATGAGTGGGGTAGAGACTATGGCATCTGAGTGTAGGCCTACATATGAGTGGGGTAGAGACTATGGCATCCCAGTGTAGGCCTACATATGAGTGGGGTAGAGACTATGGCATCCCAGTGTAGGCCTACATATGAGTGGGGTAGAGACTATGGCATCCCAGTGTAGGCCTACATATGAGTGGGGTAGAGACTATGGCATCCCAGTGTAGGTCTACATATGAGTGGGGTAGAGACTATGGCATCCCAGTGTAGGCCTACATATGAGTGGGGTAGAGACTATGGCATCCCAGTGTAGGCCTACATATGAGTGGGTAGAGACTATGGCATCCCAGTGTAGGCCTACATATGAGTGGGGTAGAGACTATGGCATCCCAGTGTAGGCCTACATATGAGTGGGGTAGAGACTATGGCATCCCAGTGTAGGCCTACATATGAGTGGGGTAGAGACTATGGCATCCCAGTGTAGGCCTACATATGAGTGGGGTAGAGACTATGGCATCCCAGTGTAGGCCTACATGAGTGGGTAGAGACTATGGCCATAGGCCTACATATGAGTGGGGTAGAGACTATGGCATCCCAGTGTAGGCCTACATATGAGTGGGGTAGAGACTATGGCATCCCAGTGTAGGCCTACATATGAGTGGGGTAGAGACTATGGCATCCCAGTGTAGGCCTACATATGAGTGGGGTAGAGACTATGGCATCCCAGTGTAGGCCTACATATGAGTGGGGTAGAGACTATGGCATCCCAGTGTAGGCCTACATATTAGTTAGCATATTTTTGTCCAACTTTGTGGACTCAGTTAAGGGGGCCCACCTCGTTTTTTCTCTCTCTCTCTGGGTTGTATCCATTTGGCCCCATTCAGCCTACTGTTTTAAGACATTTATCCCCATCCAGGTGTCATTTTTTTCCTGGCGAGCGGTAGCGAGCCAGCATATACATATTTTTGTTTTGACAGCAAGCTAAATTTGTAAATTTTTCGATAGAAAAATTGCTCTGGCGAAGCCGGATTTCTCCATACAATGCTGGCTCGCTATCGCTCGCCAGGAAGAAATCGACACCTGGATGGGGATAAACGTCTTAAAACAGTTGGCTGAAAGGGGCCGAATGGATACAAGCCAGGGAAAGAGAGAAAATGAGAAGGCGTGGATGATGTCAGTTTCACATCACTGAGTTATTATACTGTCTTGCTTGAGAAAGGGGATAAAAGCTGCATGGACAGCAAATTCTGGGCACATTTTGGAGGTGCAGTTATGATAACCTGACAAACTATTTTGGTAAACTGCTTGAGCCACTGAACCTGAAATGAATTAGTTAATGTTTGCTGACTTGTATTTATAATTAAGAGGTGTTCTTGTACTCCTGAGTCTGACTGTACATTATTACCATGTGGAAATCTCTCTATCATTACCTTTAAGGGGAGATATCGACTTGAGGGATCTTTTTCTGGACCCCTTTCTCCCTCATGTGTAGCCCATTGCTTTTGAGATTTTAAGACAGTCACCCCATTAGTTTGGCAATTTTAAGAACTTTCGCTCCATTTCCGTCAAATTTAAGACCTTTCGTGCAAGTTAGGTGTCGATTTTATCCTGGCGAGCGATAGCGAGCCTGTAATTTAAGAGGAACCGGCTTTAAGCCGGGACAGTTTTCTAACGAAAAATGTACAAATTTATCTTGAAAGGGGCTCAAGGGGGTGTAATCTTAAGCTTGATGGATATCTAGCGAACTAACTAAAAACCTCCCTTTAAGCCAGAAACATACAATCATACACAGATAACCCACCTACCATAAGCTACTAACCTACTATCCTAATAACCTTCCTATGCCTACAGTGCCTTCGTCGGGAACAGCTGGGAGGTGGTGGAGGCACTGAGAGGAGTGGTCAACGCTCTGGCTCTGGGTTATGGGGGTCAGAAGGCTATGGTCAACATGAAGGTAGGTCAATGCGGACCTTCTGTCATGAGGACAATCAATGAATGGCTTTACATATTGTACTTAAGGGAGCCCACCTCGTTTATATTTTTCTCTTTCTTCCTCTCTCTCTAGGTTGTATCCTTGGCCCCATTCAGCCTACTGTTTTATGATGTTTATCCCTATCCAGGTGTAGATTTTTTCCTGGCGAGCGGTAGCGAGCCAGCATATTTTTTGTTTTAATTTTGACAGCAGGCTTAATTTGTACATTCTTGATCACTATCGCTCGCCAGGAAGAAATCGACACCTGGATGGTGATAAACGTCTTAAAACAGTAGGCTGAATGAGGCTGAATGGATACAACCCAGAGAAAGAGAGAAAAGGAGAGAAAAATAGCAGGTCACTCCCCCCTGGGGTTAAGGGAATAGAATATGCCCCACGTGCCTCCTGCATGTCGTAAGAGGCGACTAAAGAGGATGGGTCGGTGGGCTTGCAACCCCCACCCGTGAAAAATACTTACTGCAACGAAGAGCGAACGAACAGCCTTGGATGTGGACGGACCTAATGTTGACGAACCCGACCGACTATGGACAATCTTAGAATAGCGACTTGGAATGTGAGAGGCGTGAATGATGACACAAAAGAGCGAGAGGTCCTGGAAGTGTTAGTGAATGCCAGGCTGGATGTATGTGGAATGACTGAAACCAAATGGAGGGGTACAGATGTGAGAGAGTGGGAGTGTGAAATGGGTGTGTGTGCTGGAGTGGGTGAGGGAGTAGCGAGAGAAGGTGCGTGTTTGTTTGTAAGTATGGAAGGAGCGTGTAGGAGACTATGGGTCTGTGGGTTCAAGGATTGGGTGGGTGAGAATGATAGTAGGTATACAAACGTGGGTGATTGTGTGTGTCTATGCTCCGACAGAGGATAAAACTTATATTATTGTTACCAAAGAAAACGTATTGGAGAATAAATCAAGGTAGGCTTGTCAAGTTATGACAGTGAGAGCGAGAACGGAGAAATAGATAGGTCACAAGCAGGGCGGCTTTAGGAAGGGAAGAGGAGGTGTAGATCAGATTTTTACCCTGAAATGTGTTGTGGAGAAATATCTGGTGAAGCAACAAAAGCTGTATGTTGCTTTTATGGACTTTGAGAAGGCCTATGACAGAGTGGATAGAGAAGGTATGTGGAAAGTACTTAGAATATACGGAGTAGATGGTAAGTTGCTGAAAGCAGTGAAGAGCATGTATGAGGGCGCAAAGGCGGCAGTACGTGTGGGGAATGAGCAGAGCGAGTTCTTTGATCTGAATGTTGGGTTGAAACGGGGGTGTGTGATGTCCCCGTGGTTGTTTACTGTATATATGGCTGGAGTCATGAAAGAAATACAAGGAAGAGCAGTGGATGTTGGTGTATCGCTGATAAAGTAGGGAAATGAGTGGAATCTACCTGTACTGCTGTTTGCTGATGATACAGTTCTGATGAGCGATAATGAATGGGAGTTTCAGGGTCTGGTAAATATGTTTGGAACAGTGTGCGAAAAACGGAATCTGAAGGTAAATGCGGGGAAGAGCAAGGTTATGGTCTTCGAAAGGGGTGAAGTCACAGAGTGTGAGGTGAAGTTGAACGGTCAGGCTATGGAGATTGTCAGGTCATATAAGTATCTGGGCAGTGTTGAGTAAAGATGGGACTATGGATGAAGAAGTGCGGGAGAGGGTTGTAGGAACGCTGAAAGCAGTAACAAGAAATAGGGTGGTCAGCATGGAAGTGAAGAAATCCTTGCATGACAGTGTGGTAATCCCGACACTGACTTACGGAAGCGAAGCATGGACGTTGGTGGAGAAACTCAGACCAAGAGTGAGAGGGGTGGAAATGAGTTACTTGAGAAGTGCGTGCGGAGTTACATGGAGCGATAGACAGACGAATGAGGAAGTAAGAAGGAGGTGTGGTGTGGAGGAAGATGTGCTGGAGTGTGAAAAGGAACACCTTGAGATGGTTCGGCCATATGGAACGTATGGGAAGTGAGAGAATTACTAAGAGGGTGTACGAGAGTGAGGTGGAAGGCCAGAGAGGGAGAGGTAAACCGAAAGAGAGGTGGAAGGATGGAGTGAAGAAGTATATGGATGAAGGCGGTGCTGGGTGGTTGGGAGGAGGGGCGTCGACTGACTTGGGACAGAGGTGCATGGGGGCGGTTCGTTCGTGGCCACCCCTTCGGGGATCACGGCGTCAGGCAATAGATAGATAGATAGATAGACTCCCTTAACAGCTAGGCTCCAAGTCAGCTCAACCCCCATTGTATAATCTTTATCAAATTAAATTACTTAACCTATCGAGCATAACTTTAACTTTGGAGAACTAATAAACACTAAAATGAGGGGATTTACTTATAGCCTGGGTGTGAAAAAAAGCTCCTTTGACACTCTGATTACTCTCCCTCTCTCATCCCAGGCAGTCGCAGGTGAGAAGGACACACTCTTCCAGGACTCACTACAGAAGGAGGCACACGACTTCCTCAGCCTCATGTTGGAATGGCTACACACGGATCTGGCCATGGTGAGTCAGGCATATACTGTAGGGAGCATGCAACCAGAATAAAAGGTGAAATAGGGTCATAGATACTCAAAGGGTTTAGTTTATTGTTGTTGCTGTTCCCCAGGCTGTCTGACCGAACAGCCCCAAGGTCCCGAGCAAGGCCAAGGTCATAACCGAGCACCCCCGCAGAACCCTCCCTGCTTTACCACTAAGAAAGCCCAGGTGACCAAAGCTGTTGACAGGCGAGGAGCTAAGGAAGGTGCGGAAACGCCCAGGACACCGAAGCCACACCCAAGGCCCTGTGCTCCTTAACCCGGCAAGTGTGCGCCATTGGTTTTTAAAAGTGCCCGCCCAAGCGAGCATATTTTGGTTCATTCCCGCCTAAAATCGTCATTATCCGATAAATATTTTTATTACTTATTCATATGCGCCTATTTTACGTTTAATATGAAGATTTTAACATGTAACAGCAATAAAACAAGTGGGAATAGTATTTGGGGGGTGAAAAAGACAAATTAATGCCGACCCTCCAGTCATGAGGTGAGAGTCGAACGAGACGTATATCCTCCCTCTTCGAGGCCTGAAGGCAGACTGATGTCTCTCTCTCTCGCTTTCATTCTCCTCTCACGCTCTCTATATGCGCACTAGACGACCTTGGAACCGGGTTGGAGATATTGGCACGATAAATAAACCGATAAACAAGGGAATAAGAGGAAAAATAGGTGATAATTGAAAGGGGGTGGGGGAAGGAGGGGGTCTTGACACATGTGGAGGAGTGATAGAAGGTATGCAGGGGAATTATCTTGCTTAATCACATATTCCTTTGTTTTGAGTGCTACTGGGATTTTTTAAAGTTTTTTTTAAGGCATTGGATCTTCAAAGTCCCGTCGCCTTCCACCTCCAAAACCTCTTAAGTCTCCCTTCGCCGTTCCCGAGTTAACAATTATGAAGGGAAAGTTGAGGGGCAAAGGTTAAGTTAAAGGGATTAACAGATTTCATTATCACCAAGCCAGCTTGCCTGTCTCTCAATGCTTATATTATACTTAGTTGCCCTGAAGATATCATGTGTGTAGGCTATGTAATGTATGTAATGTATATACTCAGGCACATACCCCATTGCTGGGGGTGGCCGACTCGAGACAGAGCCCGAACAGAAACCTTAAAAGTTCCAAATCTTAGGGTCCGGGACCACTTTCGCGTTCTCTCGCCCCTTTCTCTGTCTCGTTGAGTAGGAGAATTTTACAAGGGGAGGATGATTTCTATAGGCTCCTGCCCCCAGAAGGAAAAGTAGGACAATAAAATTGACAGACAGAAAGTACAAACAAAGCTTAGAATGGATTCTTTGTTTTTTCTAGCAGTGAAATATATAACCAAGAGTGAGAGCAGTGGAAATGAATTACTTAAGGAGTGCGTGCGGAGTTACATGGAGGGATAGACAGACTAATGAGGAAGTAAGAAGGAGGTGTGGTGTGGAGGTAGATGTGCTGGAAAGTGTGAAAAGGAACAACTTGAGATGGTTCGGCCATATGGAACGTATGGAACGCGAGAGAATGACTAAGAGGGTGTACGAGAGCGAGGTGGAGGGGCAGAGGGGGAGAGGTAGACCGAATATGAGGTGGAAGGATGGAGTGAGGAACTACATGAACGAAGGCGGTGCTGGTTGGGGGGAGGGGCGTCGACTGACTGGAGACAGAGGTGCATGGGGGCGGTTCGTTCGTGGCCACCCCTTCGGGGATCACGGCGTCAGGCAATAGATAGATAGATAGATAGAAATATATACTATATATGTTTTCCCATAGATTTAATTTAATGTTCAATACCACTTAAACTCCTTAACTATATATTTCCAAGGTAAAAACATTGCACATCATAAAGGCTCTCTCTACCTCTTGTGGGCACCACTCAGTGGGGATGTATAAACCTTCAATTATTATCTCTTATATAATGTCAAAATAGAATGAACATAATGCGTCCAAATATTGAAAGGGTTAATAATACAAGCGTAAAGCCGGTATCACACAAGCGCTTTTTCTCTCAACATTTATCCTCAACACTGGTCTGGCAGCTTATGAGATCAACATTAACAATATTTCGGTTACCTAAATTCATCTACCAACAGTTTAATTTCCGATACCAGTGCAAAATAGTCCAGAAATGTTGCCAGAAAAATTTTGATCATCGAATGTTGACTATAAAAGCACATGTGTGATACCAGCTTAACCCTATTAGGTGCAGGGCGGGCCAATTTGGAACCTCCCAGTTTTACTCCATTGGCTTAGAGATTTTAAGACGTTTCATCGCATTAGTTTGGCGATTATATGATGCTTCAACCCATTAAGGTGGAGATTTTTCCTGAGCGAGCGATACCCGCAATTTGGGAGAAACCGGCCTTTGGCCGGGGCATTTTTCTACCGAAAAATGTACACATTTAGCTTGAAGGGGGTCTGGGGGACGTTTTTTTAGATTGAAGGGGGTTTGGAGAGGCGTTTTTCCAAGTCTAGCGGGTAAACTAAAAAACACATGGTTCGAATATGGCTAAAACAAATAAAAACTTTAATACTAATTAAACAAAATACCATAATGACCCCCAAGACACCAGATAGTGTTAACTCTCCTCCTCACACCATGTCTCCCCAGGTTGAAGAAGAGGAGTCCATTATCTCCAGGTTGTTCCACGGTGGTCACGAGTACACCATAGTTTGCCCCCACACCAAGGCTATCCTCTGTACTACACAAGAACACTTCACCAACCTCTCCCTCGCACACACACTCTCCAGCCAGACCAGTCTGCAGGTTCGTGGTCAGTCATGCATACCGGATAGAGAGCGAGAGAGAGAGAGAAAGAAAGATGTGTGTGTGTGTGTATAAAGTTAAATGACAGAGAATTGAGTTGTGTTCACTAGAGGAGTACTACCAGCCAAGTATATGGAAGCTAGGTAAGCAGTTCCTCGCCAGCATTATATACACGGGTACATTAGCTACGAGTAAGTCAGGAGTTAGTCGTGGCTAGTTAAACCGATAACATGATTGAGGTACTAACAAGCCTACTGTAAACCCACTCTTAGTGAAAGAATGTATGCATATAAATCTATAGGATGGCATGGACAATTAATACTTGCAATTATTACCGTGCTCCCAAACCTCCCATACCATTCAGCATTGCCCCCACTATACCTCCCTTTATACTTTTGTGTATTCCTTTCACCCTCTCTTGTTTTACTTTGGTCATATGTGTACTCCTTCGCTCAAGAGATCTTATTCAATACCCGTCTAAAGCCCATCGACATCTTTTGGAGCCTCAACCCTCTCCAGTCCTGAGCCTTGCCAACCCTTGGCCCCGTGGAGACCCACTTCAGTTTATCCTCCTTTTATGGCCCAAATCAATCTACCACACCAATCTCCTTTTAAAGTGAGTTAAGTGTTTTTAAGTGAGTGAAGTGATCTGAAGAAAGTGATCGTCACCATGCCTCGTGCCTGTACGAACTGCGCCGGTAGGTTTGGTGCTTCCATATTTGCTCCTGCCGATCCACAAGTCTGCCGACTCTGCCAGCAACGAGAGGATTTGACAGCAAAATTGGATGAAGCCCACAGCAAGATCAACGCCCTCACCAGGAAGCTGGAATCACTCCAAGAGTTTGTAACACTCAACATTGGAGTATCACTAACTCCAATTATTTCAACTCCAACATCCACCACCGCCCCAACGTCATCTGCCAACAATCCAACACCTGCAGTAGCCACTGCAGCATCTTCTGACGAACCTGAGCCGACATCAAACCAGGACAGCCGCCCTGTTCACCTTAGTCTCTCCCTCACTCCTCGTGCAAGAAGCCTGCTAGCACGAACAGTACCAACCCCTCGCCCCCGTTCTAACCACTCCTCTCCCCGACCTATACGCAGAGTCCCGCCACCACAGGTTTCCGGATTTACACCAGTGAGGAACGGTGCACGGCCAACGCAGAAAAGGTGTCATCTACCAGTCACAATGTCAAACAGATTTGAGATATTGGTAGAGATGGAAGACGAACCAGAAGAGACCAGTCTCGTTGGGGATTCCATCCTACGAGGACAGGTCGAAGAGTTCTGCGACAGAGTCCCAAATCGACGAAAATAAATTTGCATCCCAGGAGCTGGACTGGACGACATTGTGGAAGCCTTCGAAGTACCACAAAGGATGCAAATTAAAATACCCTTTTTGTCATCATGCTGGTTCAAATGACGTCATGCGCACCAGATCCGAAGAGTTGATGGAGAAATATCGCAAGATGATCCAGCACTACAAAAACAAGTCAAGGAATATCATCATCTCAGGCATTCTCCCCAAGATCGACGCACCTGACAAATTCTACGACAAGGCCTTCAGCACAAATAGCCAACTAAAATATTTGTGTCTGAGGGAAGAAGTTGAATTCATCAACCTCTGGGACAACTTCTACAACCAGCCTACTCTGTTCCGCAAGGATGGCACTCATCTAAACCCTGTGGGTTCAGCACGCATGGGTCGTCTCCTGCACGAAGCAGTCCGCAGCCATGGATCAAAAAACGCCATCCGAGAAGAAGCAGCAGTGGCATAAATCATCCAACGCCAAGCAAAAAACAGAGGCAACCGAGGACCACCAGCGAAAAGGACCGAAGACAGCGAGGACTGAGGACAGCCATGAACATAAATGTAGATCCGACAAGAACCAAAAATATTATTAAAGAGCGTTCCGTGAGTTCTAAAATAACAAATTTATAGGTTTTCTATGCAAACGCTCGTAGCATACGCAATAAATTTTCAGATTTAGAGGAGCTAGTGTTTACAGAAAATTATGATGTGATTGGCATAACAGAATCTTGGCTCAATACAGAAGATAGAGACTTTTTAGCAGAGTATTCACTTCCCGGTTATGTAATGTTTGAGAAAAGCCGAATAAATCGAAATGGAGGTGGCGTTTTACTTTATATCAAAGAAAGTCTTAACCCTACCCTCTTGTCAAAACCTCAAATTGTGAACGTCGACACATCTTTTGTGCTAATAAAGAATAATAAAGGTACAAAAATAATACTTGCGTTAATATACAGACCTCCAGCATAATCAGTGCAAACTGACCGAGAAATTTACAAACAAATTGCAGATGTAAGTAACTCACAAGATACCGTAATTTTTGGCGACTTTAATTTACCTGTGACCAAGTGGGGCGATACTCTTACTTCACACTCCGGACATGACTTGTATACGAACTTGCAAGAGAGTTCGCTTTATCAATTTGTTCGAACGCCGACCCGTGGTAATAACGTTCTTGACATTGTACTTGCAACAAAAGAAGAATTGATAGAGAATTTGAATGTTGGTGATGAATTCAGTAACAGCGACCATCGTACGATAACTTTCACTTTAAAGTTTACTAGTAACGAACCAAATAGTAGCATCGAAAAAGTCCCTAATTTCAAGAAAGCAAACTTCCATAAACTTAGAGCTATGTTTAAAGAAACTGACTGGAGCTTTTTAATTAACAATAACGACATAAATACATCTTGGAAGTTATTCGAAACCACTTACCTAAAAGCAGTGCAAGACTGCATACCATCGAAAATACGGCGTCCAGGCCATAATAATAAGCCCAAATGGTGGAATAAAGATATTTCAAACTGCCTGCTTGCTAAAAAATTTGCTAATGATAGATTAAAATCCTCACAAAATGACGAAGAACGGGTGAAATTTGTAGAGCTACGACGCAAAGCCAAAAAGTTAATTAAGCAAAGTAAAAAGACCTTAGAGTTACATATTGCGAATCAAAGTAAAACAAACCCAAAGAATTCTATAGTTATATCAGAAAAAAAAAAAGTAGTTACGTCAACTGTTGGACCGTTAGTCGATGAAAATGGAGAATACACCAAAGACGAAGTACAAATGAGTAATGCCCTCAATACCTTCTTTGCATCAGTTTTTACAACAGAAGACCTCAGTGATATCCCTACACCATCGCCGATTCAGATTGATAATTCAGATGTTCTAAGCAATATCACCGTTACAGAGAGAGAAGTATTGAATTGTTTAGATAAACTCAAGGTAAATAAAACGCCTGGACCTGATACAATCTCGCCTAGAGTTCTAAAGGAAGCTAAGGATGAGCTCTCCAAACCACTGACATTACTATTCAATAAATCCTTGCAGTCTGGAACTATGCCTGATCAGTGGAAGCTAGCCAACGTAACACCGATATTCAAAAAGGCAGCAAATCCCTACCCAGTAACTATCGTCCAATTAGCTTAACCTCAGTTGTATGTAAAATGCTAGAAACGGTCATACGAGACAGACTCGTAAATCACTTAGAGGAAAATAACATACTTAAAGATACTCAACACGGCGTTCGTAAAAAACGTTCCTGTTTAACAAACCTCTTAGACTTCTTCCACGATATCCTCAACCTCTACGATGAGAGTAAAGCTGTAGATATTATATACCTTTATTTTCAAAAGGCCTTTGACAAAGTTCCCCACAAACGTTTACTGCTAAAACTAAAAGCGCATGGAATACAAGACGGTGTGTTGAAATGGATAGAAGATTGGCTCAGCAACAGAAAGCAAAGAGTAGTCATAAACGGTAAGGCATCTAAATGGACCAATTTAAGTAGCGGGGTACCCCAGGGATCGGTACTAGGACCAATTCTCTTTCTAATTTACATCAACGACATAGATGAGGGTCTCACCTGTACAATCTCAAAATTTGCTGACGATACAAAAATTGCAAATAGCGTACTCTCAAAAGAACAAGTTGACGATATGCAACACAATCTAGATAAATTGTCATATTGGGCCCAAATTTGGCAAATGAGTTTCAATGCGGATAAAGGTAAAGTACTACATATCGGATACCTAAATGAGAAAGCAAACTATTCGATGAATGGCACTCAGCTTAAGAATGTAAACAGAGAAACCGATCTGGGAGTAACAATATCGAGTAACCTAAAACCGAGTCAACAATGTTCAGAAGTTGTTAAGAAGGCAAACAAAATAATTGGCTTTATAGGCAGGTCATTTGAGCATAAATCCAAAGAAGTTATCCTAACCCTTTACAATTCCTTAGTCCGCCCTCTTCTGGAATACTGCGTTCAATCCTGGTGCCCTTATTACCAAAAAGATATAAACAAGCTAGAACGAGCTCAACGTAGAGTTACCAAAATGATACCTAGCCTAAAGAACAAACCATACGAAGAGCGTCTTAGAGAATTAAATCTATTTCCTTTAACCCAGCGCAGATTAAGAGGTGACTTAATTCAAGTGTTCAAAATCATCAAAGGCATCGACAATATGAACTGTAGTAAGTACTTCACTATCGACCAATCTAATTACACATGGGGAAACGGTTGCAAAATTATTGGTAAATCTTTTAACTCGCACTAATCTAAGAATTTCTTCTTCAATCGAGTTGTCAACTTGTGGAATGGGCTTCCCCGAAACGTTATAGACTGCATCACCGTTGATTCGTTTAAACTCCGCCTAGACAAATATCTCGCATCAAACCCGCGACTGACTGCGTTTGTAAATGAATAACTTTATTTTATCCCCCCCTCAGTTACTAACCCATCTGTCCTCTACTAACTTCCTAATCCTGCCACAGACATTAGTTCCAGGGCAGTAATTCCCTTTCCAATGTTCCCTTACCCACTCTAAACCACTGTTTGGACACTTGATCCTCAGTGTTTTGGAGGACAAGCAACCTAGAAGGGTCACTAGATCTGTTGTTGCTTGATTTCCTTTGTACTCCTTTGTACTACACTATCTATCTATCTATTGCCTGACGCCGTGATTCCCGAAGGGGTGGCCCCTTTACACACACATACATATTTCCAGCTCCTCTCAATTACCCTAGCTGAAGCCACGACCCTTCTCCCTTCATGCCCTCTGTACGAGATCCGTGTCACCCAATCTCATATACAGACCCCCACTATGCCCCCAATGCCTATCCCTCTATTTATTAGTGGCGATATGCCTTAAACAGTAATGGCACTCTTTGAACCCCACAGTCAGCTGTTCAAATCACCCGCCCCGGGGCGCAAGAGACCAAACATTGTAAGTGTACGCTCATAATCACTTGCAGAGTCATCATTATGATGCGGGAGCTCACTACGAAGAAACGTAAATAAAAAAATATAAAAAGAAAAATATTAAAACTACTAATCTGCTATGCTTCCCATAATGATCGTGTGGATGTTGATAGCGTGGGTTTGTCCCAAGACGCTGGCGTGTCATTCGGCCTTCTCACTCCGGGGCTCGTTGCCGTCGGACGTGCGGTCCTGACCTCTCTTCATTCTTCGTTCTACGGTCTGAGATAGTGAGTCTTTTGCTCATTTGTATTATCTGAGATGTTTTAGAATAGGTTTAGATTAGATAGGTCGGGCATTCCGATTGGCACGTCCCCAGGAGTGTGTTTTATAAGGGTGCTTAGATTTGGCGTCCCCTCGGTTCCCCTATGAACGAGGCCGCCATTATTTTATTGTTATTATTGCTCTATTTTAGCCTAGCTAGTGTTGTGTGAGGCTTTTTATTAACCGGGCAACGCTTTTCGGCTACCTTTGTGGTGGGTTAAGCGGGTTTTTCTCATCGGCAGAATCTATAGTTTAAGGGGAGCGTCCGCCATGGTTTTCAAAATGGTCCAATAATTTTCATTTATATACAAGTGATAGATACCACTTTTAGGAACAACATATCCAAAACTGAATCAAATCGGACTGATAGTTTTTTCGCTACCTCGGATTTTCGCAATTCTTGCTAATTTGCTAACCGCTATAAGAAGTTTATTTTTGGTCCAATTTTAATAAGGATATCATTGGAAAGAGGAGAAAAAATGCAGTAAATAATTGTGACAGGTTTTTGATACACCCTATAGTTTTTCCGCTAATATATATATATTTTTTTTTAAGCTTTGAAAGGTTGCAAGCCCCTGTCAATACCCTGTATTTAGGGTATTTTTTTTTTTTATTTTTTGAGTGTAAAACTTTGCCATATGACTCCTACACTACTGCCATCACTGTAGCAATGAAAATCTCATTTTCGGATTTTCCAACACTTACCCCTATACCCCAATGGCGGATGCTCCCCTTAAGGGTGGCTTCACTTAGTGGAGAGCCTTCTGTAGCTTACTGCGTCGTCTTTTCCCTACGCGCCTGTCGTCGAGATGATGGTGCTGGCTGGCTGTTCTTCCTGGAGGTAAGGGTGTCGCTGAGTCGTCATGCTTCTTGCCCAAGGCTTCGTGGCCAGCCTCTGTGTTGGGGTTATTTTATGGCTAGGATGTTAAGTTATTATTGTTATTATAATAATTTTAGCCATAAAATGTGACCTCCTTCATGACGAATATTGTCACTGAAGTGAAGGTGTGTTTTGCTAACCCGTAGCTAACAAGTTGGAAAACGCAAAGGTTAGGATCTGTTTTTCCGGCGGAAGGTCTGTCTAGAATTGCCCTGTCGGACGCCCACTAGCGGCGGACTAGTGTAACTCAGATTCAAGTAACCCGTTCGTGGTCTTGATCCAGAACGAACTCCCGGCGGAAGGGGGATAGGCTTCCAACGGGATTCTGGCGCAGCCGGAATGACTCGCCTATACTAATAATATTATTCCTCAGTCCTCGCGCGGCGGGGAAGAGTTCTAATCCATCATCACGACGAAAAGGTCATTTAATATTGACCGTTCCGGCGGAATGATAACTACTGTAAGTATAGGCCGTTGATAGGCATTATCATAGATAAGTAGTCATAACTCCTTCAAAGGAAAAGAACCCCGGTGGGGTTTTTTCAAGAAGGGTACACAGGAAACTTCGAATAGTGGTGATCGCTATATCTATTTTTCTTGCGTATTCGAGGTAACGATAATTATGTGTAAATGTCTTGGGTTATCCTTATGAGTATTGATTCTTGGAAATTTTGTTTCCAGAACCCGCACGTTCTCCTCGACAACGACCTCCGGACTGGGGGCCAATACCCGGCGGAGGGTGTACTTTCATCATGGAATACGTAACTCTTTGTGCTACACAGCTTTGTTTGAACATTCCTATTATTGAACACAAGCTCTGTGTTTGATGTGTGTCTTGTCTCGATCGCTCCCGTGGTCAGTGGCTTATGAAGAAATGTAGCGTGTGCACTAAACTCCGTAACGGTTTGCTCAATCATAAGGAGTCTGCATGTCTAGTGGTACCTTCGGAAATTAAAACTAATTTCAATAACTACACAACGACGCTATCCTAATGTTATGATTGAGTCCCAGGATAGGCCTCAGAGCTGAGTGTCAGCTATATTGGAAAAACCAAATAGAGACTATGTGCAACAACCCAGTGAAGATCAGGTGCCTTCTTCTATCCCGAACTTAGGTTGGGAAAAGTTTGCATGTGATGCATTGGAACCCGCCGTCCGGACTGATGAGGTTCGACTCCCCTCAGCCCGGTCGCTGGAGGCGAGGTCGGTTGAATCAATGGAGTGCCAATCCATTCCTGATGATGTGTCAGAACACTTGGAGTCCGGGCAGAAAATAGCTTCCTCAGGCCATTCTGAAACTGAATCTATTGTTTCCATGGACAGTGCTAAAGATTTTGTAACCAGGAGGGATCTGCAAAACTTTTTTGACCAGATGATGAATAAATTTAATAAGAGTAGAATGGTGTCGGAGTCTCCCGCGCCATCTCTTTTTTTTTTTTTTTTTTTTTTTTTTTTTTTTTTTTTCCCATTACTTTCTCTCGGGCATAGGCTGATAGCCTTTACACTCTACCGCTGAACACGGTGAGGCCCGTGAGGTCTTGCTCCAGTCTAGGGAGTGAGACATGCGAAGCTTCACGGCTCGAAGCAACTCCATCTCTGAAACTGCCTCGCCTCTGCGCTTCACAGTCTCATTCCCCAGACTCGGACCCTCACTCTCAGAACGCCACCTACTGAGAAATTAACTCACTAGGCATTGCCCCCCTGTAGCATATTTTTGAATATGGGAATATTCATACAATGCTATTTAATCAGGGAACAATGAGGGTATTTTTTTGGCATTTCGGTGTGCTGTGGTAATGCACTGAAACTAGGTACAGCACAAATTCCATCCCAATAATATCTTCCCATTGGCATATTGGGATTCGAACCCAGGTCCATTGGATTACCAGTCCAGTGGCAAGACCACTCCGCCACACCTTCCCTAGGCCTAGTTGCTAGGCCTTTGGGTTCTATAGGGTTCTATAAAGGTGTCAACTAAACAATCTGATGTTCCCTCCCCTGTTACTGCTAACTTAATTCCTTTGACGTCAACTTTGACGACCTCAAATGTACATGTCATCACTGACGTAATTCCTCCACTCCTTGAGAAAGGCCCTCTCAGAAAAGGCCCTATGCCACTCTTATATGGCCCGGATAGGTCTTGGGTAGACATTGTAGCCTTGAACCCTCAGGTCACGCAGCCGACGGTCTCGGGGGAAACTCCGGTACCTGAGCACTGGTGCATTCAGGTGAGTGAGAGCAAGAAATTGCATGCTAAAAATATGTCTGGAGAAATTTTAGATGTTACCATTAAGGCTAACCCCAATTTATATGCCCCGGATTACTTTATTTATGCATATTCTCCTGCTTTGCCACCAGCCTCATCCGCACGTCTGTATTCGGATTGGTCGAAACTTGACGGTTTTAATGATGTAAAGTCACTTACCCGAGTTAGATGCCATACCGACTAGAGATCAATCCGGTAATCCAGTACTGCAGAATTGGAGAGGTAGGCATGGGGCCGTGGCTCGAGTGGGAGGCAGAGGCGCAAAATTTTGCAGGTACAATAACTAGCAAGTCAACCCACCAAATACCCCAAGAGCAACACAGTTGGTTTTCCCTGCCCGTAGCTATCCCCGGGGGCATTCCTCAATCTGTACTGGATTTCCTTAGTGCTCCAAAATTGTCATTATGGGAAATTCATGAGCCCTTTTCTAGTCCAACACCTGCTCAGCTAGACAAAGACTATAAGTTAAGGCAGAAAGCATGGAGGCTATTGTCTCAGTTCCATCTCAGTCGCCAGATTGCAGAGTCAATGATCCAGACGACTGAGGCGGTAACTGATGCACAAGCTACGAAATCCCTATCTCTTACCCGGCGGCTTATTCTCCAAAACTCAGTCCAAACACTTGGCGACATCAGGGTCGCCTTCTTGGAGGCGGTCCGAGCCCGCCAAGACTTAAGAGTGTATTTTGTTAAAAAGTTGCCGGAGGATATTGGGCGGCGAGTAGTTCTTTCCCCAGTATTAACCCCGAACCTTGTGTCAGGATACATGGAGGACAGTTTTTATCCTCTTGGACTCTTCACGATCGACTGCCTCTGCGCCACGGAAGGAGTCAAGTTAACTTCATAAGCCCAAATTTAGTCAGAAGAGTCACCCAATTGGGACTAAGTTTTGTACTTCCTTTAAAGGGCATAGTTCATGCAAAATCCCATTCCATTTTATCACTGTCTAAAGCATGTTAAAGCATGATTGATACTGCACAGTTGTCTTGGTTTGCCTTAAATTTTGATATAATATAGTAAACAAGGCCGTGTAAGATATTTCAAGCTTTAGGAGCTTGATGGCAAACCCTGTCGCCTCTCTCTTTTGTTTGTGAGAGAGAAACTTGACCGCGGGAGTTAAATCTGCTCTGATATTGCCTATATTCAACTTACCCTGATGTATTTCGTACATGATGAAGGAAAGTGAAGGCAGTATTTGATATATATATCACATGAGTGAAAAATGTGTCTATTCTAAAGTATCTATCAATACAATTTTTCATATTTTGGTCTTGTTAAGCATAAATAAATACATATTGGCAGCTCTATCCATATGGCAACACTAGTGTTTATTCTAGACAAGTACTTTCCTACTACAACAGCGTATGGCCAACATGTCAAAATATTCCATCTTTATTTTCAATTTCACAGTGCATTATTCAATAGCTTGCCATTATTTCTACATTTCATTATTAAACTTATGCTGCTCGTACAATTTCTCATGCCCCTCTTTTAGATATCTATCCATCTTTGTACTGCTTTCACAGCTTGGAGTACTTAACAGAGATGCTGTGAATCAAAATGGTGGCCAGTGACCTGACTCCTGAAACTCTTTGACCGATTGTGTTATTCTATGGGTACCCCAATGCCCTAATACACGTCACGAGGGGCTCGGAAATGCCTCTCGCTACCACCGTCCAAAACACTAATTTATTTATATTTACATTTATAAGAAACTCGGATGACTATTATTGCACATACAAGGTATACTGTACACTAACATTTATGATAATGAGGATAGCTGACCCCATGCGCTATGCCCTTTAACCCTTCCTACCCGGTCTGCCTTAGGTAAGGACAGCACGAAAGAAGGGCCGCTACCCGGTATGCCTTATCTAAGGCATGAGCTTAATAGCCTAATTAAGCTTGGTCTGAACGCCGTGCGTACGACGTATGTCAACAAACCCAAGCGTTCGTCACCGCACCTCCGAAAACAAGAAGGAGAAGACTCCTCAATGTTATTGTTCTGACGTCATGACGAAATTAGTGTCTGAAAAGCCCCCATATTGGCAACATCTCTGGAATATTGGCTCCACTGAAATCGTCATCACAACTGAACCAGTTGACTTGCAGAGCTCTACTCAATGCCAAAATATAGATTGAAAACCGCACTACGATTATAGATGAGTGGGAAAGTTCTAGCAGTGAAAATAAACATAAATACGGTAGCCTAGGCCTAGACGTTTTTCAGCCATTTCGCCCGGGTAGGGACGACCGTCATTGGGTAAGACAGCCCGGGGAGGAAGGATTAAGACCCCTTCCGCGCCGGGAAGCAGTGGCTCTACCAAGAGTAAGCCACAAGGTAAAGGATCGGGGAAGTGGTACAAAGGACAGTCCAAGGGTAAGTCAGGACAGGAGTCACGGCCACCTACCTGCAGCCAACCGTCTACCTCCACCACATCCCAATAAAAAAAACTAGTGAACCACAAGACTCTCTCACTCCCAGGGCCCCCGAAAGGCGAGTTGGATTCGAGTGTAGTTCTGCCAGACAAGTCCAGTTGCATGACTGGAGAATTCCGGACGTGTTACCGGGCTTGACCCCGGCGAACTTGGGCAAGGACAGTGGTACACAAGGGCATCACTTGGCGGTGACTCCGGCGACCTCGTTTACGTCAACCTTTAGAAATCAACAATGTTTCTTTAAAGGTGGAGTCACTAGTACAAGAAATGATAACCAAGTATATCATTGTCCCGGTCAATCCAACTTGCCCTGTTTACACATCCAGATTTTTTCTCGTGCCAAAGAGGGACAGCACTCAGATGAGGCCGGTCGTAGACTTGTTTCACCTGAATCGCTATACTGTATTCACAACCCATCGTTCAGGATGCTCACTGTGAATCAGATCAGGTTAACACTTCCGCCGCAAGGTTGGATGTGTTCGTTGGACCTGACAGAAGCCTACTGGCATGTCCCGGTAAACAAAAGGTTCCAAAAATTCCTCGCCATGAGGACCAGGCATCAGACTTATGTCTTTCAATGGATGCCTTTCAGCCTGAAGGCTCTGTTACCACTATTACAGCAAGGAATCACGGTCATGTGGTACCTAGACGACTGGCTGGTGGTAGCAGAATCCGAGATACAATGCCTAAATTATGTAAACACCATTTTACACCATGTCAAATCCCTGGAATTCAATATCAACTTGGCAAAGTCGAATCTTTTCCCGGCAAGGGTAATTCAGTGGGTAGGGCTGCTGTGGGACACAACCCACCTAACTCTCAGTCAGAGTGTGGACAATCGGAACAGGTTTTGCAAGAAACTGTTTCTTTTTCTTCACATTCTGACTACCACGAGGAAGGTGTGGGAGTCTCTCGTCGGCTCTCTCAACTGGATTAAACTTACTGTACAGTTGGGACGGTTGAAAGTAAAGAGGTTAATCATGGAGGGAAACAGACATTTTCCGCTTTTGCCGGCGGACAAGTCATGGCAAATCCCGAAGTTAATCCACAACTTACTAGCGGTCTGGGCAAGGCCAGAAACATTGCATTCAATTATGACGTGGACTTCTCCTCCGCCTACGGTCTGGGTAGATACCGATGCGTCAGGGACACTGGGTTGGGGTTACCAGTCAAACCTCGGTCACCAAGGTCAGGGTCTTTGGTCCCGATACAAGGAGTTTCACATCAATGCAAAAGAGTTACTAGTTCCCTTATTTTTCCTTCAGGCTCACAGTTCAACTCTAGTGGGGAAATCAATAGCCTTTCGAATGGACAATCTGAATGCCGTAGCATGCATTCAGAAGCAAGGGTCAACGAGGTCTCGAGTGTTGCTAGAGTTGTCGGAAAGGATATTTGTGTTGGCGAACAAGCTAAACATTTATCTTCACGCATCTTATCTGCCAGGCGTGGCCAACGTATGGGCAGATGCTCTGTCACGGCGACAGAGCACAACAGTAGAATGGGCGCTCAAGCAAACCGTCTTTCAGAAGATGATTGCAGAGCCATACCGTCCACAAGTGGACTTCTTCGTGTCAGAGGAGAACCACAGACTCCCTCTATTCCTCACTCGCTGGGAAGTAACCCCAGCAGGAGGACCAGAAGCATTGCTGACGGACTGGAACAGGTGGAATTCCATCTATCTGTTTCCACCACCAGACGCTTCACTCATGTGTCAAGTAGTTCACAAACTACGGGATTATCAGAGCATAGTCTCGATGATCGTGCCCCTGTGGCCGGCTCAGGTGTGGTACTCCCAGTTGAAGATGTAGTGCGAGAACCCGGTGTCGCTCCCGATCTCGTACTTCCACTTAGAGGCGATTGGCAACCTAAAGACCTCGCTGACTTTTGACTTGTGGACATTCAAAGGGCCAAATGGTTAACCCTCTAAGGGGAAATAAATAGATTAATCAGTACACTCTTTCCACCAGATGTCAGTACCAATCACACTGGAAAGCATTTACTTCTTGGATAGTGGAAACTGACCAGACTGATGCATCAGTGTCTTTAATTTTCAAATACCTTGACTATCTATTTGAACATAAAGGCTTGTTAATAGTTACACTAAAGAATTACATGGGCGCTATCAGAGTGCCATTTTTTTTTATTTAACTGGACGCTTAGTACCGCAAGCGGAGGAGAAGGGTTTCATGAGTGCATGTTTCAAGCTTCGTCCACCATCACGCCAGCTCATGCCTACCTGGTCACTTGACAAAGCTTTGTCATTACTAAATTCTCAGAAATACTGTATAGTCACAATCCTGCTTTTAATTTGATCTTAACCCTCTGTTCCCGGAAGGGCTCTTGAACGCCCATAAAAAAGCATACACGAGCTGCCCGGAAGGGCTCTTAAACACCCATGAGGTCAAAGCCTGTGAGCTTGGTGTGCGAGGCGTCGGTCCGACGCATGTAAACAACAGCCGGCTGGACCGACGCCCCGCATCTCCGGCCACAAGAAGGAGAGCGTCGCTTGTTCGTGTGTGCCTGTATGTTGTTGTTAAGTATCGAAAAGTAGTGTAAAGTGGCTGTTTTGGCCATAAAGTTATCTCCAATGAAATCATCATCACAACTCAACCAGTTGTTGTTGACTCAACCAGTTGACTTAGAGAGCTCTACTTAATGCCATTCTACAGGTAAATAACACAGCTACGCTTGGGGATGCGCGGGAATGCTGGAAGCAGTCTGATTAACGAATATACGGTAGCCTAGCCTAGAAGTTTTTCGGCCAAAACACCCGGGTTTCGAGGAATATATATATAATACATAGCCGGGGCTGGAGGGTTAAAGAAGGCTGTGTTCCTTATGGCCTTGGCTACAGGAAACAGGGTATCTGAGCTGGCGGTGATGAGCAACGAACCTAATTGTCTGAGGTTTACCCAGCGCCATGTCAGTGTGCAAATTGTGCCGTCACATACATTTATCGCAAAGAACGAGCACCATGAGCACGTTTTTACCGAATTTGAGGTTCCGGCGCTCAAGAGAGGAGATTCTCACCATAAAATTAGTCCGGTGAAATCTTTAATTACATATATAGGAGTGTCCCGGCCTAACCAACCGGAAGCTCTGTGGGTCAATCAGACAGATAAACGCCTTACGAAGCGGCACTTAGCAGCTTTTCTAGTCGATGTGATCCGGGAAAGTAACCCGGGAGCCGTGGGGCGTGCTCATGACATAAGAAAATGGGCAGTTTCACTTAGGTTCTTAAAGAATTATTCAGTCACTGATATTCAACAGACGCAGTTATGGACGTCCAATCACACCTTCCTAACGCGTTACCTGTCTGTTACTCTAAATAAACCACGAATGACCTGTGTCGCAGTGAGACAACGAGTCTGATGGTCTTGTGCTTTTTATTATGATTTGTTAGTTGTAAGAAGAAGGGGGGGGGGGGGGGGGGGCATGTGATAACTAACACCCTCAGCCCCGTCGGACGTGGTTGTGAGTGCGCATGTGAACTGTGATATCCTTTATCTTAAAGGTTTAGTCGATGATGATGATGATGATGTGAGATTTTATGCTAGCCTTCTGAGCGAACGCCACTTATAAGGCTAGGAGACCAATGATGTTTTGAGAAAGTGAGGGGACAGATCAGAAATAGGTCAGTCAGATTTCATTGAACATATGTATAGCGTGTAGATAAGTGCAAAGGTAAAGGTAGGAGAATCGCAAAGCAATGCAGGAAGAGTCTTGTTACGAAGATAATGCAGTCATTCATAAGTGTATTTGCAGCATTCGCACAGCAAATGGGCGACAGTGAGAACAGTTTGACAGTGATGGCAATAAGGCGGTGGAGGCCTAGGTGTAGTCATTAAATAGCCATGTGTCACCTTGGTATGGCTGACGCGAAGGCAGGTAAGAACAACCTGGTCAGTGCGATCAGTAGAGGGAGTTGATAACCATGGGGAGACATGGTCTTTGATGGAACGGAGATGGATAGTGGTAGGGATATTATACCATTCCTCATTCCATGCAGTACGGACCCTGGACCCGAGCACCGGAAAGACGTCAGGTAGACGAAGCAATGTGTTCTCTCAGGAGTACCACGTCTCGCCAACTTAGCAAGAGAGTCAGCACGTTCATTTCCATCGACCCCGATGTGGGCAGGGATCCAACAGAGTGTTATGTGACGACATGCAACCAGAAGGCCATGAAGTACGTTGACAATTTCGCGAACGAGAGGGTCGCGGGGTGCAAAGTAATGCAAAGCCTGTAGCGCACTCATGGAGTTGCTATAGACGACATGTGAGGGACATTGCAAGGAAGATCACGTATCATATTCAGTGCACCTCTGATAGCCAATAGTTCAGTGGTAAATATGGAGGAATATGGGTGTAAAGTGCGCCGATTGAAGACAATTTCTGAAACCGCAGCACAGCCCACCATACCATCTTCCTTTGAACCATCCATGTAAATGAAAACAGCAGGGTGATGAGCAAACAGATGGTTTAAAGCAAGAGTATGTAAGATAAGTGGGTTACTAGATTTGCTGATCGATGATAGGTGAAAGCAAAATGTAGGACGAAGCAGGCACCAAGGTGGCACAAAACATCCGTTCTCTGAAGTATTCGGGAACTGTACATTGTAGATAGAAAAGAGACTGGGCCACAATGGGAAAAGATGGTGACAGACATGCAAGTGGATTGTTAGAAAGGAAATAATTAATTACAGTAGGTGATGACGATAATCGGATGGCTGAGCAAATAATAACTAATTGACGATGATAGCGGAGGGGCATCTCACCAGCCTTAGCTAGTAAGCTACTAATGCAGGAAGATCTAAACGCACCAGAGCTAAGTCGAATTCCTAGGTGGTGGATGGAATAGAGTCTTTGCAAAACCTTGGGGGAAGCAGTACCGTAGATCGGACAACCATAGTCAAGCACCGATAGGATAATGGCTTTGTAGAGTAGAATCAAGGTAAGCCGATCCGCTCCCCACCGGACCCGAGCGAGTCTTGATGATGTTCATGCGCTGGAGACAAGCTTTTAGACTGTTGATATGATCAATCCAATTTAGGTGAGAGTCAAAGGTAATTCCCAAAACCTTGACACTGCCGAAGAAGGGGATGCGTAAACCCCTCATTCGTAGGTCAAAGGACTGACCGCGTACATTTATCGCGATAAAAGACCATGGCTTTAGTCTTTTCAATGGAAATCTGGAATCCGGCCTTGGATGCCCACTCATGAATGTTGGTCAAAATGGAGTTCAGTCGACGTAAAATGTGGGGTAAGGTGGGGAAGGTGTTGTAAATAGCAAAGTCATCGAAAAAAAGACATTGATAGACTCCCGCAGAAAGACATTTAGAAATCTCATTAATAGCAATTACTGTATATATGGATGGAGTCATGAAAGAAATACTATCAAGAGCAGTGGATGTTGGTGTATCGCTGAAAAGGGAGGGAATTGAGTGGAAGCTACCTATACTGCTGTTTGCGGATGATACAGTTCTGATGAGTGATAATGAATGGGAGTTGCAGGGTCTGGTAAATGAGTTTGGAACAGTGTGCGAAAAACGGAATTTGAAGGTAAATGCTGGGAAGAGCAAGGTTATGGTCTTCGAAAGGGGTGAAGTCACAGAGTGTGAGGTGAAGCTGAACGGTCAGGCTATGGAGATCGTCAACTCTTTTAAGTATCTGGGCAGTGTGTTGAGTAAAGATGGGACTATGGATGAAGAAGTGCGGGAGAGGGTACAACAGGGGAAGAGGGTTGTAGGAACGCTAAAAGCAGTAACAAGAAATAAGGTGGTCAGTATGGAAGTGAAGAAGTCCTTGCATGACAGTATGGTAATCCCGACACTGAATTACGGAAGCGAAGCATGGACGTTGGTTGAGAGACTCAGACCAAGAGTGAGAGCAGTGGAAATGAATTATTTAAGGAGTGTGTGCGGAGTTACATGGAGGGATAGACAGACTAATGAGGAAGTAAGAAGGAGGTGTGGTGTGAAGGTAGATGTGCTGGAAAGTGTGAAAAGGAACAACTTGAGATGGTTTGGCCATATGGAACGTATGGAAAGCGAGAGAATGACTAAGAGGGTGTACGAGAGCGAGGTGGAGGGAGAGAGAGGGCGAGGTAGACCGAATGAGAGGTGGAAGGATGAAGTGAGGAAGTACATGAACGAAGGCGGTGCTGGTTGGGGGGAGGGGCGTCGACTGACTGGGGACAGAGGTGCATGGGGGCGGTTCGTTTGTGGCCACCCCTTCGGGGATCACGGCGTCAGGCAATAGATAGATAGATAGATTAATAGCAATTATGAAAAGCGTACCACTGAGGACACAGCCATGAGGAATACCAGAAAGGAGAGGTATGCAGCGCGATAGCTGTCCACTTACCTTGACCTGAAAGGTACGATCGGACAGGAAAGCCTTTAGAAATATTACGGGTTTGACAACCCGTAGGGAAGGAAGGAAAACCTTCTATTTAGGAGTGGTTCCGTAGTCAATGACGAAGAGCCTATACTATATATAGGCTGAGATTCCGGGACCCGTTCGGGATTCCCCGGAGTTCTTATCACAACCGTTGCGTATATAGCATAAAAACAATCCTTGGTTAATACCCATTAAATCTTACCAAGGGCTCGTCATTGAAAATGAATACCACTAGAAATGGGCGGGTGCCCAACCCCGAAAGGAGTTGAAATAGGGGAGCTATCCCCCCGCCAAAGGCGGCTTTCTAGGGCCTTTCCTAGCTGATGCTGAGAGGATTGGGTTCTAGTCATGTGGTGATGGGCTGGTCTATCCAAGTGAGAACTGAGCGATCTCTGCCATACCCATAGCTTACTCTGACTGTTCCTTTTACTTATATATCTTCTAGATCTCAAGTGGCGGCGTCTTTTCCGTGGATTGACCTCCCTACTTCCAACCTAGAAGTTGGCAGATTGGGAGCCAAAGCGTCACATTTTCCCTTACCCCTCAACTTTCCCTTCATAATTGCTGAGGGGCACAGGGCCTTGGGTGGGGCTTTGGTTTCCCGGGCGTTTCCGCACCCTCCTCAGCTCCCTGCCTTGGAGTGGCTTCGGTCACCCGGGCTTTGTTAGTGGTAAGCAGGGAGGATTTTGTGGGGGGTGCTCGTTTATGGCCTTGGCCTTGCTCGAGACCTTGGGGCTGTTCGGCCAGACAGCCTGGGGAACAACAACAACAACTAGAAATAAAATTTAAAGTAGAATCTATCATTTCAAACCTCCCGGTGCCTCAGCCCTCCAGCTTTTTTACAAAATTCAAAATAAAGCTATTAGATTAATCAATAACCCTGCAATCACACAGGACCTTCCTACATTATCCATACGAAGAAACGTTGCATCCCTTGCATTATTCTACAGATATTTTCACAGCAATTGTTCCGAGGAACTTGCTTCAATTGTGCTGCCTCTCCACATCTTTCCCCGTAGAACTAGGGCAGCTGAGAGCGCCCATGAATTTACACTTTCTCCTCCACAATGCAGAACTTCTGCTTATCAGAATTCATTTATCCCCAGAGCTACTACTCTTTGGAATTCACTTCCCTCGAATTGCTTTCCACAAACTTACAATCTACAAATGTTTAAATCCAGTTGTTACAAACATTTTATGAATGGAGGATGCCTTTAGGCACATGGACCTTTTTGTTTTATCTGTGTTTTTCCTTCCTCCGTTCATTGTCTCTTTTAAAAAAAAAAAAAAAAAAAAAAAAAATGTGCTGTCGTTATGCTTCCCTTGCACGTGATGCCAGACTTTCTAGCGTGTTTATTTGCCTCAAATGTTATATCAAGTTGGGCATGTGCATGGGAAGGGGAAGGTGGGAGGGAACCTTCGCGTCATTGACTACGGAACCACTCCTAAATAGAAGGTTTTCCTTCCTTCCCTACGGGTTGTCAAACCCGTAATTTAGTATTGGTTCCTTCGTCAATGACGAAGAGCCTAGAATACCACGACCGGAGGTGGGACATCAGATGCTCTACGTATCCAGAAAGAACCAATTAACAGATAGGCTGACACCGGGAGAAATTCAAATTACTGTATTAGAGAAAGAAGAGGCGGGTATACTGGGAAGCCTCATAAAGAAGGAAAGATGGAAGAATAGTCATAACTTAAAATGTGTTGAGGAGAACAAGATGTAAAAATGTGCATGAACGGATGCTTTAATGTCAAAGCATCTCATACTATAATGCTCCTGAAGCTGTGCAACAAGTTAGCAAGCGCATTTCTTGCTTGCATTGGTATAAAAACCAATAAATGAACTATTTGTTCATACTTTTTCAGTACATACAACTCGTACTTATTCCTTATAGAAGAAAACTCTTTGTCTTCGTATACTTATTTATGTTCTACATCCCCCCCTCCCTTTTTTATTCCTTTTGGAGATTCCGAAGGAGGAAAGGAGAACCAGACTCATGCAGTACATACAACTCTTACTATTTACTATAGAAGAAAAATCCTTTGTCTTCTTACTTAGTCATGGTAGTAAAACTCTTTCAGTGTGATGCCCATTGCCTGATAGTGGTTACCGACTATTAGGCCTTCGATTTAGGGTGTAAGATAGGATCGCCAAAAGGCATCCTTGAGGTTCAACGTTATCAGTCACACGTCCTGATGAAGGAGTAGCCGTATCCGAGGCACTGTGAGCATGCAAAATCTGTAATTTTGAGTGAGGAGAGGTCTCTGCCTGGTCTCCTCTTTAAGCTGTCTCGGTTGGGAACAAGAAACGTGCGGGATAGGAAAACTGTGGTTCCTTTTAGAACTGGCACTAATACCATCGGCTTTAATCATTCTTTGATTACTTCTATGACGTTTGGTGAAAGTATCATTGTATTGTTGTGCAGATCACATAATTATGACAAGCAGCAAATCTATGTTCCTCATTTGGAACTTTATTGGGGTAATTGCAGTGATGGCTAGAGCAAATTTTGCCGCCTCTACTGCCCATTCCACCCACGGACCTTGTCCCACTCCATCGAAGGTAACATGCGAGACTGAGGGTTTGTAGCAACAGTTTCTATCTTTGTAGAACACATTGAGGAGGGACTTTATAGCATTAAGAGCAGCAAGCTTAGAGAAATCTGACCAAGGCTCCCAGGATTTTGTGGCAGAAAATATTGGGGCAGGGTTGTCCACAAAACTGAATATCAGACCTGGAAGGGAAAGGAGGCACGACTACTTCCATTCCCCGCCTTTCAGCATCTTTTGCTCGCAGATGTTTTAACTCATTTACCTCGAGGACCCCGGCTTGAGGGACCTGGTAAAGTTAAGGGATACCTGTCTCCGCGTCTTCCGGAATAGGAGGATCACTGATTGGTTGTCAAACTCGGGCAGGATCATAAAGCAAAGGCATTGGCTTGTTGGGAAACCCCGGGTCCTCCTCAAGGGCACCCGGAGTGAAGGGGTTAGGAATAGCCCCACCTGTCAAGGGTGGGAATTGCTACTGATTCACCGGTTAGGGAACACTAGGACCAATTGACCCTGAGGGACGAGGCGGTGTGGTGGTCTTTATTCATATAAGGACAGGTTGTAAAGAAACAGTAGGTAGCATAGAAGGCATTAGCTTAGAGGACAGCCTAACCTGGGGAGTCAGAGACTCTTGTCTCTGACTAAACTTGGACTTAATTGCTGCTAGAACATTTGTTTGGAACAGGGTCTCCAACTTCGTTGGGACGTGGGCAAAAGAATGTTTAGGAAACTCACGTAGGCATTATGGATAATGTCTGGGACTTAGGATATGTAACCTTTTACATCACTCCAAATATTGAGCAAAACCTAAGGCGGCCCCCAGCCACAGTTATGTGGCCAATCAGATTGTGATGTTTTACAAAGGGTGCACAGTTTGTACACTTCTTAGTAGCCCACTAGCTAGCGTACAATCAACACAAGACAGATGGCGTACATACTTTGTACGCCCAAGAAGGGGGAATTTGTTGCATCTTGTGAACCCAAACCACTGCACAATGGTTGTGGCGATTACAAGAGCTGTTGCTCATCAGGCCAAGAATTAATGTTACATAATACTAGAGCAAAGAACAAAATCATGTACCGGCTCGTCATGCATAAGGCCTATGGAATGCCGAGTAGCCTGTTGGCTATATGAATGCAGTAAAAGAAGTTAGAACGGGGTAGCATATCAGCTGTATCTTATATAAAGATGGATTAGAGTGGGATAGTCGATGGTTATCATTAATATGATTAGAGTATCCCCCCCCCTTTCTCTCATTCATGGTTCTACATTGAGAACCCAAGGTGAAGACTTTTAACAGCGACTCAACAAGAAAGTACGTTGGACAACACCTCCCCCCCCAGGGGGTAAGGGGGCCTTCATCTAATGGTGGAGGAAAAAAAGAATATGCCTCACGCATCCTACTGCATGTCGTACAAGGCGACTAATAGGGGGGATGGTGATAGACTTGCGGACCAAGTAGCCATCACTATACAATGAAGCCTTGTTATTGGCGCTGGCATTGTCTCTATATGATAGTGCTGTGACAGGGCTTCATTGTACTTGCTCCAAGTTGCCTAATGGCGGCACACTGGCAGTGGGTGTCGCTCCCTCTGGACCCGGCCCTGGCGCCCTGGGCCCAACCTGGACGAAATGGATCCAGAGGGTACAGTACGTAGTGTTTCCCCGGACTGGCACTTTCCGCCCAATAGTATAGGGGCCCGAACCTGGTGGTAGCGCTCCAGGAGGCTGCCCTGTCATTTGGCGAAAAATATCAGGCCAGTCGTAGTGCCGTGTACGCGCACGGGGTGCGTCCCTGCGGCTGGTTCTGGTGGGGCGTACCGAGGCCACTGGATCCTACCCCCTTGTAATCACTTGGGGGATGGTGCTGGGAATGGTCCCGGGGTAGACTGGAGCCGGAGTTCTGGGGGGGGGTGATGCTCATCTGCCAGCCAAACCTACCTAACCTGGCGGTGAATAGCCTATTGGCTATATGAATACCGTAACAGAGGTTAGAGTAGAGTAGCGTATCTGCTATCTCCTATATAAATTCATTGTCCTCCATTGAGAACCTATGGGAAAGATGTTTATCATTGACCCGGAAAGACACGCCGTTGGGCAGCACCCGGAGATGGAGGTGAAGCCCGAAGACCTTCATAGCAACCCGATCGGGAATACGGAACCGGAGAGAGTGGACCGTAGCTAAGAGTCAAGGTCTATTTCAGTTCAATTCAATTCGAGAGACTGTAATTGCAATTTGCAGTAACTTAAGTTATAACAATGGAATAATAATAATAATAATAATCAGTAGATTATCGATGTCACCGGAGGTCCGTTGGGTACCCGGTACCCGGACACCATTGGTTAGTCCGTGTATATCAATTCAATATTGGGCTTATAATAGTGATAGTATCCGGAGGAAGCGTTACTCCTCATCTGTCCCTAATAGCCCACTTGGGCACAGGAGTCCCGCCGATTCCAGGGCTCGAAGTTTCCGAACTATTTCCATGTCAGAAGTGATAACATAAGTAAGCAGGAACCTTTTAGCACCTGGCTTATATATTGAAAAATTAAGTGAAGCCATCGAAAAACTTCATAATATAATTTCAATATTTGGCTTATGATAGGGATAGGACCCGGAGGAAACTTTTCCTTTATAGTTCAATAATAGCCCACACTATTGGCACCCAGCATATACATTGAAAAATGAAGTAAATCCCTCGAAAAACTCCTAATAGACTGTCAATATTTGGTTTATAATAGGGATAGTAGCCGGAGGAAACGGTGTTTCTTATAGTTCGATAATAGCGGAACCATTGGCCCCCAGCTTATCTATTGACAAATGAAGTAAATCCACCGCAAAACTTCATATAATACTTATATCTAGGAAGATACCAATCTATCTCTTGTGCTGTAACTTTCAGTAGAGTGAGGCTCTGAGCTATAGCCTATTGGCCACTTCCGCGCTCGATGTGACGAGCGTGAGAAAACTTCATAATATCGAGTCAATATTTGGCTTAAAAATAGGAATAGTATCCGGAGGAACATTGTTCCTTATAGGTCAACAATATCGGAACCATTGGCCCCCCGCTTAGATGTTGAAAAATGAAGTAAATCCCTCGAAAAACTTCATAATATAATATTTATACAGTATATCTATATATCTATATAGGAAGAGATCATCTATCTCTTATATTATAAAATTCATTAGTGATGCTCGAGCTAGGCCTATTGGCCGCTTCCGTGATCGCGCGCTCGCTTGAGAAATAAACTTTCACTTCATCCCAAATGTTTAGTAATACCTGAGGCGGGCCCCTGCTGCTGTTATGTGGCCACTCGGATTGTGGTAGTGTTACACGAAGAGTGCACAATTTGTACATTTTTTAGGAGCCCACTTAGTCAATGTACGATTCACACAAGACATCTGGCGTACATATCTCGTCAGTTGTGGCTCAGGTGAGGGGGCGGAGATTACTGAGGAGACCTATAGCCCACCTGTCAGAAAAAGGCCAAGAATCAATGTTACATAATATAAGAGCAAAGAACCAAAGCATGTACCAGTTCCTTATGTATAAGGCCTATATTTATTAGTGGCCCCTTCATCATTGACGAACATGCCTATTACATAAGGCATCCTCTTCAAACACTAATCCGCCGTAGTTTGAATCTACCGCGCAGAGCATTTAAAATCTGAGGAGCCTTCATCATGAGCGCACGCAACCTCACTCATGGCTTCAGTCATTATGAATTGGGTTCTCACTACGAAAAAACCTCGTAAAAAATAAAAACAAAAAGAAAATAAGAATAACTATCCAATAAGTTTTCCATCATATCGTGGATGTACTTGTGTGGATCTTTGACCAGACGCTGATTCAGGCGTCATTCTTCCTTCACTGACATATCAAGTAAACCAAAATCCTTAATACATCAACGAATGGGAAGGGGATGGTCGGGAGGGCCCCAGTCGTCAATGATTACGGGGCCACTACTAAATATTAGGTTTTCTTTATCTCCTTACAGGAGTCAAACCTATAATTTATTAGTGGCCCCTCCATCATTGACGAACATGCCTGATTTCTAAGACTGGAGGGGGACATTCGTAATCATATCATAACTCTAGAAAAGCAGATAATCAAACAACCACATAGTATTCTTACTTTTGTAAAAAAGATATATTCGGGTGCATAAACTTTATACAGCCTAAATCTTCAAAAAGGGGTACAAGCAGGAGCGTGCTTCAAAGAAGCCTGCTTGAAAAAGGGTTAACTCTGAGACTCTGTGCTAGTTAAGAAGGCACCCCACTTAAAGTAAGTGGTGAAAACTAAAAACTTATAAGTTTACATGTGCACATATAAACCCCATTAACTAGTGGATATATTCCTAAAAATATAACCAAACATAAATGAATTCTTGTACATTCGTAGAAGTACTGAACTCGTATACTTATGCAGAAGTAATTACTTCAAAAGTAAAAGTCGTAGTTGCATCTACCGAGATTTCTCAAAAATCTATTGCTTCACAGCCAAAGCTACTTACAGCAAGAATTGTTGTAACACTATTATTGGCCTTTAGCACAATTTCCTGCAATGAATACTACAGATAAATTTGTTGTAACACTATTATTGGCCTTTAGCACAATTTCCTGCAATAAATACTACAGAGAAATTTTATAATACAATGCCTACAACCAGTATCACAGCTCGTATGTTCCGAACACATACTCCGGAGGGGTCTAGGGTGTCCTATGTCACACTGACTGCACCCCCCCCCCCCCTTTTTCTTGAAATTAAACAAAACGTGACTAAAAGGGCCACCTAGACCCTCTGCCGTAAAGCTATACATGGCAAGGAAGGTTTGTCCAGAGCTACTGAAAGGTATCGAGGCAAAAACTCCTGAATAGAGGCCCACAACTGTGTGGACTTAATAACTTCCACCGAAAGATTATCAAGGAAACGTAAAGAGGCTGTCCCCTTGCGTAAATCGTGGGTCTTACCCACACGCCGGGATTCTTCTCTTTAAAGTCCTCGATCAAGAGAGAAGCCAGTGTACGCTCCATCAAGCGTTCACCCGGACTTGCGACCCATAAAGCACCCTGGTGATTTAGAGGTGCCACTCTTAAATATTTAGTTAGAGCTTGCACTGGGCAAAAATGATGGTGCACCTTTCCCCTTGTTAACGCCGGCACCGTGAACTCTGAAAACACGTGTTCACTGTGCTCAAACTTGGCTATGAATCCTGGGGAAGGTGCAATGTGAATACACTCATGAAGCCTATCAAACCTGAAGCAATTAGGTGCGTTGCTCATCGCCGCCAGCTCAGATACTCTGTTCCCGGTAGCCAAAGCCGTAAGGAATACTGCCCTTTTGTAAAATCTGAAGTCTTTGGTACATACGGGAACGAGAATAACGACGATGCTTTGTCCAGAGACCATGTAGGCCTGAGCTGACGGGGAGGTGGGCGGAGTTTAAAACCTGCCCACATAAATCACTTTCAGATAAATGTTTCTGCATGAACAGATAAATTAAATAACTAACAACCAACGCCACCGAGGGCACAGTTTGTTTTGTTCTAAGAATCCGAGACGTAAAAGCTTGCCAATGCGATTGAAACTGTCGCTTTGTAGACTCACCTGGATCAAAACCGTAAAGAGGCAGATAAACACGCTAGAAAGTCTGGCATCACGTGCAAGGGAAGCATAACGACAGCACAGCTGGAGGGCTGAGGCACCGGGAGGTTTGAAATGATAGATTCTTCTTTAAATTTTATTTCTAGTGGTATTCATTTTCAATGACGAGCCCTTGGTAAGATTTAATGGGTATTAACCAAGGATTGTTTTATGCTATATACGCAACGGTTGTGATAAGAACTCCGGGGAATCCCGAACGGGTCCCGGAATCTCAGCCTATATATAGTATAGGCTCTTCGTCATTGACGAAGGAACCAATACTAAATAGGTAGGGGGCTTCGCATGCCAGAGTCATGCAATATCTTGAGTATTCTGTATCTCCAAGTTGTGTCGTAGGCCTTCGCTATGTCAAAAAATATGGCCACGGTAGGATGGCGATTTACGAATCCTGCACGTATCTGATGCTCAAGGTGGGTTAGAGAATGAAGAGTAGACCGGCCTGGGCGAGACCCATTTTGAAAGGGTGATAGGAGGTTATGCTCTTCAGCATAATGCATGAGTCTTGGATTATTCATCTTCTCTAATAATTTGCACAGGCAAGATGTTAGTACTATGGGTCTATAGTTGGTGGGAGAAGTGGAGTCCTTCCCAGGTTTGGAAACCGGTATTGTGAATGCGTGACGCCAAGGAGGAGGGACGTAACCTGTGTTCCAAAAGTGATTATACATCTAGAGGAGTAACTGCATAGCATTGTCGTGGAGGTGACGGATGAGAACATATGGAATGCCATCGGGGCCAGGTGTAGTGTCAGAGCTCTGGTGTAAGGCGTGCTCGAGCTCGGACATAGTGAAAGGCATATTATAGGTAAAAGTGGCACCACAATCAAAATGAAGTGCTTGCGATTCGACTCTGTGCTTGTGGCGAAGGAACTCGCTTGTGTGTAATGCGTCGGAGCTAACCCGATAATAGGTGGCATGGCAGTCAGCTATGTCATTGGGATTAATTAATCTCTCCGCTGCGCAGCCCCTGTAGTATACACCATACCGCTGTGCGTAGGTATTATGACTCTTTCCTCACTAAAATCGTTATTTTACCATAAATATCATTAATACTTATCCATATGCACCTATTTTATGTTTAATATGAAGATACAGTAAACTTCCGTTAATCCGACGACCGATAATTCGAATCTCCCAATAGTCCGAATTTTTCAATTTGAGGCCAAATCCGAATTCACCCAATAGTCCGAATTTTTCAATTTGAGGCCAAATCCGAATTCACCCAATAGTCCGAATTTTTGAATTTCCCGGGCGCGCGATATTTCCAAATATCGGCCCTCTAGCGGGCCAGGCCGGACTAAACTGTCTGCCGTTGTCGGTCTACCTGAAACGTTGTTTATCCCGTGTTTATCCTGTGATATAGTGACTTAGTGATGGGTCCCACAGCAAGTTCAGGTACACGAGGGAGGAATGACAAGAACAAACATAAGAGGAAGCACGTAACTCTGTCCATAGCTGATAAATTGCGAGTGATAGCGATGGTAGAGAAAGGCAGTGATCGGCGTAAAGTTATGGAAACTTTTAATATCGGTGCCTCCACAGTTTCAAACATAGTGAAGGCAAAGGCTAACTTATCGAAGTTTGTTGCCTTTGGAAAGTCAAGTTACACGGGTGATGTGAGAAAGACAATGAAAAAACCAAAACATGAAAAACTTGACGAGGCAGTGCATAAGTGGTTTACGGCCAAGCGGGCTGAGGGCAAGCCTATCTCAGGGCTTATGATAATTGAAAAGGCCAAGCAATTCCTGCGTGATATGAATATGGAAGACGATATAAAATTCTCCGACGGCTGGTTGAGAAACTTTAAAATTAGGCATGGGATTAGGGTCCTAGATGTCGCCGGAGAAAAGAATTCTGCCGACAAAGAGGCCGCCGATCGGTTTGCACACATTTTTGCTACCATTGTTCATGATCACCAGCTGACCCCAGACCAAATCTTTAACGCCGACGAGACAGGGCTATATTGGCGCTGTTTGCCAACAAGGACATTAGCTGGTAGAGGAGAGAAGGCTGCACCCGGATTCAAAATGAATAAAGAACGTCTCACAATCCTGCTGAGTGGGAATGCTTCCGGTAAATGTCGCAATCGTTTGTTTGTTATCGGCAAGGCTAAGAATCCCCGTGCTTTCAAGAACATGCGAGGGAAGTTGCCAGTGATCTATGATGCACAGAGCAATGCATGGATGACTGCCCAAGTATTCCATGATTGGTTCTTTAAACACTTTGTTCCCGAAGTCAAGGCCTACTTCAAGTCGATTGGCCTTTCTGAGGACACCAAGGCTGTCCTATTCCTGGATAACTGCAGAGCACATCCCCCTGCCCACGAACTAGTGTCTGGAAACATCTTTGTCACCTACTTGCCCCCTAATGTGACTAGTCTGATACAACCAATGGACCAGGGTGTGTGCCAAAAGTTTAAGCAGAGCTACAAGTCCTCATTTGCCCGCAAGCTGATTAACTCTGATGCATCAGTAAAAACTTTCCAGTCAAGTTTTTCCATCAAGGATGCCATATATGATGCTGCCCTAGCCTGGAAGGATGTTTCAGAGGTAACCCTCAAGAAATGTTGGAACAAGCTGTATGCCCAGGTTGATGACCCTGAAGAGGTTGAAGAAGATGAGCACGATTTCGAAGGCTTTCTTGGGCGTCGCAGGGAGGCAATCAACGAAATCCGAGGCCTGATGGATACCGTGCCGGTCAACGACCCCAAGAGGATGACTGAAGAGGATATTGAGGAGTGGGTTGATGTGGATGGTGACCTGCAGGGCGAGGAAGAGGTGACAGATACAGAAATTATCCGGAGTGTTGTGGAGCCAGAATATGTTGAGGAGCACTCGTCTGAGGAAGAGGAAGAGGCAGATGACGATGGCAAAGTAACCTGGAAGGAAGCTGCTACCTATTTCGATGGTATGGTCAAATTTGTGGAACAGTCTAGCCAATATAATGCAAGTGAAACAATCGATTTCCACATCCTCCGTAATGAGTTCTATGAGAAAAGGGGCAGGGCAGTCAAGCAGGCAGACATCAGGGACCTGATGAAAAACATGCACCAACGGGGCCGCCGATCAGATGAACCAGATAACCCTAGACCTGCAACAATGCCTCTCACAGACGACTCGCGTACCAGCTCACCTGAACCTCTTACCACACCAGAACCTATGCCTCCTGCTGATTTTGAAGGCTGGGAGGACCTAGCATCCCCTGTGAAGGCCACTCCTGAGGTAGCCCCAGCCGCCCCTGTGGTAGCTCCTGCCAGCCTAGCCACTCCTGAGGTAGCCCCAGCCGCCCCTGTGGTAGCCCCAGCCGCCCCTGTGGTAGCTCCTGCCAGCCTAGCCACTCCTGAGGTAGCCCCAGCCGCCCCTGTGGTAGCCCCAGCCGCCCCTGTGGTAGCTCCTGCCAGCCTAGCCACTCCTGAGGTAGCCCTAGCCCTAGCTCCCCCTTCAGATATTGAAGGCTTGGAGGATATGGCTGTGGAGTAATAATCAGTGAAGTGTAGTAGATTTAAGGACCCCAAAAAAAATATAAAACCAGCAAAATACAAAAAAAAAATGTCTTTTTAAGTTAATTTTACATTAAAGTACACTTACAGTACAGAGCAGTGATTATAAGTTACTAATATGGGGCTAGGGGGCTAGTGGCTGGGTTGGGGCTGGTGCTGGGGGCTTATCTTCAATGCTACACATCTCTTCTCTTCATATAAGGTGAGTTAAAGTCATGATTAGTCATTATTATCATTATTATCATTATTATCCTGTGTTTGTGTCTTGGTTTGGGTCTTCAACAAAAAGTCGGGGGGGGGGGGAGGGGGTAACGTCCGATAATCCAAAAAATCCACTAATCCGAACGAGGGCCGGTCCGCTGCCCTTCGGATTAACGGAAGTTTACTGTAGTAACATGTTACAACAATAAAACAAGTGGGAAAAGTGTTTGGAAGGTGAGAAACATGAAATAAAGTAGAGTGGTTCAGTCATGAAGTTGGAGGAGAGAGAGACCACGTCCTCCCTCCACCAGCTCTGGTGAGACTGTATGTAGTGAGGGCTACGAGTCTCTCTCCCTCCTCCACCTCCGCCCTCCCTCACCACCTTGTAACTGGGTGGCGAGTTTTGGCGCCATAAATAAACCGATAATTCCAGGAATAAGAGAAAAATAGGTGATAATTGAAGGGAAGGGGGGGGGGGGGGAGAATGGGATGTGGAGGAGTGATATGTGGCATGGCCGAGGGGCAAAAGAAAAAAAAATTCAAGTGCTACTGGGGCCTTTTAACCCTTCTGGCCCGGATGTCATTTTAATATGACACCACGAAATAAGGGTAGGTGCCCGGGTGTCCTTTCAGGAGATAGTAAGCTTTCAAGCCTATTCAGCTTGGTCTGAACGCTGTGCGTCCGACGCATGTAAACAAAGCCGATCGTTGCGTCACCGCACCTCCGAAAACAAGAAGGAGAAGACTCTTTTGTTATTGTATGTCTGTATGTCGTTGTTTCAGTAGTGAAAAGATCGTCATATTGCTAACATCGCCTGAAAATGATCTCCACTAAAATCGTCATCACAACTGAACCAGTTGACTTAGAGAGCTCTACTCAACGCCAGTCTACAGATTGGAAACCGCACTACATTTATAGATGTGTGGGAAATTTCTAGCAGTTAAAATTAACCAAAATACGGTAGCCTAGGCCTAGACGTTTTTCGGCCAGATCGCCCGGGTACGCCGCACTGTCATTAGGAGAGCTAGCCCGGGCCAGGAGGGTTAAACGTGTTTTTTAGGCCTAGGATCTTAAGAGTCTCCCCGCAGTCGCCCAGTAAAACCTCTTAAGAGTCTCCCGGCAGCTGCCGGGTTAAAGGCACACTCATTTCAGAACATGTCAGATATGATAGCGGAGGACAAGTATTCAACCCGTTTACCTTTTTTAATTTCTCCCATATTTTTGTAATAGAGGTACGGCAGTTAAAGGTAGTTATGTAGGTCCTCCATGAGAGTAATTTGCTTTGTAATATTGCGCGCTTAGCGTGAGCGGTGACCTTATTGTAAAAGGATTTCAATAACGAAAGTTGCATAGCAGTCCGGAGTAGACTCGGAATCAGGTTGGGATCCTTAGAATAAGGGATGAGCGATCGTGTATCCCTAAAGCGTGATCGAAGCTTGAGGAGAGTCCTTTCGACACAATGTTTAACCCTCTCACCACGGATGGGCTCTTAAACACCCATAAAAAAGCATATACCAGGTACCCGGAAGGACTCTTGAACACCCCTGTAGTTGAAAGCCTGTGAGCTCCGTGTGCGAGGCGTCGGTCCGACGCATGTAAACAACAGCCGGCTGGACCGACGCCCCGCATCTCCGGCCACAAGAAGGAGAGCGTCGCTTGTTCGTGTGTGCCTGTATGTTGTTGTTAAGTATCGAAAAGTGGTGTAAAGTGGCTGTTTTGGCCATAAAGTTATCTCCAATGAAATCATCATCACAGCTCAACCAGTTGACTTAGAGAGCTCTACTTAATGCCATTCTACAGGTAAATAACACAGCTACGCTTGGGGATGCGCGGGAATGCGGGAATAAGTCTGATTAACGAATATACGGTAGCCTAGCCTAGACGTTTTTCGGCCAAAACACCCGGGTTTCGAGGAATATATATATAATACATAGCCGGTGCTGGAGGGTTAAAAGCAATCAAAGCACCCAATGCAGGCGACCACCATGGGACTTGATGAGGACGGGTAGGCCTACAAGGAGATGTCTTTGGGATAGAGACGGTAGCTGCGGAATGGAGAACATCCATGAAGTAGGTAAAGTTCAAATCCGGGGGTTCATCATCGTTATAGGCACGAATATCACATGATAATAACTGAAAGAATGGCCAATCAGCTTTAGAGATATTATATTGTGGTATTTGAGTTGATGAAACGGAGCTATTATGTCGGAGGAGAATGGGATAATGATCGCTCGAAAAGCGATCATCAAGAACTACCCAATCAAAGTGAGGTGCAACAGAATCGCTCGCCAATGACAAATCAACAGACGAGAACGAATCGTGTGCGGAAGACCTATAGGTTGGGATTATGTGATTGAGGCAGCACAAATCAGTGGAGGATATCAGCTGCTCTATATGTGTACCGGGAACATCAGTACGAGCTCCTCCCCATAATGGGGAGTGAGCATTGAAGGCCCCAAGAATGAGAAAAGGATGGGTCAATTGATCAGTGATACACGATAAGTCACGGGTGGAATAGTGGCAAGACGGTTGATTATACGAAGCGCACACCGTGAGGCGTGACAATTTGGGTAGCGATATGACAACAGCAACAGTTTGGAAGGGAGACGGATCTAAAGTCAGAGTGGAATACTCTTGATCATTTCGGACTAGGATAGTCGTGCACAAGTTCCCCTCAATAGAGGGAGAACATGCAGCCTTGGGGGGACAAGAAACGATCCAATGTGTTGTAAGCAAAGGCATACTGGCATGTGCAACCTTAACAAGCGCTGCAATTCACCAGAATGCAAACGTGCTTTATATCCATTTATGTTCCAGTGTATAATATCACGGGTCATTGGTAGGAGTAATGTAGATCAGGTGATTGTGATTGTGATTGCTGAGAAGGGAAGTTGGTGAGGGTAAGGGAGAAGGCGAGGAAATATGAGATTGAGGAATAGAAGATGATGATCCAGGAACCAGCTGAGCCTTATTACTGAGGGGCGGGTGTAAAGGAACCCCTAGATCGCTGGGAGGGATGGTAATGGAAGGTAAATCAGCAACAAGGTGGTCAAGCTGATATTGTAGTTGAGCAATAAAATCAGGTGTCTCAAGGTTTAGGCGTAAATGTTCAACGCAGACAGTGTGGTCCATATTGAGATAGGGACAATGACGGACTGTGCCGCAGAGATGAATGAACGCACCCGGGAGGTGATGTCATGTTCCGTTGAGGTCAAAGAATCCATAATGTAGGGTAGGAAACAGGACGAACAACCGCAATGCGGGTCATGGGAGGAAGTTTTTTGTGAAGAGGTAACATCATTGCATTCGATTAGAGCAGGGTATTCTTTGGGGAGTACCGTCAACATCGGACAAGTCAATCAGATTGTTAGAATTTTCAGCATCTAGTCGCAGATCCAGAGGTATCCGATCAACTGCCACTGTGGAGGCGGCTGCCACCAACTGTGGAGAGTCGTCACCCTGGTGCAGACTAGAAGGCTCGGCCAGTTTGGTCGTCACTTGGGAATTCATGGGTGAAGAGGTAGAGTCAAGCGACCTCTTGCGGCAGACAGGCGCATCATGTAGTTGGACGTGTGAACTTGAGATGCGGTATGTGACCAGGTCAGTATCCACGGGACCATGTTGTCGCTTAAAACGCTCCATCAAAGCAGCAGGAGAAAGGGTTAAACGCTGAAGATGGTTGACACACACGCACCAAAGTTTGTGTGAGGAAAGCGGGACATTTGAGGGTGCCGTCCGACGAAAGAAGATCTCTAGATCTTTCGTCAATGGGCCTGTTGGAGAAGAGATATGATTGAGGAAGAACTGCTTACCACAATCATGACACCCACATGAACTGTCATGATCCGGTAGGGACCAGGAGTCTGCAGGTGGGACGAAGCAGTCAAAAGCTGCAACCGCCTGCTCAACATCGTCAGGAGTATCATTGGCGGGAACCATATGGCTCGCGATAGTGGATTTCGTGGCACCCCGGATTTTACGGAGTGTACGAGAGTCAAAGGGTAACGTCTTACGCAACGGGGACTGAATCGCAAGGGAGGGGCGTGACCCAGATTTTGAAATGGAGGTCACCAGTGTTTGGGAGAAAGGTCGAGATCGGGGAACAGTTCCACGACGAGGTGGGCACTGAGGTAGAGGAGGCTTGGTCTTGGCAGTAGAATCAAGGCCCGCACGCACGGGGTCTGTCAAGGCAAATTTAGGTATATTAGACCGGGTGGAAGACCGACCAGGTACATGACGCAACTGTGGGGCAGATGGAGATCCAGGCTTACCAAGAGAAATATCAAGGAGAGGATCCGTGGTCGCAACCTCCGTCGCAAGAGCCATGAATGAATTGCGTGTAGAAATCTGAGAAGTAGTCAATGCAGGTGTCGCGTCGTTAGTGGAGCATGTGGTCGATGCTCGACGAGTATATGGTGATGGGATAGTCGAGCGAACCGGAGTATGTGTAATGGCAGGGGAGGGTGATGGATCAGATGAACATGCCACAGCAGCATACCTACGCCTCGGCGCCGTCCCAGACTCTCGCACTAGGTGCGCAGCAGCCCGGTAAGGAATGCCTTTCTTCGATTGTAGATGAAGGACTTCCTTCGCAAACACGTAATGAGAACATTGTTTATCGGAGGCGATGTGATGTTCGCCACAATTCGCACATGTTGGAGTAACAGAGGGACAAGGGACAGGATGATTACCATCCCCCGTCTCCTCTCCACAGTGTAGGCAGCGCCTTCCAGAGCGACAATATTTGTCCGGATGACCGAATTTCCAGCAGACAAGACATTGACGAGACCGACGAACAAACGGCCGCACACGCAACAACTCAGCACCTAAAGTGATGGTGAGAGGTAGGTCATGGCAATCAAAGTAGAGTTTAGCGATGCGAAGAGGTGGGCGATCGCGGTCAACATCTTTCCTGGATGACACAGTATATGTCTCGACTTTTTGTACAGCCGGATAATCAAACTGCAATGCACGACACAGGCGAGGACCTGCATCCTTGAAGTCAGCCTCCTTAACAAGGACGCTGTGGGGGACGACAACCGTGCCAATGCAATGGTTTAATGTCTCCTCCACCTAATAAGGAGTCGCTGGGAGTGTCTAGGAGGGACAATATGGTGGAAGATTGTTCCTCGGAATGAACCTCCACAATGCGGGAGGTCTCTGAGTGGTGGAACATGGTAACATGACCCACTTCTTGGCGAAGATATATTTGAAGATCAATGTCATCATGAGGGCGGTTTTCAACTTTGAAATACTTCGGCCATCTCGGTGGCTCAAACAGTGTGCTCAGTACCGCAGGAGTGGTGCGGAGTGGGCGTTTAGAACAGCGGTGAGAAGATTTGGCATCAAAAGGTAAGAGTGTCATAATTGATGAAGGAGTCACCGTAGTACCAGGGAACGACACTGCCGATGAGGGCCGAGTGAACAAAGCGGTGGGTTGAGAAACGTGTGACGATTCGAGGGCAACTCCATTAGGTGGAAGTGGGGCGTCATGATCGGTAGATATAGGCCGTCCTGAATGAACCACAACCGACCCATAGGGAAGGTTTGGTGCGATGGTACTGGAGGAGTCCGAGGCGTGCTCTCGAACAGAGACGCCAGGATTAGAAGTGGGTGGAGGGGGGTTAAAAACAGTAGTCAAGGTTTTGCCTGAGATGTTAACCAAAGGGGCAAGAACTGAGTCAGTGGCTAGTGAAGGAGCGAACGTAGAGGAGGTAGACGTGCCAAGAGAACTTGACACGACTAGGCTCGGTACTGTATTTGGAGCAGAGGTTGGATGGTTGTCCAAGGACGGTGCAGGGGCCGGTAAACCCGGTATAGTGGCAGGCAAAGAGCTACCATCATCCGAGGGGAGGACGGTCAAGGAAGGAGAGTCAGACACATTAGCCTATCCACGCCAGCGTCGGTGATCGAAAATCCAGAGGAAGTTTCCATAAGACGAAGGTATCATGATTCATCCGGGATAAGCTCCACACACACCACGGAGCCAAGAATTAGAAGACTTGGTATATGCCCTAGGAGTCAAACCCAGATATACACCCCGACCCCCTGTGCCTGATGGACGGTCAACTCGTCAGCTTCGGGTCCATCACAGAGGGCGAGATTTTATGGTAAAAGTTTCTCCTTGTGCGGGCATGTCAGGTACTACAGTTCTACGGGTGGAAGGGAACGCCGTCCACATCCACCCTCCATTGAAGTACCGGGTACTGTATATAGTCTATATAGAGTAGTCCAGCCGTCAACGATAGAAGAAAGGGAAGCAAAGAAAATGACAAAGGTAGAGGGGGGAAAAAGACAGAAAAGTGGTACCTCACAGGCCTCTGTAAACCAACGAGGAGGGAGGTCTTAGCCCACGAGGTCGGCGGAGCCCCAATCCTAAGAAGGTCTGTGTCCCCCCCCAGGAACAGAGACCACCGGTCACACTTCAAGCCCCGCTACCGCGACAAGGTGACTCCCTAACGGTGGGGAAGGTTTACTCGAGGACTGGAATTACAGTCAAGAGTGATAAAAAAATTATTTTTATTTTGTATGCATAACCAAATATTTTATGTGATACTCATTCATAAGGATACTCAGCAACTTGTAATATAGTTACGAGTTGGAGAACATTTTTGTACAGTATATGGCATAAGAATATATACATGACAAAGATTTTATTTATAACAGTTACAGTACAATGTTGTGATCTGTTTTGTACATATAATCAATAGGTTTATATGTCGAGCAACATTTCTATAATCCCTATCCTATGATTTCAGAATTTGTTGTACACAGGTATACCTTTAAGTACGCTACCTGTACCTCTTTTATACGTTTTTTATTTACTTTGTACACAAAATAAAGAAAAGTTAGAGCTCTTTATCTGGTTTAGTTTCATCCTATTGTTGATTTGTTAGTGGATTGATATTTGTCACGAATGTCCCCCTCCAGACTTGTGATATCAGGCATATCGTCAATGATGGAGGGGCCACTAATAAATTATAGGTTTGAGTCCTGGAGGGAAGAAGGAAAGCCTAATATTTAGTAGTGGCCCCGGAATCATTGACGATTCCGGCCCTCCCTTCCATCCCCTTCCCATTCGTTTCTGATGTTTCTAGGTTATCTTGATATATCAGTGAAGACCGAATGACGCGCCAGCGTCTTGGGACAAACCCACGCTATCAACATCCACACGATGGGAAGCAGACGATGGGAAGATGTGAATAGACCAAATTGGGAGTACAGGATGGGAGATAATAAAATTAGCAAGGCCGAAAAAGAAAAAGATTTAGGGTTGATTATACAAGATAATTTGTCGCCAGAGAAACATATTAACAAGCTCTTTAGCGGAATGTATGCAATGGCCGGGAATATGAAAGTTGCTCTGAACTATTTGGATGAGACCATGGTAGCGAAAATTATGAAGAGTATGATTAGACCAAGATTGGAGTATGCAGCAGTGGTGTGGTCCCCGCATCTAAAGAAGCATATTCACAAGTTAGAAAGAATCCAGAGAGCAGTCACTAGATTGGTTCCAAGTCTCAGAGAACTGCCATATGAAGGGAGGCTAGACAAATTAAATCTACGGAGTCTAAAAGAGAGGAGAGAGAGGGGAGACATGATAATGATGTACAAATGTACCCGGGGGCTGGAGAGGCTGGATAGGGAGGATATATTAATTATGGATACAGGAATAACTAGAGGCCACAGCTACAAAGTAAAAAGACCTACCTGCAAGAACGATATCAGGAAGTTTAGCTTCCCCTATAGATGTATTGACAAATGGAATGGGCTGGAGGAGGAGGTGGTAGGGGCAAGGAACATCCATATTTTCAAGAAAAAATTGGATAAAAAGTAGACTGAGAGACGGGACAACACGAGCTTAGCTCAACTCCTGTAAACTACAATTAGGTAAATACAATTAGGTAAATAACAGATTAGTAGTTCTAATCTTTTTATTTCTATTATTTTGTATTTATGTTTTTTCGTAGTGAGCTCCCGCATCATAAAAACGATTCCGTAAGTGATTACAGTATGAGCGTACGCTTACGATGTTTGGTCTCTTGCACCCCGGGGCGGGTGATTTGAACACCTGACTCTGGGGTTCAAAGAGTGTCATTACTGTTTAAGGCATATCGTCAATGATTCCGGGGCCACTACAAAATATTAGATTTTCCTTCTTCCCTCTGGGACTCAAACCTATATTAGATGAACCCACGTACGTAGTACAGTGCTCCCTCACTAAATGCGCCTTCAGTAAATGCGGATTCCCTATATGCGGTGGCTAATCAGAAATTATATATTTTAAGGACTCTGTAAATGCGGCTCGAAAATCTGTATATGCGGTTTGGCCGTTTTGATTCAAGGGGAAATACTGTACGTACTTCCCGCCATATTACCGAGTGTCGCCTACCAAAAATGCGGGATCTATCTAAGGTAAATGGTGTCATATTTGTTGTTTTATTTGCAAATTTCCCGCCGATCGCCGTATGTTTAACGCTACCTGGCGTCCTTCCCTCCCTCCCCGCCACTATCGTCTAGTGTTGCCAATTTAGCTATTTTCCCGCTAGATCTGGATATATTTACTTTGATCTAGAGGCAAATTTGTAGGCTACATCTAGCAAACAAGAATTCTAGCGATATTCTTGAGATTTTCGGCATTTTGTTAATAATATTTGAGATTGTGGCATTATTCTAGCGATTTTCAGCATTTATTTACTATCTAGCGCATAGCGGACTGTATTTGGTAACCCTGCTATCATCAGTCCACACCATGCTCGATGCGTGTTCTAAATTGCCTGTCTAGCTCCAACCTTTTGTTCTGCCTTTCGAATTTCCGTCCCATCTAACAAATGTCTGGCGGTATGTTATGCCAAGCCTCAGGCACTGGAGGTGGGAGTGCAGAGAATGGAAAGATGTAACAATGAAGAGGGCTAAGCCTTCACGGAGAGAGAGGGAGGAAGTGGTGGAGGTGAGGAGGTGCGTGGCGCTGCTCGGTAGCCTAGCCTCCCCTGCCTCGGATATCTTAGACATCGTCTAACTTACACACCTCATTATTCACTCATAAATTGGTTTATTATTAATTCTTCTAATAATTAATATATTACATGATTTGTATATATTTTATGTCTCAAAATAATACTCGGAAGGGCAAAAATGGGTGATGGTAGGCTAAAAAGGGGTTAGTTCGGAGGGGCTGTCTGACCATAAGCATTTATTCCCATTGATTATTAACTCCACAATATGCGGATTCCGTAAATGCGGCGCATTTTTCAGCCCATATAGGCGCATTTACTGGGGGTGCACTGTACAGTTACAAACTTATTGGTGTACATGGAGGAACTATCAAAGGCAATAGACCAACAGGTACAGTGCTCCCCCACTAAATGCACGTTCAGTAAATGCTGATTCCCTATATGCGGTGGCTAATCAGAAATAATATATTTTAAGGACTCTGTAAATGCGGTTCGAAATTCTGTATATGCGGTTTGGCCGTTTTGATTCAAGGGGAAATACGTACTTCCGCCATATTACCGAGTGTCGCCTACCGAAAATGCGGCCGATATCCTCCCTCCCTCCCATCACGCCCAGCAGTCCTCTATCTAAATGGTGTTATATTTGTTGTTTTATTTGATATTTCTAATGTAAAGTGTATCTTTCTTTCAGAAACGGTTATCGGGTGGGTTATCGGGTGTATGGTAAGCTAAAATGGGGTTAGTTCAGAGGGGCTGTCTGACCATAAGCATTTATTCCCATTGATTATTAACTCCACAATATGCGGATTCCGTAAATGCGGCGCATTTTGCAGCCCATATAGGCGCATTTACTGGGGGTGCACTATTCCAGTAGATGTGAACTATCTTGACTGTAGGAAAGCTTTTGATACTGTACCACATGCTAGATTGCTGAGTAAACTTGAAGCATATGGGGTACATACATAAAATTTTAAGACTGAGTGTTCCACACATAAGTGCAGTTTCAGTCTCTTGTCCTAATGGCGGCGTTCCAGGCAATCCTGTTAAGGGCTGCTTCACTTGTCAAGTTCTTGGATTTGAGATCCACAAGGACCCCAATGGAAATACGCCTAACGGCCTTATTGGGCTATCCTTAGTTGGAATTATGCAAGGCTGGTACATGTCATATTTGTAACAAACTATGTGGTACCAACTCTGTAAATTGCTGACTGAATAAATATTATTATTATTATTATTATTAGATCAGCGCGTATAGCTCGATCCCAGGTCTTCCTCGGTCCACCCCTTGGTGCAGCTCCCTCCACAATCACAGACCTGCATTTTTCACCCAATTTTGTTCATCCATTCTCAAAGGGTCAAAGGGTCAAAGGTAGGATATTGAACTGGATTAAAGGGTTTCTCTCTGGCAGGCAACAGTTGGTGGAAATAAGAGGAGCACAATCTGAAAAATTTAGTGTCACATCTGGAGTGCCGCAGGGGTCAGTGCTTGGGCCTGTTCTTTTTTTGGTTTTTGTTAACGATATGGTACAGAGCCTAGAGTGTCTGACCCTACTTTTTGCTGATGACGCTATGATCTTTAAAGTGATAAACTCTGAGGAAGATATTCAGGCTATGCAAAGGGACCTTGGGAAGTTGCATGATTGGAGTAAGAAATGGCTATTGGATTTTAATACCGATAAATGTGTGACTATGCATGTTGGCCATAGGAATCCCAGGGTAATGTATGAACTGAATGGTGAAGAGCTTAAATCATCTGACGTAGAGAAAGACTTGGGAGTATTTATATCATCAGACCTAAAACTAGCACATCATATTGCAAAAGTGGCAGCAAAGGGGAACAGGATGGTTGGTCTAATTCGAAGACATTTCTCTCCCATTGATTTAGAAACCTGCAAACCCCTTTACTGCTCTTTAGTGAGACCTCATCTTGAGTATGCGGTGCAGAGTTGGTTACCCTACTACAGGAAGGATATTCTGGAATTAGAAAAGGTTCAGAGGAGAATGACCAAACTTGTACCCGAACTACAGGACCTTGACTATGAAGTAAGGTGTGAACGACTGGGGCTGACATCGCTGGAGAAGAGAAGACAAAGAGGAGATTTAATTGAAACCTATAAAATCCTGAAAGGGGTAGAAAATGTTGAGCATCAAATCTTCTTCGAATTCAGCGAGTTGCGAACAAGATCGAACACACGCAAGCTAACTAACAGAGGTCACTGTAGAACTCTAGTCAGGGCAAATTCTTTCAGTGTGAGAGTGGTCAATGCTTGGAACTCACTCCCAGAAGATGTATTCACTGCCCCCATAATCGGAGCTTTTAAAGCTAGATTGGACCAGTGCGCATGGTCTACATCAAGTTAGGTGTATCTCAATTTGAATCCTGACCTTGTCTTTATAAAGTATTTGTAAAATATAGACATGAAATAGTTATATATATGTTGGAGAACTGCATTGTTATTAGTAAGAAATCGTAAGCTAATTATGAAATGTTTTATAAATTACGAGTTGTGACATTCGTACTCAAGAACGACCGAGAGATGACGACCGAGAGATGGGAGCAACTAGAAGAAAGTCTCTTAACCTCCCATATTATTGAAATAGTTAAGCTTGAAATAGGTAAACAGTATATCTCTTCTCGTCTTCCTAAATCCTCCTGTAGAGAACCTCATCTTCTCTTCTTGTCACTTAATTTCAGCTAACACCAGCAACATCAAAAGTGAAGCAACCATCACTATCACCACCTGTGTAACACAGGTATAAAAAATGTGTTATATTTATGAATAGCCTTGCCTCCACTTTGCTATCTTGACCCTCAGGACTTGGTAAAGCAGAACTACCGCACAAGGTGTCTGGTGTGGCACTGTGACGAGTGTGGGAAGGAGCATGAGTGTGAGCGAGAGTCCCACCTTACCAAGCTGCCACAATTCCTCATAATTCACATCAGCAGGTAAGGTATTAAGAACAGAGTGCGACTAACAGGTTTAGTGAACGACCAGTAGGTTTCTCATATTGAGATGAAACATGTACAATACATTCATCAACAATTAGTTTGCATGGAAACAAATATTTGCAAGTTTGTCAGAAAGAAGGTATTTATTGTGTGTAAACATAAAGCTTGCTTTATGCACAAGTACTAAAGACAGTTTTCAGTTTTAGTTCACTTAGAGCTGAACATAGCCAGTGGACTCACTTAATTTCCTCTTAGCAAAGAACACACTCCCAATAGTACAGTAAGATCACATAGCTTAATTTGGCATCAGATCAGTCAAATGCACAATAATTAATTCATCCATCCATTCAGCCAACTTTCCATTAGTAAGTCCGCCTTCATAGTTTACATGATTATCTTTATCCCTCTCAGGAACAGTGGCACCAGGTCCCACATCAAGAGTGTCGTCACCTACCCTGCATCTGGTCTCTCCCTCAACCAACACACCCACCACGACACACCTAGGTATGACCAGGTTCCTTGTGGACTGGCAATGTCTACCACTTGGAGTCGCTTTCCATTTTATCTCGGATTAGATTACAGTATACAGTATAAAAAAATGTCTCAGGAGGTTATGGGGTGGGGGGAGAAGTTGTTGTTGTTCCCCAGGCTGTCTGGCCGAACAGCCCCAAGGTCTCGAGCAAGGCCAAGGCCATAAACGAGCGCCCCCACAAAATCCTCCCTGCTTACCACTAACAAAGCCCGGGTGACCGAAGCCACTCCAAGGCAGGGAGCTGAGGAAGGTGCGGAAACGCCCGGGAAACCAAAGCCCCACCCAAGACCCTGTGCCCCTCAGCAATTATGAAGGGAAAGTTGAGGGGTAAGGGAAAAATGTGACGCTTTGGCTCCCAATCTGCCAACTTCTAGGTTGGCAGTAGGGAGGTCAATCCACGATAAAGACGCCGCCACTTGAGATCTAGAAGATATATAAGTAAAAGGAACAGTCAGAGTAAGCTATGGGTATGGCAGAGATCGCTCCGTTCTCACTCGGATAGACCAGCCCATCACCACATGACTAGAACCCAATCCTCTCAGCATCAGCTAGGAAAGGCCCTAGAAAGCCGCCTTTGGCGGGGGGATAGCTCCCCTATTTCAACTCCTTTTGGGGTTGGGCACCCGCCCAATGGGGAGAAGTAGAGAAGGAAGATAGGTAGGAGATTCTAAGGGTACAAGAGTATCTTGAAGGGGTGGGGAGACTGCTGGGGTGAGAATCCTATAGTCTATTCGCTGTAAGTAAGCGAGAAATCATCACCTTTATCCTGTTACTCAAAAAGGGCTAGAGCAAATTGGCTGTAAATTTCGACATCTATTTCTTGACTGACTCTTCCCAAATGGTAGATATATTAGCTCGAATACTCTAGTCGTTTTTGAGTTACAGAGGTTAGGTCATGATTTCTCGCCTACTTACAGCGAATAGACTATTGTGCAGCTATGCGGGATATAACCAGGGATGTCTTTTGGAAAGGAAGAAGAAGATAGTGCATTGATTTGTATCCAGGGTGGAGAGATCTGGGGAGTGGGGACATGTGGGGATATGGAGAATAAGGGTAATAGAAGAGGGTAATACAGTTGCCCAAATAAGTGATGTTGCGGCACCAAGTATATTTCGATCAATAATTGGTATCGGCACTATCTAAGCATTAATTCATCGTTTCGAGTGAGATATACAAACATGTTCCTATCTTTACACACCCTATTCAACATCTGACTGACATAAATACAGCACACAGCGAGCAAAACGTAATGACAGCGGAGACATGACTTATTTGGCCAACCATACATACATACTGTACATACACTCACTCATAGACAACACGCAGCTGCAGGCACGACCTCCCGAAATCCATCCTTCTGAATCCTCCCTTCTTTGCGAGGACAGAGTCCACCTGGCCAGGCTGAGATGCGGACACCATCCAGCCCTTCAGAGCTATCAGAAGAGACTGGATGACTCCGTCGTCGACTCCTGCCCAGGTTGTAACACAGCACCCCATACTATTAAACACATCATAGAAGACTGCATTTCACACAACCACTTACGCCAACAACACAATCTACACTCCTTGAGCTCTGTGGGAAAGCCCGACCGTGGCCATGGCCTTCCTTAGGGACTCGGGGCTGTTCAGCCAGGCAGCTTAGGGAACAACAACAACAACAACAACAACAACTGTACATATATAGAATGGTTTGTGTTGTTTTCCACTACATAAATGTTAACAGCTCAGATGAGGTTGCCTTAAAGCAGTTGCAGTGCAATACAACAAAGTACCACCATAAGGGGAGATGGGCCCTTTTTCTGGTCCCCTTTCTTTCTCATGCTTATCCCCATTACTTTTTGAGATTTTAAAACGTTTGCCCCATTAGTTTGTCGATTTTAATACCCTTCGCCCCATTTCTTTGTCAATTTTAAGACCTTTCGTGCCATTTAGGTCTCAATTTTTTTTTCCTGGCGAGCGATAGCAAGCCTGTAGTTGTATTTACCTAATTGTAGTTTACAGTAGTTGAGCTAAGCTCGTGTTGTCCCGTCTCTCAGTCTACTTTTTATCCAATTTTTTCTTGAAAATATGGATATTCCTTGCCCCTACCACCTCCTCCTCCAGCCCATTCCATTTGTCAATACATCTATAGGGGAAGCTAAACTTCCTGATATCGTTCTTGCAGGTAGGTCTTTTTACTTTGTAGCTGTGGCCTCTAGTTATTCCTGTATCCATAATTAATATATCCTCCCTATCCAGCCTCTCCAGCCCCAGGGTGCATTTGTACATCATTATCATGTATCCCCTCTCTCTCCTCTCTTTTAGACTCCGTAGATTTAATTTGTCTAGCCTCCCTTCATATGGCAGTTTTCTGAGACTTGGAACCAATCTAGTAACTGCTCTCTGGATTCTTTCTAACTTGTGAATATGCTTCTTTAGATGCGGGGACCACACCACTGCTGCATACTCCAATCTTGGTCTAATCATACTCTTCATAATTTTCGCTACCATGGTCTCATCCAAGTAGTTCAGAGCAACTTTCATATTCCCGGCCATTGCATACATTCCGCTAAAGAGCTTGTTAATATGTTTCTCTGGCGACAAATTATCTTGTATAATCAACCCTAAATCCTTTTCTTTTTCGGCCTTGCTAATTATATTATCTCCCATCCTGTACTCCCAATTTGGTCTATTCACACTTCTTCCCATATTTAACACATGGCATTTACTTATATTAAATTTCATTTTCCACTTGGTGCTCCATTCGTATATTTTATCTAAATCCCCTTGCAGCTCCTCACAACTACTTTTATTTGTTATTTGTCTCATAATTTTTACGTCATCTGCAAACATTGACATGTAGGAGTTTATGCCTATCGGCAGGTCATTCACGTACATAAGGAACATGAGAGGTGCCAACACAGATCCCTGCGGCACACCACTCTCAACTTTCCGCCACGATGAGTAAGTTCCTCTAATGTTGGTCCTCATTTCCCTATCTGTTAAATAGCTCTCCATCCATTTCAGCAAACTCCCCCTGACACATCCTAGCGTCTCAAGCTTAGATAACAATCTCTTATGTGGTACCTTATCGAATGCTTTGGAAAGGTCTAAGTAGACGCAGTCCACCCATCCGCCTCTTTCTTGGAGTACATCTATCACCCTACTGTAATAACATAGCAAACTGGTAACACAAGATGTCCCTTCTCTGAATCCAAATTGCTTTGGGGTTACACATATTATCTTCTTTCTCTCCAACATTTTCATCCATCTCTTCCTAATTAGCTTTTCACAAATCTTGCATACAATACTAGTAAGTGAAACTGGTCTATAGTTTAGAGGGTCCTCAGGGTTTCCATTCTTGTATATCGGAATGATATTAGCTCTTTTCCATTCAACAGGAACCTGTCCTTTATCTAAGGAAGCTTGAATTATATCCCTCACTGGCTCCACTAATTGCTCTGCACACTCCTTTAAAACCCAGGCAGACACTTCATCCAGTCCCATAGCTTTCCTTACTTCAAGTCCTCTCATCGCAGATAACAGCTCATCTCTAGTTATTTCAATCTTACTAAGACCACTCTCCAGTACTCCCGCCTGTGGTTCGTCAAAACCTTCCTCTCTAGTAAAAACTGACCCCAATTTGTTATTCATTACCTCGCACATGTCCGATACATTTTCATACGTCCTAGCATCAACTCTTAATTTAGTAATTTGTTTCTTTACCTTCAACTTACTGTTTATATATTTATAAAATAATCTAGGATCACTTTCACATTTATTTACTATGTTCTTCTCATAGTTCATTTTAACTTGCCTAATTATGTTAACATATCTATTCCTCTCCTGTTTAAATTTATTCCGATTACTCTCAGTGTTCCTTCTTCTTAATCTAGCCCAAGCTGCATCACGCCTACCCAAAGCTCTTTTGCATTTCAAATTAAACCAATCTTTCTGCTTAGTAAAATTTCCAGTTTTATATCTTGGGACAAACAGATTGGTTCCTACTCTATAAATTTCGAGGAATCTACTATATTTACCTTGTACGTCCTGTTCCTTCAAAATAAGATCCCAATCTACTCCCTCTAAATATCTTTTCAAGGATACATAATCAGCTTTACTATAATTTAATCTGTCATTTATGTAGCTATTGTCTAATCTATTGGCATTACTCGAGGTCAACTTCCATTTTAGTAATAGGTGATCACTTTTACCTACAGGACATAGATAGTTTATATCACTAATTTCGTGAGGATCCTTTGTAAAAATCAGATCGAGTTTAGAAGGTTCGTTATTACCCCTCATTCTTGTATTTTCCTTCACATGTTGTGCAAGTACATTTTCCGTAACCAACTCCACTAGCCGACTTCCCCAAGATCTCTGATTTGGCCCTGCATCTCCCGATTCCCAATCAACCTCACTACAGTTGAAATCTCCTACCAAGATCAATCGATTCTTCCTTAAAAGCAATCTTCTCAACGACTGAATCATATCCTCGACCATCTCCTCAAACTCCAACTCCCTCCATGCTCTGATCTTTGGTGGCATGTAAGCTACTGCTATGTCTAGCTTTTTTTCCTTCTATATCATTGAGTTCAACTGCCATTATTTCTGCCTTGTCATTATTTAACTCCACTTGCTTTGCTGTCATAGGGTTCTTAACTAATACTGCCACTCCACCTCCCCTTTTTCCCTTTCTATCATATCTCCATATATTATATCCTTCACTAAACACTATATTGCTGTCAAAGTCCTGGTTCAGCTTTGTCTCCGTCAAACAGACTATCTGTGGTTGATCCTTTCTTAATATATCATCCAATTCTGTGGAGGAACTGGCCTTCGGCCGTGACATTTTTCTACCGAAAAATTTACAAATTAACTTCATAGGGGGATCTAATGGATGTATTTTAAAGTTTGATGAAGGTCTAGGAGGGAAACTAAAAAATATATGAATACTGTATACTGTATAGTATACATAAATGGCCCTGTCTCAAGTCGGCCACCCCTATCTCACTATCGTTCGCCAGGAAAAAAATTGACACCTAATTAGCACGAAAGGTATTAATATTGACAAGGAAAATGGGCGAAAGGTCTTAAAATCGACAACTAATGGGGCAAACATCTTAAAATCTCAAATATAAGGGAGAAAGGGGTCCAGAAAAGCGACCCATCTCCCCTTAACCCGGGAACTGCGGGGAGACTCTTAAGAGTTCCCCCGGCGGACTGCGGGAAGACTCTTAACCTCTGAAGTGCGCATGGGGGTAATTGGAAACGTCCCCCTGTGCTGACGTATTAGAGGTGTTTCCGTCACTAAAATATTCATTGTGCCATTAATAGCATTAATACTTATCCATATGCGCCTATTATGGGTTGATTATAAAGGTATTAACCTGAAACAACAATAAAACGAGTGAAAACAGCGTTTGGATGGTCAAAATCGGAGATATAGCCCGCGAGTTGTATAATGTATGGGTGAGGCAATCTGCTTTCCCGCCAATTTCCCCCAAGGCCACTGAGACACAGTCGATCGATACTCTCTCTCTCTCTCTCTTGCACTCGCTTGCTATCAGTGATGACCACACCCTCCAATCGGATTTCTAATGTTAGCACGAAAATATACCTCAGAATAAGGGAATAACAGGGAAAATAGGTGATAACTGAAGGAGAGGAGGAAAGTGGGGAAGGAGGGGAGTTAGAGGACTGAGATTTTGCATGGCCCAGGGGCCAAAATTTTTTTTTTTTTTTTTTTTTTTTTTTTTTTTTTTTTTTTTTTTTTTCGATGTCAAAAGTTGATTTTTTTTTTCTCTGACTCTTAAGAGTCTCCCCGCAGTGCGCCGGGGGAACTCTTAAGAGTCTCCCCGCAGCTCCCGGGTTAAGAGTCAGGGAAAAAAAAAATCCATTTAACCCTCCTGGCCCGGGCAGGCTCTCAAAATGACAGTGTGGGCTACCCAGGCGATCTGGCCGAAAAACATCTAGGCCTAGGCTACCGTATTTTTGTTTAGTTTAACTGCTAGAAATTTCCCACGCATCTATAAATGTAGTGCGGTTTCCAATCTGTAGACTGGCGTTGAGTAGAGCTCTCTATGTCAACTGGTTCAGTTGTGATGACGATTTCAGTGGAGAGCACTTGCAGGCGATGTTAGCAATATGACGATCTTTTCACTACTGAAACAACGACATACAGACGTACAATAACAAACGAGTCTTCACCTTCTTGTTTTCGGAGGTGCGGTGACGTAACGATCGGCTTTGTTTACATGCGTCGGACGCACAGCGTTCAGACCAAGCTGAATAGGCTTTCAAGCTTACAGGTTTTAAAATGACACCCGGGCTCCTGCCCTTAGTTCGTGGTGTCATTTTAAAATGACAACCGGGCCAGGAGGGTTAAAACACCAAAAAAAAAAAAAAAAAAAAAAAAAAAAAAAAAAAAAATGTTTGCCCCTGGGCCATGCCAAATATCACTCCTCCACCTCCCCTCCTTCAGTTATCAGTTATCACCTATTTTCCCTGTTATTCCCTTATTCTGTGGTCTATTTTCGTGCTAACATTAGCGAGTTGGTAGCAGGGCGTTGACATCACTGTTACCAAGCGTGGGAAAGAGCGAGAGAGAGACTATTGCGTAACAGTGTCTCTCCAGACAAGGGGAGGGGAGGAGGGCAGGGAGGTTGCCTCAGCCATACATATGTAACTCCCGGCCTGTATCGCCGATTTTGACCATCCAAACACTGTTTCCACTTGTTTTATTGTTGTAACAGGTTAATACCTTTATAATCAACCTATAATAGGCGCATATGGATAAGTATTAATGCTATTTATGGTAAAATAACGATGTTAGTGATGGGAACAGCTCAAATACGTGCGCACAGGAGTGTGGTGTCTCATACCCCCCATGCGCACGTCTTAGGTTAACCAGGTCCTCGGTTATTGTAACACCCATCTTCTTCATTCAGAGACTTCATATCCTTTCTCTCTCTAGATGTATGGCCTCCCTTTTGTAATATTCTAAGAGATAGGTACAGGTCTCCCTCGATTTACGAATGGGTTACGTTACTGAAAACCCGACATTAAATAGAAAAATTGTATAGCTAACCCTAAAATTAATGGGGTAAATGGGAATGCGTTCTCGGACCAGCCAAAACACAAACACCTAAAAACCTATAATAATATTGTAAATTGGGGCATCGGATAGTGAGGGAGACCTGTACTGATATAACATAATTTTATCTTCTTCCCTACCTACAGCCGGACGTATGAGCTCTACGGTGTGTGCTGCCACGTGGGACTACCAAACTTTGGCCACTATTCAGCTCACTGCAAGGCTCAGGACTCAAGGTGGTGGTTCATTGATGACACCAAGGTTACCAAGGCCTCTCTAAACCAAGTCCTAGACAATCAGAATGCACATATACTTTTCTATCAGGCTGTGGAAAACTTGGAATAACCTTATCCCTTTTTTACATACAGTACATACATACATACATAAACTAGTTTAACCCTCGGAGTTCGGCCCCTTTAAACCTTCCCGCCAACCCTGAACCCAGCTATTTCGTTGAATTCTCGGCATTTTGGCGCGCTTATTTATACGCCAAAAAAAAATGGCCTAACCTAGCTTACTGTATATAGCTGGATCCCCGACTGTGCTAGAATTTGGTGGATGAACGAGGTCGCACAGATCGAAATCGTACAAATCGAAACATGTATCTAATGGGAAATAATTAATTTGGTGGATGGACGGTCCCGAGTTTAGGGGTTCAACTTCATATTACCATATCAAAAACAACACTAACTGACACATATTCATAACAATACATGATGAATAAATAAAAGTAAGCAATAATTAAACAATAATAAGTCGGTTTACTCACATTAAGTTAGGGGGCTCCGAGGCAAACCCCCACGGCAGGGTGAGTGCAGCTATGCTACCCTGGCCCCAGCCCTAGCCCCGTCCTTTATCTATAGCGGATGAACCTATATTACCTTTATTTCGGCGCTCGCACACTTTTGGTAGCTCGTACAGATCGCGAAACGCACAAATCGAACACGCATAGATGGGGACCCTACTTATATATCCAGCGGCAGTTGTCGTTGTTGTCTTGCGTTTGGTGAAAACTAGAAGTCTCTAGACCAAGTGGTTCAGTTTTTATGATAAATATAATTAGGTCAATATGGTGGACGTAAGCCTGGGATTCGGTTATCGGCCTTTACCGATACTCATATCTCTGTAAATAAATGGCCTAACCAAGTTTTTATGCACACCAGAGGAAGATATGAGCGTTGCCGTGCGATGGGTGAAAAATAAGACCGAGAGTTTGGCGGGAATTCCGAGCTTCATCCGAATGCGGCGGCGCTGCACTACCGACTGTGGCTACGGTCTGTTTATATTCGTTCAACAATCTATTATTGATTATGGGTTATTTATTATGTACAGTATTATGTAATAATATTGATTATGTTGATAATTGATTATTGATTACTGATATATTTCACTATTGTAACCATTCCTAAGTCACTGCCGTCTGCTTTCATGCATCGTTTGGGACTTAGGTTCAGAAAGTACAAGCTTTTGTAAGGCTTACTTGCAAGCAGGAGTCACATGACTCATGATGACTGGCTGGCTGTGTGTTCTTGTTGTTGTTGGTTATACGGATGACCCGCCAAGACAATAAAACTTTCTCTATTGCAGTTTTAAGTGGTTTTAAGCCTTAGATTAACCCGTAGGTGCCTCAGAGGCCATCCGGGTTTCACAGTGGCAATAGCTAATGGCCTCCTGAGAGCTCATCCGAGTCTGATGGGTTAAAGACCGAGTGCTTCACACAAAATGCGGTTCTGGTCTCAAGTCCTAATGGCGGCATAACAGGCAACCCTGTTAAGAGCTAATTATGTAATTATAATGTAAAACTTGCAAATTAAACAAACAAAAACAGGGACGACACAATATAAAGACAAATACAGCATATATAAAATATAATATACTGTAATATAATATAATAAAAATATTAATGTGGTATTAATTAATTTCATTCTTAACACCAACAACCCTGAAAACAAATTAATGAAAGCATATGATCCTCCGTCATCTAAACCATATCATATACAACTGCAATGCTTATATACCTAGCTATGAGGCGGTGGAAAACACTGAATAACCGTTATCTTATGTTAATGATCAGCCAATTCAATGTTAGCTGTATGTATGCATGTATTCAGGCCCATTCCCCATTTTTTCCTTTTTTTTCTGGGGGTGGCCGACTCGAGACAGAGCCCGAATAGGGACAACACAACTATTACAGTATTTTCTACATTGTGCCAGGTCTTCAACAACTGCATCACAATCATACTCTTCAATAAGGCTGTGAAAAACTTTAATGAACTGCTATCCTCTTTTCTATGCTACTATTAACCCCTTCTTTACCGGTGACGTCTCTTTTATTTAATTTCAGCCACATTTAAACAATTTTATGATGCTTAGGAAGAATGTGTGGTACGTAAAAGGAATAATGGAGATAGAATGTAGCATCTTAATGGGTAGACGTCCTTCCTAAGCTGAACAAAATCATCTAGTAGTTGCCAGAATATACTGAAAAGTACATCACCGGTACAGAAGGGGTTAAATAATACCACAATCACTCAGACCTCTCTAGACCAAGTTCTTGAATATAGACAGTCTTAAAACTCATAATGCCTCATATAATAATGTATGTATGTATGTATGTAGCCTACTCAGGCCCATTCCCCATTTTGTCCTATTTTTTTTTTTCATTTTTTTTCTGGGGGTGGCCGACTCGAGACAGAGCCCGAACAGGGACAACACAACACAACAGAAAAACAATGAACACACAAAAACAATGAACACAAATTCACACACATCTAGGTCACCCAGGAGAAGACCCGGAGACCAGGGATTACCAATAATAATTTGAAAGTAATACTCTTCTTAGCACACTGTGGAAAACTCAAAATAGGCCTTACCATTATATTATTTTCTCAGTGACCAGACTAATTGTTACTGTTATATCCGTAAGCCCAGTTTAAGACATTTGTAACATTCCTATACACTTCTATCTGTCTGGAAAACTAAACAAAAATATATAATTTTTCATTTAATTCAAGAAGTACAGTGTACTTGATATTATAATGTAAAACTTGCAAAATAAACAAACCAAAAATTATATGAACACAGTAAAAAGACAAAACAACTAATCAAAATCGCTATATGGAAACAACGCTTAAGTAAAATAATAATTTATAAATAAAAGAACACAATCAACCACATAGGGTGTACATTACTACATGAGCAAGTTAATCTGTTTCCCAAGCAAACTAATCGCACACATAACAACGCACTATCGTCACTATCTGCAAACTACTGTAGGTTCTCAACAATTGTAGCGCTTTATATTCTTCAATCAGGCTGTGGAAAATTATGAATTCATATTATCACCAACCCATCAATTAACTTACAAATAAATCTAATTAATAAAATCAATGAAACTAATGAATACATGTGGATAACAGCTACTGTATCTTTTTGTTTTCAATGATCCTATTCATCAGTAATAGGATGTAACAGTGATCCGTGATTCATATCCTCAATAATTGCAATAAAGTACAGTACAGTGCTTGTAAGGTTGGCCAAATAAGTTGTGTCTCCGCTGTCATTACGTTTTGCTCGCTGTCTGCTGTATTAATGTCTGTCATATATTAAATAGGGTGTGTAAAGATAGGAACATGTTTGTATATCTCACTCGAAACAATGATTTAAACCTAAGTGCTGCTACCAATTATTGATCGAAATATAATTGGTGCCACGATACCACTTATTTGGCCAACTGTACCATTAGTCTGTGGAAAATTCATAATAGCCTAGTCTCCTGATTCCACCTCATTATTGGTCTATCAAATTACCGGTAGTATAAAATATAATCACAATCATTCCGTCTTTCCACTGCACTAAACTTCTGCCGGTTAATGTCTAGCCTTAAGGGGAGGCAGACCGTTTTTCTGGACCCCCTTCTCCCTAATGTTTAGACCAACTAGTTTTGAGATTATAAGACCTTCGGCCCATTAGTTTGGCGATTTTAACACTTTCCGCCCCATTTTGTTGTCAATTTTAAGACCTTTCATGCCATTTAGGTGTCGATTTTTTGCTGGCGAGCGATAGCGAGCCTGCAATTTTAAGAGGAACCGGCCTTCGGCCGGAACATTTTTCTACCGAAAAATGTACAAATTTATCTTGAAGGCGGGTCTAGGGGGTGTTTTTCTAAGCTTGATGGGAGGTCTAGGGAGGAAACTAAAAAAATATATGAATAAATTAAATAATAGACCAAACAAACGGCCAGTCTCCCCTTAAGTGTAATGATAACAATAATAACCCTTTCAGTTTGATGATTCATTATATTCTGGCTATCATTAGATAAGTTTGTCAAGCTTAGGAAATACGTGTACAGTAGATGGTGTGTGATTTTTTGTTTTTTTCCCTGTTCGGGCTCTGTCTCGAGTCGGCCATCTCCAGCTATGGGGTATGTGCCTGAGTACAGTATATACACACATACAAAGGAGTACAAAGGAGTACAAAGGAAATCAAGCAACAACAGATCTAGTGACCCTTCTAGGTTGCTTGTCCTCCAAAACACTGAGGATCAAGTGTCCAAACAGTGGTTTAGAGTGGGTAAGGGAACATTGGAAAGGGAACTACTGCCCTGGAACTAATGTCCGTGGCAGGATTAGGAAGTTAGTAGGGGACAGATGGGTTAGTAACTGAGGGGGGGATAAAATAAAGTTATTCATTTACAAACGCAGTCAGTCGCGGGTTTGATGCGAGATATTTGTCTAGGCGGAGTTTAAATGAATCAACGGTGATGCAGTCTATAACGTTTCGGGGAAGCCCATTCCACAAGTTGACAACTCGATTGAAGAAGAAATTCTTAGATTCGTGTGAGTTAAAAGATTTACCAATAATTTTGCAACCGTTTCCCCGCGTGTAATTAGCTTGGTCGATAGTGAAGTACTTACTACAGTTCATATTGTCGATGCCTTTGATGATTTTGAACACTTGAATTAAGTCACCTCTTAATCTGCGCTGGGTTAAAGGAAATAGATTTAATTCTCTAAGATGCTCTTCGTATGGTTTGTTCTTTAGGCTAGGTATCATTTTGGTAACTCTACGTTGAACTCGTTCTAGCTTGTTTATATCTTTTTGGTAATAAGGGCACCAGGATTGAACGCAGTATTCCAGAAGAGGGCGGACTAAGGAATTGTAAAGGGTTAGGATAACTTCTTTGGATTTATGCTCAAATGACCTGCCTATAAAGCCAATTATTTTGTTTGCCTTCTTAACAACTTCTGAACATTGTTGACTCGGTTTTAGGTTACTCGATATTGTTACTCCCAGGTCGGTTTCTCTGTTTACAATCTTAAGCTGAGTGCCATTCATCGAATAGTTTGCTTTCTCATTTAGGTATCCGATATGTAGTACTTTACATTTATCCGCATTGAAACTCATTTGCCAAATTTGGGCCCAACATGACAATTTATCTAGATTGTGTTGCATATCGTCAACTTGTTCTTTTGAGAGTACGCTATTTGCAATTTTTGTATCGTCAGCAAATTTTGAGATTGTACAGGTGAGACCCTCATCTATGTCGTTGATGTAAATTAGAAAGAGAATTGGTCCTAGTACCGATCCCTGGGGTACCCCGCTACTTACATTGGTCCATTTAGATGCCTTACCGTTTATGACTACTCTTTGCTTTCTGTCGCTAAGCCAATTTTCTATCCATTTCAACACACCGTCTTGTATTCCATGCGCTTTTAGTTTTAGCAGTAAACGTTTGTGGGGAACTTTGTCAAAGGCCTTTTGAAAATAAAGGTATATAATATCTACAGCTTTACTCTCATCGTAGAGGTTGAGGATATCGTGGAAGAAGTCTAAGAGGTTTGTTAAACAGGAACGTTTTTTACGAAAGCCGTGTTGAGTATCTTTAAGTATGTTATTTTCCTCTAAATGATTTACGAGTCTGTCTCGTATGACCGTTTCTAGCATTTTACATACAACTGAGGTTAAGCTAATTGGACGATAGTTACTGGGTAGGGATTTGCTGCCTTTTTTTAATATCGGTGTTACGTTGGCTAGCTTCCACTGATCAGACATAGTTCCAGACTGCAAGGATTTATTGAATAGTAATGTCAGTGGTTTGGAGAGCTCATCCTTAGCTTCCTTTAGAACTCTAGGCGAGATTGTATCAGGTCCAGGCGTTTTATTTACCTTGAGTTTATCTAAACAATTCAATACTTCTCTCTGTAACGGTGATATTGCTTAGAACATCCGAATTATCAATCTGAATCGGCGATGGTGTAGGGATATCACTGAGGTCTTCTGTTGTAAAAACTGATGCAAAGAAGGTATTGAGGGCATTACTCATTTGTACTTCGTCTTTGGTGTACTCTCCATTTTCATTGACTAACGGTCCAACAGTTGAAGTAACTACTTTTTTCTTTCTGATATAACTATAGAATTCTTTCGGGTTTGTTTTACTTTGATTCGCAATATGTAACTCTAAGGTCTTTTTACTTTGCTTAATTAACTTTTTGGCTTTGCGTCGTAGCTCTACAAATTTCACCCGTTCTTCGTCATTTTGTGAGGATTTTAATCTATCATTAGCAAATTTTTTAGCAAGCAGGCAGTTTGAAATATCTTTAATCCACCATTTGGGCTTATTATTATGGCCTGGACGCCGTATTTTCGATGGTATGCAGTCTTGCACTGCTTTTAGGTAAATGGTTTCGAATAACTTCCAAGATGTATTTATGTCGTTATTGTTAATTAAAAAGCTCCAGTCAGTTTCTTTAAACATAGCTCTAAGTTTATGGAAGTTTGCTTTCTTGAAATTAGGGACTTTTTCGATGCTACTACAGTAAAAGTCCGTTAATCCGACGACCGATGATTCGAATCTCCCAATAGTCCGAATTTTTCAATTTGAGGCCAAATCCGAATTCACCCGATGGTCCGAATTTCAAGAAGTCCCAAAGTCCCCTTTTTGAGGCATTAGGCCACTCAAATGACACATAATGGAGCACACACATATCATATGTTCATGAATTCACTTTAAAAGTTTACCATTGTCATTGTAGCCTATTATCTACTTCAAAACATTCAGATTAATGGTCAAAGGAAGCTACTGATATAATCGTAAACACCTTCGTCTTCTTCTTCTTCCACATCGTCTGCTAGAGAGTTTGTTTTGCTCTTGAACGCATCCTTGGGACGCTCCGATGCGCTACTGGCTTGCACCGCATTTTCTGCAAGCGCATTCAGTCTTGAGCTTGAAAACGCACCTTTCAAGAAGTCCCAAAGTCCCCTTTTTGAGGCATTAGGCCACTCAAATGACACATAATGGAGCACACACATATCATATGTTCATGAATTCACTTTAAAAGTTTACCATTGTCATTGTAGCCTATTATCTACTTCAAAACATTCAGATTAATGGTCAAAGGAAGCTACTGATATAATCGTAAACACCTTCGTCTTCTTCTTCTTCCACATCGTCTGCTAGAGAGTTTGTTTTGCTCTTGAACGCATCCTTGGGACGCTCCGATGCGCTACTGGCTTGCACCGCATTTTCGGCAAGCGCATTCAGTCTTGAGCTTGAAAATGCACCTTTGGACGTATTAGTCTTGAGCTTGAAAACGCACCTTTGGATGTTCCGATACGCTACTATTTATAGTTCAGTGATCGGAGCATCCCAAGGGTGCTTTCAAGACAACAAGACAAGGGTGCTTTCAATACAATATAATATAACAGAGCACGTCACAAAAGGAAAATCACAAAAGGAAAATTACAAGAACCTCTCAGGGAAGTGCCGTTGTTAAGGCATTACTTCCCGAACCACATCTGATCTTCAAGAGCAAGACAAACTCGATAGTAGACGGAAGAAGAAGAAGACGTTTATATCAGCAGATTCCTTTGGCCATTAATCTGAATGTTTTGAAGTAGTTAATAGGCTACAATGACAATGGTAAACTTTTGAAGTGATTTCATGAACATATGATATGTGTGTGTGCACCATTGTGTCATTTGGGTGGCCTAATGTCTCAATGTTTTCGTCATACACAGGTTCATAGGGGTAAAGTCCGATAATCCGAAAAATCCACTAATCCGAACGAGAGCCGGTCCGCTGCCCTTCGGATTAACGGAAGTTTACTGTATTTGGTTCGTTACTAGTAAACTTTAAAGTGAAAGTTATCGTACGATGGTCGCTGTTACTGAATTCATCACCAACATTCAAATTCTCTATTAATTCTTCTTTTGTTGCAAGTACAATGTCAAGAACGTTATTACCACGGGTCGGTGTTCGAACAAATTGATAAAGCGAACTCTCTTGCAAGTTCGTATACAAGTCATGTCCGGAGTGTGAAGTAAGAGTATCGCCCCACTTGGTCACAGGTAAATTAAAGTCGCCAAAAATTACGGTATCTTGTGAGTTACTTACATCTGCAATTTGTTCGTAAATTTCTCGGTCAGTTTGCACTGATTGAGCTGGAGGTCTGTATATTAATGCAAGTATTATTTTTTGTACCTTTATTATTCTTTATTAGCACAAAAGATGCGTCGACGTTCACAATTTGAGGTTTTGACAAGAGGGTAGGGTTAAGACTTTCTTTGATATAAAGTAAAACGCCACCTCCATTTCGATTTATTCGGCTTTTCTCAAACATTACATAACCGGGAAGTGAATACTCTGCTAAAAAGTCTCTATCTTCTGTATTGAGCCAAGATTCTGTTATGCCAATCACATCATAATTTTCTGTACACACTAGCTCCTCTAAATCTGAACATTTATTGCGTATGCTACGAGCGTTTGCATAGAAAACCTTTAAATTTGTTATTTTAGAACTCACGGAACGCTCTTTAATAATATTTTTGGTTCTTGTCGGATCTACATTTATGTTCATGGCTATCCTCGGTCCTCGCTGTCTTCGGTCGTTATCGCTGGTGGTCCTCGGTTGCCTCTGTTTTTTTCTTGGCGTTGGATGATTTATGTCACTGCTGCTTCTTCTCGGATGGCGTTTTTTGATCCATGGCTGCGGACTGCTTCGTGTAGGAGACGACCCATGCGTGCTGAACCCACAGGGTTTAGATGAGTGCCATCCTTGCGGAACAGAGTAGGCTGGTTGTAGAAGTTGTCCCAGAGGTTGATGAATTCAACTTCTTCCTTCAGACACAAATATTTTAGTCGGCTATTTGTGCTGAAGGCCTTGTCGTAGAATTTGTCAGGTGCGTCGATCTTGGGAGAATGCCTGAGATGATGATATTCCTTGACTTGTTTTTGTAGTGCTGGATCATCTTGCGATATTTCTCCATCAACTCTTCGGATCTGGTGCGCATGACGTCATTTGAACCAGCATGGATGACAAAAAGGGTATTTTCATTTGCATCCTTTGTGGTATCTTCGAAGGCTTCCACAATGTCGTCCAGTCCAGCTCCTGGGATGCAAAATCTTTTTCGTTGATTTGGGACTCTGTCGCAGAACTCTTCGACCTGTCCTCGTACATACATGGGAAATACAAGAGGAAGTCAAGCCACTTTGATGCCTACAGGTCTTTCCTAAACTGAAAAAGTATGTTTTTTGTTTTTTTTATATATATATATACAGTATATATATATATATATATATATATATATATATATATATATATATATATATATATATATAGAGGTTGCAGGAGGAGGAAGTCAGGGAGGAGTACAGCAGAGCAGTGGAAAGATGACTAGGTGGGTTCGACCTGGAAGTTATGGAGGAAGTGGAGGAGATGAGCAAGGTGTTTAAGGATGAGATCTGTGCAGCATGTGAGGAGGTGTGTGGAGTGAGGAGAAGAGGGAGGGGAGTGAAAGGTACAGCATGGTGGACAGAAGAGGTAAGAATAGCTGTGGAAGAAAAGAAGAAGGCATATAGAGAGTGGTTGGGTAGTAGAGGGAATGAAGATTTCGAGAGACATAAACGAGCGAGGTACGTGGAGAGTAAGAGGGTGGTGAAGAGAGTAGTGAAGGAAAGTAAGAGAAGAGTAGATGAGGAATTTGGAAGGAATCTGAGTGTAAAATGGAGGGAGAGTAAGAAACTGTTCTGGAAAGAAGTCAAGAAAGTTAGGGAAGATAGTAAGGGAAACAGTAAGGGTGGGAAAGATAAGAATGGGAGAATGCTAGCCGAGAAGCAAGAGAGAGTCGAAAGATGGAGGGAGTACTTCAATGAGTTGCTAAATGTAAGGAATGAAGAGCCAGCACACATAGCTGGATATGATATGGGAGGGAGAAGAAGAGAAGTAGTGGAGGAGGAGGTGGGGATCAGGAGGTCAGAAGTGTGGGAAGCCATGAAAAGAGTGAAGTTGGGGAAAGCACCAGGAACAGATGGAGTGTGTGGGGAAATGTTGAGGTATGGTGGTGAGATAGTGATCGAATGGGTATGGAAAATGTGCAAACTAGCATGGGAGAAGGGGAGTGCACCCGATGACTGGAAGACTGGCATAATAGTTCCCCTATAAAAGGGCAAACGGGAAAGGGGAGTGTGTGGTAACCACCGAGGAATATGTCTTCTAAGCGTAGTAGGGAAGGTATACAGTAGGGTAGTGATTGAGAGAGTGAGAGTGAGAACGGAGATATGGATAGGCGACGAGCAGGGAGGTTTTAGGAAGGGAAGAGGATGTGTAGATCAGATTTTTACCCTGAACTGTGTTGTCAAGAAATATCTGGAGAAGAAACAAAAGATGTATGTTGCCTTTATGGACTTGGAGAAGGCCTATGACAGAGTGGATAGAGAAGGTTTGTGGAAAGTACTTAGAATATATGGAGTAGATGGCAAGTTGCTGAAAGCAGTGAAGTGCATGTATGAGGGTGCAAAGGCGGCAGTACGTGTGGAGAGTGAGCAGAGCGAGTTCTTTGACATGAATGTTGGTTTGAAACAGGGGTGTGTGATGTCCCCGTGGTTGTTTACTGTATATATGGATGGAGTCATGAAAGAAATACTATCAAGAGCAGTGGATGTTGGTGTATCGCTGAAAAGGGAGGGAATTGAGTGGAAGCTACCTATACTGCTGTTTGCGGATGATGCAGTTCTGATGAGTGATAATGAATGGGAGTTGCAGGGTCTGGTAAATGAGTTTGGAACAGTGTGCGAAAAACAGAATTTGAAGGTAAATGCGGGGAAGAGCAAGGTTATGGTCTTCGAAAGGGGTGAAGTCACAGAGTGTGAGGTGAAGCTGAACGGTCAGGCTATGGAGATCGTCAACTCTTTTAACCCCTTCAGACTCATATGACGCAGAGGTTACCAGATTAGCAATAAGAAATTAAGTTCTCTCACTCTTATAATTACCTCTCCAAAATTAGTTTTCTGCCCACAGCTAACTCAAAGATAACTGCAGAGGTTGAAGTAACTAAACTAAAGGTTTCTAAATACCCCTGATGGTAACAAAGGTTTTAAAGTATCCCTAATAGGCTCAAAATCGCGTCATATGTCGGAGAGGGTTAAGTATCTGGGCAGCGTGTTGAGTAAAGATGGGACTATGGATGAAGAAGTGCAGGAGAGGGTACAACAGGGGAAGAGGGTTGTAGGAACGCTGAAAGCAGTAACAAAAAATAGGGTGGTCAGTATGGAAGTGAAGAAGTCCTTGCATGACAGTGTGGTAATCCCGACACTGACTTACGGAAGCGAAGCATGAACGTTGGTTGAGAGACTCAGACCAAGAGTGAGAGCAGTGGAAATGAATTACCTAAGAAGTAGCAGAAAAGAAGTGGAATGCGATAAATGTAGGGAAGTAGCTATTAAAGGTCCTAAAATCATTTGTGAAATATGTGAATCACTCATAACAAGAAAACAAAGGATCCTAAACTGTGTTAAGTGTAAAACTGTAGCTCACATGAAGTGCATCTCTAAGAAGACCAACAGTGAAGAACGGAAATTCCTATGCAACATATGTGCCTTGCATTCATTACCGAATATTAATGTAAATGAACCAATTAGTATTAACAACTCAGAATCCAGCCAGGACACATTCAAAATCAAAGATGAATACAGAGTGTTCACCAACAAAGGGCTCCATCTTATCCACATTAACGTCAGATCAATGTACCATAAATTGTCAGAAATTAACTTGTTAGCTAATAAGGCCAAAGCTTCAATAATTGCAATCACAGAAACCTGGCTGGATTCAAGTATAAACGATGGTGAAATAAACATTCTAGGTTTCAATATGGTTAGGAATGATCGCAATAGGCATGGGGGAGGAGTATGTCTGTATGTAAAAAACAACCTCACACACACAACTAGGACCGACCTCTATGTAGAAAATCACGAAGCTCTGTGGATCGATCTACACCTGCCGAGGACAAGACCCATCACAATTGGGGTATGCTATAGGCCACCAAACGACACACAATTCTTGACCAAATTTGAACGAACTTTGTCATCGCTAGACCCTCGGAATGAATCCATTATACTAGGGGATTTTAACCTGTGTTACAAACAACGAAATGATAGGCTTGTACAAGAATATAGGCATATACTGACAATGCACAATCACAAACAACTCATCACAACCCCCACACGTATCTCTGAGAACACTGCCACAATAATAGACCACATAAACTGTAACAGAGAGGACAAAATATCCCAATCAGGGGTTATACAGACTGGGATAAGTGATCACTTCGTCACATATTGCACACGAAAAACCACAAAAATTACCCTAGAGAATCACAAGGTTATCAAAACAAGGTCACTCAGAAACTACAATAAAGAAACATTTCTGGACATTTTATGGAATACAGATTGGTCTCCAGTGTTTGGAAGTACAAACGTTAATGACGCATGGGTTGGCTTCAGAACCATCATCACAAACATTCTAGACGAAATAGCTCCTCTGAAAGACATACGAATTAAAGTAAGGTCAGACCCATGGATCAACAATGACATACTACACCATCTGGAACACAGAGACAATCTGTTAAAAAGGCTAGCGAAACATAGACAGGATCAAGGTCTGAAACATGAGTTCAACAGGGCCAGGAATAAACTAAGTAGGAAAATAAAATCAGCGAAAACTAATTATTTTCACAAAAAGGCAGAGGAATATCAGAATAACCCAAAGAAACTATGGAGGCACCTAAAAACAACAGGCTACAGCAACAAGACAAGGGATTCGTCTAACACTAATATTGCTCTCACCATTAATGATCAGGTTTGCCACGATAAACGACAAATTTCAACCTACTTCAACTCCTTCTTCACCTCCATAGCAAACACACTTGCACAGAACCTACCTCAACCTCTCAATAAATACACGACAACAACGGCCACCTTTCAAAATTTCTACAGAGATAAAGACATACACCCGAACACATTTGGATTGCAAAATGTTACACCAAAATACACTTTTGACGAGCTGTCTAACCTAAATGTACATAAAAGCACAGGACCAGACAAAATTCCTGCCAAATTTCTACGAGATGGAGCCATTGGTAAAGCAGGCCCCCTAACCCACATCATCAACTTGTCAATTAACACCAACACTGTACCTGCTGAACTGAAGGAAGCTATTGTAACCCCTCTATTCAAGAAAGGAATTAAACTAGAAGTTGGTAACTACAGACCAGTTAGCATATTATGTATTGTATCTAAAATCCTTGAAAGAGCGGTATACACCCAAATTGAACACTACCTCAAACAAAATGATCTATTCTATAAGTTTCAATCAGGTTTCAGATGCATGTACTCGACAGACTCCTGTCTCATCCACTTAACGGATCACATTCGTAAAGAAATGTCTAAAGGTAACTACACCGGTATGGTTCTTCTTGATCTACAAAAAGCGTTTGACACAGTAGACCATGATATCCTATGTAATAAACTACAAGCAATGGGCATAGGGTCTGTGAACTGGTTTAAATCTTATCTTAGTGGTAGAACCCAAAGAGTCAAAATTGATGATAATATATCTGATCCTATGCCAATTAACTGTGGGGTCCCGCAGGGAAGCATCCTTGGTCCCTTACTCTTTCTCTGTTATGTGAACGACATGGAACTGAGCGTCTCATGTAAATTATTACTGTATGCAGACGACAGCATGCTTCTGGTTTCAGGAAAAGACCCAATAAGTATTGCCGCTTCACTTTCCAAAGAACTAGAATCATGTAGTGAATGGCTAGTGGACAATAGACTATCTCTTCACCTGGGCAAGACGGAAGCCATCGTATGTGGAACAAAACGCAAACTGAAAGACATTGTGGGGTTCTCGGTCAACTGTAATGATATTCCTATAACAACAGTGTCACAAGTTAAATATCTCGGACTAAAACTGGACGCGAGTTTGTCAGGTGAAACAATTTTAGAATCTATCCTGAGTAAGTGTAGAGCACGTATAAAATACCTGTATAGACAGGTGGGATGCTTGCCCGCGGCGACCAGAAAGACCCTCTGCCAAGCGCTTGTTCAATGTCATTTTGACTATTCTGTGTCATCCTGGTACTCTGCATCATCTAAATCAGCACAGCACAAACTTCAGGTCACTCAAATAAAATGGTTAGGTTCATGCTGAACCTAGGACCCAGATCACATGTTGGCCAGGAACAACTTCAGTCACTAGGTATGCTCAATGTCTCTGACAGGGCCAAACAAATCAGGCTCACTAATGCCTTCAAAATTTTCTATGACAGAGCTCCAGAGTATCTAAAGAATGATTTTGTTAAAGCAAATGAGAGGAGTGGACATAATACAAGAAACAGGATGTTTAATTTTAAGGTCCCGAGAATCCAAGGACAGGGTAAGCAAACATTCTTCTTCACCGCCATCAAAGACTGGAACGACCTACCCCAGTCAGTCCGTGAAAAGAGAACACTGTATTCCTTCAGACGTAGCCTGAAGGAACACCTGAACCGGACAGCTGCGAGAAGGGAGCACCAAGCTTATGTCTACTACTAAATGCGACATAAGAGATAGACAAACCAAACTGAAATGATAACTGATTACGGATTACTGATATTTACTATAGGATGTAAGGTATCTTAAAATAACCCCCTAGAAATACTTTCTCTGAAGTATCTATTTCTTTATCCTCCCCATTTTTCCCCAGCTAACCTAATCCCACAAGGACCCCAATGGAAATACGCCTAACGGCCTTATTGGGCTATCCTTAGTTGGAATTATGCAAGGCTGGTACATGTCATATTTATAACATACTATGTGGTACCAACTCTGTAAATTGCTAACTGAATAAATATTATTATTATTATTATTATTATTATAAGTGCGTGCGGAGTTACATGGAGGGATAGACAGACTAATGAGGAAGTAAGAAGGAGGTGTGGTGTGGAGGTAGATGTGCTGGAAAGTGTGAAAAGGAACAACTTGAGATGGTTCGGCCATATGGAACGTATGGAAAGCGAGAGAATGACTAAGAGGGTGTACGAGAGCGAGGTGGAGGGACAGAGAGGGAGAGGTAGACCGAAAGAGAGGTGGAAGGATGGAGTGAGAAGTATATGAACGAAGGCGGTGCTAGTTGGGGGGAGGGGCGTCGACTGACCGGGGACAGAGGTGCATGGGGGCGGTTCGTTCGTGGCCACCACTTCGGGGATCACGGCGTCAGGCGATAGATAGATAGATATATTAGTCTAACCAGACCACTTAGCGCCACAAAAGAACTCTCATAAGGCTGGCCCGAAGGATTCGATCAAGATATATAACTAAACAAGTCAAGATAGATAGGGAAGGTTAGTTAGTTATGTAGAGCAGATTAACCAGACCACTGAGCTCCATACGGAACTCTCATAGGTCTGGCCCGAAGGATTAGATCAGATTACTGAAAGGAGCTTAAGGCGACGCAAAAAACGGACGATGGGGAGGAAGGAAAATGACGGAGAATCGGATAAAAGGTCAGTGAATGATTTAGTACCAAAACAAGCCGTACGCAGACGGGCAGTATCTGGCAAGTCAAAGACGTGGCGAAAAGTTAGAGGGGAATGACAGGAGGAGCAGGTAGGGGGCGGAGTGCGGGGAGTGGACATTAAATAACCGTGAGTCAGCCGGGAATGGCCTATCCTAAGTCTAGTTAGTAAAACTTCCTCACACCTGTGAGACCTGGAAGACGAGGGCCAAGGACGGACAGAAGGTTTGATTGCACAGAGTTTATTATTGCAGGGTAGAGCATCCCAATGAGATTGCCACGTGCAAAGAATAGAAGGCTTGAGTAAGGACAGCCAATCACCTAACGGAAGGTGGGGCTGGCGAGGAATCATTAAAATAGCATCCTTAGCCGCAGCATCGGCGTCTTCATTGCCACGGACACCGATGTGAGCAGGAATCCAACATAACTGGACCTGGAATCCACTTAGGCTCATCTCGTGGAGAGCTTGTTTTATGGCTAAAACTATTACGTGGGAGGACGAATAAGCACGGAGCGCTTCAAGGGCACTACGAGAGTCACTGTAAATTATAAAGGGCTGTTGAGGGGTGTCACGTATAATGTCAATAGCAGATTGGATAGCTAAAAGTTCAGCAGTAAAGATAGAGGCTTGGCGCGGGAGAGAAAACTGAAGGAGCTTAGTAGAGGACGCAGCAGCGAGGCCCTCCCCAGAGTCAGTCTTAGACCCGTCAGTGAAGATGGCAAAATGGGGGCCTTTACGACGTATGTGTTCGAGTGCGTGTTGGCAGTGATGGCTAGGGACAAAAGGATATCTCTTAGAGAGGAAGGAGAGGTGAGTGCAAACATTGGGGAGAGAGATAACCCATGGGGGGGAAGGGGAGACAACAGGTGGCGAAACAGCAATGTGAAAGTCAAGAGAGTTGAGGAGAATTGTAGCACGAATCGGAAAGGAGGGGGAAGATGGACATGGATCGGGAATGAAGATATCACTGAAAAGGGAATTAGTGGGGGGGTCACTATATTTAATTTTTAATGCACGGCGCATAGTAACTAAATCGCGATGGAGGGAGAGCGGGGGCTCGCCACTCTCAGCTAAGACGGAGGTATTTGGGGAGGAACGGAAAGCTCCAGTACAGAGACGCATGCCCTGCATATGAACAGGGTCCAACATCTTCAAAACGGAAGCAGAGGCAGACCCATAAATGGGGCAGCCGTAGTCGAGGATGGAAAGAACCACCGCCTTGTAGAGCATCAACATAGTGGTACGTCTGGCACCCCAAGTGGTATGGGATAGTTTTCTGAGTAGGTTGAGAGCACGAAGGCCTTTACCTTTAGTATACTGAACATGGTCTCTCCAGTTGAGATGTTGGTCAAAGATTACGCCTAAGAATTTAACACTGGGAAAGAAAGAAATCTGAGAGGGTCCCATTCGAAGCGATATTGACTGGCCACGGAGCCAGCGTTTGTCTCGATAGAAGACTATTGCCTTAGTTTTCTCAGCCGAAAACTGAAAGCCAACTGAAGATGGCCAGGCGATCACCCATTGGATGGAGATGTTGAGTATACGTTGAGCATGTCTGAGGGTACGGGCAGTGCAATAGATGGTAAAATCATCAACGTACAGGCTGCCATGGACTTCCGGCAGCAATTGTTGAATGACTTTATTTATGGCCGCGGAAAAAAGTTTGCTGAGAACGCTGCCCTGGGGAACACCATTGACGAATGGAAAGACATTAGAAAGAATTCCCTCCACTCGAGTCTGGAATGTTCGATCCGAAAGAAAGTTGGAAATAAAAAAAGGTAGATGGCCACGGGCACCAATATCATGAAGTACTGTAGTTGCAGGATGGGACGCCGCCACGTGGTATCATATGCCTTCTGGATGTCAAAGTAAACGGCGACGGTGATGGACTTACTTTCAAAGCCACGTTTGATATGAGATTCTAATAACGTAAGCGAGTCCAGAGTAGATCGATCTTTCTGAGAGCCAAATTGGGTCGGAGTGAGAATAGAGTGTTGACGGAAGAACCAAGTAAGTCTAGTACAAGTATTGACCAATTTCTCCATTAATTTACAAAGACAACTGGTGAGGGATATCGGTCTATAACTCGAGGGCAAGCTCGGGTCTTTTCCAGGTTTTGCAATTGGGACGACAATAGCATGTTTCCATGAGGTAGGAAATTGATGACGGATCCACACCTGATTATAAAATTGCAAGAGGTAGGATTTAGCAAGGGGGGCTAAGTTAGTGAGTAAGGTAAAACTTATGTTATCTTGGCCAGGAGTGGAGTTAGGACAATTGGAGAGTGCATGTTCAAATTCATCCATAGTAAAGCATGCATTATAATCAAAGGTGTCTGGTGAAGAGAAGTCGAGGGGGATCGACTCCATTTCAAGTTTATGGCGGTGGAAATTATCGTCTAACCTCTCATTACTGCTGACATGGGCAAGATGTTGACCCAAGAGGTTCGATATCTCAAGGGGATCGTGAACAGTACGGCCACCGTGTACCAATGCATGGCGCGGAGGGGCAATGTGAAGGCTGTTAATATTCCTGAATTTATGCCAAACGCGTGATATCGGGGTAGACGGGGAAATGGTGGAGACATAAGTTTTCCAGGAATCGGATCTACTACGGATGACTTCTCGACGGAATTTAGCTGATAGTCGATTGTAGTGAGGTTTGATGGCACATATATCCATCAATAACGAGATGGAATGGCATAGAAGGTCATCACGTAAAGGTAAGCGTGAACATAAAGAATTGTAACTTTTATTGAGACTATCGAGGCGGTGGCCTAATGCATGTTTACTTTTAGCAAGAGTGGATAAGGTGCTGTCCCACCAGGGGACTCGACGACGTAGGGGGGAAGAAGTCGTCTGGGGTATAGACTTAGTAGCTGCATTAGTAAAAAAAATTAACGAGGAATGAATGCGTTTCATCAGGATCCCGGGAGGGATTAAAAGGTGGGATTTGTCTGGTGTGGAGGACATATGAGTCCCAGTCAGCTTTGTGGAAGTTATAGCGAGGGAGCGAAGGACATGGATGGAATTGCAAGTAAGACAGGATGACAGGAAAGTGATCGCTCGAGAACGTATCAACACAGACCCGCCACTCGAACTCATCAACAATTGCTGAGGAGCACAGGGTGACATCAACAGAGGAATAAGTATGATAGGAAGCAGAAAAGTAAGTGTGTGAGTCGGCCTCATTAAGGCAGCAAAGGTCACGGTTCAGAAGCAAATGTTCAATCTGCGAACCGGCTGTATCAGGATTGGAGGAAGTAGGGTCCCATACAGGGCTATGGGCATTAAAGTCACCCAACAGTAAGATGGGAGAGGGTAGTGTAGAGACAAACTGAGAAAGCAAGGAAAGGTCATAATTGTAAGCAGGTTGGTTATAGATATTGCAAATGGTAACAGAGTCACCATCGGGGATATGAAGAGTAAGGATAGAGTGCTGTAGGAAACTTGTACGAATGGGAAATAATCAAAAGTTACTCGATGATGGACATAAATTGCTGTGCCATATTCTCCATCAGGGGATAGAGAACGGCACGTAAGGTGGTAGTTGGTGATGGATTTATCATAATTTCCAATGTGTTGTAAACAAATACACATTGGATTATAGACACGGAGTAAACGCTGGATCTCACCTAGATGGACTCTAGATGAGAGACCATTACAATTCCATTGTAGTATATAGGGATTGAACAGGTTAAGTGAGAGACGTCAGGTTACGTAAATTAACAGCACTGTTCGGCTGTCGGAGATGAAGAGGAACGGGTCTGGGGGGAGGGTCATGAGAAGGCAGGGAGTTTCGACGTGGACGGTGGAGGGACACATTAGAGGACAGGTCATGGAGGATAGTAGCTACCTTGGAGTGTGAAAGATCTGAACGTGACTTTAAGTGAAAAGCGCATAAGCATGAAGAGTTATGAGAGGCGGTGTTATCAGGGGTTGGTAAACGTCGGTCACGGAGAAAGGAGCGTGTCAACGCAGCAACAGTGGATTTAGTGCGGGTAGGCGTCCGGCGATACTCATGCACAAAGCAGTCATGACAGCCGCAGTGGGGTGCATGGGAGCCCGAGGCGGTAGCATTGATAGGTGCGTGAGGTCGAGGACGAGTAGGCGGAGGGGACGCAGGCATAGAGGGGGTGTGGAGTGAGGGAGGCTGGGACGGAGAACCCATATCAGAGCGGAAGATGCGAGAGCGAGGAGGGACACGTTGAGGTTTGAGAGGCATAGGTCGGGCTGTGAGGGTCTTACGTTTTACGGAGGGAGGTTGATGATCTGAGGAGGGAGAATGTAGAGCATTAGATCGGCGTTTACTGGTGGAGGGGGTAGAATCCATGACATCATCAACATCGGTAGAGGGAGCCGGGGCAAGAGGCAAGGATTGAAGATCATTTTTTTTTTTTTTTTTTTTTTTTCTATGTGATTGAGGGAGGCAAAAGGCATAACTGCCTATAGCGAGTGCCTCCCCCATAGTTGAAAGAGTGACAGGGCCAAAATCAAGGGACGTTCGAGCCAAAATGCCTGGACACACGGAGTTTGAAGCAATTTAAGTCATAGGAAGAGGGAAAGACTGATTCTGGGAGAGAGTTCCAGAGCTCAGCTGTTGAGTAGAAGAAAGTTTGAGAGTAACGTTTCACTCTTGGGTTGGAGAGTTGCACAGAGTAGGGGTGGGATTGAGTTGCAAGACGGGTACCACGTGCCCTACGTAAAGGAGGTGGTATGCACTGGGATAGCTCTGAGGAACACTGATTATTATAGTAGCGATAGAATAGCGAGAGAGATGCAACATTGCGGCGGAGAGAGAGAGATTGCAGAGAGTTGGTGAGTGGACGGGAGTTAATGATACGAAAGGCCTTCCTTTCAACTTTGTCTAGGAGAGCAGTGTGAGAGGAACCTCCCCACACATGTGAACAATACTCAATACAGGGCCGCACTATGCCCCTGTACAGAGCAAGAAGCTGTACAGGGGAAAAGAACCCCCTAAGGCGGTTGAGCACACCCAGCTTCTGGGAGGCTGCCTTAGCAAGACTGGTAATATGGTCCTTCCAAATGAGAGCAGAGAAAAGAGACACCAAAATATTGAGAGAAGATGAAGGTTGATTTTTGTATTGTTGAAGAATAAGGGATAGTCCGCTGGGAGATCCTGACGGGTAGATAGATGGAGAAATTGGGTTTTGGAAGCATTAAAGTTAACAAGGTTTTCTCTGCCCCAATTGGAAATGGTATTTAGATCAGAATTTAAGAGTTCTATGGCTTCATTAAGTTTGTCGTTGAGGGATTGCTGGCTGGGGCGTTCTGAAAAACTAATGGAGTAGTGCAAGGTTGAGTCATCTGCGTATGAATGGATGGGAATTAAGGTACAGTTAAGTAGATCATTTATAAAAATTAGAAAGAGAATAGGAGATAGGACAGAGCCCTGAGGAACACCGGAGTTTATAGAGTGAGGAAGTGAACAATGGCCGTCCACAACCGCGGCTATGGAACGGCCGGAAAGGAAATTAGAGACAAAGGCACAGATGGAGGGATAGAAAGGGTAGTTTAGAAATTAAAGATTTATGCCAGACTCTATCGAAGGCTTTCGATATGTCTAGTGCAATAGAAAAAGTCTCACCGAAGTCCCGAAAGGAGGATGACCAAGGAGTTACGGGTGAAGGGGACACGGATCCATGCTTTTGGGGTGGAGGCTTCAAGAACAGGGGGAGGGGTATTCAGTGCATGAAATCTGTTGGAGAGGGGAACAGGGGCTGGACTAGGAAGGGGTGAATCCAACACAACATCACTGTCCTCACGTCGTCGACTACCGGGAGAAACGTCAGTTGTAGGTGCACGAAGTCTAGCACTGTAAGTCATATCTCTAGAGGGATCTTTAACATCTCTTACTCTCAGTTCTTGCTTAGCTTCCCTGACAGACATGCCTGACCGACTAATGAGAAGCTTTAACTCAGCATTGTACATGTAGAACACACATTGCTTTGAGCGAGCATGATGTTCAAGGCCACAGTTAACACACTTTGGAGTGCCACAATTCCAACGGGTAGCATGTTTAACGGAGCTACAGAAGGCACACACCCGAACCTTCTTACACCTACCAGCTGAGTGACCAAAGGTGGAACAGTTTGTACATTGTACCGGTTTGGGGACATAAGGTCGTACTTCACGCCTTTGTCCTTCGATCCTGACGTCTCGTGGGAGGGAACGTCCACTAAACTTAATACGAGCTATGCGGAGAGGATGAGAAGGAGTTGATTTGTTTGGAATACTATACAAATCAACGTCGTGCACATTTGGATAACGCAAGCGCAACGACGACAAGAGGGTCGACTTATCAGGAAGTCCGTTATGGTCATAAGTTGAGGGTAGAACAACAGTACCGAGGATGTAGTTGAGGTCGTTATGTTTCGTGACAGTAACAGGGATATCGTCCAAGGTAGTAAGAGATAGGTATGTCTCAGATTGGGCACGAGAGGTGGTTTCCACAATCCAATCATTATTACCAGTCTCACGGAACGAGAAGTCCGAAATTGCATGCGCCGAGAGGAGGTTCTCTAACTTAGCCCCCCGAGATGTAGGAAGCCGGTCGTATGACGAGGAAACGCGGCCAGTCATCATCGCCAAAAAGTGAATCGAAGTGCCGGAGGGTGGCATTGGGGACAATCTGACGCCGAGGTTTCCGCCGATGTTGGGGGCCGGAATGAGGCATGTGAGGCTCCAGAGTTGCAACGAGTGAGGTGGAGGTAGTGGCTGAACTAACAATCGACTGAAATGGTGGAGAAACAGTGTCGATGGGAGGTGAAGGGTCACCAACACTGGTGTCACTCTGCAGGTGGTCAGTGGAAACTGTAAGTCGGTTAACGGGTAGTGCTGAGGAGCAGGGCGTGTCAAGAGAACCCGGCATGCCAAGGTCCATGGTTTGAACAGGAGACTCAATACAAGGAGGGTCTCCCTTATCTTGGGAGAGAGGAGGGACATTTAAATCATGAGCGGCAGGTGTAGTTGGGCTCTGTGGAGAGTCGATGTGAACAGGGGCCATTGTAGGGTCCACAGATGGAGGACGGGAATCCTTAGTCGTAGAAGCAGGTAATTTAGTATCAGAGCGTGAGAGAACATCAGACTCGGAACAACTCGGAGGGGAGGTGTCCAAGGTGGTAGACTCAGAGGGCAGAGGAAGGCCAGATGGTGAGTCCAGGGGAATGCAAAGGTCAAGTACCGGGGGTGCCAAAGCTGGATCCAGGGGAGGAGGTTTGCATGGCTGATTCATGATGACCCTAGTTGTTTTTACTATTCTATTTTCATTTTATTGGAAAACAAAAAAGAAAGAAAAACATAACTGAGGGAAAAAAAAGAAAGAAAAAGAAAAAGAAAAATAGGAAACAAAACAATAAATAAAGAACATACCAGAAGGGCCAACAGAGAATCCTCCGTCGTGAGTCAGGGAGCCCCAGCCTCTATACCGGTGGCGCAAACAGGGGCAGGTCTCCAGGGGGCTCATCCTCATACCCTACCCCCCTAGACTAGGGGGGATAGCACCAAAACACACAGAGAGGCCAAGCTTAGGCAAAACCGCTATACTGGGACCGAGGGCAAAGTTAATAATAATAATAATAATAATAATAATAATAATAATAATAATAATAATAATAATAAGCATGTTACTTAATTCTCATAAGCGCCAATTTTTCCGAAGAATTCACTAGCGCTCGGAAAGAGAAAGAAAAAAGAAAAAAATCAATGCGTCAAAAGAAGGCTTATATACAACACACATCTAACAATCACTAGCAGTGGCAAAACAGCCTAAACTCTATAGCCATCTGTCATGACACCTCTCTCAAGATCATAGCTTCTCTCAAAGAGAAAAGTCTTAAGTTGTCTCTTGAAGCATTCAACAGAACTCAGTTGTCTCATGGACAGCGGCAACCTGTTATACAACCTCGGAGCCATGTAGGAGAATGACCTCTCAAAGAAAGAAGACTGCTGGAAAGCCCTTGGTTCATCAAGACGAAAAGGGTCATTGTCATGACGCACAACTACACCATGGTGTGCCGGTGGGCACCTGAGCAGCTCTGCAAGGTACCTAGGCTCACCAAATTTGAGAACCTTAAAAGTCACCAAACACAACTTAAATTCTATTCTTGCTCTTACTGGCAGCCAGTGCAGTTCTATGTGAAGAGATGTAGTAGGAGTTCTAGGTGGAACACCAAAAATGAGTCTTGTGGCCCTGTTAAGAACAGACTGAACTTTCTTTAAAATATAATTTGGAAGACCCACCAACAGGGCATTGCAATAATCAACACGAGAGAAGACCAATGAGTGAACCAACGTCAGGAGGGCAACGTCTGGTTATAAACGGCTTCACCAAATAGAGATTTCTGATGTGCAAGTAACAACTTTTAACTATCTGGTTTACATGCTCTTTGAAATCTAATCGGGAGTTCACATATACACCCAGATTTCGAACAGAGTTGGCCGGTCGCAGCTGAGATCCACCCACATTGATGGAGAGGGCACCTACTATATCATCAGCTCTTCTATTTCCTCGGATGATGAGAATATCAGTTTTACCATCATTTAGTTTAAGTTTTCTCGCTCTCATCCACTTCTTGATATCAGACATCAACAATTCCATCTTACTCCGTATATCAACTATATTTGTGATTCTCACATAAATCTGGGTGTCATCTGCATAAAAGTGAAAGGTGACATTATGTGCACGAAGCAGAAGAGACAAACTGCTGATATAAATTATAAATAGGATAGGACCTAAAACTGATCCCTGCGGAACACCATACTGCAGGGGTGTCGAGTCCGAGACCATTTGATTTACCATCACACTCTGGGATCTACCTGACAAGTACGACCCAAGAAGCAAGAGAGCGGAGTCACGCACACCACAATCATAAAGATCACTCAATAACAACTCGTGATCCACTGTGTCAAAGGCCATAGAGAGATCAAGCAAGACCAATAGTGAGGCCACACCATTGCAAATGTTCTCAACTAGATCATTATGTACTCTAATCAATGCTGTTTCAGTTGAATGATGCTGTCGGTAAGCAGACTGAAAAATTGGGATAGTTTCATTCTGCTGAAGTAGTGGTTGTAATTGGTCAAGTATTGCACGCTCTAATATCTTTGATATGAAGGACAGGTTGGAGACAGGACGATAGTTCAACATGTTCTCAACATCAAGTCCAGGTTTCTTTAGAGTAGGTCGGAGTAGTGCATGCTTTTCAGAATGTGGGAAGCTACCTTCAGAGAAGCACTTATTAATTATTTTGGAAATAAACTCAACTGTGTGATCATAGACTCTTGGTAGCTTGGAAACATTTATGGGATCCAACGGGCAAAATGTTTTATTGAGGTTTCTTATGTAGGACGAGATCATGTCCACCTCTACTGAGTGAAAGGATGAGAGGACATTATTAGGAATGTGTCGGGGTTGGAGTACAACTGAAAGTTCTTCACCAACAGAAGCATCATCCAGTTCCTGTCTTATGCGAGTTATCTTGCCAGCAAAAAATGCCACAAAGTTGGCAGCCAACTCGGCATCGGGTACAGAAGGTCTTAAGCTGACTCTTGTTTTTCCAAGTAAACTGTTCACAATTGAAGCCAACCTCCTCTGGTCGTTACCACATGAGTCAACTTTTCCCTGATAATACACTTTCTTTTCATCTTTGATTGTGTGGACCACGGCTCTTCTGGCTGACAGATATTGCAATCATCCCCAATCTGTGCGTAATGGAGGGCAGCCGGACAGAAACCAGGAAACCCACCAGGAAGGGAAAACGGACCCCTGGAACCGAGACCGGTCCCCACTGATGGGCGACCCCAGGGGCATCAACGCGGGCAACCGCGTTGCCGCTCCTGGGACCAGCCCCCTCGGGCGGTGAGCTAGACCGCCACGGCTCCTGTAAACGGAGAAGAGCCAGGACTCCAGACTCAGCGAGGGAAGGCTCTCGAGCCTAGCCGGCACAATTTAGTTAAAATAGGGAGGAAATCCTCCGCAAAATTAAAACAAAAAATGGGAACACGAAAAACGTCGTCACTGGGAGGTTCCGCTTACCCCAATGACAACGGGGGGGCACTTTTTCCACAATGCCGATTGAATCCCTGCCCTAAAGAGAGTGACACCAACGACCCCGCTTCAAGCCCCGCCACCACGACAAGGTGGCTCCCCATTGGCGGGGAGATAGGGAAGGGCAGGAGGGGAACAAATCAAGGAAGGTGAATACACGCAGACATTTCTCGCCATTTCACCAGTTCAGCCGGGCCACATGAGCTCCACATCAGATCTCTTATAGGGCAGGGCTGAAGGATGAGGCAAGAACTGGTACACCGCAACACCAACCAAGAAGTGATCAGGGCAAAGAATGAGAGATCAGGTCGAAGGTAGAAAAAAATCACTGCGAGAATAAAAAAATGCATTACCGAAGGGAATCAAGTCAGTTCGGCCACATCAGCAACCAAAGAGACAAAACGGGTCAGGAGTCAACAACCTAGCCAGGCCAGCGAGACATGAGATGTAGGCTGCCCGAGGACAGCCGAATGGGACAGAATAAGAACAGAAGGGGAAAAACATAGAATGAGGAAAGAAAAACTACTCAAAATTAGTCAAGCTGATGATGAAAGCTCGAGGGGAGAGGGAGGGAAATAACCCTAGCCCTCCCCCATCAAGCCCCAGTCGCCGGACCCGAAGCCCCCCAACCGCGCCAAGGAGAGTAGTACCAGGGGGGGAAAAAGTATGTACAGTAATGAGAGTCAGAATATAATGTAAAAGTGTCATCATATCAAAGGGGTTATATATGGACAGGTACCATAGTCTTTTTAAATAAAAATTAAACTACTGTGCTTAATATTTGTATTAAAACCATCATAAAGAAACAATGTACAGGTATAGTATATTACTGTATTTTATTGCAGATTATTGGCTATACGAGCCAAGCCTGAGGTGTAGAATATTTTCATATAAACACACACACACACACACACACACACACACACACACACACACACACACAGGCCAAGCTGGGAGTACAAATTAGGAATTGAAATAATCGGCAAAACACGGCATGAGAAGGACCTTGGAGTGATAATACAAGATGATCTATCCCCGGAGAAGCATATTAACATGATCATTGGAGGAGCATATGGAATAATAACCAATATGAGAGTGGCATTTAACTATTTGGATGAAGAAATGTTAAGAAAACTGATAATGACTATGATAAGACCAAGATTAGAATATGCAGCAGTGATATGGTCACCACATTTGAAAAAAAATATAAACAAATTAGAGAAAGTCCAAAGGATAGCAACGAAGATGATCCCAAGATTGAAGGAGTTGACATATGAGGAAAGACTTAAGACACTACAACTGCCTACCTTGAAAGAGAGAAGGGAACGAGGCGACTTAATAACGATGTTCAAGGGAGTAAAAAGTTTGGAACGAGTAGATAGGGAAGATCTATTCATGAGGGATAATGGAAGGACAAGAGGGCACGAGTTTAAGCTGAGGAAGGGCAGATGTCGTAAGGACACAAAGAAATTCAGCTTCCCATATAGGAGTATAGAGACTTGGAACAACTTGGAGGAGGAGGTGGTGAGAGCGAGGAACATTAACATGTTCAAATCTAGGTTGGATAAAAGTAAATATGGAAATAGGGCAACATAAGTTATGATATGTTAGTCCAAAATACTGGGAACTGGGAATATCCATTACGATACTTGTCTAAGTAAAATGGATTGATTATAAAGTAACTAAGACAGGACAACACGAGCGCTGCTCAATTCCTGTAAAATACAAATAGGTAAATACAAATAGGTAAATACAACACGTTACGGAAAATACAAGATTTAGAGGAGGTGATGAACCATCAAGACTTGACTTATTATTCACCAAAGACCCCCAAGAAGTAAAGAACCTAACATATTTGAGTCCCATGGGAAAAAGCGATCATGCTGTGATTAAATTTGAATTGACAGTGGAATTTCTGGAAGGCAGAGAGGAGGAACATAGGGAATATAGACTAAATTATAGTAAGGCGGATTATGAATCATTACGAGGATACTTTGCTAATATAGATTGGTCATTTATTGAGCAAGAACAGAATATTCAGGTAAAATACACCATGTTACTAGATATTTACAGGGAGGGGGTAGATAAATATGTACCAATATTTAAGGATAGAAAGCTGGCTAAGGAGAAAGAGTGGTTTAACATGCGATGTCACATTTCCCAGAACAAAAAGGACTCTGCATGGAATAAAGTGAGAAGGAGACACACTGAGGAAAAATTGAATGAGTATAAGAATGCTAGAAACAACTATGTCAAGACTATAAGAGAGGAGAAAAAGAACTTTGAAAAAGATATAGTAAACAAATGTAATAAAGAACCCAAACTGTTCTATAGTTATATCAACGGCAAAACAAAAATAAAGGACAAAATAACAAAGCTTAGGGTAGAGGGTCAATTATATGAAGACACAGTGGGTATGTGTGAAATTATGAATGATACATTAACATCTGTGTTTGTGGAGGAGGAGGACTAGGCCTATGTAGAACCTGTGGTGGAATTGAACGAGATACAGGGGCTAGAGTCGATAGAAGTCAACAAGGATGAACTAAAATCATTGTTGGAAGAATTGGACGTGAGAAAATCTATGGGCCCAGATAACATTGCTGGATGGGTATTAAGAGAATGTTCTGAACAACTAGTGAGACCTATTTTTAATATTGTTCAACACTCATTAAACAAGGGGGAACTTCCCTTAGAATGGAAACAAGCAAATATAACTCCAATATATAAAAGTGGAAATAAAGAAGACCCGCTAAATTATCGACCGGTATCCTTAACGAGTGTTATATGCAAGCTTTGTGAAAAGATTATTAGAAAAAGATGGGTGGGTATGTTGGAGGAGAGGGAAATAATTTCAAGCAAGCAGTTCGGGTTCAGAAAAGGTCATTCGTGTACCACAAATTTGTTGAGTTACTATGATAGGGTAATTGACATTGTACAAGGGAGGGAGGGGTGGGTAGATTGTATTTACTTAGATTTCAAGAAGGCATTTGATAAGGTGCCTCATAAGAGATTGTTGTGGAAGCTCAGGACTGTGGGGCGGGTTGAGGAAGTATTATTAAAGTGGATGGAAAACTATTTAATTGGGAGGGAAATGCGAACAGTAATAAAAGGAAAGTTCTCCTCGGGAAAAAGGGTAAAAAGCGGAGTGCCTCAAGGATCGGTGTTGGCCCCAATCATGTTTTTGGTTTTCATCAACGACCTTCAAATGGGAATAGGCTCATATATATCTATGTTTGCTGATGATGCAAAATTGATGAAGCATATTACAAGTAGGAGTAGTTGTGAAGAATTACAGAGAGACCTAGATAAATTATATGAGTGGAGTCAAACTTGGAAAATGGAGTTCAACACTAGTAAGTGTCAGGTTCTTGAGATGGGAAAAAGTAAATATAGACCTTCTTGGGGATATAAAATAGGAGATGAAATAATTAGTAAAGCTGTGAAAGCAAAAGACCTAGGGGTAGTTATGGCAGACAGCTTGTCACCTGAACAGCATATAAATAAAATAACTGGTGAAACCTATGCAGTGTTGACTAAGATGAGAATAGCTCTGAATTATTTAGATGAAGAGATGTTAGCAAAAATAATAGGGACAATAATACGACCAAGACTGGAGTATGCAGCAGTGGTGTGGTCTCCACACCTTATAAAACATAATAAAAAACTAGAAAGAGTTCAGAGAGTTGCCACTAAGATGATAGCTAGCCTTAGAGACCTGCCATATGAGGAGAGATTGGAGAGGCTAAAGCTGCCAACGCCGAGGGAGAGGAGAGAGAGAGGTTGTTGTTGTTGTTGTTCCCCAAGCTGCCTGGCCGAACAGCCCCAAGGCCCCGAGCAAGGCCAAGGCCACAACCGAGCACCCCCACAGAACCCTCCCCGCCGACCACAATAAAGCCCGGGCGACCGAAGCCACTCCACGGCGGGGAGCTGAGGAGGGTGCGGAAACGCCCAGGAAAGCAAAGCCCCACCCAGGGCCCTGTGCCCCTCAGCAATTATGAAGAAAAAGTTGAGGGGCAAAGGAAAACTGTGACGCTTTGGCTTCCAATCTTGGTAGATTGGGAGGTCAATCCACGGAAAAGACGCCGTCACTTGAGATCTAGAAGATATATAAGTAAAAGGAACAGTCAGAGTAAGCTATGGGTATGGCAGAGATCGCTCAGTTCTCACTCTGATAGACCAGCCCATCACCACAGAGAGGTGACATGATCATGATGTTTAAGTGTGTGAAAGGTTTTCAGAAGATCGACAAGGGATATTTTGTGGTGAGGGACGAGGGAAGAACCAGGGGTCATGAATGTAAGTTGAGGAAAGTTGTATGTAAGTCTGATGTAAGAAAGTTCAGCTTCCCGTATAGAAGCATTGATTGTTGGAATAAGTTGGATGGGGAGGTGGTGGGAGCAAGAAATATCCAAACTTTTAAAGCAAAATTGGATAAATGTAGAGAGAGAGACAGGACAACACGAGCTTAGGCTCAAATCCTGTATACTACAATTAGGTGAGTACAATTAGGTGAGTACACACATCAGCTGACTCGAGAGGAAGCGGTCCACAGGCTCCAGCTGATTTCTACTTACATGGTTGCAGGCGGGAGTGAGCTATAATCTATCTCTTATTCATATGTAAAGGGGCCAGGGATAAGGATGGTGATAAAAAACAAGTAAACTTCGGCTGGCAAGTGGGAAATTAGTGACTAATAATAGAGGGTGTGAGTGAATCATCGGAAGAGACCGCACAATATTGTTGTTTCGGCGCGGGAAGTTCTCGGCTCAGTATGGTGGGTAAAAGTATATGCCATATGTAAGTGTATTACCCAGCACAAGAGGCAAGATATTTGGTTCCAGCTACAAGAGGAAATAGGTGGGGAAGATGGTTAATGAAGGTGACGAGGGGGCTGAGGAAGAGAGGGGTGATAAAGGCGGGAGTGACGAATCGGAGGGAGAGCCGGATTTTCCCGGTTTCATGAAAACATGGACGGCAGAGGACACTGGGAAATTTTGCTACATGCTATTGAACAAAATCAAGAACTTGGAGGACCGAGTGACCGGCTTGGAGACAGTTAAGAAGGAAATTGTTACAGAGAATGGTGAGTTGAAGAACAGGTTGGAGTTAGTGGAGAGAGAAAAGGCAGTGATAATGACTAGGCTAGACACCAGTATCTCTGAAGGTAAAAATGCTTGGGGCATGACTAAGAGACCAAGTGGTAAAAGATTTAGACAGTGTAAGGACGGCAAACAGTGACGAATTCAGGAAGATAATGGATGAACAGAAACAGCAAGATGTTAGGATAAAGGACCAGGTAAAAAGAATGGTTAAGCAAGGCATCCATGAAAACTCTCAGGCCATCCAGGAAGAAAGTCGTAGGGCTAACTGCCTCATAATATCAGGGGTGGAAGAAAAGGAGGAACTAGACTGGACAAAACGAAGAGAGAAGGATGAAGGTCGCATCAACAAGATTCTGGAATCTATTAAGGATGAGGAGGACACCTGGAAGGAGGAAATATCAGACATGTTTAGGCTGGGAAAATATACAAAGGAATACAATAGACTGGTAAAAATCGAATTTAAGTCAAGAAGGACATGTGATGAAATCATGGCAGTAGCAGCTAGGCTAAAGGGGTTAGAGGGTAGGGACAAAATCTACATCAGGCGGGACATACCAGAAGAAGAGAGAAAGAAGGAGGCTGAACTAAGGAAAACCGCCAAAGAGGAAAATAGCAAGAGGACAGAACAAGAAAAGAATAAGTTTTTTTACGGAGTAAGAAAGGGGAAGATTATGAAACTTCCGGTAAAGAGAAACTAAAAGAAAAAGAGGGTAGGGAACAGACCGCCGCAGATAAGGCACTTGGAGCAGGTAATGGGGGACTAGAAAGTATAAGGATTCTATATAGCAATGTCGATGGATTAATCTCTAAGAAATTAGAACTAACAGACTTACTCAATACTAAGAAACCAGAAATAGTATGTCTCACTGAGACAAAACTAAGAGAGGAACTTGATATAAATCTGCTAGGATGGTCTGAATACAGGATTTGGAGGAGGGACAGAAAAGTTCGATATGGAGGTGGAGTGTGCATCCTTACTAGGAAAGATTTGATTGTGTCTGAGATAAAACTAGAAACTTTAACAGCAGAAGTTTTAGCACTAGAAATTGGTGGAAACGAAAAAATAGTGGTGATAGTAGCGTATGTACCTCCCAAGACGAAGACATGGAGTAAGGAGGAGCATAGCCTAATGCGTAAGGAAACAATTAGTGTGCTAGAAAATATCTTAGCTTCAAAGGATGAAATAGTCATGTGTGGGGACTTTAACTGCAAGGAAGTGAATTGGGAAGAACTTGAACCCGGAACAGGAGAGGAAAGTTGGGGCTATGAATTTTTAAGTATGGCCATGGAAAATTCTATATACCAACATGTAAAAGAGTCAACAAGAGTAAGGGGAAGTGATCAACCAGCTAGATTGGACCTTCTCTTCACAAGAAGGGAGGAGGAGGTTCAAAGTATTCAGTACCTATGCCCACTAGGAAAAAGCGACCATGCAGTTCTCGACATAGACCTACTATTGAAGCATAATCTACCCAAGGAAAGGGAAAAGCACAAGGAAAATCACTGGATGTATTCCAGAACCGATTTCGCAGGACTACGGGATTTTTTCAAGTCACAAAATTGGGATCAGGTGTTATCTGAAAGTGAGGTAGACAAAAAACTCAAGGCATTCATGGAGATCTATGATACTGGTATAAAACGTTTGTCCCAAAGTACATTAATTATTATGTTCTATCCAACAACCAACCTTACTCCTAAAATCGATTAATGAAATATTACAAACACATGTGGCAGTCCGTCGATTCAAACCCAGGACGCTCACACCGAAAATCAACACCTTATGCATTACACCACGAAGACAGTTAAAGAATGGTGGACACTGCCTACGATTTATTATGCAACTTCGAATCCTGCATATCAATCTAAGCATGTACACACATCCCAACTGCAACTCACGTAGGCTATGCATATGTGAATGGAAAGAGCAATTAATGGGGCCTTAACCACTAGGGAAGACCTCTCGATAAATTACTCCTGAACCAATATCAATTATTATGTTCTATCCAACAACCAACCTTACTCCTAAAATCGATTAATGAAACATTACAAACACATGTGGCAGTCCGTGGATTCGAACCCAGGACGCTCACACCAAAAATCAACACCTTATGCATTACACCACGAAGACAGTTAAAGAATGGTGGACACTGCCTACGATTTATTATGCAACTTCGAATCCTGCATATCAATCTAAGCATGTACACACATCCCAACTGCAACTCATGTAGGCTATGCATATGTGAATGGAAAGAGCAATTAATGGGGCCTTAACCACTAGGGAAGACCTCTCGATAAATTACTCCTGAACAGAATAACAGAAAAAAAGGAAATCGCAAAGAATGGTTTAACCGCGAATGTAGGCAAGCACAGGAAGCAAAAAACAAAGCCTGGAAAAAGATGAGAAACTGGGATTCGGAAGATAACAGGCAAAAGTATAAAGAGGAGAGAAACAAATACACAGAAATGAGGAGGAAGTCAGAGGCAAACCATGAGAAAGGGATAGTGGAGAACTATGAAAAGAATCCAAAAAATGTTTTTCAAGTTTGTAAACAGCAAAAGGAAGATAAAAGCCACAATCGTAAAGATTAAAAGTGGAAACAGAATCATAGAAGAGGATACAGAAATTGCGGAAGAACTAAATAGAAATTTTGCATCAGTATTTACAAAAGAAGGAGAATTCATTGCACCAGAAACCAATGAGATAGGTACAGAGGAAATGCCGGAAGTCACATTTAACAGAGCAGAGCTCATAGACATAATGAGTAAGGTGGATCCAAACAAAGCCGCCGGACCGGACGGAGTATCAGGCTGGATTATTAAAGAAAATGCCAAGGAACTGAGTATACTGTACCATTATATGATATAATGACCAAATCATTGGACACAGGGATAGTACCTACAGAATGGAAAAGAGCAAACATTATTCCTATATTTAAGGGAGGAAGCAGAGATAAACCACTGAACTATAGGCCTGTATCACTATTGAGCATCCTCATGAAGATTCTGGAAGGATTAAATAAGGGACAAATGGGTGAACTACCTGGAATCCAAAAGATTAATTACTGACCGACAATTTGGATTCAGAGGAGGCAGATCATGTGTAAGCAACTTGTTGAGTTTTTACTCTAGAGTAATAGACACAGTGGACGAGAGGGAAAGATGGGTAGACTGTGCCTACCTAGACTTTAAAAAGGCATTTGACAAAGTTCCAGACAAGAGATTGCTGTGGAAATTAAAACATGAGGGAAAAGTAGGAGACAAACTGCTGAAATGGATGGAGAGCTACCTTAGCGGAAGACAGATGAGAACAACAGTAAGGGGGAAATCGTCAAACTGGACTCAAATTACGAGTGGAGTACCACAAGGATCTGTCCTAGCCCCAATCATGTTTCTAATATTTGTAAATTACTTACCTGAGGGACTAACAAGCTACATGAGCATGTTTGCGGACGATGCTAAGCTGCTTAAAACGATCAGAACCCAGGAGGATTGCCTTGAACTCCAAGCAGATTTGCAAAAGATCCATGAATGGAGCATCAAATGGAATATGGAGTTCAATGCAGGGAAATGTAAGACTCTAGAAATGGGTAAAAGCAAGTACAGACCTAGAAAAGATTATAAACTAGGAAACGAAGTGATTCCCAAAGCAGAAAAAGAAAAAGACTTGGGGATAGAATTTAAGGATAACATATCTCCAGAAAGCCACATAAATAAGATAGTGAGAGAATCACTAGCACTATTGGCAAATATCAGGATGTCTTTCAATTATCTTAAGGAAAACACCATGAAACAAATAATAACGGCAAAAATAAGACCCAGGATAGAATATGCATCTGTAGTGTGGTCCCCTCACATGAAGAAACATATCCACAAAATTGAGAGGGTACAGAGAGCAGCTACGAGGATGATCCCAGGTTTGGAAAATTTGGATTACCAAGAGAGGCTCGAGAGATTGAATCTACCTACACTGGAACAGAGAAGGAAACGAGGACAGCAAATTCAGATATACAAATGTGTTAGAGGTATTGACAAAATCGACCAAGAAAACTTCATAGAGAGGGATGGAGGTGAGAGAACAAGAGGTCACAGCTACAAACTGAAAGTGCCAAATAGTAAATCTGATCTGAAAAGTAAAAGATTTCCTACCAACTCGATTAGTGGGTGGAACAAATTGCCAGCCGAAGTAGTGGCTGCACCATCAATGCATAGTTTCAAAGCACGGTATGACAAACATATCTTAGGAGGCGGGAATTAACGAGCATGCTCACTCCCGCAAATACAACTAGTGTAAGTACAAGTGTAAGTACACACACACACACACACACCTCTCTAACCCTGACACAACAACGTCAATTGGAGAGAGTGCAGAGGAGGGCATGCAGGATCATCCTGGGTGGCACATATCCAGGGTACGAGGAAGCTCTCACCACCCTTAGTATACCTGCACTTTCAACCCACAACTACAACACACTCAAACAGTTTGCATCTAAGCTGCTTGTTCACCCACGACACAGAAACTTACTTCCACCAGACGCCCCTAGACCAACACGTGCAGCTCGTCACTTCAACACACTCCAACCAATAAGAGCAAGAACTGACAGATATAAAAATAGTCCTATCCCAACCATTGTTAATATTACTAATAATGTGTAATAACGGCCTGTCACACCATATATACGCGCCCACCTTTAATAATGTATGCATAAGTGTGTGTGCGTGTGTGTATTAGAATATAATTTGTATGTATTTGCTTGAGTTTGTTTATGTATATGTGTATATATGTATATGTGTATCTATGTATGTACAGTATATGTGTATGTATGTGTGCGTATGTGTATGTATGTATGCGTTATTTATGTATATATATATGTCTATAGTGTATACTGTTTGTGGTTTGAGCCCGGCTGAGAGTATCAGGTGAATAAGAGAAGAGCATATATGCATGTAATGTGCATGTAATGTGCATATATTTATGTATATGTATGTCTGTGTGTATGTGATGTCAATGGTTCGAGCCCGGTTGAGAATATAAGGTATATAATTATATATGTACTGTACGTGTATTTGTATGGTCATATGCACATATGTATGTAAATATACGTACATATGAGCGAGAACATATTGCTCACTAGCGCAACTTCTGATTATAAATCTATGCATAAGCATCATCTATTATTAAGTGTTCGTGTATCTTCATCCATGTATTTCCACCCTTAACAATAGAACGCCCAGCTTTTCCACATTTCGCCTTCTATCACACACACACACACACACACACACACACACACACACACAAACGAACACACAGTATAGTAATGTGGATGGCTTGCTGTCTAAGAAATTAGAATTGAATGACTATACTGTATTGAGAAATATAAACCACATATTATGTGCTTAGCAGAAACAAAGTTGAGAGGTGGTACTGAATTGGGAGTGTTGGGATGGGAAGGGTACAATGTGTGGAGAAAAGATAGAGAAGGAAAAGTGGGCGGTGGAGTGTTAATAATGACTGACAAAAATATAGAAGCAAGTGAGATTAACCTAGGCAATAATAGATCAGAAATTATAGCAGTGACAATAAAAGACAAGGACAACAAAGCAACTGATATAGCAGTGGCTTATATACCACCACAAACTAGAGCATGGAAGCGGGATAAATATGATCAACTCATCATCCTTAACGACATCCATCAACATACCCATATTCCTCACCAAGCCCTCTATAACCCATCATCTCCTGACATCACCTTTTGCTCCCCAGAACTCGCCCCCACAACATCCTGGAGGGTGGTCAGAACCTTAGGCTCTGACCACCTCCCGATCATTATCACCACCAAAACCAGACTCACCCCAGCTAGCCACAAACACACATACACCAATTATAAAAGAGCTAACTGGGAAGCATTCACAAATGAGACAGAACAACACTTCACAACTCTAAACAGTACACCCATCACTAACATCAACAATGCTGTACACATACTCAATAAAACTATCCAAAACGCTGACAAGAAACACATTCCAAGAGGTAACAGGAAAAGACACAACCCCAACTTCACACCAGAAATTCAAAACCTCATCAGACAACGCGACATACTGAAACACTCCCCAGCACCCCACACACAAGACATCACACAACAAATTCAAGCACTCAACACCCAAACTAACAACAAAATACAAGAACAACAAAAACTAAATTGGAATAACTTCCTACAAACACTTGATCACAAAACAAACCCCAAAAAACTCTACAAAACACTAAACAGCATCACACTTTCCAACAGCAACACAACACAATCACATGCTGCAATCACAACAACAGACTCTACTCCTTCATGTAAACAACAAGCAAACACTCTCATCAATCACTTTTCACATGTCAGCCACCTAAAACCTCACAAAGACGACCGACGTGTCATCCGACGTAAGAGACAATTCCCCACAGACCCTGACTATACACCCTTCACCAATCACCAGACAAAGCATATCATCAACAATCTCAAGCACTCACCCGCCTGTGGCCTAGACAACATAAGCAACATACACCTCAGACACCTGGGACCACAAGGCATACAAGCACTCACTAACATATCAAACTACAGCTATTCACACAACACAATACCAGACATTTGGAAGCATGGTATCATCATCACATTCCCCAAACCCAACAAAGACCCCACGCTACCCTCCTCGCACCGCCCCATCACACTTCTTTGCTCCCCTCCAAAGTCATGGAACGCCTAGTATTACAACTAATTACACCTGACCTACCCGTAGCTCCAACACAACATGGCTTTAGGCCACTGCACTCCACAAACACTCTTCTCACAGACCTTACACAAAGAGCTTTCGACGGCATCAACTCAGCTAGACCACCACACAGATCACTATTAGCCACACTCGACATTAGTAAAGCCTTCGATGCCATCCCCCGCCACAACCTAACAAACAAAATCTACAACACAAACATGCACAACAACTCAAAAAGGTGGCTGGCCAACTTCCTAGCAGGCAGATGTGCACACGTATCTTTTGCCGGTCAGTCATCTAAAATCAGAAACTTTCCAAACGGAGTCCCACAAGGATCCGTCCTATCGCCCGCACTCTTCAATCTGTACATGCACGATATAACTACACCCAATACGCCCCAAATAAACTTAGCCTCCTATGCAGATGACATAACACTCACATGCACACACCATGACCCAAAAAGATCAACAGATCTCCTTCAACCCTATCTCAACACACTACATGGTTGGTGCACTACAAACAGACTTAATCTAGCCCCAGCCAAATCCACCGCAACCCTGCTCACAAGTTGGACAGGAGAACACGAATACATCCCTCAACTCACCATAAACAACACACCCCTAACACATACACACACACCCAAAATCCTAGGAGTAACATATGATACTCATATGACATTCAAACAGCACACCACAAACATTAAAAAGAAACTGACACCCAGACTTAACGCCCTCAGGTCACTTGCTCACACAAAATTTGGACACAACAAAGAAACTACCACCACAGTATATAAACAATACATAAGATCAGTGATGGAATACGAAGCCCAGCCTGGGCTTCTAACCTAGCTGAAACTCATCATAAGACCTTACAGACTATTCAAAACAAAGCCCTGAAGATCATTACAGGCTGCACAGCTACTTCACCCACAGATCACCTACATCAAGAAACCAAAATTCTCAAAGTCAAAGACCATCTGGACATGAGAGGCACTCAATTCCTGGCAGCAGCCTCCATGAACTAAGACCACCCACTAAACTACATGGCAATACACCCACAGACACCAAGAAATATCAAAACAACACCCAGCACACGGTATCACACACAATTATTGTCCTCTCTCCCTCCCTGCCCACCCCGAACCAACTTCCAGAAGCATATCCATACTCATATCTCTCACCGATCCATCCACTCACTCACAGACAACACGCAGCTGCATGCACGACCTCCCGAAATCCATCCTTCCGAATCCTCCCTTCCTCGCGAGGACAGAGTCCACCTGGCCAGGCTGAGATGCGGACACCATCCAGCTCTCCTGAGCTATCAGAAGAGACTGGATGACTCCGTTGTCGACGCCTGCCCGGGATGTAACACAGCACCCCATACCATTAAACACATCATAGAAGACTGCATTTCACACAACCACTTACGCCAACAACACAATCTACACTCAATGAGAGCTCTGTGGGAAAGCCCGATCGTGGCCATGGCCTTTCTCAGGGACTCGGGGCTGTTCGGCCAGGCAGCTTAGGGAACAACAACAACAACAACAACAACTAATCACGGAATCTCTAGATGCACTAAAAATACTTTTTAATAGGAGAAATAAATTATTATTAACAGGTGATTTCAATTGTAAGGAAGTCAATTGGGAAGGGTTAGATGCGGGAAATAATAATGAATCTTGGGGCAGTAAATTACTGAATCTAGTAACAGAAAACATGTTAACACAACATGTTAGAGAAAACACACGAATCAGAGGGATGGATGAACCATCCAGGCTAGACCTAGTCTTCACCAGTGATCCACATGATGTTAGAAAGATAAATTATCGTTGTCCCTTGGGAAAAAGTGATCACAAGATTTTAGAAATGGAGATGGATTTGGGAAAAAATGAGGAGAGAAATGAAGGACATAAAATAAATAGATACAATTATGCTAAAACTGATTTTAAATCATTGAAACATTATTTCCAAAGTATAAATTGGAAGGAACTAGAAAGCCTGGAAATGGTTCAAGACAAATGTAGACTTTTCCTGAAAGTATATGAAGAAGGGATACATAAATATGTCCCAAGGTTCCAATCAGGGGTAAAGAAGGAAAAAGAATGGTTCAATATAAGATGTAGTAAGGCACAGGATAGAAGAAACCGAGCCTGGAATATAGCACGGAAGAGACATAGTGAAAATAACTGGAATAAGTACATGGAGAAAAGAAATGAATACGTAAAGATACGACGCGAGGAACAATATAAATATGAAAGGAATATTGTAGAGAAGTGCAAAAATGAGCCAAAACTATTTTATAGATTTGTAAATGGAAAAATAAAAACAAAAGAAGGTATTGTCAGACTAAGAGTTGGAACAAACAGCTATGAGAAAGATAAAGAATTGTGTGAAGTTATGAATGAAAAGCTTCAGTCAGTGTTTGTAAAAGAGGAGTTTATAGAACCTGATAGAGAAATGAGAACACCACAGATGCCTGAAATGAAAGTGACAAAAAGTGAAGTGCTGAAATTGATGCAGGATTTGGACGTGAGGAAATCAATGGGACCAGAGGGAGTGGCTGGATGGATCCTCAAAGAATGTGCGGAAGAGTTCGTGGAACCAATCTATGAAATCATCAAATCTTCACTGAATGAGGGAGACCTGCCAGTGGAATGGAAGAGAGCTAACATAGTACCAATTTACAAAGGAGGAGACAGAGAAAATCCGCTTAACTACAGACCGGTGTCCCTCACCAGCATTGTTTGTAAAATTTGTGAGAAAATTATAAGGAAAAAGTGGACACACTTCATTGAGGGACAGGGGGTGCTTAGCGAGAAACAGTTTGGATTCAGGGAAGGGAGATCTTGTGTATCTAATTTATTAAGCTTTTATAGCAGAGTTGTAGATGTTACACAGGAGAGAGAGGGATGGGTTGACTGTGTTTACCTGGACCTGAAAAAGGCCTTTGACAGGGTGCCTCACAAAAGGTTATTGTGGAAATTGCAGGTTGTTGGAGGTGTACATGGTAGGATGTTAAAATGGATGGAAAACTTTTTAATAGGAAGAGAAATGAGGACCACGATACGAGACGAATATTCACAGTGGAGGAGTGTGACGAGCGGAGTACCACAGGGATCAGTGTTGGGTCCGATAATGTTCCTACTTTATGTAAATGACATGCCAGAAAACTTGAATAGTCATATGAATATGTTTGCGGATGACGCTAAGATCATGAAGAATGTCACCTGTATAGAAAGTTGTCAGGATCTTCAAAAGGACCTAGATGAGTTGCACAGATGGAGACAAACCTGGAAAATGAGTTTCAATGCAGAAAAGTGTCATGTTTTGGAAGTGGGAACAAGTGAGATAAGGCCAAGCTGGGAGTACAAATTAGGAATTGAAATAATCGGCAAAACACGGCATGAGAAGGACCTTGGAGTGATAATACAAGATGATCTATCCCCGGAGAAGCATATTAACATGATCATTGGAGGAGCATATGGAATAATAACCAATATGAGAGTGGCATTTAACTATTTGGATGAAGAAATGTTAAGAAAACTGATAATGACTATGATAAGACCAAGATTAGAATATGCAGCAGTGATATGGTCACCACATTTGAAAAAAACATATAAACAAATTAGAGAAAGTCCAAAGGATAGCAACGAAGATGATCCCAAGATTGAAGGAGTTGACATAATTATGAGGAAAGACTTAAGACACTACAACTGCCTACCTTGAAAGAGAGAAGGGAACGAGGCGACTTAATAACGATGTTCAAGGGAGTAAAAAGTTTGGAACGAGTAGATAGGGAAGATCTATTCGTGAGGGATAATGGAAGGACAAGAGGGCACGAGTTTAAGCTGAGGAAGGGCAGATGTCGTAAGGACACAAAGAAATTCAGCTTCCCATATAGGAGTATAGAGACTTGGAACAACTTGGAGGAGGAGGTGGTGAGAGCGAGGAACATTAACATGTTCAAATCTAGGTTGGATAAAAATAAATATGGAAATAGGGCAACATAAGTTATGATATGTTAGTCCAAAATACTGGGAACTGGGAATATCCATTACGATACTTGTCTAAGTAAAATGGATTGATTATTGGTTGTTGGAGGTGTACATGGTAGGATGTTAAAATGGATGGAAAACTTTTTAATAGGAAGAGAAATGAGGACCACGATACGAGACGAATATTCACAGTGGAGGAGTGTGACGAGCGGAGTACCAAAGGGATCAGTGTTGGGTCCGATAATGTTCCTACTTTATGTAAACGACATGCTAGAAAACTTGAATAGTCATATGAATATGTTTGCGGATGACGCTAAGATCATGAAGAATGTCACCTGTATAGAAAGTTGTCAGGATCTTCAAAAGGACCTAGATGAGTTGCACAGATGGAGACAAACCTGGAAAATGAGTTTCAATGCAGAAAAGTGTCATGTTTTGGAAGTGGGAACAAGTGAGATAAGGCCAAGCTGGGAGTACAAATTAGGAATTGAAATAATCGGCAAAACACGGCATGAGAAGGACCTTGGAGTGATAATACAAGATGATCTATCCCCGGAGAAGCATATTAACATGATCATTGGAGGAGCATATGGAATAATAACCAATATGAGAGTGGCATTTAACTATTTGGATGAAGAAATGTTAAGAAAACTGATAATGACTATGATAAGACCAAGATTAGAATATGCAGCAGTGATATGGTCACCACATTTGAAAAAACATATAAACAAATTAGAGAAAGTCCAAAGGATAGCAACGAAGATGATCCCAAGATTGAAGGAGTTGACATAATTATGAGGAAAGACTTAAGACACTACAACTGCCTACCTTGAAAGAGAGAAGGAAACGAGGCGACTTAATAACGATGTTCAAGGGAGTAAAAAGTTTGGAACGAGTAGATAGGGAAGATCTATTCGTGAGGGATAATGGAAGGACAAGAGGGCACGAGTTTAAGCTGAGGAAGGGCAGATGTCGTAAGGACACAAAGAAATTCAGCTTCCCATATAGGAGTATAGAGACTTGGAACAACTTGGAGGAGGAGGTGGTGAGAGCGAGGAACATTAACATGTTCAAATCTAGGTTGGATAAAAGTAAATATGGAAATAGGGCAACATAAGTTATGATATGTTAGTCCAAAATACTGGGAACTGGGAATATCCATTACGATACTTGTCTAAGTAAAATGGATTGATTATAAAGTAACTAAGACAGGACAACACGAGCGCTGCTCAATTCCTGTAAACTACAAATAGGTAAATACAAATAGGTAAATACACACACACACCTACACTACCGAGGATTAACCTCCCATTGTAGTAGGCTTTACCTGACCCTACGTGCACGGACTTGAACGCCGCTCCCTCTTTACCCTGACCCCACCAAAACAGTTTTTGTATGAATGTATGTTTGTGTGCATACGTGAGCGTTTGTGTATACGGACATGTGCACACTTACTGCATGTTCCTATGTTCTTATATATGTGTGTATATGTATGCGTATGTATGTGCGTACGTACGTGTATATATGTATGTTCTGTGTATGAGTAAGTAAAATAAACATGTATATGTACTGTATATCACTTACTCTCATGGTTATTTTATGATAATTTGTATTCTGCACCTGCATCATTATTGTTTTTTTTTTTTTTTTTTTTGTAAACTGAGCTTACCATCTTCATATCTGTACATCTCATGTTCATCCACTAAATTGTAAAATGTGCATTTTCAGCTCATGAGGCTGCCATTCTTTAATAAACCGTTTATTATTATTATTATTATTATTATTATTATTACACACACACACACACACACACGGTTTATTAAATCTACATCAGGCGAGACTTACCAGAAGAAGAGAGAAAGAAGGAGGCTGAACTAAGGAAAACCGCCAAGGAGGAAAATAGCAAGAGGACAGAACAAGAAAAGAATAAGTTTTTTTACGGAGTAAGAAAGGGGAAGATTATGAAACTTTCGGTAAAAAGAAACTAAAAGAAAAAGAGGGTAGGGAACAGACCGCCACAGATAAGGCGCTTGGAGCAGGTAATGGGGGACTAGAAAGTATTAGGATTCTATATAGCAATGTCGATGGGCTAATCTCTAAGAAACTAGAACTAACAGACTTACTCAATACTAAGAAACCAGAAATAGTATGTCTCACTGAGACAAAACTAAGAGAGGACCTTTATATAAATTTGCTAGGATGGTCTGAATACAGGATTTGGAGGAGGGACAGAAAATTTCGACATAGAGGTGGAGTGTGCATCCTTACTAGGAAAGATTTGATTGTGTCCGAGATAAAATTAGAAACTTCAACAGCAGAAGTTTTAGCAATAGAGATTGGTGGAAACGAAAAAATAGTGGTGATAGTAGCGTATGTACCTCCCAAGACGAAGACATGGGGTAAGGAGGAGCATAGCCTAATGCGTAAGGAAACAATTAGTGTGCTAGGAAATATCTTGGCTTCAAAGGATGAAATAATCATGTGTGGGGACTTTAACTGCAAGGAAGTGAATTGGGAAGATCTTGAAGCCGGAACAGGGGAGGAAAGTTGGGGCTATGAATTTTTAAGTATGGCCATGGAAAATTCTATATACCAACATGTAAAAGAGTCAACAAGAGTAAGGGGAAGTGATCAACCAGCTAGATTGGACCTTCTATTCACAAGAAGGGAGGAGGAGGTTCAAAGTATTCAGTACCTATGCCCACTAGGAAAAAGCGACCATGCAGTTCTAGACATAGACTTACTATTGAAGTATAATCTACCCAAGGGAAGGGAAAAGCACAAGGAAAATCACTGGATGTATTCCAGAACCGATTTCGAAGGACTACGGGATTTTTTCAAGTCACAAAATTGGGATCAGGTGTTATCTGAAAGTGAGGTAGACAAAAAACTCAAGGCATTCATGGAGATCTATGATACTGGTATAAAAACTTTTGTCCCTAAGTACATTAATAAAAGGAAAAAAAGTAATCGCAAAGTGTGGTTTAACCGCGAATGTAGGCAAGCACAGGAAGAAAAAAACAAAGCCTGGAAAAAGATGAGAAACTGGGATTCGGAAGATAACAGGCAAAAGTATAAAGAGGAGAGAAACAAATACACAGAAATGAGGAGGAGGTCAGAGGCAAACCATGAGAAAGGGATAGTGGAGAACTATGAAAAGAATCCAAAAACGTTTTTCAAGTTTGTAAACGGCAAAAGGAAGATAAAAGCCACGATCTTAACCCGTTGAGCCCCGGCTAGTTATAATATCTTGTTCACCCCAGTCCCAAGCCATTTTAACTTATTTTTTTTGTTTGCTAAAATGGAAGACAAGGATGAGAAATGAAAAAAAAAAAAAAAAAATCACCTCTGACATTTTTTTTTTTGGGGGGGGGGGGGGGGCCGGTGGGGGGGAGCCTCAAAAAAATGTGTTGAGCCAAAATGGAAGAGAATGGTGAGAAATGAACACACAAATAAAAAAAAACTCATTTCGGTCATTTGGGGGGCGGGGGGGTTTCAATAGTTCGTCTCCCCCGCATGACCACCCGCCCGGGAGCACTAGGGTAAAAACTGAGTATGGCATTGTACGGCATACATCCTAAGGAGTATCTCACATAAATCTCAAGCCTCTAGCTCCCATACGACCGGAGTAATGAAGGTTCAAAGTGGCGGTGAACTAGGGGTGTAAACTATCCCCACTAAGCCCACCACCACCAGCCGCGCGGCTGTCTCGGCCCGCTCACACCTACTGGCCCGGCTCCCACACACACTACGGTACCTCCCCCTCCTATTCTCCCGCCATTTCCTACCTTACGAGCCACGTAAGTGTTTTTTATATGTCGGACGCACGTGATGCGTCGCTGGGAGTTGGTGATCAAAGACTGCCGACGCAACACGTGCGACGCTGGGTCTCAACGGGTTAAAGATAAAAAGTGGAAACAGAATCATAGAAGAGGATACAGAAATTGCGGAAGAACTAAATAGAAATTTTGCATCAGTATTTACAAAAGAAGAATTCATTGCACCAGAAACCAATGAGATAGGTACAGAGGAAATGCCGGAAGTTACATTTAACAGACCAGAGCTCATAGACAAAATGAGTAAGGTGGATCCAAACAAAGCCGCCGGACCGGACGGAGTATCAGGCTGGATTATTAAAGAAAATGCCAAGGAACTGAGTATACCGTTATATGATATAATGACCAAATCATTGGACACAGGGATAGTACCTACAGAATGGAAAAGAGCAAACATTATTCCTATATTTAAGGGAGGAAGCAGAGATAAACCACTGAACTATAGACCTGTATCACTATTGAGCATCCTCATGAAGATTCTGGAAGGATTAATAAGGGACAAATGGGTGAACTACCTGGAATCCAAAAGATTAATTACTGACCGACAATTTGGATTCAGAGGAGGCAGATCATGTGTAAGCAACTTGTTGAGTTTTTACTCTAGAGTAATAGACACAGTGGACAAGAGGGAAGGATGGGTAGACTGTGCCTACCTAGACTTTAAAAAGGCATTTGACAAAGTTCCACACAAGAGATTGCTGTGGAAATTAAAACATGAGGGAAAAGTAGGAGACAAACTCCTGAAATGGATGGAGAGCTACCTTAGCGGAAGACAGATGAGAACAACAGTAAGGGGGAAATCGTCAAACTGGACTCAAATTACGAGTGGAGTACCACAAGGATCTGTCCTAGCCCCAATCATGTTTCTAATATTTGTAAATTACTTACCTGAGGGACTAACAAGCTACATGAGCATGTTTGCGGACGATGCTAAGCTGCTTAAAACGATCAGAACCCAGGAGGATTGCCTTGAGCTCCAAGCAGATTTGCAAAAGATCCATGAATGGAGTATCAAATGGAATATGGAGTTCAATGCAGGGAAATGTAAGACTCTAGAAATGGGTAAAAGCAAGTACAGACCTAGAAAAGATTATAAACTAGGAAACGAAGTGATTCCCAAAGCAGAAAAAGAAAAAGACTTGGGGATAGAATTTAAGGATAACATGTCTCCAGAAAGCCACGTAAATAAGATAGTGAGAGAATCACTAGCACTATTGGCAAATATCAGGATGTCTTTCAATTATCTTAATGAAAACACCATGAAACAAATAATAACGGAAATAATAAGACCCAGGATGGAATATGCATCTGTAGTGTGGTCCCCTCACATGAAGAAACATATCCACAAAATTGAGAGGGTACAGAGAGCAGCTACGAGGATGATCCCAGGTTTGAAAAATTTGGAGTACCAAGAGAGGCTCGAGAGATTGAATCTACCTACACTGGAACAGAGAAGGAAACGAGGACAGCAAATTCAGATATACAAATGTGTTAGAGGTATTGACAAAATCGACCAAGAAAACTTCATAGAGAGGGATGGAGGTGAGAGAACAAGAGGTCACAGCTACAAACCAAAAGTGCTTAATAGTAAATCTGATCTGAAAAGTAAAAGATTTCCTACCAACTCGATTAGTGGGTGGAACAAATTGCCAGCCGAAGTAGTGTCTGCACCATCAGTGCATAGTTTCAAAGCACGGTATGACAAACATATCTTAGGAGGCGGGAATTAACGAGCATGCTCACTCCCGCAAATACAACTAGTGTAAGTACAACTAGTGTAAGTACACGAGATTAAGAGAATCCTAAACGGCAATCCCTGGTACATGAAAGAGCTAAAAAATAGAACCACGAACAAAGTATAATTTATTAGGGGCCTGCTAGAAGAAGGAAACGCTATATTTGCGGCTCTCACAGAAACTCACATTAAAGATCAGGAAGATAGTGAGGTATGGATTCCTGGTTACAACCTACATAGGGCGGACAGAACACATAGATCACATGGAGGTGTAGCCTTGTACATTCACGACTCACTGATATGTACTGAATTCCTAAAAAGTGGTGGAAATGCTTGGAGTTAAAATAGAATCCCTAAATTTAGCAGTTATTGTTACATACAGGCCTCCAGACTCATCCCTAGAAGAATTCAAAACCCAGCTCAACAAAATTAAATCAGAAGTAGAAGCCTTGGGGAACCCAACACCAAATATTATATGGTTAGGAGATTTTAACCTACCAAACATTAAATGGAGACAACTGGAAAACCAAGTAGTGGTGAATAACACCAGAGAAGCAAATACAAGAGAGCTTTTTAAACTTTGCGACCTTTTTAGTCTTACCCAGCATATTACCGAACCCACAAGGGAAAACAATATCTTAGACCTTGTCTTCACTAACGACGACTCCCTAGTACACAGCATTAACATTTCGGACACAACTTACTCAGATCATAAATTAATTGAGATCAAAACAACCTTAACAAATGTACAGACAACCTCAGAAGCGAGGCCAAAAACCAGCCCTTTCAGTAAATTTAACTTTAATAACAAAAATATTAGGTGGGGAGAGGTAAACCAAGAATTGGAGGAAATAGACTGGGAAGATTTAATGAATAACCTGACACCTTCAGAGTGTCTAGTCCTAATAACAGAAACCATGACCCAAATCTGTAGCCACTACATACCTGAAAGACAAACAAGACGAGGAAGCAAACAGGAACGGGAAAGAAGGAAACTGTACAGGAGGAAATTACTATCACAACGAAGCACGCAACAAAATCTATAGTCCAAATAGATAGAGAAATTGTGGAAATTGAGCAAGGAATAAGAATTTCATATGAGCTACAACATATAGAAGAGGCGAGGAAAGTTATCACAGGTATAAAGGAAAATTCCAAGTACTTCTTTTCATATGCCAAACAAAAGACTAAAACAGCATCAAACATCGGCCCACTAAGTAAGGGGGATGGGTCATTCACAGGGTACAAAAAGGAAATGAGCGAACTCTTACGCCGGCAGTATGAAATGGCCTTCAGTGAGCCTGACGAAACAAAAGCCATCACAGACCAAAATGAATTTTTCATGGAAAACTCCCCTGCAGAAACCCCAAAATTCTGGGTATTGATTTCGGTCCAAAAGACATAGAAGAGGCCATTTCCAACATGCCATCCCACTCGGCAACAGGCCCGGACTCATGGAGTTCAAAACCCTTGGCTATAATGTGGAGGAGGAGTTTAGACACTGGCGAAATACCAGATAGCTTGATAAACGCAATAATTGCCCCTCTGCATAAAGGAGGGAGTAAAGCACTACCAAACAATTACTGCCCGGTAGCTCTAACATCCCACATCATTAAGGTTTTCGAGCGAGTCCTGCGAAGCAAAATCTCAACATTCATGGAGGCACATGAACTACACAACACTGGTCAACATGGGTTCAGAGTGGGAAGATCATGTCTCTCACAACTATTGGAGCATTATGACAAAATTCTTAAATCGCTAGAAGAAAAGAAAAACGTGGATGTAATTTACACTGATTTTGCTAAGGCATTTGATAAATGTGACCATGGTATAATAGCCCACAAACTCAAAGCAAAAGGTATAACTGGGAAAATCGGACGGTGGATATACAATTTCCTCATAAACCGGAAACAATCAGTAGCAGTAAACCAAGTCACATCTGAGCCTTCGGATGTCAAAAGCTCAGTTCCCCAAGAAACAGTGCTAGCACCCCTTCTTTTCCTCATTCTAATCAGTGACATAGATGCCAACACAAGACACAGTACAGTGTCTTCTTTTGCTGACGACACAAAACTAAGAATGATAGTAAACACACAGGACACGAGCCGGCTCCAGGAAGACATAAATATAGTGTTCCAGTGGACCAGGGAAAACAATATGCAATTCAATGAAGACAAATTCCAATTAATACGATACGGAGAAAATAATATCGTTAAAGAGAATACAAACTACATAACAGAATCAAACCACATGATAGAACGTAAAGACAGTGTGAAGGACCTTAGAGTGCTAATGTCTGAAAATATGGAATTCAAAGAATATAACCAGGTCAAAGTTGCAGCTGCGAAACGGCTAACGGGTTGGATTCTACGTACTTTTAAAACACGCTCTTCAAATCTCTAGTGCTACCGCGGCTTGAATACTGTAACGATTTAACATCCCCATACAAAGCAGGTGAAATAAATGATCTAGAGAGTGTACAAAGGAATTTCACTTCGCATATAAACTCGGTAAAACATCTACACTATTGGGAGCGTTTAAGATCACTGAAACTGTACTCGTTGGAGCGTAGAAGAGAACGTTACCTAATAATATACACATGGAAAATCGCAGAGGGTTTAGTACCAAAGCTACATACCCCGATAGCAATGAAGTTCAGTGATAGGAGAGGCTGGGAATGCGATATCCCCCGGATGAAAAATCGGGGTGCTATTGGCTCTCTGCGAGAGAGTTGTTTATCACACAGAGGACCACGTCTCTTCAACAAACTCCCACGGCGCGTAAGAGACATGAGGGGTGTCTCGTTAAACAACTTCAAGAGAGCCCTCGATGTCGAACTGCAAAAAGTGCCAAACGAGCCCATCTTCACAGGGGAGCGTGCAGCCCCTTCGAACAGTCTGCTGCATCAAATCACCACCCAGAACGAGGGGCGACGCGTTCCTCGGTGCCGTTAGGAAAGTGGCGAACACAACATTAGGTTAGGTTAGGTAACTGTACTGTATAAGTAAAATATTTAATATAGGTGGGATGGTGGGCTGGATCTGTCAGAGTGAGGGTTGGTGTCCTCTACTTCCCATAGCTGGTTCTGACTTTACCTTTTTCATCATTCTTATTTCTAACTTTTTTCCTGAGAGTGGTGAAGGCAATGGGGCCATAATGGTATGCCCCATGGTTTCCTAGTGTCTTACTCTCACAGCCCACTGGCACAAGTCGGCCTTTCTCTGGCGTAGGGATGCGGCGACCCCACCGCCTGCCACTTTGTTGGTGCAATTAGCTTCTGGAGCAGTGGACCACTGGTTCCTATCTTCAGAAAATTCCTGTGCTTGGTATGCTTCCAGCCAGGGCCCCACTGGGGTAAATAAAATAGCAAAACAGTGGTGGAACTGCCATCCGGGTGAGGGGCTGCTCTGGGTCTGCTCATTCAGTGTTAAGGGCCATATAGGTTAATCCACATAGTGGAAATGGTACTGTATTAGTGGAGGCATGTCTGGGAGCCTGGAGGCAGTTTCTGCCATGGCCATCACTTTTGGGGCGCTTCCTCTGGAAGCGGGGCTTCAGATTGATGATGATGATGAGGCAGTGGATTAGTCTAAAACTCTTGGAAAATTGCTAAAATTCATATAGAACTTGGCTAAATTTTATATACAATTTTTGTTTTTTTTCTTTTTCTCCATATCATAATGTAAAACTTACAAAATAATATAAATTAAAATGTAAAACTTGCAAACTAAACAAACCAAAATTGGGACAAGGACAATATAAAGTCAAATTAAATTATCAAAATCGCTATGTGGAAACAACATTTACTAAAATGAAAATTATTAAATAAAAGAACACAATCCACCACACAGGGTGTACATTACTACATGAGCAAGTTAATCTGTTTCCCAAGCAAACCAATCGCACACATAACAACAGCCAGGGTGTCAATCTGGAGCAATTTTGTTAGAAGACTTGATTGCATATGAGAAGGAATGCAAAACAATTAACATGAAATAGTATTGTTTTGGCCATTTTATCACCTCCAAAGACATTATATGAACTATTAACCATAATTTGATCTTTATATATAAGCTAATAGAGACTATAAAAATAATGGAATTGACTTTGGTTTGACACTCTGATAACAGCCATATCTGACATAGGTGATGTGGCCAGCTTGTTGTGTGTAATATATGAAGTGCATGTTCAATGTTACTATAATATTGGAGTGGCTGTGGTTATGAGTGTTGTCTGTAACCAGTACAGTATAATCAGCTTCATATGCTGATCAGGCACAAGCATTCACGTTGTAAATGTAACACTTATAGTTTGTTCATTCTAGGTTGGGCAGAAATCGTAACCTCTAACCTCTGTAACTCAAAAAGGACTAGAGCAAATGAGCTGTCAATTTCCACACATATTCCTTAGCCAAGTCTTCCTAAGTGGTAAAAATATTAGCTCGATTATTCTACTCCTTTTTGAGTTATGAGAGGTTATAGGTTACGATTTCTGCCCAACCTAGAATGAACAGACTATAGTCTACTGCACTTCTGTTGTCTGTCATGCAGGGAGGGGCTTGAGGGGCTTGAAGGCCATGAGAATAATTGTCAATAAAGCACCCAAGTAGCATAAAATAAAATAAATGTAATGCACATCTTGGTACAGGCAACTAGTCAAGTGATAAGGACCATATACAAATTATAATAAGAAAGGCATAATATGCACTTTTGGTTTGATTTATAGTGCCAAGGTAAATCCACAAACTCAGAATTACAACAAACCATAAACTTCAGAACTAACCTTTGGCTTAACCCATGGACTGCACAATAATTGACAAAATAAAATGTCAAGTTGAGGGAGGGAGGGGGGGGGGGGGGTAGAGGATGTGGTACAGGGAGATACTACTACTCTCTATGTGTCATACAATTTTAAGAGATTTCCCGGTACTGGCATGGTATTTGAAGGGTTCTTTTTACACATGTTTAAATACTGTGCCTTCCGTGAGGCCTATCGCACTTTACAGGTTAAAAACACTACATAATGGCTCTCAGTTTTCATGTACTGTTTCAATTATAAGTGCGAATATGGTACTATCATAACCTATAATAATAATAATATGCATATAAGTTTGCCCACATTAGTTCTGTTCCTCTCCATGATCTTATACATGTGCATGATTGAATTATGAGTGGTTAACTCATCAAATTAGTCAACTGATAATTAAAAGAAGCCACACTCGCAATTAATTTAACTAATCTTACTTTCATGCATAAGATCATGACGAGGAATAGGACTTATGTGGGCAACTATACATCCATTTGAATCATTGAACCTTTAAAAACCAAACTCTTAAACAATTGGGATATTATATGGCACTGTATTATGTCATATGGGTTTGTTGTTGCTGTTCCTCAGGCTGTCTGGCCGAACAGCCCCAAGGCCTCGAGCAAGGCCAAGGCCATAACCAAGTGCCCCCACAGAACCCTCCCTGCCTACCACAAAAAAGCCTGGGTGACCGAAGCCGCCCACAGGCAAGGAGCTGAGGAGGGCGCGGAAACGCCCGGGATACCGAAGACCCACCCAAGGCCCTGTGCTCCTCAGCAATTATGAAGGGAAAGCTGAGGGGCAAAGATAAAATGTGACGCTTTGGCTCCCAGTCTGCCAACCTCGAGAGTTGGCAGTAGGGAGATCAATCCACAGAAGAGACGACATCACTTGAGATCTAGAAAATATATAAGTAAAAGGAACAGTTAGAGTAAGCTATGGGTATGGAGAGAATGCTTAACTCTCACTCTGATAGACCAGCCCATCTTATTCTTATTATTAGAGATGCTGTAAAGAGAGATTGGCTATAATTTTCATTGTGGGCCATTTTGGTAACGTAATGATCAAACAGAGGGGTGACATTTATTGTTCCTATTCTATTTCTATTTGCTCAGGCCCATTCCCCATTTTTTTTTTTTTTTTTTTATTATCATTATTTATTTATTTTTAATATTATTTTTTTTTTTATTGTTTGATCTTATCAAATTTAGAGCCAAAGACCAAACTATATATCCTGTTCTAATACAGTATTACCGAAAGCTTATTATGGGTATGGACTTACACCGGTGGCACCAATATATTTCTAATTATTTCGCCCATTTACACAAAGGTCTTCACCATGGTAAGGTTTATGCAAGAGAGAGCGTAAGTCTGGACCAGCCACAAATTCAAAAGTCAAGAGTATCTGGAAGCCCGGGGTCTGAAAGAGGGAGGGTTCTACACTCAACCCTCTGCTATAACGCATTCTGCTATAGCGTTTGGCTGCTATAGTGCGCCCGAGATGGTGGGGAAATTAAAAAAACCCGGGTCTGACGTCACAATGCCGATGGGTACCGAGCGGTATCGATCGGCCGTGACGTCACGGCTAGGCCTACCGTCGGCAGCTGTAGTTGGCTACAATTTCACGGTCACTTCCCGCCTAACCATTCAAGCATGCGTACACCTCTTAACCTTGTGATAGTGATGGGTGCATTTTTTCTTTTGTGTTCGAACAATGGCTGCTTTTCCCCCAATCCGTCCACCCCTACCACCTACCATCGCCCAGCGGAATGCGGCGGCACCGGGGAGAGTGATTAAGAAAAGGAAAAACCTAACATATTCCCAGAAACATGAAATAGTGAAACTCATTAATGGTGGCAAAGCAAAGCGTAGTGTTGCGAAAAAGTATGGTATCAATGAATCTACAGTGCGTGGTCTTTATGTAAAGAAAGAAGCAATCAAGGCTCATATGAATCTCGCACCATCTGATGCCGGTGCAAATGCTTTGAGGAGTGAAAACAGGGTATTATTAACCCCTTCTTTACCGGCGACGTCTTTTCAATTTTATTGTAGCTATGTTCAGACGATTTTGTGCAGTTTAACCCTCCTGGCCCGGTTGTCATTTTAAAATGACACCACGAATTAAGGGCCGGTGCCCGGATGTCATTTTAAAATCTGTAAGCTTGAAAGACTATTCAGCTTGGTCTGAACGCCGTGGGTCCGACGCATGTAAACAAAGCCGATCGTTACGTCACCGCACCTCCGAAAACAAGAAAGAGAAGACTCGTTTGTTATTGTATGTCCGTATGTCGTTGTTTCAGTAGTGAAAAGATCGTCATATTGCTAACATCGCCTGCAAGTGCTCTCCACTGAAATCGTCATCACAACTGAACCAGTTGACATAGAGAGCTCTACTCAACGCCAGTCTACAGATTGGAAACCGCACTACATTTATAGATGCGTGGGAAATTTCTAGCAGTTAAACTAAACAAAAATACGGTAGCCTAGGCCTAGACGTTTTTCGGCCAGATCGCCCGGGTAGCCCACACTGTCATTTTGAGAGCCTGCCCGGGCTAGGAGGGTTAAGAAGGATTTGTGATAGTAAAATGGGTCAAGAGAGATACTTCGAACCTGTTAATTGCTGGAGGTCCTTTTTAAACTGCACACAAATCGTCTAATAGCAGCCAGAATAAAGTTAAAACGACGTAGCCGGTACAGAAGGGGTTAAGGACTGAACTTGTTGGGGACCTACATGGATCGGCAGGCCAAGCGTAACTTGGCGGTGGACACGAGGGAAGTCATGGACACTGCCAAAGAAATTTATGAAGGCGTAGCTAGCAAGTGGAATGTGAAACAACCTCCCTTATTTCTTACATCAAATGGGTGGGTTGATAAATTCATGGCGCGACACAGAGTGAAAAGTGTTAAGATATCTGGTGAGGCAGCTAGTGGGGGCAGATCTGCTGCTCGGGAGTATCCCAAATTCCTGAAAAATATTATTGCTGAAGGTCAGTATGGAAGTGAAGAAGTCCTTGCATGACAGTATGGTAATCCCAACACTGACTTACGGAAGTGAAGTATGGACGTTTGAGAAGAGACTCAGACCAAGAGTGAGAGCGGTGGAAATGAGTTACTTGAGAAGTGCGTTCTGAGTTACATGGAGGGATAGACAGACAAATGAGGAAGTAAGAAGGAGGTGTGGTGTAGAGGTAGATATGCTGGAAAGTGTGAAAAGGAACACCTTGAGATGGTTTGGCCATATGGAACGTATGGGAAGCAAGAGAATGTCTAAGAAGGTGTACGAGAGCGAGGTGGAAGGACAGAGAGGGAGAGGTAGACCGAAAGAGAGGTGGAAGGATGGAGTGAGGAAGTATATGGATGAAGGCGGTGCTGGTTGGGAGGAAGGGCGTCGACTGACTGGGGACAGAGGTGCATGGGGCGGTTCGTTCGTGGCCACCCCTTCGGGGATCACGGCGTCAGGCAATAGATAGATAGATAGATAGATCAATACACCCCTGATCAAATTTTTAATATGGACGAGACCAACTTCTACAGGAATACCATGCCGAGACGAACATTTGTAACAACCAAATCGGCGAAATTGCTTGGGAGGAAAGCGATCAAGGAACGCTTCACCTTGCTTTTTACAATGAATGCATCGGGCACGTGTAGACTGAAACCAAAAGTGGTACTGTACATTGAGCCAAAAGACCTAGGGCTTATAAGGGCTGTGACATGAACAATCTAAATCTGCACTGGATGAACTCAAAGAAGGGCTGTGTTGGCCAAGATTAGCCTAAACGAGCTAAAAGAAGCGTTCATCCGTTGTTGAGGAGTTTTGCCGAACTAGCAATAATCGCTTCAACATCCTCCTGCTCCTAGACAACACCCCAGGACATTCGCCACTCATGCATTCATTGCATCCAAATGTGAGAGTTGAATTTCTGTGACCAAACACAACTTATCTCATTCAACCACTCGACCAGGAAGTGATTGCGCTGGTGAAGGCAGCATTCTCCAGACGGCAGTTCCGGCAGATGAGGCAGGCGACAGAGGATTCCGCCCTTATCGAGAGGCTACTAAACAATAAAAATGAGGATGAAGATGAAAATCTGGAGGGGGACAATGAAAGTGAGACAAAAGTGGTCAAGTACTGGAAAACTTTCAACATGAAGCAGGCAGTTGAATTGCTAGTCAATTGCTGGGATAATGTAACCTCTGCAACGATCTGCCATGCATGGCGAAATATTCTTGAGGGGCTACCTGAGGACAGGCAGGTAGCTGTGCCCGGCGAGCCTCAGACAGTTGAGGCCAAGGTGGAGGCAGCCGCGGAAGAAGCGAGACGAATTCCTGGTATTGGTTTTGATGAAACGACGGGAGAAGACATCAGGGAGATGATTAGACGACCACCTGTTACTGCTGAAGAAATTGTTGAAGAAGACGACTTGGAAAATGAGGACAGTCCAGAAGAAGAGGAAGAAATTGAAAAGAGAGACGGACTTACGATCGTGAGGTGAAGCGGTTGATCGAGTTGAGTGCACAGAATCGCCATATTCTTTAGCAGGACAACTCAATCATCAGTGAAGGGCGGTGTGTCCTAATTAATCAGGCTCTGGCAGGCTATGAGGACAAGTAAAACGCCCATATCGATTCCCCTCCAGCAGCAAAAAAATAAGCGCATTCCTGAGCCGTCGGGGAGGAGTGGCGGAGTGGTCTTGCCACTGGACTGGTAATCCAATGGACCCGGGTTCGAATCCCAATATGTCAATGGGAAGATATTATTGGGATGGAATTTGTGATGTACCTAGTATCAGTGCATTACCACAGAACACCGAAATGCCAAAAAAATACTCTCATTGTTCCCTGATTAAAATAGCATTGTATGAATATTCCCATATTCAAAAATATACTACAGGGGGGCAATGCCTAGTGAGTTAATTGCTCAATAGGTGGCGTTCTGAGAGTGAGGGTCCGAGTGTGGGGGATGAGACTGTGAAGCTCAGAGGCGAGGCGGCTTCAGAGATGTAGTTGCTTCGAGCCGTGAAGATTCGCATGTCTCACTCCCTAGACTGGAGCAAGACCTCACGGGCCTCACCGTGTTCAGCGCTAGAGTGTAAAGGCTATCAGCCTATGCCCGAGAGGGAGTAGTTAAAAAAAAAAAAAAAAAAAAAAAAAAAAAAAAAAAAAAAAATCCGAAACAACCAGAACCTCAGCCACGAACCTCCGATGATGAAGACAAAAATTATGAATTCGCAGGGTTCTTAGACGCCTTGCAGTTTGCCAAGCGTGTCAAGCGTGCCAAGGCTGCCTAGGATGCCAGTGACAAGGACAAGGGTGGCAAGTAACTCACCTATAGCCTCGGCACCTGAAGAAATATAAGAGTAGAGTTAGGCCTACCGGGGATACCACTCAGGAAAAAAAAAAACGTGCCTAAGACTAAACCTCATGGGTGGTGTGGAAACGAGTATATACAGTAAGTGTATGTTATTTTTATTTATTGATGTATTGATTGTTGCTATTAACATGTTCATATTCCCTTTACAGCAGTGTTAGGGTGAAAAAAAGGTCAAACAGTAGGAAAAATAAGTTACGGGTATGGAAATCTTGGGGGCCAGGGTACACATTGAATTATTCCCATAAGTTCTTCACTTCTGCTATTGCTATTATTGCTATAACGCGGTAATTTTGGCACCAATTAGGCGCCATAGCAGAGGTTTGAGTGTACTGTACATTTTTGTAACCCTTGGTGTCAATACAAAATGCACTACACTCATCCCTCAGTTATCACGCCTAATTGGTGCCGTTGGCAGGCTGCAATAACGAGAATCACAATAATGAAACTTAATAACTTATGGGGAGAAATAAATTGGTTCCCAGGTCCCAACTTTTCGGAAGTTTTCGCCCCCAGATTCGGCCAAACAGTCACCCAAGTACCTAGTTTCCTCCCCAAATAAGCCTACATCTAATAAATATATATCAAGAATATATAAAAATACATATTATGAGGATATTACTTACCACAGACTTTATTTGAAACCATAGTCATATTTAGCATAGCCTAATTCATCGTCATGTTTCCGCGGAGGCCTTCGTCAGACATGGTAGCCAGTATGCACACTTGACTTGACTCTGTTTTGATGGTCCCAGGCATTCAATTCCTTCATCATTACCACCACACCAAACGTCCCTATTACTGAATGCACTAGAGGCCATAATAATCGCGAGCGATATGAGGTTCATGGAAAAATTAGCACGTAAAAGGCGGGTGAACTTAGAGCGTCTGGCCAGTGGCTTGTATTGACGACATTAAAAATGGTGGCCATAACTTGTGCAAGTGACTCGGATTTTGGATTCACCGGATTCACCTTGACAATGGCAGTTTCTTGGAGTTCAATTCACTTGTTTGTTTGTGTTTTAAAGTTTGATGTCGAGTCTTTCATTATTTTAGCTCCACTGTATGATGATACAACATGATGAATAAATATAAGAACGGAAAAATACAGCCAATAAAAGCCCCACCTCGCTCAGACGTCAAGTAAAACTTTGCCCTTTCAATAAAATGCTGTCTAACCAGACACAGTTGCACTACCTACTACCAGTAACACATTTAAATATCAGCAAAACATTATCCTACCATTAAAAAATTCCTCTTCCAGTAAATGTTCCCGTACCAATAAACATAAACATTACCCTACCAGCAAATGTTGCCCTACCAGTTAACCCCTTCAGTACCATCACACCTTTTTACCTTTGATTTTGGCTAAAGTTAGAACATTTTATGCCATTTAAGAATTACCCATGGTATTCAGAAAGCTTAATGAGATCGTATTTACCCATTTGAGTCCTAGAGGTAGATTACATACCAAAGTAAATCATCTAATGGTAACCAGAATATGATGAAAATTACGTCATGGTGCTGAAGGGGTTAAACGTGATCCCTTTCTCCAGCGTAATAACTGTGCCTCCCTGATCCTCCCCCTCTGGCTGCTTACCCTCCAGACAGATTACCTGAGCCGCATGGGACCCCACCAGACATATGAAGACCGGCGTGGCCCCCCGAGAGGCCCGCACAATGTCCCGGGCGGTGAAGAGCTTGAGGTCCACCCCGCCCGTCACGTCAACACTCCGCAGCTCCGTGGTGATGGCCCGGCTCATCTCACCATCAGCACCAACCAGGATTTTGGGGATATACACAGCACCTAGAAGGATGTACAGCCTTTCAGTGCAATTACATCTGGGGGCTGTGCCGTTGAAATAGTCTAATTAATTTATTTCACTCCCAAAACCAAACACCTCCCAATGAAATTAATGAAAGCAAGCATTTGATCCACTGGGATTCGAACCTGGGTTACCACATACAGATTTTAAAACAATCTAACCATTACACCATCAAGGCATTAATTAATTTCACTCCCAACACCAAACACCTCCCAATGAAATTAATGAAAGTATGTGATCCTCCCAGGATTCAAATCTGGGATATCACATACAGATTTTTAAACACTCTTACCATTACACCACAAAGACAGTTAAGAAGTTTTAAAACATTTTATATACATGTTGTTGAATATTGGGTACAAACTTGGCCACTAGAAGGACACATATTTCTCAGTATTTTCTCAGGGTGTTGTCTGTTGTACTGTTGTATGTACAGTATTGGGTAGAGGGAGAGATGTGGATGGTTAGATGAATATAGATGAATGTAGATGGGAAGATAGATCAGTAGAGAGAGAGATAGCTTAAAAAAACAGGTGGTCACTTATTACCTTCGATACCGGTTAAAAGATAATTCTATGTTATGCACGAGTATGATTTGGTTACTCGATAACCTCTCTCCAACCTGCACAGACCCCTACATTGTCACTGTCAAGTCCCCTAGCTCTGAGATTCTTCCTTTCCACTAAAGCAAAACAGGTATGTACAGTATGTATATACTCAGGCACATACCCCTAGTTGGGGGTGGCCGACTCAAGACAGAGCCCAAACAGGGTCAACACAACACAACATAATAAACAAACTAAAAAATTCACACACATCTAGGTCACCCAGAAGACCCAGAGACCAAGGATCACTAAGGGATTCCAGCACTCACCCGGTCCCACACCTCCCGGAGAGGTTCCGGTTTCAGCAGGCAGACGCAGCGAATCCCCACCACCACAATGCCCTCCCACCTTACTTCCAGCCATGACCCTTCACAATATAGCCCGGCTCCCTGGGCCAGGTGCCTGACGGACTGTTATCTAGTTATCACTCATCTATTCACAAGCATTCTCCATTCATTCCTATTCATTACCACTTCTCTTGCCTTTTCTTCAGTCATCCCTCTACCTTCCAAAGCTTGTACTACACCATCTCTCTAGCTCATCCAAAAAAAAACAGGTACCGGTAATAAAAAATATGAAACAATAGTAATTTCCGCTTGACCTTAAGGATGTATGTGGCACGCACATTCTCGCATTGCAGCTAAAACATATGGGCTGGTCTGTGTCACTCTCAAATAATATAGGCTGTTATCAAATCCCTATTAACCTGGAAAAGAATTACGCAAGATAGACTTCCAACTCTTTGCTTCACTAAGGTCCCTCTAAACATAACAAAATCATCAGACAAAACATGAAATAAAATATAGTAATCAAGACTGCTAACCCCTTCACCACCATTGCATAATTTTCATCATACTGTATTCTGGTTACCATTAGACGATTTCTTTTTAGTTTGTAATCTACCTATACGACTCAAATGTGTAAATAAGATCTCAATAAGCCCTCTTAGTAACATTAGTCATTCTTAAACTGTATTAAATCATCTCATTTTAGCCAGAATCAAAGGTAAAAAGGCATCATGGTGCTGAAGGGGTTAAGGGAGCCCACCTCGCTTTTTTTATCTTTCTCTCCCTCTCTCTTTGGCTTGTATCCATTCGGCCCCATTCAGCCTACTGTTTTAAGACGCTTACCCCCATCCAGGTGTCAATATTTTCCTGGCGAGCGGTAGTGAGCCAGCATATATATATTTTTGTTTTGACAGCAAGCTAAATTTGTACATTTTTCGATAGAAATATGTCTCCGGCGAAGCCTGAATTCTCCATACAATGCTGGCTCACTATTGCTCGCCAGGAAGAAATTGACACCTGGATGGGGATAAACGTCTTAAAACAGTTGGCTGAATGGGGCCGAATGAATACAAGCTAGGGAAAGAGAGAAAAGGAGAGAAAGATAAAAAAAGCCGGTGACCCCCCTTACGAGTTAGAAATCATATTACCTGGTAAGTGGGGAGGCTTGTCATATATGCCAACGACATCCGTGAGGAAGACGACTCTCTGTACTCTCATCTCCCGACATAGCACCTGCAACAGAATATATAGGGTGAGGTTGGTCGGGGGCCAGGGGAGTGCTGGAGGGACCTTAATTGGTGATCCTGGTCTCTGGGTCTTCTCCTGGATGACCTAGATGTGTGTGAATTTGTATTTTGTTTTTAGTGTGTTCATTGTTTTCTGTTGTGTTGTCCCTACTCGGGCTCTGTCTTGAATCCCCCCCCCCTAAAAAAAAAAGTGGGGATTGGGCCTGAGTACTGTATATAGACAGATAGCTAGATAGAGGTTGGTCAGGGCAAAGATCATCCACTCACATTTTGCACAGGCTCCTACAAATCACCAACCTCCGCTCCTGATCTCTGCCAAAAGTGCAAAATTTATTAGTGGCCCCTCCATCATTGACGATTATGCCTATTACATAAGGCACCCTCTTCAAACACTCATTCGCCGTAGTTTGAATCTACCGCGCAGAGCATAAAAAATTGAGGAGCCTTCATCATGAGCGCACGCAACCTCACTCATGGTTCAGTCATTATGAAATTGGGTTCTCACTACGAAAAAACTTCGTAACAAATAAAAAAGAAAAAGAAAAATAAGAATAACTATTCATAAGCTTTCCATATAATCGTGGATGTACTTGTGTGGATCTTTGACCAGACGCCGACTCGGGCGTCATTCTTCCTTCTCTGCTCTGCGCTCAACCTGCCCGGACGTGCCTCCCCACGCTCCGCTGGTTCCGCATTTGTTGCGTCTCTAGTGAGTTTTTTCTCATTTGTTTACTCCGGGATGTATCGAGTAAGGTTAGGATATGCGTAGCAGGAGTGTCCTGGGCTAGTTGCCCGCAGTGCAGTGTATTTTGGGTCGTGTGTTTGGGGCATCTATTTCGGGTGTACCCTCGTGGTCCTGTTGTGGACATGTGAACTTTTTCACAGTTAGCTAGCTTTGTGATGTAGGCGGCTTTCTTTACGCGCTATTATTGCTTCCTTTTATCTTTCTGATGAGGTAGCTTTTTTCTCTGACGTTCCCAGCGTATTTTTCTTCACTTAGTGAAGTTTTTTCTGGGTCCCGAGTCGGTTCTTCCCTTTGCCGGGAAGTTTTTGCTACAGTGGTGTGTTGACGGTGGTTCCTGTGGTGATATAATTCAGTGCTTTTTGTTTATATTACGACATGTTTACTGTGTATTTCCGTCTGCTTAGGCCTAGCCAGCCTCTCGTAGCTTTGCCACATGTACAAGTGTTATTGATTTATGTTATAAATATGTACTACTGTGTCATGTATGTCCTGGTTAGTTGTGTATTGGCTATTCCACAGACTATATAATATGTGTCCTGGATTAGTTGTGTATTGGCTAATTCCACAGACTATTTGTGTGTCCTGGGTTAGTTGTCTATCTATCTATCTATTGCCTGACGCCGTGATCCCCGAAGGGGTGGCCACGAACGAACCGCCCCCATGCACCTCTGTCCCCAGTCAGTCGACGCCCCTCCCCCCAACCAGCACCGCCTTCGTTCATGTAGTTCCTCACTCCATCCTTCCACCTCATATTCGGTCTACCTCTCCCCCTCTGTCCCTTAGTTGTGCTTTGGCTAATTCCACGATATATTTGGTGCGTTCAGATTGAATCTGAACGGGGTGGGTTGCCTTCTCCGGCGGGTTTTCTCGGTTACACCTTGAAAAACCCGGCTGGTTGCCGAGTTTTAGCCACGCGTGGTTAAAAAAGGCTTGTTTTCCCCGGCGAGTGGTTGTTTGAGGCTCTCCAGGACTGCGTCTCTGATGGAGCCTGTGTTCAGGCTTCCTTTGATTCCCGGCGGGATGGCTGTACCCATTTAACAGTGTTCATGGGGACACTTGTAGTGTGTAGTTTTTCCCAGTTTTTGCAAAGCCAGTAAAACTTGGTCTTTCCTCCCCGGCGATCTTTTGCAGAATAGTGGGGATAGGAACAGTTGGGGTTAACGTTAAACTTAAATTCACACCCGGCGGTTGCACCTTGGGAGGGTGGGATTAACGGATTTGCAATTCAGTATAGTTGACCAGACAATTGAGGGATACGTTAAGGTATCGCCGCCTTCGACAATACGGCGATCTAGGACACTTCGGGAGAAGTCAGATCTAGCATTTAAGACAGGCTTCTCAGTTTTTGATCTGCGAGATAATACGGGGGCCGGCGTCTTTTCATGGGTTTTCCAGTAAAACTTAACACCACTGGGAAGACTGCGTCAGTTATAAAAGCCATGATGGTCTTCATATCATGTCAGAGGATATTCGTAAATCTTTTGGACAGGTAAAAGATATGTTGAAATCTTTAATAAGCCATTGAAACAATGCTGTTTGTTTGTTTGGTCTTTCCCTTCCGGCGACCCTTTTTACAACGAGGTCTGGGGCAGGTACAATTGGTTTGACATTGCATATAAAACCCGGCGGTTGTACCTTCGGGTGGTTATATTAACGGATTTGCAATTCACGATAATTTGCCAAACAATTGATTGATACAATAGGGTATCACGGCCTTCAAGATGGCGATCTATGAGGGCTTCTGGGAGAAGCCGGATTAGAGATTAAGGTAGGCTTAGATTTTTTAGGGGATAAAAAGATGCCTGAATCTTACTAGTGTTTCAAGTGTAAAGGGATACTTGAAAGACTTCATCTTTAATAAAGATATGCTTCATCTTTATGAGGATTCAGAAGATATGCTTAAATCTTTTGAACAGGTAAAGATATGCTGAAATCTTTAATATGAAACTAAAGGAAAACGAACAGTAGTGGTGGAGTGCTACGGTTCGTTGACCGGCGGTTTTAAGGCACATGTTTTGTACCATTTTGGGGTAACCTTATGAGCATTAATTCCTGGATATTTCTCTTTCCAGGGCGGAGTACCGGCGTTGCACCAGGTGACCAGGTAGTTCCCGGGGGCGGGGTAGTTTTCCCCCAGTCTCTGTCATGTCGGCACTTGAACCTCTCATTGCTTTATGTTCAACGCCGTTATGCTCAGGTATCCCTATTTTTGCTCACAAGCTCTGCATTAAATGTGTTAAATGCCTAGATCGGTCACAGGGGATATGGGTGACAAAGAATTGCACTATTTTTAACCTCTTAAGTGTTAAAGTTCTAATTCAGAAAGATAATACTGCGGCGGTGGCTTTACAAGAAGTGAAACAACTTCTCGCTACTTACTCAACGAATGTAGCACATACAGCATTGCAAGGTGATAACCTTGAGCTATGGGAGCTTTTAATTATCATAAACCTCTAGGGGGCTCGGGTGAGGGCTCTCAATCGGAGAGTATACCAATCTCGCAAGCGAGTGACAGCCACAGCCAAGGTGTATGGCGATACTCACAGTCCTGGCAGGACAGAACACATCCCTTTGTGACTCAAGTAGTGGCTGACGTCCACCGGGATGCCGATGTACCATCTTCTATCCCAGTTTTAACATGGCAGCATGTGGAGGTCCCAGCTTCGGCGGGATCTTCCCATGATAGGCCAGACTTAACGGATAAAGAACAACGATCTCTGGTCTCAGAGATGGAGGTTGAAGAGTCCAGTCACATTCTAGACGACTCTCAGGGTACTGTCGAATCTCCACGGAGTTCGTCATCAGCTAGGTATGTAACGGCAGAAGAGATTGATGGATTACTATTGAATGCACTTAATAGGTTCTTTGGCCCTACGCCGTAAACTCCTATAGTTGGTACGAGAGCTCCCGCGACGTCGACGAATGTGCGACCTCTGGCTACATCCATTGCTTTAGCTAAAATACCTAACCCCCCCCCCCCTCTTGTGTCAGATCCAATTTTCAATGTGCCAGGCACAGCAATTCTCACTACTTCCAATGTGCGAGTCATATCAGACATAACTCCCCCTCCTTTAGACAAGGCGCCAGTCAAAAAAAGGAGCTATGCCTCTTTTATATGGGCCTGATGAGTCATGGGTAGCAATGTTACCAACTAAGCCAGAGGCAGCACAAGCTAATATTTCGGGGGAGCTCCCTGTACTACATGAGTGGGTAATCCAAGGCAATAAGTCTAGAAAACTCAGAGCTTTGGATAGTCAAGGAAATGTTTTGGATGTTCATATTAGGGCCATTCCAAGTTATTACAACCAGGACTTTTTTGTGTATGCATCAATACCAGCCCTACCCCCTGCCTCAGCTTCAAAGTTATTTTCTGACTGGACTAAGAATGACGGCTTTAACGACGTCAAGGCACTTTCTGCTTTGACGCCGGAGTTGGATATATTTCCGATCACAGACTCAGCCTCTAATCCAGTCTTGCAGGTGAGGCAGTTGGGTACGGGACCTTGGGTGGAATGGGAAACAGAGGCTCAAAATTTTGCCACTACTTTCACGTCAAAATCTTCCCACCAAATCCCTCAAGAACACCATTCTGGGTTCTCTCTTCCGGTTTTTAGTGCCGGCGGAGTCCCCTCTGCTTTGTTTGATTTCTTGGCTGCCCCTAAAATCAATTTGTGCGAATTAAAAGATCCGTTTAGCATGCCTTCCCCAGCTCACCTAGACCGCGAGTTTAGGTTAAGAGGAAAAGCGTTTAGACTGTTTTCGCAATATATAGTTACCCAGCAAGTAACAAAGTCTCTGTTACGCTCTTCTCAGGCAATAGAAGCCGCGGAAGTCAAGAAAGCCATTGAACTTTCCCGGCGCTTGCTTCTCCAGACTTCCATACAGTCTTTGGAGATATTCGGACGGCCTTATTAGAGGCAGTTCGAGCAAGGCAGGATCTGAGGATGTTTCTTAGTGAAAAAACTTCCTGACCGTATTGCAAGCCAAGTAGTTCTGTCTCCAGTTCTAACTCCTTCTTTGATTTCACCAGCAGTTTGGAAGACTGTTTTCAATATGGCACAAGCATTCAAACAAAGTCCCTCTCAACCTAAGAAACCTACCTTCACTTTCCCTAAAACCCAAACCAGTGTCGAAAGCTCAAACTAGTGGGTCTAAGCCTTTTCATCAGCCAAAGTCTCCTTCCACCCAGGGTCAGGCTCAGTTCAGGTATAAACAGGGTAATTTCTCAGGTAAAGGCCACAATTTTCACATGGGCGAGGACTGTGGTACGCAAAGGCATCACTTGGCAGTGGCTCCGGCGACCTCGCTTACGTCAGCCAACAAAGGCCAATCATGTTTCTTTAGAGGTGGAGTCACTAGTTCAGGAGATGATTACCAAGAGTGTCATTATCCCCGTCCCCCCGACTTACCCGGTGTTTACATCCAAACTATTTTGAGTACCAAAAAGGGACAGTATTCAGATGAGACCAGGCGTAGACCTGTCTTATTTGAATCTCCACATTCACAACGTGTCCTTCAGGATGCTGACAGTGAATCAAATCAGGCTAACACTTCCGCCGGGTGGGTGGATGTGTTCCTTAGACCTGACAGACGCGTATTGGTACGTCTCGGTAAACAAAAGATTTCAACGGTTTCTGGCCTTACGAATAATGCATCAGACTTATGTCTTTCAGAGGATGCCGTTTGGATTGAACCTAGCACCTCGCTTATTCACAAAATTAGTCCAGCAAGCCCTGATGCCCTTGTTGTTGTTGTTGTTCCCCAAGCTGCCTGGCCGAACAGCCCCAAGATCAGGATTTTGTGGTATCTAGACGACTGGCTAGTGGTGGCAGAGACGGAACATTTATGTGTCAATCATGTCAACATAACATTAATTCATGTCAAATCTCTAGGATTCAAGGTAAACCTGGTAAAGTCAAACCTTGTTCCCTCACGAGTAGTTCAGTGGATAGGGCTGGTTTGGGACGCAGCTACTCTCACTCTGAGTCAGAGTGTGGACAATCGAAACAGATTTCGCAGGAAATTGTTTCTCTTCCTTCACAGTCTGACTACGACACGGAGAATCTGGGAGTCTCTGGTCGGCTCTCTCAACTGGATTCAACTAACTGTAAAGTTGGGCCGGTTGAAAGTCAAACGTTTAATTTTGGAGGGCAACAAATTTTTTCCACTATTGCCGGCGGAAAAATTATGGCCCATACCAAAATTAATCCACACCTTACTAGCGGTCTGGGCGAAGAGGGAAACGTTGCACTCAGTAATGTCATGGACCTCTCCTCCGCCGACGGTATGGGTAGACACGGATGCGTCAGGAACGATAGGTTGGGGCTTTCAGTCAAACCAAGGGCACCAGGGTCAAGGACTTTGGTCCCATTTAGAAATCTTCCACATCAATGTCAAAGAATTACTAGTCCCCTTATATTTCCTTCAGGCTCACGGCTCTGCTTTACGGGGCAAGTCGGTGGCCTTCAGAATGGACAATCTGAATGCGGTTCACTGTATTCACAAACAGGGGTCAACGAGATCTCGGAAGTTGCAAAACGTGTCAGAAAAGATTTTTATACTAGCCAACAGGCTGGACATTCATCTTCACGCATCTTATCTCCCAGGCGTAGCAAACGTCTGGGCAGACGCTCTGTCTCGGAGACAAAGCACAACAGTAGAATGGGCGCTCCAGCAAACCATGTTTCAACCAAATGATTGCGGAGCCTTACCATCCACAAGTGGATTTGTTTGCGTCAGAGGAGACTCACAAACTCCCACTGTACCTCACCCGCCGGACGATAACGCCGGTGGGCGGACCAGACGCTCTGATGACGGACTGGAACAGGTGGAGTTCCATTTATCTATTTCCGCTGCCAGACGCGTCTCTAATGTGCCACGTAGTCAACAAACTACAGGATTATCGGGGCGTAGTCTCGCTAATCGCGCCCCTGTGGCCGGCGCAGTTGTGGTACCAGCAATTGAAAACGTGGTGCCCGCACCCGGTGTCACTCCCGGTCGGGTTGTTCCACTAAGACACAATTGGCAACCTAGAGACCTCGCTGACTTTTGCATTATGGACATTCAGGAGGCCAAGTGGCTAGCACCATATGGTAGTGACGTGACCAATAAATTCATGAATCAATATACCCAGTCTACAAAGCGACAGTATCAATCGCATTGGCAAGCTTTTACGTCTTGGATTCTTAGAACAGAACAAACTGTGCCCTCGGTGGCGTTGGTTTTTAATTATTTAAATTATCTGTTCGAGCAGAAACATTTATCTGTAGTAACTTTACAAAATCACTTAACAGCGATTAGGATGCCATTTTTGGACCTTACCGGTCTCACCATACCAGTCGCGGAGGAAACAGGTTTTATGAGGGCATGTTTTAAACTCCGCCCACCTCCCCGTCAGCTCATGCCTACCTGGTCTCTGGACAAAGCATTGTCGTTACTTCATTCCCGTCTGTGCCAAAAGACTGCAGATTTTACATTATGTTTAAAAAAGGGCAGTATTCCTTATGGCTTTGGCTACCGGGAACAGAGTATCTGAGCTAGCGGCGATGAGCAACACACCTAATTGCCTCAGGTTTGGTAGGCTTAATGAGTGTATTCACATTGCACCTTCCCCAGGATTCATAGCCAAGAATGAGCACAGTGAACACGTGTTTTCAGAGTTCACGGTGCCGGCGTTGAAAAGGGGAAAGGTGCACCATCATTTTTGTCCAGTGCAAGCTCTAACCAAATATTTGAGAGTGGCACCTCTAAATCACCAGGGTGCTTTATGGGTAGCAAGTACGGGTAAACGCTTGATGAAACGTACACTGGCTTCTCTCTTGGTCGAGGCCTTAAAGAGAGTAATCCCGGCGTTGTGGGTAAGACCCACGATTTACGCAAGGGGGCAGCCTCTTTACGTTTCCTTAACCCTCTCACCACGGAAGGGCTCTTGAACGCCCATAAAAAAGCATATAACAGGTACCCGGAAGGGCTCTTGAACGCCCAGTGATTGAAAGCCTGTGAGCTTCGTGTGCGAGGCGTCGGTCCGACGCATGTAAACAACAGCCGGCTGGACCGACGCCCCGCATCTCCGGCCACAAGAAGGAGAGCATCGCTTGTTCGTGTGTGCCTGTATGTTGTTGTTAAGTATCGAAAAGTAGTGTAAAGTGGGGGAGGGTGCAGTCAGTGTAACATAGGACACCCTAGACCCCGCCGGAGTATGTGTACAGAACATACGAGCTGTGATACTATTTGTAGGTATTGTGTTATAAAATTTCTCTGTAGTATTCATTACAGGAAATTGTGCTACAGTCCAATAGTAGTAATACAACAATTCTTGTTGTAAGTAGTTTTGGCTGTGAAGCAATATATTTTTAAGAAATCTCAGTAGTTGCAACTACGACTTTTATTTTTGATGTAAGCACTTCTGCATAAGTACACACACACACACGAACCACCGACGAGACAACACCTCCGCACCTACGCTCCCGAAAATCAGCTGATCTAGCAAGCTGTTTACAGCGCTCGTCAAATAAACTCACCTAAACTTGAGTATAAGGATATTTTGTGTTGTCCTGTATTATAATGCAGTATTAAAATAATTTGAGATTAAAATCAAGTGAGGATATTTCGAGTGATAAAAATAATTCAAGCGATTGTGAATGCGAGTGGATGTAAACAAATATGGCTGACTTTGATGGATTTGAAGTCGGTGAGACCGAGGGCATTCTAGGGAAAATTATACGTGAGCTGAATGACATTAAAAGGTGGAAGGAGGATATGCAGGAGTGGAAGGTGAGTGTTAGTTCACAGATTGAGGCTATATTCAATATGTGGTGCTCAGGCTGGGGACATCGAGCCTGGACAAGATTTGAGTCGGGCTAGCCTAAAAGAAATTCAAACTCATATGGGGCAACTCCGGGACGAAAATGAAGCTTTAAGATTGCAACTTGAAGAATACAAAGGGCAAACCAAGGAAATGAAAACACATGTGGAGGAGATTAAGGAGAAACACAATAAATGGGTTAATGACGAAGGAGGAAAAGTGAAGGAAGTGGCAATGAAGGAAATCATGGAGGAACAAAAGAAACAATCAGAAAGGGAAAATAAAGATTTAGAATCAGTGGTAGTAAAAGCTATGAGGAGAAATGAACAGGTCCTGCGTGAAACAATAGATAGAAATAAGTGTATTATTGTATTTGGGGATATAGAGGAGCACATTATTGAGAGGAAAGCTAGGGATAAGGAAGAAATTAATAAGGTAAAAACATTGATCAAGCATGTCGATGAAGAAGGAAACAACTGGAGAGATGATATTGAAGAAGTTAGGAGAATGGGTAAATATAGTAAGGGAAACACAAGGCCAATGAGAGTGCAGTTTAGGTCTAGGGTAACAGTGGATGCAATAATGAACGTAACATGGAGACTTAACTTGACCAGCAAGTTTAAGAAAATTACAATTAGAAAAGACATGAGTATTGAGGATCGAAACATAAGAAAGGAATTGCAAACCGAGGCAAATGTAAAGAATGGAGAAAGGACGAAAGAAGACGAAAAGAAGTTTTTCTGGAGAGTGTGGGAGGGAAAACTCAAGAAATGGTATATAAAGCGAAGGGACGAAGTAGGGAGGGAAAAGGAGATGGTGCGGGTGACGGGGGAGAAGGCAGAGAGAGGGGAGGTGGAGATAGAGAGAGAAACAGTCCAAGTGGAGGCAGAGGGAGGGGAGGTGGAAACGGAGCGAGAAACAGTCCAGGTGGAGACAAGAGAAGAGGAGACAAGCTAGGAAATAAATTGGGAGGGGTACGTACAAAAAAGAAAGGAACGGGCAGGGACGAGAACAATAGGGAAAATACTGGAAACGCTAAGTTCATGTATACAAATATTGATGGGTTAATTTCCAAAAAGATTGAGTTTGACGATTATGTAAAGAGAGAGAGGCCCGGGGTAGTATGTTTGACTGAAACTAAGCTTAACCAGGAGGTAGACACAAATATAATTAGTTGTGCAGGATACAGTACATGGAGAAGAGACAGGTTAGGAAAGCTAGGAAGAGTAGTGTTGATCATGGTAGATAATAAAATTACTGCTAAAGAATTAAAACTTGGTGATAGCATTGCTGAAGTGGTAGCAGTTGAAATTGAGGATAATGATAGGTCAAAATTGGACATTGTATCAATTTATTTACCTCCTAAAACTAAATCTTGGAGCAACGATGAATATAATGAATTAATTTTGGAAACCTTGCGTATGTTAGAAATTATTTGTAAAAGGAAAAATAGGCTTATTCTTGCAGGGGACTTTAATTGCGGGGAGGTGGATTGGGAATGTTTGGATGCGGGTTCAAATGAAAATACTTGGGGTAGCAAATTTCTTGAACTAACAATGGGGTATCTATTAACACAACACATTATGGAAAATACAAGATTTAGAGGAGGTGATGAACCATCAAGACTCGACTTATTATTCACCAAAGACCCCCAAGAAATAAAGAACCTAACATATTTGAGTCCCATGGGAAAAAGCGATCATGCTGTGATTGAATTTGAATTGACAGTGGAATTTCTGGAAGGCAGAGAGGAGGAACATAGGGAATATAGACTAAATTATAGTAAGGCGGATTATGAATCATTACGAGGATACTTTGCAAATATAGATTGGTCATTTATTGAGCAAGAACAGAATATTCAGGTAAAATACACCATGTTACTAGACATTTACAGGGAGGGGGTAGATAAATATGTACCAACATTTAAGGATAGAAAGCTGGCTAAGGAGAAAGAGTGGTTTAACATGCGATGTCACATTGCCCAGAACAAAAAGGACTCTGCATGGAATAAAGTGAGAAGGAGACACACTGAGGAAAAATGGAATGAGTATAAGAATGCTAGAAACAACTATGTCAAGACTATAAGAGAGGAGAAAAAGAACTTTGAAAAAGATATAGTAAACAAATGTAATAAAGAACCCAAACTGTTCTATAGTTATATCAACGGCAAAACAAAAATAAAGGACAAAATAACAAAGCTTAGGGTAGAGGGTCAATTATATGAAGACACAGTGGGTATGTGTGAAATTATGAATGATACATTAACATCCGTGTTTGTGGAGGAGGATGACTATGTAGAACCTGTGGTGGAATTGAACGAGATACAGGGATTAGAGTCGATAGAAGTCAACAAAGGATGAACTAAAAGCATTGTTGGAAGAATTGGACGTGAGAAAATCTATGGGCCCAGATAACATTGCTGGATGGGTATTAAGAGAATGTTCTGAACAACTAGTGAGACCTATTTTTAATATTGTTCAACACTCATTAAACAAGGGGGAACTTCCCTTAGAATGGAAACAAGCAAATATAACTCCAATATATAAAAGTGGAAATAAAGACCCGCTAAATTATCGACCGGTATCCTTAACGAGTATTATATGCAAGCTTTGTGAAAAGATTATTAGAAAAAGATGGGTGGGTATGTTGGAGGAGAGGGAAATAATTTCAAGCAAGCAGTTCGGGTTCAGAAAAGGTCATTCGTGTACCAGTACCACAAATTTGTTGAGTTCTATGATAGGGTAATTGACATTGTACAAGGGAGGGAGGGGTGGGTAGATTGTATTTACTTAGATTTCAAGAAGGCATTTGATAAGGTGCCTCATAAGAGATTGTTGTGGAAGCTCAGGACTGTGGGGCGGGTTGAGGGAGTATTATTAAAGTGGATGGAAAACTATTTAATTGGGAGGGAAATGCGAACAGTAATAAAAGGAAAGTTCTCCTCGTGGAAAAGGGTAAAAAGCGGAGTGCCTCAGGGATCGGTGTTGGCCCCAATCATGTTTTTGGTTTTGATCAACGACCTTCAGATGGGAATAGGCTCATATATATCTATGTTTGCTGATGATGCAAAATTAATGAAGCATATTACAAGTAGGAGTAGTTGTGAAGAATTACAGAGAGACCTAGATAAGTTATATGAGTGGAGTCAAACTTGGAAAATGGAATTCAACACGAGTAAGTGTCAGGTTCTTGAGATGGGAAAAGTAAATATAGACCTTCTTGGGGATATAAAATAGGAGATGAAATAATTAGTAAAGCTGTGAAAGCAAAAGACCTAGGGGTAATTGTGGCAGACAGCTTGTCACCTGAACAGCATATAAATAAAATAACTGGTGAAACCTATGCAGTGTTGACTAACATGAGAATAGCTCTGAATTATTTAGATGAAGAGATGTTAGCAAAATAATAGGGACAATAATACGACCAAGACTGGAGTATGCAGCAGTGGTGTGGTCTCCACACCTTATAAAACATAATAAAAAACTGGAAAGAGTTCAGAGAGTTGCCACTAAGATGATAGCTAGCCTTAGAGACCTGCCTTATGAGGAGAGATTGGAGAGGCTAAAGCTGCCAACGCTGAGGGAGAGGAGAGAGAGAGGTGACATGATCATGATGTTTAAGTGTGTGAAAGGTTTTGAGAAGATCGACAAGGGAGATTTTGTGGTGAGGGACGAGGGAAGAACCAGGGGTCATGATTGTAAGTTGAGGAAAGTTATATGTAAGTCTGATGTAAGAAAGTTCAGCTTCCCGTATAGAAGCATTGAGTGTTGGAATAAGTTGGATGGGGAGGTGGTGGGAGCAAGAAATATCCAAACTTTTAAAGCAAAATTGGATAAATGTAGAGAGAGAGACAGGACAACACGAGCTTAGGCTCAAATCCTGTATACTACAATTAGGTGAGTACAATTAGGTGAGTACACGAGTTCAGTACTTCTGCGAAAGTACAAGAATTCATTTATGTTTGGGTATATTTTTAGGAATATATCCACTAGTTTAATGGGGTTCATATGTGCACATGTAAACTTATAAGTTTTTATTTTTCACCACTTACTTTAAGTGGGGTGCCTTCTTAACTAGCAGATCTGTGTACAGAGTCTCAGAGTTAACCCTTTTTCAAGCAGGCTTCTGCGAAGCACGCTCCTGCTTGTACCCCTTTTTGAATATTTAGGCTGTATAAAGTTTATGCACCCAAATATATCTTTTTTACAAAGTAAGAATACTATGTGGGTGTTTGATTATCTGCTTTTGCTAAGAGTTATGATATGATTACGAATGTCCCCCTCCAGTCTTAGATATCAGGCATAATCGTCAATGATGGAGGGGCCACTAATAAATTATAGGTTTGACTCCTGCAAGGAGATAAAGAAAACCTAATATTTAGTAGTGGCCCCGTAATCATTGACGACTGGGGCCCTCCCGACCATCCCCTTCCCATTCGTTGATGTATTAAGGATTTTGGTTTACTTGATATGTCAGTGAAGGAAGAATGACGCCCGAGTCGGCGTCTGGTCAAAGATCCACACAAGTACATCCACGATTATATGGAAAGCTTATGAATAGTTATTCTTATTTTTCTTTTTCATTTTTATTTGTTACAAAGTTTTTTCGTAGTGAGAACCCAATTTCATAATGACTGAACCATGAGTGAGGTTGCGTGCGCTCATGATGAAGGCTCCTCAATTTTTTATGCTCTGCGCGGTAGATTCAAACTACGGCGAATGAGTGTTTGAAGAGGGTGCCTTATGTAATAGGCATAATCGTCAATGATTACGGGGCCACTACTAAATATTAGGTTATCTTTATCTCCTTACAGGAGTCAAACCTATAATTTCTATTGAATCTGTGTATGTATGCATGTATGTACAGTACAGTAGGGTACGAGTACCAATGCAGACGCATTTTTACATACTTTTTTTTTTTTACGAGTTGCTTCCGCTTGCCTATAAGAGATAGGAAATTGAGGGTAAGGGGGATAAATAGCAAAAAGCTTATATTTTCACCAGGCACTAACATTTTTACTTTATATCATATTGTGTAGGAGAGAGAAGATAAATAAGAGATGCGTCCCCTTAGGGCAGCAAAATCCTAAGGGGACGCCCCTGGTCCTAAGGAGACGCAGGTATGTTTAAAACACAAAACACACATAAAATGATATAAGTACTTACCTCATGGGTACCAGAAACAAAGCATGGTACTTTTGGTCGTAAGTTGACAATGCTAAAGCAATAAAACGGACTGACATAGGCCTTATAATATATATTATTAGAGAGACATAAAATATTACTAAACATACTAATTGCTCATTGTAGGCCAATAACAAAACAGTTTAGAGGATGCAGGGAAGGTATATATGTAACATGCATGCTAATACGAGGTTTAAATCAAGCACCAGTCGCCAACCCGGGCATATTTGGGGAAAATAGGGATAGGAAATGGGTGGAGGGCCTGGAAATATAGTCTATTTTTTCATCACTAGGCTGACAGGGCCCACACAAACATTTAACTGTGTGGCAAGAACATGCTTAATGTGATTTTGAATTGCTGAGGGGGTAAAAGGGGTACGTCTCCTTAGGGCCAGCAAAAAATTCTGGAGGTCCTATAGAGACGAATTTTTCAAACTGTTGCCATACCTCACTGGTAGAAAGCCATTCTCCCCAATATGTATGGTGTAATTAGGGTCGAGTTTCCTTCACCCAGGATAAAATAAAAGGTTATTATGTTTAATAATGTTAACAAAATAAACACACATTTACAAGGACCTAAGGAGACGCAACGCGGCTGCCCTAAGCAGACGCGTGCGTCTCTATAGGGCACTGAGTTCTACTTAAGGCAGCTTCGTCAATGGTGAAGGAAACTCAACCTTATTTATACCAGACATAGAGGAGAGTATGCTATGTTACCAGTGTGGTGTACGACCTTCTGGCATCAATTTGAAAAAATGCGTCTCCATTGGACTTTGGGTTTTTTGCTGGTCATATGGGGACGCACCCTCATCCCCCTTCAGCCGTGCAAGTAAAAGCCTTTTGATCATGCAGTGTTATACTTCAACTCATGCACTATCAACCTGCAGTAATATAAACGAGATTCAAATTAGGGAACTGTAAGAAATTTAGCTTTAAAAAAAAAAAAATCCTTAGGTTTTCGTAAGGAATTTGCGAAAACATGACATTTTTTAAGTTCATCTCATCTCACACAATAACATATGAAAATAATAAGCTGGTACTATGTGAGCATATTAGGTGATAGTTAAAGAATATTTTGGCCCACCATTCATGCATCTATCTACTCATCCTATGCCTGTGCAAGTTTTTTTGTTTCAAGTGCGTCTCCTTTGGGCAATGCGTCTCCATTGGTACTCGTACCTAAACTCAGGCCCAATCCCCACTTTTCTTTTATTTTTCTTTTATTTTTTTTTTGGGGGGGGGGACTCAAGACAGAGCCCGAATAGGGACATCACAACAGAAAACAATGAACACACACAAACCAAATACAAATTCACACACATCTAGGTCATCCAGGAGAAGACCCAGAGATTTGAAACCATGATAACGTGCTGGTTAGGGTATAAGCTATTGACTAATATCGTTCATAACCCTCCAGCCCCGGCTATGTATTCCATATATATTCCCCGAAACCCGGGGGTTTTGGCCAAAAAAACGTCTACGCCTAGGCTACCGCATCTTTGTTATTTTGCTTGCTTCCGCATTCCCCAAGCGTAGATCTGTTCTCTAAGTCAACTGGTTCAGTTGTGATGACGATTTCCGTGGATAGAACTTTGTGGCGATGTCAGCCATATCAGCCACTTTGCAATACTAAACAATAACACACAGCAACACACAAACAAGCGACGCCTCTCCTTCTTGTGGTCGGAGATGCGCGGCGTCGGTCCAACCGGCTGTTGTTTACATGCGTCGGACGGACGGCTTTCAAAACAAGCTTACATGCTTTCAAGCTGCCGGTTCCTCAGAGCCCTACCGGGTTCCTGGCCCTAGTTTGTTATATGTGCCTCAGAGCCCTACCGGGTCTGAGGGGTTAACACCAATAACTCCCAATGAAATTAATGAAAGCCGTGCCGTGACATAGTCAGTAGAGCGTCGGCTCCTGATCAAAGGGTCGGCAGATCGAGTCCGCACTGTCAAAATGTTATTGGTAGATGTCAAGACCGGGCAACTTTACCTAGCGATTCGTGACAAACGCTTAACCCTTCTGACCCGGGGTCGTCCTCCTAAGGACAGTGTCAAGTACCCGGGCGATTTGGCCGAAAAACGTCTAGGCCTAGGCTAGCGTATCTTTGTTATTTTAACTGATAGAAATTTCCCATGCATCTTTAAACGTAGTGCGGTTTCCAATCTGTAGACTGGCATTGAGTAGAGCTTTCTAAGTCAACTGGTTCAGTTGTGATGACAATTTCCGTGGAGCGAATTTTTCCGCGATGTTGACAATATCGGAGCTTTTCAGACACTAATTTCGTCATACCATACAACAACAACATTGATCCGACATCTCCTTCTTGTTTTCGGAGGTGCGGTGACGCAATGTTTACATGCGTCTTTGTTTACATGCGTCGGACGCACAGCGTTCAGACCAAGCTGAATAGGCTTTCAAGCTTACTGCCTGTTATAAGGACACCCGGGGTCCTGCCCAACTGCCGCGGTGTTCTTATAACAGGACAGCCGGGCTGGAAGGGTTAATGTTCATAGTCACCCCTTCTCGGGAATTACGGTGTCTGGCAAAAAATAAATAAATAAATAAATAAATAAATAAAATAAAATAAATATATATTATTATTTTTATTAATCTCACCACCACACCCCCAATGAAATTAATTAAAGTATATATGATCCACCGGAATTCGAACCAGGGTTATCACACACATATTTTTGCCACCTTAACCATTACACCACCAGGACGGTATATTATACAGTAATGTAAAACTTGCAAAATAAACAAACCAAAACTTGGACAAAACACAGTAAAAAGACAAAACAACTGATCAAAATCGCTATATGGAAACCGCTTAAGCAAAATTATAATTTATATATAAAAGAACACTATCCACCACATAGGGTGTACATTAGTACATGAGCAAGTTAATCTATTTCTCAAGCAAACTAATCACACATATAACAACGCACTATCGTCACATGTAAATTATATCTTACCCGGATCTACAACTAATATACAGTACAGTAGGATATTGATATTGATAAATGACTATAGCAACAGCATAATGTACCTTAATAACAGTGTCTCCGCTGAGTATGGTACATCCAGTGGTGCGGTCCCTAACACAGTCCCCGTGCAGCACCGGTACCATCCCATCCTCCACTGCCGTCCTTACTGTCCCCACACCATCCTCCACCACCTCACCTCCACCCGTCACCCATCCACTGCATGGCTGAAGTGGACATAGATTATACTAATACCTGAAGGTGACAGACATGCACGGAGAAGAGAAATTTATGGAGATTTCATAAGAACATAAGAAAATGGGAGTCTGCAGAAAGCGGATTGGCCTGCACAAAACAGATCCCTCTTATTTCCCAGTAAGATGCATGTTGTTGGAGATAACGATTAATGTTTCTGTAACCCAGGAACTGAGACCTTCCTTCCGGAAGGTACGGTATTTTAAATGTGTAAAAAAAAAAAATCAAATACTGTGCCAGTAATGGGAAATGTCTTAAAATTGTGTGACACATAGAAAGTAGTGGCATCTCTCCATACCACATCCTTCACTCCTCACCCTTTTATACCCCATCCTCTTTCCCACCCTCAACTCGACCTTATATTTTGCACAGGTTCTAGCATTTCATGAGTTAATAATCATCACAGATATTAAAACAAGATGTGGCGGCATCTACGCCGTAGGACCACCTCCCGGAGCTGCCAACCGCGGATGGCTGCCGACCCTCCACGGCCGGAGACAAGATCAACAACCAGTGGAGGACAACCGGATGCCGGCCGCGGGGAGCAGTTTCGGGAGCCAAACCGTCACAACCATCCCCTGCCCCCTCCCTGGGGGCACGGGTCCTTGGAGCGGCTTTGGTCACGCCGGGAATTTCCACACCTCTCACACCACACACACACATCACACAGTTTTTCCTACACCGAGAAATGACTCTCCGGCTGTCATTTCTCGAAGACTTCTTCTAGCCGGAGACATTGAGAGCAACCCAGGACCCACGTACACATACATATGTCCAACTTGCTCAAAACCCATCACTTCGAGTCGCCACACTAAGGGTTCAGTTCTCTGCAATTCATGCAGGAACTGGACCCACTTCACCTGTACAACACTTGCCTCCAAGAAACACTACACGAACACCTGGACCTGTTCCTCATGCCCCTCCCTCTCCCAGTCAAATCCCTTGCCTAAAACCCGTCCACCTCCCCTCCCCAACCCACCTAGCCTTCCCATATCATCCACCCCCCCCCCCCCTAAAACCCGGCCACCTCTCCTCCCTAACCCACCTAACCTTCCCATACCATCCACATCCTCAACTCAACACACCACACCCCATCCTAATCCATTCCAACCCCCATCTCCTGCTCCCCAATCCCCACCCCCACCTCACCCATCCCCCCTCAGCCCCTCCCTCCCTCACCCTCACCCCCCACCCCCCACCCCTCACCCCCACCCCATCCTCGTGCAGCAGCACCCAACATACATCGTGCACATAACATTAACATTCTTCAATTGAACATAGATCGCATCAACACAAAGAAACACAAACTCTCACACTTCATCAAACAACACAACATACACATTGCCATCTTACAAGAAACAAAACTCTGCACAACACAAAAAACACCCACATTTCATAATTTCACCACCATCAGACAAGACCGGGCTGTCGGCGGGGGCGGTGGACTCATCACCCTGGTACACAAAGAAATATCATACATAGTAACCAGTGTACAAACCAAATCCCTCCTCCCCCCAAATGATAACACAACAGAAATACAATCAATTAAAATACGCAATGGCAACAACTCCAACATAACCATCATAAACACATACATCCCTCCCCAAACATCCCCTACAGTACCAAATGAATACAGACCACACTTACAACACATCACAAACACCCCAAACATCATCCTGGGTGGTGACTTCAACGCCAAGACGTCGGCCTGGTTTGTCGACAACCCCGACACAGACAGAGGGCTGGTACTACAAAACCAAACTGATAACCTCATCATCCTTAATGACATCCATTATTCTATACCCATATTCCTCACCAAGCCCTCTATAACCCATCATCTCCAGACATCACCTTTTGCTCCCCAGAACTTGCTCCCACAACATCCTGGAGGGTGGTCAGAACCTTAGGCTCTGACCACCTCCCGATCATTATCACCACCAAACCAGACTCACCCCAGCTAGCCACAAACACACATACACCAATTATAAAAGAGCTAACTGGGAAGCATTCACAAATGAGACAGAACAACACTTCACAACTCTAAACAGTACACCCATCACTAACATCAACAATGCTGTACACATACTCAATAAAACTATCCAAAACGCTGACAAGAAACACATTCCAAGCAGGCTGGGAAATTAGGTATAGCCCGGCAGCCCGGACTAGCCCTGACATGTATCCGGGCTAGTGATTTTCAATGTTAGTCTGCCCGGCAGTTGCCCGGGGACAAGTTAATGTTTGTAATACTTCATTACATAACGCTTCAATAGAATATATAATAGTAATCATATAATATCAAATACCGGTATATTATTATTATATGAAAACATCGCTGCTGTGACGCTCCTCGGTGCGATGACCCTTTAATAAATAGAGACCAGCACATCCGATCGGTTGTCATTTGTGTAATGTTTTCGGCAGAGAGCATTATACTCGGTTATATTTGATCTGACGGTAAATTTAATC